>CM042396.1:7740447-8340447 GCA_023634145.1 Thymallus thymallus | reverse complement strand
GCAACATGAACAACATTGGACAATTTTAACAGGTTACCATGTACATGTTCTAAAATCTTGTTTTCAGGATGTTTCCAAAATGTAAAATGTACAGCTCTGGATTGATAGATTGTAGGGAGCCACTGTTTCATTTTTAACAGTTTTCCATGAACATTGTTTAAATTCATGTCTTCATGAGGTTTCCAAAATGCAACTTGTTCAACAATGTCATTAAATTGTAGGAGCCAATATGGCATTTAAAACAGTTTTCCATGAACATGTTCTAAAATCATGTTTAACTCAATGTTAATACAAAATGTAATCCACTACTGGTTGGAGAGATGAAAGAGACACTTTGAGAAAACAAACATTATACAGTGATCAATATTTTAAAACATGTTTTCCACGTACATGGTCTAAAATCATGTTTTAAGCCGTTGTCAACAATGCAACATGAACAACATTGGAATGATTGACTGTAGAGCCATTGTGGCATTTTTAACAAGTTACCATTAACATGTTCTAAAACCATGTTTTCAGGATGTTTCCACAATGTAAAATGTACAACTCTGATTGATTGTAGGAGCCACTATGTTCCTATTTAAACAGTTTTCCATGAACATGGTCTAAAATCTTGTTTTCATGAGGCTTCCACAATGCATAATGAACAACACTGTAATTAATCATTGTAGGAGGCACTGAGGCATTTTAAAAAGTATTACATGTACGTCTAAAATCATGTTTTAAGCCGTTATCCAAAAAGCAACTTGAACAACATTGGACAATTTTAACACGTTACCATATACAAGTTCTAAAATCTTGTTTTCAGGATGTTTACAAAATGTAAAATGTACAGCTCTGAATTGATAGATTGTAGGAGCCACTGTTTCATTTTTAACAGTTTTCCATGAACATTGTTTAAATTCATGTCTTCATGTTTCCAAAAAGCAACTTGTTCAACAATGTCTTTAAATTGTAGGAGCCAATATGGCATTTAAAACAGTTTTCCATGAACATGTTCTAAAATCATGTTTAACTCAATGTTAAAACATAATGTAATCCACTACTGGTTGGAGAGATGAAAGAGACACTTTGAGAAAACAAACGTTATTATACAGTGATCAATATTTTAAAACATGTTTTCCACGTACATGGTCTAAAATCATGTTTTAAGCCGTTGTCAACAATGCAACATGAACAACATTGGAATGATTGACTGTAGAGCCATTGTGGCATTTTTAACAAGTTACCATTAACATGTTCTAAAACCATGTTTTCAGGATGTTTCCACAATGTAAAATGTACAACTCTGATTGATTGTAGGAGCCACTATGTTCCTATTTAAACAGTTTTCCATGAACATGGTCTAAAATCTTGTTTTCATGAGGCTTCCACAATGCACAATGAACAACACTGTAATTAATCATTGTAGGAGGCACTGAGGCATTTTAAAAAGTATTACATGTACGTCTAAAATCATGTTTTAAGCCGTTATCCAAAAAGCAACTTGAACAACATTGGACAATTTTAACACGTTACCATATACAAGTTCTAAAATCTTGTTTTCAGGATGTTTACAAAATGTAAAATGTACAGCTCTGAATTGATAGATTGTATGAGCCACTGTTTCATTTTTAACAGTTTTCCATGAACATTGTTTAAATTCATGTCTTCATGAGGTTTCCAAAATGCAACTTGTTCAACAATGTCATTAAATTGTAGGAGCCAATATGGCATTTAAAACAGTTTTCCATGAACATGTTCTAAAATCATGTTTAACTCAATGTTAATACAAAATGTAATCCACTACTGGTTGGAGAGATGAAAGAGACACTTTGAGAAAACAAACATTATACAGTGATCAATATTTTAAAACATGTTTTCCACGTACATGGTCTAAAATCATGTTTTAAGCCGTTGTCAACAATGCAACATGAACAACATTGGAATGATTGACTGTAGAGCCATTGTGGCATTTTTAACAAGTTACCATTAACATGTTCTAAAACCATGTTTTCTGGATGTTTCCACAATGTAAAATGTACAACTCTGATTGATTGTAGGAGCCACTATGTTCCTATTTAAACAGTTTTCCATGAACATGATCTAAAATCTGGTTTTCATGAGGCTTCCACAATGCATAATGAACAACACTGTAATTAATCATTGTAGTAGGCACTGAGGCATTTTAAAAAGTATTACATGTACGTCTAAAATCATGTTTTTAAGCCGTTATCCAAAAAGCAACTTGAACAACATTGGACAATTTTAACACGTTACCATATACATTTTCTAAAATCTTGTTTTCAGGATGTTTCCAAAATGTAAAATGTACAGCTCTGGATTGATAGATTGTAGGAGCCACTGTTTCATTTTTAACAGTTTTCCATGAACATTGTTTAAATTCATGTCTTCATGTTTCCAAAATGCAACTTGTTCAACAATGTCTTTAAATTGTAGGAGCCAATATGGCATTTAAAACAGTTTTCCATGAACATGTTCTAAAGTCATGTTTAACTCAATGTTAATACAAAATGTAATCCACTACTGGTTGGAGAGATGAAAGAGACACTTTGAGAAAACAAACATTATACAGTGATCAATATTTTAAAACATGTTTTCCACGTACATGGTCTAAAATCATGTTTTAAGCCGTTGTCAACAATACAACATGAACAACATTGGAATGATTGACTGTAGAGCCATTGTGGCATTTTTAACAAGTTACCATTAACATGTTCTAAAACCATGTTTTCAGGATGTTTCCACAATGTAAAATGTACAACTCTGATTGATTGTAGGAGCCACTATGTTCCTATTTAAACAGTTTTCCATGAACATGGTCTAAAATCTTGTTTTCATGAGGCTTCCACAATGCATAATGAACAACACTGTAATTAATCATTGTAGGAGGCACTGAGGCATTTTAAAAAGTATTACATGTACGTCTAAAATCATGTTTTAAGCCGTTATCCAAAAAGCAACTTGAACAACATTGGACAATTTTAACACGTTACCATATACAAGTTCTAAAATCTTGTTTTCAGGATGTTTACAAAATGTAAAATGTACAGCTCTGAATTGATAGATTGTAGGAGCCACTGTTTCATTTTTAACAGTTTTCCATGAACATTGTTTAAATTCATGTCTTCATGTTTCCAAAAAGCAACTTGTTCAACAATGTCTTTAAATTGTAGGAGCCAATATGGCATTTAAAACAGTTTTCCATGAACATGTTCTAAAATCATGTTTAACTCAATGTTAATACATAATGTAATCCACTACTGGTTGGAGAGATGAAAGAGACACTTTGAGAAAACAAACGTTATTATACAGTGATCAATATTTTAAAACATGTTTTCCATGTACATGGTCTAAAATCATGTTTTAAGCCGTTGTCAACAATGCAACATGAACAACATTGGAATGATTGACTGTAGAGCCATTGTGGCATTTTTAACAAGTTACCATTAACATGTTCTAAAACCATGTTTTCAGGATGTTTCCACAATGTAAAATGTACAACTCTGATTGATTGTAGGAGCCACTATGTTCCTATTTAAACAGTTTTCCATGAACATGATCTAAAATCTTGTTTTCATGAGGCTTCCACAATGCAATATGAACAACACTGTAATTAATCATTGTAGTAGGCACTGAGGCATTTTTATAAGTATTACATGTACGTCTAAAATCATGTTTTTAAGCCGTTATCCAAAAAGCAACTTGAACAACATTGGACAACTTTAACACGTTACCATATACATGTTCTAAAATCTTGTTTTCAGGATGTTTCCAAAATGTAAAATGTACAGCTCTGGATTGATAGATTGTAGGAGCCACTGTTTCATTTTTAACAGTTTTCCATGAACATTGTTTAAATTCATGTCTTCATGTTTCCAAAATGCAACTTGTTCAACAATGTCTTTAAATTGTAGGAGCCAATATGGCATTTAAAACAGTTTTCCATGAACATGTTCTAAAGTCATGTTTAACTCAATGTTAATACAAAATGTAATCCACTACTGGTTGGAGAGATGAAAGAGACACTTTGAGAAAACAAACATTATACAGTGATCAATATTTTAAAACATGTTTTCCACGTACATGGTCTAAAATCATGTTTTAAGCCGTTGTCAACAATGCAACATGAACAACATTGGAATGATTGACTGTAGAGCCATTGTGGCATTTTTAACAAGTTACCATTAACATGTTCTAAAATCATGTTTTCTGGATGTTTCCACAATGTAAAATGTACAACTCTGATTGTAGGAGCCACTATGTTCCTATTTAAACAGTTTTCCATGAACATGATCTAAAATCTGGTTTTCATGAGGCTTCCACAATGCAATATGAACAACACTGTAATTAATCATTGTAGTAGGCACTGAGGCATTTTAAAAAGTATTACATGTACGTCTAAAATCATGTTTTTAAGCCGTTATCCAAAAATCAACTTGAACAACATTGGACAATTTTAACACGTTACCATATACATGTTCTAAAATCTTGTTTTCAGGATGTTTCCAAAATGTAAAATGTACAGCTCTGGATTGATAGATTGTAGGAGCCACTGTTTCATTTTTAACAGTTTTCCATGAACATTGTTTAAATTCATGTCTTCATGTTTCCAAAATGCAACTTGTTCAACAATGTCTTTAAATTGTAGGAGCCAATATGGCATTTAAAACAGTTTTCCATGAACATGTTCTAAAGTCATGTTTAACTCAATGTTAATACAAAATGTAATCCACTACTGGTGGAGAGATGAAAGAGACACTTTGAGAAAACAAACGTTATTATACAGTGATCAATATTTTAAAACATGTTTTCCATGTACATGGTCTAAAATCATGTTTTAAGCCGTTGTCAACAATACAACATGAACAACATTGGAATGATTGACTGTAGAGCCATTGTGGCATTTTTAACAAGTTACCATTAACATGTTCTAAAACCATGTTTTCAGGATGTTTCCACAATGTAAAATGTACAACTCTGATTGATTGTAGGAGCCACTATGTTCCTATTTAAACAGTTTTCCATGAACATGGTCTAAAATCTTGTTTTCATGAGGCTTCCACAATGCATAATGAACAACACTGTAATTAATCATTGTAGGAGGCACTGAGGCATTTTAAAAAGTATTACATGTACGTCTAAAATCATGTTTTAAGCCGTTATCCAAAAAGCAACTTGAACAACATTGGACAATTTTAACACGTTACCATATACAAGTTCTAAAATCTTGTTTTCAGGATGTTTACAAAATGTAAAATGTACAGCTCTGAATTGATAGATTGTAGGAGCCACTGTTTCATTTTTAACAGTTTTCCATGAACATTGTTTAAATTCATGTCTTCATGTTTCCAAAAAGCAACTTGTTCAACAATGTCTTTAAATTGTAGGAGCCAATATGGCATTTAAAACAGTTTTCCATGAACATGTTCTAAAATCATGTTTAACTCAATGTTAAAACATAATGTAATCCACTACTGGTTGGAGAGATGAAAGAGACACTTTGAGAAAACAAACGTTATTATACAGTGATCAATATTTTAAAACATGTTTTCCACGTACATGGTCTAAAATCATGTTTTAAGCCGTTGTCAACAATGCAACATGAACAACATTGGAATGATTGACTGTAGAGCCATTGTGGCATTTTTAACAAGTTACCATTAACATGTTCTAAAACCATGTTTTCAGGATGTTTCCACAATGTAAAATGTACAACTCTGATTGATTGTAGGAGCCACTATGTTCCTATTTAAACAGTTTTCCATGAACATGGTCTAAAATCTTGTTTTCATGAGGCTTCCACAATGCATAATGAACAACACTGTAATTAATCATTGTAGGAGGCACTGAGGCATTTTAAAAAGTATTACATGTACGTCTAAAATCATGTTTTAAGCCGTTATCCAAAAAGCAACTTGAACAACATTGGACAATTTTAACACGTTACCATATACAAGTTCTAAAATCTTGTTTTCAGGATGTTTACAAAATGTAAAATGTACAGCTCTGAATTGATAGATTGTATGAGCCACTGTTTCATTTTTAACAGTTTTCCATGAACATTGTTTAAATTCATGTCTTCATGTTTCCAAAAAGCAACTTGTTCAACAATGTCTTTAAATTGTAGGAGCCAATATGGCATTTAAAACAGTTTTCCATGAACATGTTCTAAAATCATGTTTAACTCAATGTTAATACAAAATGTAATCCACTACTGGTTGGAGAGATGAAAGAGACACTTTGAGAAAACAAACGTTATTATACAGTGATCAATATTTTAAAACATGTTTTCCATGTACATGGTCTAAAATCATGTTTTAAGCCGTTGTCAACAATGCAACATGAACAACATTGGAATGATTGACTGTAGAGCCATTGTGGCATTTTTAACAAGTTACCATTAACATGTTCTAAAACCATGTTTTCAGGATGTTTCCACAATGTAAAATGTACAACTCTGATTGATTGTAGGAGCCACTATGTTCCTATTTAAACAGTTTTCCATGAACATGATCTAAAATCTTGTTTTCATGAGGCTTCCACAATGCAATATGAACAACACTGTAATTAATCATTGTAGTAGGCACTGAGGCATTTTTATAAGTATTACATGTATATTGTCTAAAATCATGTTTTAAGCAGTTATCCAAAAAGCAACATGAACAACATTGGACAATTTTAACAGGTTACCATGTACATGTTCTAAAATCTTGTTTTCAGGATGTTTACAAAATGTAAAATGTACAGCTCTGGATTGATAGATTGTAGGGAGCCACTGTTTCATTTTTAACAGTTTTCCATGAACATTGTTTAAATTCATGTCTTCATGAGGTTTCCAAAATGCAACTTGTTCAACAATGTCATTAAATTGTAGGAGCCAATATGGCATTTAAAACAGTTTTCCATGAACATGTTCTAAAATCATGTTTAACTCAATGTTAATACAAAATGTAATCCACTACTGGTGGAGAGATGAAAGAGACACTTTGAGAAAACAAACGTTATTATACAGTGATCAATATTTTAAAACATGTTTTCCATGTACATGGTCTAAAATCATGTTTTAAGCCGTTGTCAACAATACAACATGAACAACATTGGAATGATTGACTGTAGAGCCATTGTGGCATTTTTAACAAGTTACCATTAACATGTTCTAAAACCATGTTTTCAGGATGTTTCCACAATGTAAAATGTACAACTCTGATTGATTGTAGGAGCCACTATGTTCCTATTTAAACAGTTTTCCATGAACATGATCTAAAATCTTGTTTTCATGAGGCTTCCACAATGCAATATGAACAACACTGTAATTAATCATTGTAGTAGGCACTGAGGCATTTTAAAAAGTATTACATGTACGTCTAAAATCATGTTTTTAAGCCGTTATCCAAAAAGCAACTTGAACAACATTGGACAATTTTAACACGTTACCATATACATGTTCTAAAATCTTGTTTTCAGGATGTTTCCAAAATGTAAAATGTACAGCTCTGGATTGATAGATTGTAGGAGCCACTGTTTCATTTTTAACAGTTTTCCATGAACATTGTTTAAATTCATGTCTTCATGTTTCCAAAATGCAACTTGTTCAACAATGTCTTTAAATTGTAGGAGCCAATATGGCATTTAAAACAGTTTTCCATGAACATGTTCTAAAGTCATGTTTAACTCAATGTTAATACAAAATGTAATCCACTACTGGTTGGAGAGATGAAAGAGACACTTTGAGAAAACAAACATTATACAGTGATCAATATTTTAAAACATGTTTTCCACGTACATGGTCTAAAATCATGTTTTAAGCCGTTGTCAACAATGCAACATGAACAACATTGGAATGATTGACTGTAGAGCCATTGTGGCATTTTTAACAAGTTACCATTAACATGTTCTAAAATCATGTTTTCAGGATGTTTCCACAATGTAAAATGTACAACTCTGATTGATTGTAGGAGCCACTATGTTCCTATTTAAACAGTTTTCCATGAACATGGTCTAAAATCTTGTTTTCATGAGGCTTCCACAATGCATAATGAACAACACTGTAATTAATCATTGTAGGAGGCACTGAGGCATTTTAAAAAGTATTACATGTACGTCTAAAATCATGTTTTAAGCCGTTATCCAAAAAGCAACTTGAACAACATTGGACAATTTTAACACGTTACCATATACAAGTTCTAAAATCTTGTTTTCAGGATGTTTACAAAATGTAAAATGTACAGCTCTGAATTGATAGATTGTAGGAGCCACTGTTTCATTTTTAACAGTTTTCCATGAACATTGTTTAAATTCATGTCTTCATGTTTCCAAAAAGCAACTTGTTCAACAATGTCTTTAAATTGTAGGAGCCAATATGGCATTTAAAACAGTTTTCCATGAACATGTTCTAAAATCATGTTTAACTCAATGTTAATACATAATGTAATCCACTACTGGTTGGAGAGATGAAAGAGACACTTTGAGAAAACAAACGTTATTATACAGTGATCAATATTTTAAAACATGTTTTCCATGTACATTGTCTAAAATCATGTTTTAAGCCGTTGTCAACAATGCAACATGAACAACATAGGAATGATTGACTGTAGAGCCATTGTGGCATTTTTAACAAGTTACCATTAACATGTTCTAAAATCATGTTTTCTGGATGTTTCCACAATGTAAAATGTACAACTCTGATTGTAGGAGCCACTATGTTCCTATTTAAACAGTTTTCCATGAACATGATCTAAAATCTGGTTTTCATGAGGCTTCCACAATGCAATATGAACAACACTGTAATTAATCATTGTAGTAGGCACTGAGGCATTTTAAATAGTATTACATGTACATTGTCTAAAATCATGTTTTAAGCAGTTATCCAAAAAGCAACATGAACAACATTGGACAATTTTAACAGGTTACCATGTACATGTTCTAAAATCTTGTTTTCAGGATGTTTACAAAATGTAAAATGTACAGCTCTGGATTGATAGATTGTAGGGAGCCACTGTTTCATTTTTAACAGTTTTCCATGAACATTGTTTAAATTCATGTCTTCATGAGGTTTCCAAAATGCAACTTGTTCAACAATGTCATTAAATTGTAGGAGCCAATATGGCATTTAAAACAGTTTTCCATGAACATGTTCTAAAATCATGTTTAACTCAATGTTAATACAAAATGTAATCCACTACTGGTTGGAGAGATGAAAGAGACACTTTGAGAAAACAAACATTATACAGTGATCAATATTTTAAAACATGTTTTCCACGTACATGGTCTAAAATCATGTTTTAAGCCGTTGTCAACAATGCAACATGAACAACATTGGAATGATTGACTGTAGAGCCATTGTGGCATTTTTAACAAGTTACCATTAACATGTTCTAAAACCATGTTTTCAGGATGTTTCCACAATGTAAAATGTACAACTCTGATTGATTGTAGGAGCCACTATGTTCCTATTTAAACAGTTTTCCATGAACATGGTCTAAAATCTTGTTTTCATGAGGCTTCCACAATGCATAATGAACAACACTGTAATTAATCATTGTAGGAGGCACTGAGGCATTTTAAAAAGTATTACATGTACGTCTAAAATCATGTTTTAAGCCGTTATCCAAAAAGCAACTTGAACAACATTGGACAATTTTAACACGTTACCATATACAAGTTCTAAAATCTTGTTTTCAGGATGTTTACAAAATGTAAAATGTACAGCTCTGAATTGATAGATTGTAGGAGCCACTGTTTCATTTTTAACAGTTTTCCATGAACATTGTTTAAATTCATGTCTTCATGTTTCCAAAAAGCAACTTGTTCAACAATGTCTTTAAATTGTAGGAGCCAATATGGCATTTAAAACAGTTTTCCATGAACATGTTCTAAAATCATGTTTAACTCAATGTTAATACATAATGTAATCCACTACTGGTTGGAGAGATGAAAGAGACACTTTGAGAAAACAAACGTTATTATACAGTGATCAATATTTTAAAACATGTTTTCCATGTACATGGTCTAAAATCATGTTTTAAGCCGTTGTCAACAATGCAACATGAACAACATTGGAATGATTGACTGTAGAGCCATTGTGGCATTTTTAACAAGTTACCATTAACATGTTCTAAAACCATGTTTTCAGGATGTTTCCACAATGTAAAATGTACAACTCTGATTGATTGTAGGAGCCACTATGTTCCTATTTAAACAGTTTTCCATGAACATGATCTAAAATCTTGTTTTCATGAGGCTTCCACAATGCAATATGAACAACACTGTAATTAATCATTGTAGTAGGCACTGAGGCATTTTAAATAGTATTACATGTACATTGTCTAAAATCATGTTTTAAGCAGTTATCCAAAAAGCAACATGAACAACATTGGACAATTTTAACAGGTTACCATGTACATGTTCTAAAATCTTGTTTTCAGGATGTTTCCAAAATGTAAAATGTACAGCTCTGGATTGATAGATTGTAGGGAGCCACTGTTTCATTTTTAACAGTTTTCCATGAACATTGTTTAAATTCATGTCTTCATGAGGTTTCCAAAATGCAACTTGTTCAACAATGTCATTAAATTGTAGGAGCCAATATGGCATTTAAAACAGTTTTCCATGAACATGTTCTAAAATCATGTTTAACTCAATGTTAATACAAAATGTAATCCACTACTGGTTGGAGAGATGAAAGAGACACTTTGAGAAAACAAACATTATACAGTGATCAATATTTTAAAACATGTTTTCCACGTACATGGTCTAAAATCATGTTTTAAGCCGTTGTCAACAATGCAACATGAACAACATTGGAATGATTGACTGTAGAGCCATTGTGGCATTTTTAACAAGTTACCATTAACATGTTCTAAAACCATGTTTTCAGGATGTTTCCACAATGTAAAATGTACAACTCTGATTGATTGTAGGAGCCACTATGTTCCTATTTAAACAGTTTTCCATGAACATGGTCTAAAATCTTGTTTTCATGAGGCTTCCACAATGCATAATGAACAACACTGTAATTAATCATTGTAGGAGGCACTGAGGCATTTTAAAAAGTATTACATGTACGTCTAAAATCATGTTTTAAGCCGTTATCCAAAAAGCAACTTGAACAACATTGGACAATTTTAACACGTTACCATATACAAGTTCTAAAATCTTGTTTTCAGGATGTTTACAAAATGTAAAATGTACAGCTCTGAATTGATAGATTGTAGGAGCCACTGTTTCATTTTTAACAGTTTTCCATGAACATTGTTTAAATTCATGTCTTCATGTTTCCAAAAAGCAACTTGTTCAACAATGTCTTTAAATTGTAGGAGCCAATATGGCATTTAAAACAGTTTTCCATGAACATGTTCTAAAATCATGTTTAACTCAATGTTAAAACATAATGTAATCCACTACTGGTTGGAGAGATGAAAGAGACACTTTGAGAAAACAAACGTTATTATACAGTGATCAATATTTTAAAACATGTTTTCCACGTACATGGTCTAAAATCATGTTTTAAGCCGTTGTCAACAATGCAACATGAACAACATTGGAATGATTGACTGTAGAGCCATTGTGGCATTTTTAACAAGTTACCATTAACATGTTCTAAAACCATGTTTTCAGGATGTTTCCACAATGTAAAATGTACAACTCTGATTGATTGTAGGAGCCACTATGTTCCTATTTAAACAGTTTTCCATGAACATGGTCTAAAATCTTGTTTTCATGAGGCTTCCACAATGCACAATGAACAACACTGTAATTAATCATTGTAGGAGGCACTGAGGCATTTTAAAAAGTATTACATGTACGTCTAAAATCATGTTTTAAGCCGTTATCCAAAAAGCAACTTGAACAACATTGGACAATTTTAACACGTTACCATATACAAGTTCTAAAATCTTGTTTTCAGGATGTTTACAAAATGTAAAATGTACAGCTCTGAATTGATAGATTGTATGAGCCACTGTTTCATTTTTAACAGTTTTCCATGAACATTGTTTAAATTCATGTCTTCATGAGGTTTCCAAAATGCAACTTGTTCAACAATGTCATTAAATTGTAGGAGCCAATATGGCATTTAAAACAGTTTTCCATGAACATGTTCTAAAATCATGTTTAACTCAATGTTAATACAAAATGTAATCCACTACTGGTTGGAGAGATGAAAGAGACACTTTGAGAAAACAAACATTATACAGTGATCAATATTTTAAAACATGTTTTCCACGTACATGGTCTAAAATCATGTTTTAAGCCGTTGTCAACAATGCAACATGAACAACATTGGAATGATTGACTGTAGAGCCATTGTGGCATTTTTAACAAGTTACCATTAACATGTTCTAAAACCATGTTTTCTGGATGTTTCCACAATGTAAAATGTACAACTCTGATTGATTGTAGGAGCCACTATGTTCCTATTTAAACAGTTTTCCATGAACATGATCTAAAATCTGGTTTTCATGAGGCTTCCACAATGCATAATGAACAACACTGTAATTAATCATTGTAGTAGGCACTGAGGCATTTTAAAAAGTATTACATGTACGTCTAAAATCATGTTTTTAAGCCGTTATCCAAAAAGCAACTTGAACAACATTGGACAATTTTAACACGTTACCATATACATTTTCTAAAATCTTGTTTTCAGGATGTTTCCAAAATGTAAAATGTACAGCTCTGGATTGATAGATTGTAGGAGCCACTGTTTCATTTTTAACAGTTTTCCATGAACATTGTTTAAATTCATGTCTTCATGTTTCCAAAATGCAACTTGTTCAACAATGTCTTTAAATTGTAGGAGCCAATATGGCATTTAAAACAGTTTTCCATGAACATGTTCTAAAGTCATGTTTAACTCAATGTTAATACAAAATGTAATCCACTACTGGTTGGAGAGATGAAAGAGACACTTTGAGAAAACAAACATTATACAGTGATCAATATTTTAAAACATGTTTTCCACGTACATGGTCTAAAATCATGTTTTAAGCCGTTGTCAACAATACAACATGAACAACATTGGAATGATTGACTGTAGAGCCATTGTGGCATTTTTAACAAGTTACCATTAACATGTTCTAAAACCATGTTTTCAGGATGTTTCCACAATGTAAAATGTACAACTCTGATTGATTGTAGGAGCCACTATGTTCCTATTTAAACAGTTTTCCATGAACATGGTCTAAAATCTTGTTTTCATGAGGCTTCCACAATGCATAATGAACAACACTGTAATTAATCATTGTAGGAGGCACTGAGGCATTTTAAAAAGTATTACATGTACGTCTAAAATCATGTTTTAAGCCGTTATCCAAAAAGCAACTTGAACAACATTGGACAATTTTAACACGTTACCATATACAAGTTCTAAAATCTTGTTTTCAGGATGTTTACAAAATGTAAAATGTACAGCTCTGAATTGATAGATTGTAGGAGCCACTGTTTCATTTTTAACAGTTTTCCATGAACATTGTTTAAATTCATGTCTTCATGTTTCCAAAAAGCAACTTGTTCAACAATGTCTTTAAATTGTAGGAGCCAATATGGCATTTAAAACAGTTTTCCATGAACATGTTCTAAAATCATGTTTAACTCAATGTTAATACATAATGTAATCCACTACTGGTTGGAGAGATGAAAGAGACACTTTGAGAAAACAAACGTTATTATACAGTGATCAATATTTTAAAACATGTTTTCCATGTACATGGTCTAAAATCATGTTTTAAGCCGTTGTCAACAATGCAACATGAACAACATTGGAATGATTGACTGTAGAGCCATTGTGGCATTTTTAACAAGTTACCATTAACATGTTCTAAAACCATGTTTTCAGGATGTTTCCACAATGTAAAATGTACAACTCTGATTGATTGTAGGAGCCACTATGTTCCTATTTAAACAGTTTTCCATGAACATGATCTAAAATCTTGTTTTCATGAGGCTTCCACAATGCAATATGAACAACACTGTAATTAATCATTGTAGTAGGCACTGAGGCATTTTTATAAGTATTACATGTACGTCTAAAATCATGTTTTTAAGCCGTTATCCAAAAAGCAACTTGAACAACATTGGACAACTTTAACACGTTACCATATACATGTTCTAAAATCTTGTTTTCAGGATGTTTCCAAAATGTAAAATGTACAGCTCTGGATTGATAGATTGTAGGAGCCACTGTTTCATTTTTAACAGTTTTCCATGAACATTGTTTAAATTCATGTCTTCATGTTTCCAAAATGCAACTTGTTCAACAATGTCTTTAAATTGTAGGAGCCAATATGGCATTTAAAACAGTTTTCCATGAACATGTTCTAAAGTCATGTTTAACTCAATGTTAATACAAAATGTAATCCACTACTGGTTGGAGAGATGAAAGAGACACTTTGAGAAAACAAACATTATACAGTGATCAATATTTTAAAACATGTTTTCCACGTACATGGTCTAAAATCATGTTTTAAGCCGTTGTCAACAATGCAACATGAACAACATTGGAATGATTGACTGTAGAGCCATTGTGGCATTTTTAACAAGTTACCATTAACATGTTCTAAAATCATGTTTTCTGGATGTTTCCACAATGTAAAATGTACAACTCTGATTGTAGGAGCCACTATGTTCCTATTTAAACAGTTTTCCATGAACATGATCTAAAATCTGGTTTTCATGAGGCTTCCACAATGCAATATGAACAACACTGTAATTAATCATTGTAGTAGGCACTGAGGCATTTTAAAAAGTATTACATGTACGTCTAAAATCATGTTTTTAAGCCGTTATCCAAAAATCAACTTGAACAACATTGGACAATTTTAACACGTTACCATATACATGTTCTAAAATCTTGTTTTCAGGATGTTTCCAAAATGTAAAATGTACAGCTCTGGATTGATAGATTGTAGGAGCCACTGTTTCATTTTTAACAGTTTTCCATGAACATTGTTTAAATTCATGTCTTCATGTTTCCAAAATGCAACTTGTTCAACAATGTCTTTAAATTGTAGGAGCCAATATGGCATTTAAAACAGTTTTCCATGAACATGTTCTAAAGTCATGTTTAACTCAATGTTAATACAAAATGTAATCCACTACTGGTGGAGAGATGAAAGAGACACTTTGAGAAAACAAACGTTATTATACAGTGATCAATATTTTAAAACATGTTTTCCATGTACATGGTCTAAAATCATGTTTTAAGCCGTTGTCAACAATACAACATGAACAACATTGGAATGATTGACTGTAGAGCCATTGTGGCATTTTTAACAAGTTACCATTAACATGTTCTAAAACCATGTTTTCAGGATGTTTCCACAATGTAAAATGTACAACTCTGATTGATTGTAGGAGCCACTATGTTCCTATTTAAACAGTTTTCCATGAACATGGTCTAAAATCTTGTTTTCATGAGGCTTCCACAATGCATAATGAACAACACTGTAATTAATCATTGTAGGAGGCACTGAGGCATTTTAAAAAGTATTACATGTACGTCTAAAATCATGTTTTAAGCCGTTATCCAAAAAGCAACTTGAACAACATTGGACAATTTTAACACGTTACCATATACAAGTTCTAAAATCTTGTTTTCAGGATGTTTACAAAATGTAAAATGTACAGCTCTGAATTGATAGATTGTAGGAGCCACTGTTTCATTTTTAACAGTTTTCCATGAACATTGTTTAAATTCATGTCTTCATGTTTCCAAAAAGCAACTTGTTCAACAATGTCTTTAAATTGTAGGAGCCAATATGGCATTTAAAACAGTTTTCCATGAACATGTTCTAAAATCATGTTTAACTCAATGTTAAAACATAATGTAATCCACTACTGGTTGGAGAGATGAAAGAGACACTTTGAGAAAACAAACGTTATTATACAGTGATCAATATTTTAAAACATGTTTTCCACGTACATGGTCTAAAATCATGTTTTAAGCCGTTGTCAACAATGCAACATGAACAACATTGGAATGATTGACTGTAGAGCCATTGTGGCATTTTTAACAAGTTACCATTAACATGTTCTAAAACCATGTTTTCAGGATGTTTCCACAATGTAAAATGTACAACTCTGATTGATTGTAGGAGCCACTATGTTCCTATTTAAACAGTTTTCCATGAACATGGTCTAAAATCTTGTTTTCATGAGGCTTCCACAATGCATAATGAACAACACTGTAATTAATCATTGTAGGAGGCACTGAGGCATTTTAAAAAGTATTACATGTACGTCTAAAATCATGTTTTAAGCCGTTATCCAAAAAGCAACTTGAACAACATTGGACAATTTTAACACGTTACCATATACAAGTTCTAAAATCTTGTTTTCAGGATGTTTACAAAATGTAAAATGTACAGCTCTGAATTGATAGATTGTATGAGCCACTGTTTCATTTTTAACAGTTTTCCATGAACATTGTTTAAATTCATGTCTTCATGTTTCCAAAAAGCAACTTGTTCAACAATGTCTTTAAATTGTAGGAGCCAATATGGCATTTAAAACAGTTTTCCATGAACATGTTCTAAAATCATGTTTAACTCAATGTTAATACAAAATGTAATCCACTACTGGTTGGAGAGATGAAAGAGACACTTTGAGAAAACAAACGTTATTATACAGTGATCAATATTTTAAAACATGTTTTCCATGTACATGGTCTAAAATCATGTTTTAAGCCGTTGTCAACAATGCAACATGAACAACATTGGAATGATTGACTGTAGAGCCATTGTGGCATTTTTAACAAGTTACCATTAACATGTTCTAAAACCATGTTTTCAGGATGTTTCCACAATGTAAAATGTACAACTCTGATTGATTGTAGGAGCCACTATGTTCCTATTTAAACAGTTTTCCATGAACATGATCTAAAATCTTGTTTTCATGAGGCTTCCACAATGCAATATGAACAACACTGTAATTAATCATTGTAGTAGGCACTGAGGCATTTTTATAAGTATTACATGTATATTGTCTAAAATCATGTTTTAAGCAGTTATCCAAAAAGCAACATGAACAACATTGGACAATTTTAACAGGTTACCATGTACATGTTCTAAAATCTTGTTTTCAGGATGTTTACAAAATGTAAAATGTACAGCTCTGGATTGATAGATTGTAGGGAGCCACTGTTTCATTTTTAACAGTTTTCCATGAACATTGTTTAAATTCATGTCTTCATGAGGTTTCCAAAATGCAACTTGTTCAACAATGTCATTAAATTGTAGGAGCCAATATGGCATTTAAAACAGTTTTCCATGAACATGTTCTAAAATCATGTTTAACTCAATGTTAATACAAAATGTAATCCACTACTGGTGGAGAGATGAAAGAGACACTTTGAGAAAACAAACGTTATTATACAGTGATCAATATTTTAAAACATGTTTTCCATGTACATGGTCTAAAATCATGTTTTAAGCCGTTGTCAACAATACAACATGAACAACATTGGAATGATTGACTGTAGAGCCATTGTGGCATTTTTAACAAGTTACCATTAACATGTTCTAAAACCATGTTTTCAGGATGTTTCCACAATGTAAAATGTACAACTCTGATTGATTGTAGGAGCCACTATGTTCCTATTTAAACAGTTTTCCATGAACATGATCTAAAATCTTGTTTTCATGAGGCTTCCACAATGCAATATGAACAACACTGTAATTAATCATTGTAGTAGGCACTGAGGCATTTTAAAAAGTATTACATGTACGTCTAAAATCATGTTTTTAAGCCGTTATCCAAAAAGCAACTTGAACAACATTGGACAATTTTAACACGTTACCATATACATGTTCTAAAATCTTGTTTTCAGGATGTTTCCAAAATGTAAAATGTACAGCTCTGGATTGATAGATTGTAGGAGCCACTGTTTCATTTTTAACAGTTTTCCATGAACATTGTTTAAATTCATGTCTTCATGTTTCCAAAATGCAACTTGTTCAACAATGTCTTTAAATTGTAGGAGCCAATATGGCATTTAAAACAGTTTTCCATGAACATGTTCTAAAGTCATGTTTAACTCAATGTTAATAAAAAATGTAATCCACTACTGGTTGGAGAGATGAAAGAGACACTTTGAGAAAACAAACATTATACAGTGATCAATATTTTAAAACATGTTTTCCACGTACATGGTCTAAAATCATGTTTTAAGCCGTTGTCAACAATGCAACATGAACAACATTGGAATGATTGACTGTAGAGCCATTGTGGCATTTTTAACAAGTTACCATTAACATGTTCTAAAACCATGTTTTCAGGATGTTTCCACAATGTAAAATGTACAACTCTGATTGATTGTAGGAGCCACTATGTTCCTATTTAAACAGTTTTCCATGAACATGGTCTAAAATCTTGTTTTCATGAGGCTTCCACAATGCATAATGAACAACACTGTAATTAATCATTGTAGGAGGCACTGAGGCATTTTAAAAAGTATTACATGTACGTCTAAAATCATGTTTTAAGCCGTTATCCAAAAAGCAACTTGAACAACATTGGACAATTTTAACACGTTACCATATACAAGTTCTAAAATCTTGTTCAGGATGTTTACAAAATGTAAAATGTACAGCTCTGAATTGATAGATTGTAGGAGCCACTGTTTCATTTTTAACAGTTTTCCATGAACATTGTTTAAATTCATGTCTTCATGTTTCCAAAAAGCAACTTGTTCAACAATGTCTTTAAATTGTAGGAGCCAATATGGCATTTAAAACAGTTTTCCATGAACATGTTCTAAAATCATGTTTAACTCAATGTTAATACATAATGTAATCCACTACTGGTTGGAGAGATGAAAGAGACACTTTGAGAAAACAAACGTTATTATACAGTGATCAATATTTTAAAACATGTTTTCCATGTACATGGTCTAAAATCATGTTTTAAGCCGTTGTCAACAATGCAACATGAACAACATTGGAATGATTGACTGTAGAGCCATTGTGGCATTTTTAACAAGTTACCATTAACATGTCCTAAACCATGTTTTCAGGATGTTTCCACAATGTAAAATGTACAACTCTGATTGATTGTAGGAGCCACTATGTTCCTATTTAAACAGTTTTCCATGAACATGATCTAAAATCTTGTTTTCATGAGGCTTCCACAATGCAATATGAACAACACTGTAATTAATCATTGTAGTAGGCACTGAGGCATTTTAAAAAGTATTACATGTACATTGTCTAAAATCATGTTTTAAGCAGTTATCCAAAAAGCAACATGAACAACATTGGACAATTTTAACAGGTTACCATGTACATGTTCTAAAATCTTGTTTTCAGGATGTTTACAAAATGTAAAATGTACAGCTCTGGATTGATAGATTGTAGGGAGCCACTGTTTCATTTTTAACAGTTTTCCATGAACATTGTTTAAATTCATGTCTTCATGAGGTTTCCAAAATGCAACTTGTTCAACAATGTCATTAAATTGTAGGAGCCAATATGGCATTTAAAACAGTTTTCCATGAACATGTTCTAAAATCATGTTTAACTCAATGTTAATACAAAATGTAATCCACTACTGGTTGGAGAGATGAAAGAGACACTTTGAGAAAACAAACATTATACAGTGATCAATATTTTAAAACATGTTTTCCATGTACATGGTCTAAAATCATGTTTTAAGCCGTTGTCAACAATACAACATGAACAACATTGGAATGATTGACTGTAGAGCCATTGTGCCATTTTTAACAAGTTACCATTAACATGTTCTAAAACCATGTTTTCAGGATGTTTCCACAATGTAAAATGTACAACTCTGATTGATTGTAGGAGCCACTATGTTCCTATTTAAACAGTTTTCCATGAACATGATCTAAAATCTTGTTTTCATGAGGCTTCCACAATGCAATATGAACAACACTGTAATTAATCATTGTAGTAGGCACTGAGGCATTTTTATAAGTATTACATGTACGTCTAAAATCATGTTTTTAAGCCGTTATCCAAAAAGCAACTTGAACAACATTGGACAATTTTAACACGTTACCATATACATGTTCTAAAATCTTGTTTTCAGGATGTTTCCAAAATGTAAAATGTACAGCTCTGGATTGATAGATTGTAGGAGCCACTGTTTCATTTTTAACAGTTTTCCATGAACATTGTTTAAATTCATGTCTTCATGTTTCCAAAATGCAACTTGTTCAACAATGTCTTTAAATTGTAGGAGCCAATATGGCATTTAAAACAGTTTTCCATGAACATGTTCTAAAGTCATGTTTAACTCAATGTTAATACAAAATGTAATCCACTACTGGTTGGAGAGATGAAAGAGACACTTTGAGAAAACAAACATTATACAGTGATCAATATTTTAAAACATGTTTTCCACGTACATGGTCTAAAATCATGTTTTAAGCCGTTGTCAACAATGCAACATGAACAACATTGGAATGATTGACTGTAGAGCCATTGTGGCATTTTTAACAAGTTACCATTAACATGTTCTAAAACCATGTTTTCAGGATGTTTCCACAATGTAAAATGTACAACTCTGATTGATTGTAGGAGCCACTATGTTCCTATTTAAACAGTTTTCCATGAACATGGTCTAAAATCTTGTTTTCATGAGGCTTCCACAATGCATAATGAACAACACTGTAATTAATCATTGTAGGAGGCACTGAGGCATTTTAAAAAGTATTACATGTACGTCTAAAATCATGTTTTAAGCCGTTATCCAAAAAGCAACTTGAACAACATTGGACAATTTTAACACGTTACCATATACAAGTTCTAAAATCTTGTTTTCAGGATGTTTACAAAATGTAAAATGTACAGCTCTGAATTGATAGATTGTAGGAGCCACTGTTTCATTTTTAACAGTTTTCCATGAACATTGTTTAAATTCATGTCTTCATGTTTCCAAAAAGCAACTTGTTCAACAATGTCTTTAAATTGTAGGAGCCAATATGGCATTTAAAACAGTTTTCCATGAACATGTTCTAAAATCATGTTTAACTCAATGTTAATACATAATGTAATCCACTACTGGTTGGAGAGATGAAAGAGACACTTTGAGAAAACAAACGTTATTATACAGTGATCAATATTTTAAAACATGTTTTCCATGTACATGGTCTAAAATCATGTTTTAAGCCGTTGTCAACAATGCAACATGAACAACATTGGAATGATTGACTGTAGAGCCATTGTGGCATTTTTAACAAGTTACCATTAACATGTTCTAAAACCATGTTTTCAGGATGTTTCCACAATGTAAAATGTACAACTCTGATTGATTGTAGGAGCCACTATGTTCCTATTTAAACAGTTTTCCATGAACATGATCTAAAATCTTGTTTTCATGAGGCTTCCACAATGCAATATGAACAACACTGTAATTAATCATTGTAGTAGGCACTGAGGCATTTTTATAAGTATTACATGTACGTCTAAAATCATGTTTTTAAGCCGTTATCCAAAAAGCAACTTGAACAACATTGGACAATTTTAACACGTTACCATATACATGTTCTAAAATCTTGTTTTCAGGATGTTTCCAAAATGTAAAATGTACAGCTCTGGATTGATAGATTGTAGGAGCCACTGTTTCATTTTTAACAGTTTTCCATGAACATTGTTTAAATTCATGTCTTCATGTTTCCAAAATGCAACTTGTTCAACAATGTCTTTAAATTGTAGGAGCCAATATGGCATTTAAAACAGTTTTCCATGAACATGTTCTAAAGTCATGTTTAACTCAATGTTAATACAAAATGTAATCCACTACTGGTTGGAGAGATGAAAGAGACACTTTGAGAAAACAAACATTATACAGTGATCAATATTTTAAAACATGTTTTCCACGTACATGGTCTAAAATCATGTTTTAAGCCGTTGTCAACAATGCAACATGAACAACATTGGAATGATTGACTGTAGAGCCATTGTGGCATTTTTAACAAGTTACCATTAACATGTTCTAAAACCATGTTTTCAGGATGTTTCCACAATGTAAAATGTACAACTCTGATTGATTGTAGGAGCCACTATGTTCCTATTTAAACAGTTTTCCATGAACATGGTCTAAAATCTTGTTTTCATGAGGCTTCCACAATGCATAATGAACAACACTGTAATTAATCATTGTAGGAGGCACTGAGGCATTTTAAAAAGTATTACATGTACGTCTAAAATCATGTTTTAAGCCGTTATCCAAAAAGCAACTTGAACAACATTGGACAATTTTAACACGTTACCATATACAAGTTCTAAAATCTTGTTTTCAGGATGTTTACAAAATGTAAAATGTACAGCTCTGAATTGATAGATTGTAGGAGCCACTGTTTCATTTTTAACAGTTTTCCATGAACATTGTTTAAATTCATGTCTTCATGTTTCCAAAAAGCAACTTGTTCAACAATGTCTTTAAATTGTAGGAGCCAATATGGCATTTAAAACAGTTTTCCATGAACATGTTCTAAAATCATGTTTAACTCAATGTTAATACATAATGTAATCCACTACTGGTTGGAGAGATGAAAGAGACACTTTGAGAAAACAAACGTTATTATACAGTGATCAATATTTTAAAACATGTTTTCCATGTACATGGTCTAAAATCATGTTTTAAGCCGTTGTCAACAATGCAACATGAACAACATTGGAATGATTGACTGTAGAGCCATTGTGGCATTTTTAACAAGTTACCATTAACATGTTCTAAAACCATGTTTTCAGGATGTTTCCACAATGTAAAATGTACAACTCTGATTGATTGTAGGAGCCACTATGTTCCTATTTAAACAGTTTTCCATGAACATGATCTAAAATCTTGTTTTCATGAGGCTTCCACAATGCAATATGAACAACACTGTAATTAATCATTGTAGTAGGCACTGAGGCATTTTAAAAAGTATTACATGTACATTGTCTAAAATCATGTTTTAAGCAGTTATCCAAAAAGCAACATGAACAACATTGGACAATTTTAACAGGTTACCATGTACATGTTCTAAAATCTTGTTTTCAGGATGTTTACAAAATGTAAAATGTACAGCTCTGGATTGATAGATTGTAGGGAGCCACTGTTTCATTTTTAACAGTTTTCCATGAACATTGTTTAAATTCATGTCTTCATGAGGTTTCCAAAATGCAACTTGTTCAACAATGTCATTAAATTGTAGGAGCCAATATGGCATTTAAAACAGTTTTCCATGAACATGTTCTAAAATCATGTTTAACTCAATGTTAATACAAAATGTAATCCACTACTGGTTGGAGAGATGAAAGAGACACTTTGAGAAAACAAACATTATACAGTGATCAATATTTTAAAACATGTTTTCCACGTACATTGTCTAAAATCATGTTTTAAGCAGTTATCCAAAAAGCAACATGAACAACATTGGACAATTTTAACAGGTTACCATATACATGTTCTAAAATCTTGTTTTCAGGATGTTTCCAAAATGTAAAATGTACAGCTCTGGATTGATAGATTGTAGGAGCCACTGTTTCATTTTTAACAGTTTTCCATGAACATTGTTTAAATTCATGTCTTCATGTTTCCAAAATGCAACTTGTTCAACAATGTCTTTAAATTGTAGGAGCCAATATGGCATTTAAAACAGTTTTCCATGAACATGTTCTAAAATCATGTTTAACTCAATGTTAATACATAATGTAATCCACTACTGGTTGGAGAGATGAAAGAGACACTTTGAGAAAACAAACGTTATTATACAGTGATCAATATTTTAAAACATGTTTTCCATGTACATGGTCTAAAATCATGTTTTAAGCCGTTGTCAACAATGCAACATGAACAACATTGGAATGATTGACTGTAGAGCCATTGTGGCATTTTTAACAAGTTACCATTAACATGTTCTAAAACCATGTTTTCAGGATGTTTCCACAATGTAAAATGTACAACTCTGATTGATTGTAGGAGCCACTATGTTCCTATTTAAACAGTTTTCCATGAACATGATCTAAAATCTTGTTTTCATGAGGCTTCCACAATGCAATATGAACAACACTGTAATTAATCATTGTAGTAGGCACTGAGGCATTTTAAAAAGTATTACATGTACGTCTAAAATCATGTTTTTAAGCCGTTATCCAAAAAGCAACTTGAACAACATTGGACAATTTTAACACGTTACCATATACATGTTCTAAAATCTTGTTTTCAGGATGTTTCCAAAATGTAAAATGTACAGCTCTGGATTGATAGATTGTAGGAGCCACTGTTTCATTTTTAACAGTTTTCCATGAACATTGTTTAAATTCATGTCTTCATGTTTCCAAAATGCAACTTGTTCAACAATGTCTTTAAATTGTAGGAGCCAATATGGCATTTAAAACAGTTTTCCATGAACATGTTCTAAAGTCATGTTTAACTCAATGTTAATACAAAATGTAATCCACTACTGGTTGGAGAGATGAAAGAGACACTTTGAGAAAACAAACATTATACAGTGATCAATATTTTAAAACATGTTTTCCACGTACATGGTC
Organism: Thymallus thymallus; assembly: GCA_023634145.1. Lineage (NCBI taxonomy): Eukaryota > Metazoa > Chordata > Actinopteri > Salmoniformes > Salmonidae > Thymallus > Thymallus thymallus. The sequence continues at coordinate 8,315,950 of CM042396.1, read as the reverse complement.
TAAAATCATGTTTTAAGCCGTTGTCAACAATGCAACATGAACAACATTGGAATGATTGACTGTAGAGCCATTGTGGCATTTTTAACAAGTTACCATTAACATGTTCTAAAACCATGTTTTCAGGATGTTTCCACAATGTAAAATGTACAACTCTGATTGATTGTAGGAGCCACTATGTTCCTATTTAAACAGTTTTCCATGAACATGGTCTAAAATCTTGTTTTCATGAGGCTTCCACAATGCATAATGAACAACACTGTAATTAATCATTGTAGGAGGCACTGAGGCATTTTAAAAAGTATTACATGTACGTCTAAAATCATGTTTTAAGCCGTTATCCAAAAAGCAACTTGAACAACATTGGACAATTTTAACACGTTACCATATACAAGTTCTAAAATCTTGTTTTCAGGATGTTTACAAAATGTAAAATGTACAGCTCTGAATTGATAGATTGTAGGAGCCACTGTTTCATTTTTAACAGTTTTCCATGAACATTGTTTAAATTCATGTCTTCATGTTTCCAAAAAGCAACTTGTTCAACAATGTCTTTAAATTGTAGGAGCCAATATGGCATTTAAAACAGTTTTCCATGAACATGTTCTAAAATCATGTTTAACTCAATGTTAAAACATAATGTAATCCACTACTGGTTGGAGAGATGAAAGAGACACTTTGAGAAAACAAACGTTATTATACAGTGATCAATATTTTAAAACATGTTTTCCACGTACATGGTCTAAAATCATGTTTTAAGCCGTTGTCAACAATGCAACATGAACAACATTGGAATGATTGACTGTAGAGCCATTGTGGCATTTTTAACAAGTTACCATTAACATGTTCTAAAACCATGTTTTCAGGATGTTTCCACAATGTAAAATGTACAACTCTGATTGATTGTAGGAGCCACTATGTTCCTATTTAAACAGTTTTCCATGAACATGGTCTAAAATCTTGTTTTCATGAGGCTTCCACAATGCATAATGAACAACACTGTAATTAATCATTGTAGGAGGCACTGAGGCATTTTAAAAAGTATTACATGTACGTCTAAAATCATGTTTTAAGCCGTTATCCAAAAAGCAACTTGAACAACATTGGACAATTTTAACACGTTACCATATACAAGTTCTAAAATCTTGTTTTCAGGATGTTTACAAAATGTAAAATGTACAGCTCTGAATTGATAGATTGTATGAGCCACTGTTTCATTTTTAACAGTTTTCCATGAACATTGTTTAAATTCATGTCTTCATGTTTCCAAAAAGCAACTTGTTCAACAATGTCTTTAAATTGTAGGAGCCAATATGGCATTTAAAACAGTTTTCCATGAACATGTTCTAAAATCATGTTTAACTCAATGTTAATACATAATGTAATCCACTACTGGTTGGAGAGATGAAAGAGACACTTTGAGAAAACAAACGTTATTATACAGTGATCAATATTTTAAAACATGTTTTCCATGTACATGGTCTAAAATCATGTTTTAAGCCGTTGTCAACAATGCAACATGAACAACATTGGAATGATTGACTGTAGAGCCATTGTGGCATTTTTAACAAGTTACCATTAACATGTTCTAAAACCATGTTTTCAGGATGTTTCCACAATGTAAAATGTACAACTCTGATTGATTGTAGGAGCCACTATGTTCCTATTTAAACAGTTTTCCATGAACATGATCTAAAATCTTGTTTTCATGAGGCTTCCACAATGCAATATGAACAACACTGTAATTAATCATTGTAGTAGGCACTGAGGCATTTTTATAAGTATTACATGTACATTGTCTAAAATCATGTTTTAAGCAGTTATCCAAAAAGCAACATGAACAACATTGGACAATTTTAACAGGTTACCATGTACATGTTCTAAAATCTTGTTTTCAGGATGTTTACAAAATGTAAAATGTACAGCTCTGGATTGATAGATTGTAGGAGCCACTGTTTCATTTTTAACAGTTTTCCATGAACATTGTTTAAATTCATGTCTTCATGTTTCCAAAATGCAACTTGTTCAACAATGTCTTTAAATTGTAGGAGCCAATATGGCATTTAAAACAGTTTTCCATGAACATGTTCTAAAGTCATGTTTAACTCAATGTTAATAAAAAATGTAATCCACTACTGGTTGGAGAGATGAAAGAGACACTTTGAGAAAACAAACATTATACAGTGATCAATATTTTAAAACATGTTTTCCACGTACATGGTCTAAAATCATGTTTTAAGCCGTTGTCAACAATGCAACATGAACAACATTGGAATGATTGACTATAGAGCCATTGTGGCATTTTTAACAAGTTACCATTAACATGTTCTAAAACCATGTTTTCAGGATGTTTCCACAATGTAAAATGTACAACTCTGATTGATTGTAGGAGCCACTATGTTCCTATTTAAACAGTTTTCCATGAACATGGTCTAAAATCTTGTTTTCATGAGGCTTCCACAATGCATAATGAACAACACTGTAATTAATCATTGTAGGAGGCACTGAGGCATTTTAAAAAGTATTACATGTACGTCTAAAATCATGTTTTAAGCCGTTATCCAAAAAGCAACTTGAACAACATTGGACAATTTTAACACGTTACCATATACAAGTTCTAAAATCTTGTTCAGGATGTTTACAAAATGTAAAATGTACAGCTCTGAATTGATAGATTGTAGGAGCCACTGTTTCATTTTTAACAGTTTTCCATGAACATTGTTTAAATTCATGTCTTCATGTTTCCAAAAAGCAACTTGTTCAACAATGTCTTTAAATTGTAGGAGCCAATATGGCATTTAAAACAGTTTTCCATGAACATGTTCTAAAGTCATGTTTAACTCAATGTTAATACAAAATGTAATCCACTACTGGTTGGAGAGATGAAAGAGACACTTTGAGAAAACAAACATTATACAGTGATCAATATTTTAAAACATGTTTTCCACGTACATGGTCTAAAATCATGTTTTAAGCCGTTGTCAACAATGCAACATGAACAACATTGGAATGATTGACTGTAGAGCCATTGTGGCATTTTTAACAAGTTACCATTAACATGTTCTAAAACCATGTTTTCAGGATGTTTCCACAATGTAAAATGTACAACTCTGATTGATTGTAGGAGCCACTATGTTCCTATTTAAACAGTTTTCCATGAACATGGTCTAAAATCTTGTTTTCATGAGGCTTCCACAATGCATAATGAACAACACTGTAATTAATCATTGTAGGAGGCACTGAGGCATTTTAAAAAGTATTACATGTACGTCTAAAATCATGTTTTAAGCCGTTATCCAAAAAGCAACTTGAACAACATTGGACAATTTTAACACGTTACCATATACAAGTTCTAAAATCTTGTTTTCAGGATGTTTACAAAATGTAAAATGTACAGCTCTGAATTGATAGATTGTAGGAGCCACTGTTTCATTTTTAACAGTTTTCCATGAACATTGTTTAAATTCATGTCTTCATGTTTCCAAAAAGCAACTTGTTCAACAATGTCTTTAAATTGTAGGAGCCAATATGGCATTTAAAACAGTTTTCCATGAACATGTTCTAAAATCATGTTTAACTCAATGTTAAAACATAATGCAATCCACTACTGGTTGGAGAGATGAAAGAGACACTTTGAGAAAACAAACGTTATTATACAGTGATCAATATTTTAAAACATGTTTTCCACGTACATGGTCTAAAATCATGTTTTAAGCCGTTGTCAACAATGCAACATGAACAACATTGGAATGATTGACTGTAGAGCCATTGTGGCATTTTTAACAAGTTACCATTAACATGTTCTAAAACCATGTTTTCAGGATGTTTCCACAATGTAAAATGTACAACTCTGATTGATTGTAGGAGCCACTATGTTCCTATTTAAACAGTTTTCCATGAACATGGTCTAAAATCTTGTTTTCATGAGGCTTCCACAATGCATAATGAACAACACTGTAATTAATCATTGTAGGAGGCACTGAGGCATTTTAAAAAGTATTACATGTACGTCTAAAATCATGTTTTAAGCCGTTATCCAAAAAGCAACTTGAACAACATTGGACAATTTTAACACGTTACCATATACAAGTTCTAAAATCTTGTTTTCAGGATGTTTACAAAATGTAAAATGTACAGCTCTGAATTGATAGATTGTATGAGCCACTGTTTCATTTTTAACAGTTTTCCATGAACATTGTTTAAATTCATGTCTTCATGTTTCCAAAAAGCAACTTGTTCAACAATGTCTTTAAATTGTAGGAGCCAATATGGCATTTAAAACAGTTTTCCATGAACATGTTCTAAAATCATGTTTAACTCAATGTTAATACATAATGTAATCCACTACTGGTTGGAGAGATGAAAGAGACACTTTGAGAAAACAAACGTTATTATACAGTGATCAATATTTTAAAACATGTTTTCCATGTACATGGTCTAAAATCATGTTTTAAGCCGTTGTCAACAATGCAACATGAACAACATTGGAATGATTGACTGTAGAGCCATTGTGGCATTTTTAACAAGTTACCATTAACATGTTCTAAAACCATGTTTTCAGGATGTTTCCACAATGTAAAATTTACAACTCTGATTGATTGTAGGAGCCACTATGTTCCTATTTAAACAGTTTTCCATGAACATGATCTAAAATCTTGTTTTCATGAGGCTTCCACAATGCAATATGAACAACACTGTAATTAATCATTGTAGTAGGCACTGAGGCATTTTTATAAGTATTACATGTACATTGTCTAAAATCATGTTTTAAGCAGTTATCCAAAAAGCAACATGAACAACATTGGACAATTTTAACAGGTTACCATGTACATGTTCTAAAATCTTGTTTTCAGGATGTTTACAAAATGTAAAATGTACAGCTCTGGATTGATAGATTGTAGGGAGCCACTGTTTCATTTTTAACAGTTTTCCATGAACATTGTTTAAATTCATGTCTTCATGAGGTTTCCAAAATGCAACTTGTTCAACAATGTCATTAAATTGTAGGAGCCAATATGGCATTTAAAACAGTTTTCCATGAACATGTTCTAAAATCATGTTTAACTCAATGTTAATACAAAATGTAATCCACTACTGGTTGGAGAGATGAAAGAGACACTTTGAGAAAACAAACATTATACAGTGATCAATATTTTAAAACATGTTTTCCATGTACATGGTCTAAAATCATGTTTTAAGCCGTTGTCAACAATACAACATGAACAACATTGGAATGATTGACTGTAGAGCCATTGTGGCATTTTTAACAAGTTACCATTAACATGTTCTAAAACCATGTTTTCAGGATGTTTCCACAATGTAAAATGTACAACTCTGATTGATTGTAGGAGCCACTATGTTCCTATTTAAACAGTTTTCCATGAACATGATCTAAAATCTTGTTTTCATGAGGCTTCCACAATGCAATATGAACAACACTGTAATTAATCATTGTAGTAGGCACTGAGGCATTTTAAAAAGTATTACATGTACGTCTAAAATCATGTTTTTAAGCCGTTATCCAAAAAGCAACTTGAACAACATTGGACAATTTTAACACGTTACCATATACATGTTCTAAAATCTTGTTTTCAGGATGTTTCCAAAATGTAAAATGTACAGCTCTGGATTGATAGATTGTAGGAGCCACTGTTTCATTTTTAACAGTTTTCCATGAACATTGTTTAAATTCATGTCTTCATGTTTCCAAAATGCAACTTGTTCAACAATGTCTTTAAATTGTAGGAGCCAATATGGCATTTAAAACAGTTTTCCATGAACATGTTCTAAAGTCATGTTTAACTCAATGTTAATAAAAAATGTAATCCACTACTGGTTGGAGAGATGAAAGAGACACTTTGAGAAAACAAACATTATACAGTGATCAATATTTTAAAACATGTTTTCCACGTACATGGTCTAAAATCATGTTTTAAGCCGTTGTCAACAATGCAACATGAACAACATTGGAATGATTGACTATAGAGCCATTGTGGCATTTTTAACAAGTTACCATTAACATGTTCTAAAACCATGTTTTCAGGATGTTTCCACAATGTAAAATGTACAACTCTGATTGATTGTAGGAGCCACTATGTTCCTATTTAAACAGTTTTCCATGAACATGGTCTAAAATCTTGTTTTCATGAGGCTTCCACAATGCATAATGAACAACACTGTAATTAATCATTGTAGGAGGCACTGAGGCATTTTAAAAAGTATTACATGTACGTCTAAAATCATGTTTTAAGCCGTTATCCAAAAAGCAACTTGAACAACATTGGACAATTTTAACACGTTACCATATACAAGTTCTAAAATCTTGTTCAGGATGTTTACAAAATGTAAAATGTACAGCTCTGAATTGATAGATTGTAGGAGCCACTGTTTCATTTTTAACAGTTTTCCATGAACATTGTTTAAATTCATGTCTTCATGTTTCCAAAAAGCAACTTGTTCAACAATGTCTTTAAATTGTAGGAGCCAATATGGCATTTAAAACAGTTTTCCATGAACATGTTCTAAAATCATGTTTAACTCAATGTTAATACATAATGTAATCCACTACTGGTTGGAGAGATGAAAGAGACACTTTGAGAAAACAAACGTTATTATACAGTGATCAATATTTTAAAACATGTTTTCCATGTACATGGTCTAAAATCATGTTTTAAGCCGTTGTCAACAATGCAACATGAACAACATTGGAATGATTGACTGTAGAGCCATTGTGGCATTTTTAACAAGTTACCATTAACATGTTCTAAAACCATGTTTTCAGGATGTTTCCACAATGTAAAATGTACAACTCTGATTGATTGTAGGAGCCACTATGTTCCTATTTAAACAGTTTTCCATGAACATGGTCTAAAATCTTGTTTTCATGAGGCTTCCACAATGCATAATGAACAACACTGTAATTAATCATTGTAGGAGGCACTGAGGCATTTTAAAAAGTATTACATGTACGTCTAAAATCATGTTTTAAGCCGTTATCCAAAAAGCAACTTGAACAACATTGGACAATTTTAACACGTTACCATATACAAGTTCTAAAATCTTGTTTTCAGGATGTTTACAAAATGTAAAATGTACAGCTCTGAATTGATAGATTGTAGGAGCCACTGTTTCATTTTTAACAGTTTTCCATGAACATTGTTTAAATTCATGTCTTCATGTTTCCAAAAAGCAACTTGTTCAACAATGTCTTTAAATTGTAGGAGCCAATATGGCATTTAAAACAGTTTTCCATGAACATGTTCTAAAATCATGTTTAACTCAATGTTAATACATAATGTAATCCACTACTGGTTGGAGAGATGAAAGAGACACTTTGAGAAAACAAACGTTATTATACAGTGATCAATATTTTAAAACATGTTTTCCATGTACATGGTCTAAAATCATGTTTTAAGCCGTTGTCAACAATGCAACATGAACAACATTGGAATGATTGACTGTAGAGCCATTGTGGCATTTTTAACAAGTTACCATTAACATGTTCTAAAACCATGTTTTCAGGATGTTTCCACAATGTAAAATGTACAACTCTGATTGATTGTAGGAGCCACTATGTTCCTATTTAAACAGTTTTCCATGAACATGATCTAAAATCTTGTTTTCATGAGGCTTCCACAATGCAATATGAACAACACTGTAATTAATCATTGTAGTAGGCACTGAGGCATTTTAAAAAGTATTACATGTACGTCTAAAATCATGTTTTTAAGCCGTTATCCAAAAAGCAACTTGAACAACATTGGACAATTTTAACACGTTACCATATACATGTTCTAAAATCTTGTTTTCAGGATGTTTCCAAAATGTAAAATGTACAGCTCTGGATTGATAGATTGTAGGAGCCACTGTTTCATTTTTAACAGTTTTCCATGAACATTGTTTAAATTCATGTCTTCATGTTTCCAAAATGCAACTTGTTCAACAATGTCTTTAAATTGTAGGAGCCAATATGGCATTTAAAACAGTTTTCCATGAACATGTTCTAAAGTCATGTTTAACTCAATGTTAATACAAAATGTAATCCACTACTGGTTGGAGAGATGAAAGAGACACTTTGAGAAAACAAACATTATACAGTGATCAATATTTTAAAACATGTTTTCCACGTACATGGTCTAAAATCATGTTTTAAGCCGTTGTCAACAATGCAACATGAACAACATTGGAATGATTGACTGTAGAGCCATTGTGGCATTTTTAACAAGTTACCATTAACATGTTCTAAAACCATGTTTTCAGGATGTTTCCACAATGTAAAATGTACAACTCTGATTGATTGTAGGAGCCACTATGTTCCTATTTAAACAGTTTTCCATGAACATGGTCTAAAATCTTGTTTTCATGAGGCTTCCACAATGCATAATGAACAACACTGTAATTAATCATTGTAGGAGGCACTGAGGCATTTTAAAAAGTATTACATGTACGTCTAAAATCATGTTTTAAGCCGTTATCCAAAAAGCAACTTGAACAACATTGGACAATTTTAACACGTTACCATATACAAGTTCTAAAATCTTGTTTTCAGGATGTTTACAAAATGTAAAATGTACAGCTCTGAATTGATAGATTGTAGGAGCCACTGTTTCATTTTTAACAGTTTTCCATGAACATTGTTTAAATTCATGTCTTCATGTTTCCAAAAAGCAACTTGTTCAACAATGTCTTTAAATTGTAGGAGCCAATATGGCATTTAAAACAGTTTTCCATGAACATGTTCTAAAATCATGTTTAACTCAATGTTAATACATAATGTAATCCACTACTGGTTGGAGAGATGAAAGAGACACTTTGAGAAAACAAACGTTATTATACAGTGATCAATATTTTAAAACATGTTTTCCATGTACATGGTCTAAAATCATGTTTTAAGCCGTTGTCAACAATGCAACATGAACAACATTGGAATGATTGACTGTAGAGCCATTGTGGCATTTTTAACAAGTTACCATTAACATGTTCTAAAACCATGTTTTCAGGATGTTTCCACAATGTAAAATGTACAACTCTGATTGATTGTAGGAGCCACTATGTTCCTATTTAAACAGTTTTCCATGAACATGATCTAAAATCTTGTTTTCATGAGGCTTCCACAATGCAATATGAACAACACTGTAATTAATCATTGTAGTAGGCACTGAGGCATTTTAAAAAGTATTACATGTACATTGTCTAAAATCATGTTTTAAGCAGTTATCCAAAAAGCAACATGAACAACATTGGACAATTTTAACAGGTTACCATGTACATGTTCTAAAATCTTGTTTTCAGGATGTTTACAAAATGTAAAATGTACAGCTCTGGATTGATAGATTGTAGGGAGCCACTGTTTCATTTTTAACAGTTTTCCATGAACATTGTTTAAATTCATGTCTTCATGAGGTTTCCAAAATGCAACTTGTTCAACAATGTCATTAAATTGTAGGAGCCAATATGGCATTTAAAACAGTTTTCCATGAACATGTTCTAAAATCATGTTTAACTCAATGTTAATACAAAATGTAATCCACTACTGGTGGAGAGATGAAAGAGACACTTTGAGAAAACAAACGTTATTATACAGTGATCAATATTTTAAAACATGTTTTCCATGTACATGGTCTAAAATCATGTTTTAAGCCGTTGTCAACAATACAACATGAACAACATTGGAATGATTGACTGTAGAGCCATTGTGGCATTTTTAACAAGTTACCATTAACATGTTCTAAAACCATGTTTTCAGGATGTTTCCACAATGTAAAATGTACAACTCTGATTGATTGTAGGAGCCACTATGTTCCTATTTAAACAGTTTTCCATGAACATGATCTAAAATCTTGTTTTCATGAGGCTTCCACAATGCAATATGAACAACACTGTAATTAATCATTGTAGTAGGCACTGAGGCATTTTAAAAAGTATTACATGTACGTCTAAAATCATGTTTTTAAGCCGTTATCCAAAAAGCAACTTGAACAACATTGGACAATTTTAACACGTTACCATATACATGTTCTAAAATCTTGTTTTCAGGATGTTTCCAAAATGTAAAATGTACAGCTCTGGATTGATAGATTGTAGGAGCCACTGTTTCATTTTTAACAGTTTTCCATGAACATTGTTTAAATTCATGTCTTCATGTTTCCAAAATGCAACTTGTTCAACAATGTCTTTAAATTGTAGGAGCCAATATGGCATTTAAAACAGTTTTCCATGAACATGTTCTAAAATCATGTTTAACTCAATGTTAATACATAATGTAATCCACTACTGGTTGGAGAGATGAAAGAGACACTTTGAGAAAACAAACGTTATTATACAGTGATCAATATTTTAAAACATGTTTTCCATGTACATGGTCTAAAATCATGTTTTAAGCCGTTGTCAACAATGCAACATGAACAACATTGGAATGATTGACTGTAGAGCCATTGTGGCATTTTTAACAAGTTACCATTAACATGTTCTAAAACCATGTTTTCAGGATGTTTCCACAATGTAAAATGTACAACTCTGATTGATTGTAGGAGCCACTATGTTCCTATTTAAACAGTTTTCCATGAACATGATCTAAAATCTTGTTTTCATGAGGCTTCCACAATGCAATATGAACAACACTGTAATTAATCATTGTAGTAGGCACTGAGGCATTTTAAAAAGTATTACATGTACGTCTAAAATCATGTTTTTAAGCCGTTATCCAAAAAGCAACTTGAACAACATTGGACAATTTTAACACGTTACCATATACATGTTCTAAAATCTTGTTTTCAGGATGTTTCCAAAATGTAAAATGTACAGCTCTGGATTGATAGATTGTAGGAGCCACTGTTTCATTTTTAACAGTTTTCCATGAACATTGTTTAAATTCATGTCTTCATGTTTCCAAAATGCAACTTGTTCAACAATGTCTTTAAATTGTAGGAGCCAATATGGCATTTAAAACAGTTTTCCATGAACATGTTCTAAAGTCATGTTTAACTCAATGTTAATACAAAATGTAATCCACTACTGGTTGGAGAGATGAAAGAGACACTTTGAGAAAACAAACATTATACAGTGATCAATATTTTAAAACATGTTTTCCACGTACATGGTCTAAAATCATGTTTTAAGCCGTTGTCAACAATGCAACATGAACAACATTGGAATGATTGACTGTAGAGCCATTGTGGCATTTTTAACAAGTTACCATTAACATGTTCTAAAACCATGTTTTCAGGATGTTTCCACAATGTAAAATGTACAACTCTGATTGATTGTAGGAGCCACTATGTTCCTATTTAAACAGTTTTCCATGAACATGGTCTAAAATCTTGTTTTCATGAGGCTTCCACAATGCATAATGAACAACACTGTAATTAATCATTGTAGGAGGCACTGAGGCATTTTAAAAAGTATTACATGTACGTCTAAAATCATGTTTTAAGCCGTTATCCAAAAAGCAACTTGAACAACATTGGACAATTTTAACACGTTACCATATACAAGTTCTAAAATCTTGTTTTCAGGATGTTTACAAAATGTAAAATGTACAGCTCTGAATTGATAGATTGTAGGAGCCACTGTTTCATTTTTAACAGTTTTCCATGAACATTGTTTAAATTCATGTCTTCATGTTTCCAAAAAGCAACTTGTTCAACAATGTCTTTAAATTGTAGGAGCCAATATGGCATTTAAAACAGTTTTCCATGAACATGTTCTAAAATCATGTTTAACTCAATGTTAATACATAATGTAATCCACTACTGGTTGGAGAGATGAAAGAGACACTTTGAGAAAACAAACGTTATTATACAGTGATCAATATTTTAAAACATGTTTTCCATGTACATGGTCTAAAATCATGTTTTAAGCCGTTGTCAACAATGCAACATGAACAACATTGGAATGATTGACTGTAGAGCCATTGTGGCATTTTTAACAAGTTACCATTAACATGTTCTAAAACCATGTTTTCAGGATGTTTCCACAATGTAAAATGTACAACTCTGATTGATTGTAGGAGCCACTATGTTCCTATTTAAACAGTTTTCCATGAACATGATCTAAAATCTTGTTTTCATGAGGCTTCCACAATGCAATATGAACAACACTGTAATTAATCATTGTAGTAGGCACTGAGGCATTTTAAAAAGTATTACATGTACATTGTCTAAAATCATGTTTTAAGCAGTTATCCAAAAAGCAACATGAACAACATTGGACAATTTTAACAGGTTACCATGTACATGTTCTAAAATCTTGTTTTCAGGATGTTTACAAAATGTAAAATGTACAGCTCTGGATTGATAGATTGTAGGGAGCCACTGTTTCATTTTTAACAGTTTTCCATGAACATTGTTTAAATTCATGTCTTCATGAGGTTTCCAAAATGCAACTTGTTCAACAATGTCATTAAATTGTAGGAGCCAATATGGCATTTAAAACAGTTTTCCATGAACATGTTCTAAAATCATGTTTAACTCAATGTTAATACAAAATGTAATCCACTACTGGTGGAGAGATGAAAGAGACACTTTGAGAAAACAAACGTTATTATACAGTGATCAATATTTTAAAACATGTTTTCCATGTACATGGTCTAAAATCATGTTTTAAGCCGTTGTCAACAATACAACATGAACAACATTGGAATGATTGACTGTAGAGCCATTGTGGCATTTTTAACAAGTTACCATTAACATGTTCTAAAACCATGTTTTCAGGATGTTTCCACAATGTAAAATGTACAACTCTGATTGATTGTAGGAGCCACTATGTTCCTATTTAAACAGTTTTCCATGAACATGATCTAAAATCTTGTTTTCATGAGGCTTCCACAATGCAATATGAACAACACTGTAATTAATCATTGTAGTAGGCACTGAGGCATTTTAAAAAGTATTACATGTACGTCTAAAATCATGTTTTTAAGCCGTTATCCAAAAAGCAACTTGAACAACATTGGACAATTTTAACACGTTACCATATACATGTTCTAAAATCTTGTTTTCAGGATATTTCCAAAATGTAAAATGTACAGCTCTGGATTGATAGATTGTAGGAGCCACTGTTTCATTTTTAACAGTTTTCCATGAACATTGTTTAAATTCATGTCTTCATGTTTCCAAAATGCAACTTGTTCAACAATGTCTTTAAATTGTAGGAGCCAATATGGCATTTAAAACAGTTTTCCATGAACATGTTCTAAAATCATGTTTAACTCAATGTTAATACATAATGTAATCCACTACTGGTTGGAGAGATGAAAGAGACACTTTGAGAAAACAAACGTTATTATACAGTGATCAATATTTTAAAACATGTTTTCCATGTACATGGTCTAAAATCATGTTTTAAGCCGTTGTCAACAATGCAACATGAACAACATTGGAATGATTGACTGTAGAGCCATTGTGGCATTTTTAACAAGTTACCATTAACATGTTCTAAAACCATGTTTTCAGGATGTTTCCACAATGTAAAATGTACAACTCTGATTGATTGTAGGAGCCACTATGTTCCTATTTAAACAGTTTTCCATGAACATGATCTAAAATCTTGTTTTCATGAGGCTTCCACAATGCAATATGAACAACACTGTAATTAATCATTGTAGTAGGCACTGAGGCATTTTAAAAAGTATTACATGTACGTCTAAAATCATGTTTTTAAGCCGTTATCCAAAAAGCAACTTGAACAACATTGGACAATTTTAACACGTTACCATATACATGTTCTAAAATCTTGTTTTCAGGATGTTTCCAAAATGTAAAATGTACAGCTCTGGATTGATAGATTGTAGGAGCCACTGTTTCATTTTTAACAGTTTTCCATGAACATTGTTTAAATTCATGTCTTCATGTTTCCAAAATGCAACTTGTTCAACAATGTCTTTAAATTGTAGGAGCCAATATGGCATTTAAAACAGTTTTCCATGAACATGTTCTAAAGTCATGTTTAACTCAATGTTAATACAAAATGTAATCCACTACTGGTTGGAGAGATGAAAGAGACACTTTGAGAAAACAAACATTATACAGTGATCAATATTTTAAAACATGTTTTCCACGTACATGGTCTAAAATCATGTTTTAAGCCGTTGTCAACAATGCAACATGAACAACATTGGAATGATTGACTGTAGAGCCATTGTGGCATTTTTAACAAGTTACCATTAACATGTTCTAAAACCATGTTTTCAGGATGTTTCCACAATGTAAAATGTACAACTCTGATTGATTGTAGGAGCCACTATGTTCCTATTTAAACAGTTTTCCATGAACATGGTCTAAAATCTTGTTTTCATGAGGCTTCCACAATGCATAATGAACAACACTGTAATTAATCATTGTAGGAGGCACTGAGGCATTTTAAAAAGTATTACATGTACGTCTAAAATCATGTTTTAAGCCGTTATCCAAAAAGCAACTTGAACAACATTGGACAATTTTAACACGTTACCATATACAAGTTCTAAAATCTTGTTTTCAGGATGTTTACAAAATGTAAAATGTACAGCTCTGAATTGATAGATTGTAGGAGCCACTGTTTCATTTTTAACAGTTTTCCATGAACATTGTTTAAATTCATGTCTTCATGTTTCCAAAAAGCAACTTGTTCAACAATGTCTTTAAATTGTAGGAGCCAATATGGCATTTAAAACAGTTTTCCATGAACATGTTCTAAAATCATGTTTAACTCAATGTTAATACATAATGTAATCCACTACTGGTTGGAGAGATGAAAGAGACACTTTGAGAAAACAAACGTTATTATACAGTGATCAATATTTTAAAACATGTTTTCCATGTACATGGTCTAATATCATGTTTTAAGCCGTTGTCAACAATGCAACATGAACAACATTGGAATGATTGACTGTAGAGCCATTGTGGCATTTTTAACAAGTTACCATTAACATGTTCTAAAACCATGTTTTCAGGATGTTTCCACAATGTAAAATGTACAACTCTGATTGATTGTAGGAGCCACTATGTTCCTATTTAAACAGTTTTCCATGAACATGATCTAAAATCTTGTTTTCATGAGGCTTCCACAATGCAATATGAACAACACTGTAATTAATCATTGTAGTAGGCACTGAGGCATTTTAAAAAGTATTACATGTACGTCTAAAATCATGTTTTTAAGCCGTTATCCAAAAAGCAACTTGAACAACATTGGACAATTTTAACACGTTACCATATACATGTTCTAAAATCTTGTTTTCAGGATGTTTCCAAAATGTAAAATGTACAGCTCTGGATTGATAGATTGTAGGAGCCACTGTTTCATTTTTAACAGTTTTCCATGAACATTGTTTAAATTCATGTCTTCATGTTTCCAAAATGCAACTTGTTCAACAATGTCTTTAAATTGTAGGAGCCAATATGGCATTTAAAACAGTTTTCCATGAACATGTTCTAAAGTCATGTTTAACTCAATGTTAATACAAAATGTAATCCACTACTGGTTGGAGAGATGAAAGAGACACTTTGAGAAAACAAACATTATACAGTGATCAATATTTTAAAACATGTTTTCCACGTACATGGTCTAAAATCATGTTTTAAGCCGTTGTCAACAATGCAACATGAACAACATTGGAATGATTGACTGTAGAGCCATTGTGGCATTTTTAACAAGTTACCATTAACATGTTCTAAAACCATGTTTTCAGGATGTTTCCACAATGTAAAATGTACAACTCTGATTGATTGTAGGAGCCACTATGTTCCTATTTAAACAGTTTTCCATGAACATGGTCTAAAATCTTGTTTTCATGAGGCTTCCACAATGCATAATGAACAACACTGTAATTAATCATTGTAGGAGGCACTGAGGCATTTTAAAAAGTATTACATGTACGTCTAAAATCATGTTTTAAGCCGTTATCCAAAAAGCAACTTGAACAACATTGGACAATTTTAACACGTTACCATATACAAGTTCTAAAATCTTGTTTTCAGGATGTTTACAAAATGTAAAATGTACAGCTCTGAATTGATAGATTGTAGGAGCCACTGTTTCATTTTTAACAGTTTTCCATGAACATTGTTTAAATTCATGTCTTCATGTTTCCAAAAAGCAACTTGTTCAACAATGTCTTTAAATTGTAGGAGCCAATATGGCATTTAAAACAGTTTTCCATGAACATGTTCTAAAATCATGTTTAACTCAATGTTAATACATAATGTAATCCACTACTGGTTGGAGAGATGAAAGAGACACTTTGAGAAAACAAACGTTATTATACAGTGATCAATATTTTAAAACATGTTTTCCATGTACATGGTCTAAAATCATGTTTTAAGCCGTTGTCAACAATGCAACATGAACAACATTGGAATGATTGACTGTAGAGCCATTGTGGCATTTTTAACAAGTTACCATTAACATGTTCTAAAACCATGTTTTCAGGATGTTTCCACAATGTAAAATGTACAACTCTGATTGATTGTAGGAGCCACTATGTTCCTATTTAAACAGTTTTCCATGAACATGATCTAAAATCTTGTTTTCATGAGGCTTCCACAATGCAATATGAACAACACTGTAATTAATCATTGTAGTAGGCACTGAGGCATTTTAAAAAGTATTACATGTACGTCTAAAATCATGTTTTTAAGCCGTTATCCAAAAAGCAACTTGAACAACATTGGACAATTTTAACACGTTACCATATACATGTTCTAAAATCTTGTTTTCAGGATGTTTCCAAAATGTAAAATGTACAGCTCTGGATTGATAGATTGTAGGAGCCACTGTTTCATTTTTAACAGTTTTCCATGAACATTGTTTAAATTCATGTCTTCATGTTTCCAAAATGCAACTTGTTCAACAATGTCTTTAAATTGTAGGAGCCAATATGGCATTTAAAACAGTTTTCCATGAACATGTTCTAAAGTCATGTTTAACTCAATGTTAATACAAAATGTAATCCACTACTGGTTGGAGAGATGAAAGAGACACTTTGAGAAAACAAACATTATACAGTGATCAATATTTTAAAACATGTTTTCCACGTACATGGTCTAAAATCATGTTTTAAGCCGTTGTCAACAATGCAACATGAACAACATTGGAATGATTGACTGTAGAGCCATTGTGGCATTTTTAACAAGTTACCATTAACATGTTCTAAAACCATGTTTTCAGGATGTTTCCACAATGTAAAATGTACAACTCTGATTGATTGTAGGAGCCACTATGTTCCTATTTAAACAGTTTTCCATGAACATGGTCTAAAATCTTGTTTTCATGAGGCTTCCACAATGCATAATGAACAACACTGTAATTAATCATTGTAGGAGGCACTGAGGCATTTTAAAAAGTATTACATGTACGTCTAAAATCATGTTTTAAGCCGTTATCCAAAAAGCAACTTGAACAACATTGGACAATTTTAACACGTTACCATATACAAGTTCTAAAATCTTGTTCAGGATGTTTACAAAATGTAAAATGTACAGCTCTGAATTGATAGATTGTAGGAGCCACTGTTTCATTTTTAACAGTTTTCCATGAACATTGTTTAAATTCATGTCTTCATGTTTCCAAAAAGCAACTTGTTCAACAATGTCTTTAAATTGTAGGAGCCAATATGGCATTTAAAACAGTTTTCCATGAACATGTTCTAAAATCATGTTTAACTCAATGTTAATACATAATGTAATCCACTACTGGTTGGAGAGATGAAAGAGACACTTTGAGAAAACAAACGTTATTATACAGTGATCAATATTTTAAAACATGTTTTCCATGTACATGGTCTAAAATCATGTTTTAAGCCGTTGTCAACAATGCAACATGAACAACATTGGAATGATTGACTGTAGAGCCATTGTGGCATTTTTAACAAGTTACCATTAACATGTTCTAAAACCATGTTTTCAGGATGTTTCCACAATGTAAAATGTACAACTCTGATTGATTGTAGGAGCCACTATGTTCCTATTTAAACAGTTTTCCATGAACATGATCTAAAATCTTGATTTCATGAGGCTTCCACAATGCAATATGAACAACACTGTAATTAATCATTGTAGTAGGCACTGAGGCATTTTAAAAAGTATTACATGTACATTGTCTAAAATCATGTTTTAAGCAGTTATCCAAAAAGCAACATGAACAACATTGGACAATTTTAACAGGTTACCATGTACATGTTCTAAAATCTTGTTTTCAGGATGTTTACAAAATGTAAAATGTACAGCTCTGGATTGATAGATTGTAGGGAGCCACTGTTTCATTTTTAACAGTTTTCCATGAACATTGTTTAAATTCATGTCTTCATGAGGTTTCCAAAATGCAACTTGTTCAACAATGTCTTTAAATTGTAGGAGCCAATATGGCATTTAAAACAGTTTTCCATGAACATGTTCTAAAATCATGTTTAACTCAATGTTAATACAAAATGTAATCCACTACTGGTTGGAGAGATGAAAGAGACACTTTGAGAAAACAAACATTATACAGTGATCAATATTTTAAAACATATTTTCCATGTACATGGTCTAAAATCATGTTTTAAGCCGTTGTCAACAATACAACATGAACAACATTGGAATGATTGACTGTAGAGCCATTGTGGCATTTTTAACAAGTTACCATTAACATGTTCTAAAACCATGTTTTCAGGATGTTTCCACAATGTAAAATGTACAACTCTGATTGATTGTAGGAGCCACTATGTTCCTATTTAAACAGTTTTCCATGAACATGGTCTAAAATCTTGTTTTCATGAGGCTTCCACAATGCATAATGAACAACACTGTAATTAATCATTGTAGGAGGCACTGAGGCATTTTAAAAAGTATTACATGTACGTCTAAAATCATGTTTTAAGCCGTTATCCAAAAAGCAACTTGAACAACATTGGACAATTTTAACACGTTACCATATACAAGTTCTAAAATCTTGTTTTCAGGATGTTTACAAAATGTAAAATGTACAGCTCTGAATTGATAGATTGTAGGAGCCACTGTTTCATTTTTAACAGTTTTCCATGAACATTGTTTAAATTCATGTCTTCATGTTTCCAAAAAGCAACTTGTTCAACAATGTCTTTAAATTGTAGGAGCCAATATGGCATTTAAAACAGTTTTCCATGAACATGTTCTAAAATCATGTTTAACTCAATGTTAATACATAATGTAATCCACTACTGGTTGGAGAGATGAAAGAGACACTTTGAGAAAACAAACGTTATTATACAGTGATCAATATTTTAAAACATGTTTTCCATGTACATGGTCTAAAATCATGTTTTAAGCCGTTGTCAACAATGCAACATGAACAACATTGGAATGATTGACTGTAGAGCCATTGTGGCATTTTTAACAAGTTACCATTAACATGTTCTAAAACCATGTTTTCAGGATGTTTCCACAATGTAAAATGTACAACTCTGATTGATTGTAGGAGCCACTATGTTCCTATTTAAACAGTTTTCCATGAACATGATCTAAAATCTTGTTTTCATGAGGCTTCCACAATGCAATATGAACAACACTGTAATTAATCATTGTAGTAGGCACTGAGGCATTTTAAAAAGTATTACATGTACGTCTAAAATCATGTTTTTAAGCCGTTATCCAAAAAGCAACTTGAACAACATTGGACAATTTTAACACGTTACCATATACATGTTCTAAAATCTTGTTTTCAGGATGTTTCCAAAATGTAAAATGTACAGCTCTGGATTGATAGATTGTAGGAGCCACTGTTTCATTTTTAACAGTTTTCCATGAACATTGTTTAAATTCATGTCTTCATGTTTCCAAAATGCAACTTGTTCAACAATGTCTTTAAATTGTAGGAGCCAATATGGCATTTAAAACAGTTTTCCATGAACATGTTCTAAAGTCATGTTTAACTCAATGTTAATACAAAATGTAATCCACTACTGGTTGGAGAGATGAAAGAGACACTTTGAGAAAACAAACATTATACAGTGATCAATATTTTAAAACATGTTTTCCACGTACATGGTCTAAAATCATGTTTTAAGCCGTTGTCAACAATGCAACATGAACAACATTGGAATGATTGACTGTAGAGCCATTGTGGCATTTTTAACAAGTTACCATTAACATGTTCTAAAACCATGTTTTCAGGATGTTTCCACAATGTAAAATGTACAACTCTGATTGATTGTAGGAGCCACTATGTTCCTATTTAAACAGTTTTCCATGAACATGGTCTAAAATCTTGTTTTCATGAGGCTTCCACAATGCATAATGAACAACACTGTAATTAATCATTGTAGGAGGCACTGAGGCATTTTAAAAAGTATTACATGTACGTCTAAAATCATGTTTTAAGCCGTTATCCAAAAAGCAACTTGAACAACATTGGACAATTTTAACACGTTACCATATACAAGTTCTAAAATCTTGTTCAGGATGTTTACAAAATGTAAAATGTACAGCTCTGAATTGATAGATTGTAGGAGCCACTGTTTCATTTTTAACAGTTTTCCATGAACATTGTTTAAATTCATGTCTTCATGTTTCCAAAAAGCAACTTGTTCAACAATGTCTTTAAATTGTAGGAGCCAATATGGCATTTAAAACAGTTTTCCATGAACATGTTCTAAAATCATGTTTAACTCAATGTTAATACATAATGTAATCCACTACTGGTTGGAGAGATGAAAGAGACACTTTGAGAAAACAAACGTTATTATACAGTGATCAATATTTTAAAACATGTTTTCCATGTACATGGTCTAAAATCATGTTTTAAGCCGTTGTCAACAATGCAACATGAACAACATTGGAATGATTGACTGTAGAGCCATTGTGGCATTTTTAACAAGTTACCATTAACATGTTCTAAAACCATGTTTTCAGGATGTTTCCACAATGTAAAATGTACAACTCTGATTGATTGTAGGAGCCACTATGTTCCTATTTAAACAGTTTTCCATGAACATGATCTAAAATCTTGATTTCATGAGGCTTCCACAATGCAATATGAACAACACTGTAATTAATCATTGTAGTAGGCACTGAGGCATTTTAAAAAGTATTACATGTACATTGTCTAAAATCATGTTTTAAGCAGTTATCCAAAAAGCAACATGAACAACATTGGACAATTTTAACAGGTTACCATGTACATGTTCTAAAATCTTGTTTTCAGGATGTTTACAAAATGTAAAATGTACAGCTCTGGATTGATAGATTGTAGGGAGCCACTGTTTCATTTTTAACAGTTTTCCATGAACATTGTTTAAATTCATGTCTTCATGAGGTTTCCAAAATGCAACTTTTTCAACAATGTCATTAAATTGTAGGAGCCAATATGGCATTTAAAACAGTTTTCCATGAACATGTTCTAAAATCATGTTTAACTCAATGTTAATACAAAATGTAATCCACTACTGGTTGGAGAGATGAAAGAGACACTTTGAGAAAACAAACATTATACAGTGATCAATATTTTAAAACATGTTTTCCATGTACATGGTCTAAAATCATGTTTTAAGCCGTTGTCAACAATACAACATGAACAACATTGGAATGATTGACTGTAGAGCCATTGTGGCATTTTTAACAAGTTACCATTAACATGTTCTAAAACCATGTTTTCAGGATGTTTCCACAATGTAAAATGTACAACTCTGATTGATTGTAGGAGCCACTATGTTCCTATTTAAACAGTTTTCCATGAACATGGTCTAAAATCTTGTTTTCATGAGGCTTCCACAATGCATAATGAACAACACTGTAATTAATCATTGTAGGAGGCACTGAGGCATTTTAAAAAGTATTACATGTACGTCTAAAATCATGTTTTAAGCCGTTATCCAAAAAGCAACTTGAACAACATTGGACAATTTTAACACGTTACCATATACAAGTTCTAAAATC
Source organism: Thymallus thymallus (assembly GCA_023634145.1). NCBI lineage: Eukaryota > Metazoa > Chordata > Actinopteri > Salmoniformes > Salmonidae > Thymallus > Thymallus thymallus. Next base: position 8,294,087 of record CM042396.1, on the reverse strand, counting down.
TTGTTTTCAGGATGTTTACAAAATGTAAAATGTACAGCTCTGAATTGATAGATTGTAGGAGCCACTGTTTCATTTTTAACAGTTTTCCATGAACATTGTTTAAATTCATGTCTTCATGTTTCCAAAAAGCAACTTGTTCAACAATGTCTTTAAATTGTAGGAGCCAATATGGCATTTAAAACAGTTTTCCATGAACATGTTCTAAAATCATGTTTAACTCAATGTTAATACATAATGTAATCCACTACTGGTTGGAGAGATGAAAGAGACACTTTGAGAAAACAAACGTTATTATACAGTGATCAATATTTTAAAACATGTTTTCCATGTACATGGTCTAATATCATGTTTTAAGCCGTTGTCAACAATGCAACATGAACAACATTGGAATGATTGACTGTAGAGCCATTGTGGCATTTTTAACAAGTTACCATTAACATGTTCTAAAACCATGTTTTCAGGATGTTTCCACAATGTAAAATGTACAACTCTGATTGATTGTAGGAGCCACTATGTTCCTATTTAAACAGTTTTCCATGAACATGATCTAAAATCTTGTTTTCATGAGGCTTCCACAATGCAATATGAACAACACTGTAATTAATCATTGTAGTAGGCACTGAGGCATTTTAAAAAGTATTACATGTACGTCTAAAATCATGTTTTTAAGCCGTTATCCAAAAAGCAACTTGAACAACATTGGACAATTTTAACACGTTACCATATACATGTTCTAAAATCTTGTTTTCAGGATGTTTCCAAAATGTAAAATGTACAGCTCTGGATTGATAGATTGTAGGAGCCACTGTTTCATTTTTAACAGTTTTCCATGAACATTGTTTAAATTCATGTCTTCATGTTTCCAAAATGCAACTTGTTCAACAATGTCTTTAAATTGTAGGAGCCAATATGGCATTTAAAACAGTTTTCCATGAACATGTTCTAAAGTCATGTTTAACTCAATGTTAATACAAAATGTAATCCACTACTGGTTGGAGAGATGAAAGAGACACTTTGAGAAAACAAACATTATACAGTGATCAATATTTTAAAACATGTTTTCCACGTACATGGTCTAAAATCATGTTTTAAGCCGTTGTCAACAATGCAACATGAACAACATTGGAATGATTGACTGTAGAGCCATTGTGGCATTTTTAACAAGTTACCATTAACATGTTCTAAAACCATGTTTTCAGGATGTTTCCACAATGTAAAATGTACAACTCTGATTGATTGTAGGAGCCACTATGTTCCTATTTAAACAGTTTTCCATGAACATGGTCTAAAATCTTGTTTTCATGAGGCTTCCACAATGCATAATGAACAACACTGTAATTAATCATTGTAGGAGGCACTGAGGCATTTTAAAAAGTATTACATGTACGTCTAAAATCATGTTTTAAGCCGTTATCCAAAAAGCAACTTGAACAACATTGGACAATTTTAACACGTTACCATATACAAGTTCTAAAATCTTGTTTTCAGGATGTTTACAAAATGTAAAATGTACAGCTCTGAATTGATAGATTGTAGGAGCCACTGTTTCATTTTTAACAGTTTTCCATGAACATTGTTTAAATTCATGTCTTCATGTTTCCAAAAAGCAACTTGTTCAACAATGTCTTTAAATTGTAGGAGCCAATATGGCATTTAAAACAGTTTTCCATGAACATGTTCTAAAATCATGTTTAACTCAATGTTAATACATAATGTAATCCACTACTGGTTGGAGAGATGAAAGAGACACTTTGAGAAAACAAACGTTATTATACAGTGATCAATATTTTAAAACATGTTTTCCATGTACATGGTCTAAAATCATGTTTTAAGCCGTTGTCAACAATGCAACATGAACAACATTGGAATGATTGACTGTAGAGCCATTGTGGCATTTTTAACAAGTTACCATTAACATGTTCTAAAACCATGTTTTCAGGATGTTTCCACAATGTAAAATGTACAACTCTGATTGATTGTAGGAGCCACTATGTTCCTATTTAAACAGTTTTCCATGAACATGATCTAAAATCTTGTTTTCATGAGGCTTCCACAATGCAATATGAACAACACTGTAATTAATCATTGTAGTAGGCACTGAGGCATTTTAAAAAGTATTACATGTACATTGTCTAAAATCATGTTTTAAGCAGTTATCCAAAAAGCAACATGAACAACATTGGACAATTTTAACAGGTTACCATGTACATGTTCTAAAATCTTGTTTTCAGGATGTTTACAAAATGTAAAATGTACAGCTCTGGATTGATAGATTGTAGGGAGCCACTGTTTCATTTTTAACAGTTTTCCATGAACATTGTTTAAATTCATGTCTTCATGAGGTTTCCAAAATGCAACTTGTTCAACAATGTCATTAAATTGTAGGAGCCAATATGGCATTTAAAACAGTTTTCCATGAACATGTTCTAAAATCATGTTTAACTCAATGTTAATACAAAATGTAATCCACTACTGGTTGGAGAGATGAAAGAGACACTTTGAGAAAACAAACATTATACAGTGATCAATATTTTAAAACATGTTTTCCATGTACATGGTCTAAAATCATGTTTTAAGCCGTTGTCAACAATACAACATGAACAACATTGGAATGATTGACTGTAGAGCCATTGTGGCATTTTTAACAAGTTACCATTAACATGTTCTAAAACCATGTTTTCAGGATGTTTCCACAATGTAAAATGTACAACTCTGATTGATTGTAGGAGCCACTATGTTCCTATTTAAACAGTTTTCCATGAACATGATCTAAAATCTTGTTTTCATGAGGCTTCCACAATGCAATATGAACAACACTGTAATTAATCATTGTAGTAGGCACTGAGGCATTTTAAAAAGTATTACATGTACGTCTAAAATCATGTTTTTAAGCCGTTATCCAAAAAGCAACTTGAACAACATTGGACAATTTTAACACGTTACCATATACATGTTCTAAAATCTTGTTTTCAGGATGTTTCCAAAATGTAAAATGTACAGCTCTGGATTGATAGATTGTAGGAGCCACTGTTTCATTTTTAACAGTTTTCCATGAACATTGTTTAAATTCATGTCTTCATGTTTCCAAAATGCAACTTGTTCAACAATGTCTTTAAATTGTAGGAGCCAATATGGCATTTAAAACAGTTTTCCATGAACATGTTCTAAAGTCATGTTTAACTCAATGTTAATACAAAATGTAATCCACTACTGGTGGAGAGATGAAAGAGACACTTTGAGAAAACAAACGTTATTATACAGTGATCAATATTTTAAAACATGTTTTCCATGTACATGGTCTAAAATCATGTTTTAAGCCGTTGTCAACAATGCAACATGAACAACATTGGAATGATTGACTGTAGAGCCATTGTGGCATTTTTAACAAGTTACCATTAACATGTTCTAAAACCATGTTTTCAGGATGTTTCCACAATGTAAAATGTACAACTCTGATTGATTGTAGGAGCCACTATGTTCCTATTTAAACAGTTTTCCATGAACATGATCTAAAATCTTGTTTTCATGAGGCTTCCACAATGCAATATGAACAACACTGTAATTAATCATTGTAGTAGGCACTGAGGCATTTTAAAAAGTATTACATGTACGTCTAAAATCATGTTTTTAAGCCGTTATCCAAAAAGCAACTTGAACAACATTGGACAATTTTAACACGTTACCATATACATGTTCTAAAATCTTGTTTTCAGGATGTTTCCAAAATGTAAAATGTACAGCTCTGGATTGATAGATTGTAGGAGCCACTGTTTCATTTTTAACAGTTTTCCATGAACATTGTTTAAATTCATGTCTTCATGTTTCCAAAATGCAACTTGTTCAACAATGTCTTTAAATTGTAGGAGCCAATATGGCATTTAAAACAGTTTTCCATGAACATGTTCTAAAGTCATGTTTAACTCAATGTTAATACAAAATGTAATCCACTACTGGTTGGAGAGATGAAAGAGACACTTTGAGAAAACAAACATTATACAGTGATCAATATTTTAAAACATGTTTTCCACGTACATGGTCTAAAATCATGTTTTAAGCCGTTGTCAACAATGCAACATGAACAACATTGGAATGATTGACTGTAGAGCCATTGTGGCATTTTTAACAAGTTACCATTAACATGTTCTAAAACCATGTTTTCAGGATGTTTCCACAATGTAAAATGTACAACTCTGATTGATTGTAGGAGCCACTATGTTCCTATTTAAACAGTTTTCCATGAACATGGTCTAAAATCTTGTTTTCATGAGGCTTCCACAATGCATAATGAACAACACTGTAATTAATCATTGTAGGAGGCACTGAGGCATTTTAAAAAGTATTACATGTACGTCTAAAATCATGTTTTAAGCCGTTATCCAAAAAGCAACTTGAACAACATTGGACAATTTTAACACGTTACCATATACAAGTTCTAAAATCTTGTTTTCAGGATGTTTACAAAATGTAAAATGTACAGCTCTGAATTGATAGATTGTAGGAGCCACTGTTTCATTTTTAACAGTTTTCCATGAACATTGTTTAAATTCATGTCTTCATGTTTCCAAAAAGCAACTTGTTCAACAATGTCTTTAAATTGTAGGAGCCAATATGGCATTTAAAACAGTTTTCCATGAACATGTTCTAAAATCATGTTTAACTCAATGTTAATACATAATGTAATCCACTACTGGTTGGAGAGATGAAAGAGACACTTTGAGAAAACAAACGTTATTATACAGTGATCAATATTTTAAAACATGTTTTCCATGTACATGGTCTAAAATCATGTTTTAAGCCGTTGTCAACAATACAACATGAACAACATTGGAATGATTGACTGTAGAGCCATTGTGGCATTTTTAACAAGTTACCATTAACATGTTCTAAAACCATGTTTTCAGGATGTTTCCACAATGTAAAATGTACAACTCTGATTGATTGTAGGAGACACTATGTTCCTATTTAAACAGTTTTCCATGAACATGATCTAAAATCTTGTTTTCATGAGGCTTCCACAATGCAATATGAACAACACTGTAATTAATCATTGTAGTAGGCACTGAGGCATTTTAAAAAGTATTACATGTACGTCTAAAATCATGTTTTTAAGCCGTTATCCAAAAAGCAACTTGAACAACATTGGACAATTTTAACACGTTACCATATACATGTTCTAAAATCTTGTTTTCAGGATGTTTCCAAAATGTAAAATGTACAGCTCTGGATTGATAGATTGTAGGAGCCACTGTTTCATTTTTAACAGTTTTCCATGAACATTGTTTAAATTCATGTCTTCATGTTTCCAAAATGCAACTTGTTCAACAATGTCTTTAAATTGTAGGAGCCAATATGGCATTTAAAACAGTTTTCCATGAACATGTTCTAAAGTCATGTTTAACTCAATGTTAATACAAAATGTAATCCACTACTGGTTGGAGAGATGAAAGAGACACTTTGAGAAAACAAACATTATACAGTGATCAATATTTTAAAACATGTTTTCCACGTACATGGTCTAAAATCATGTTTTAAGCCGTTGTCAACAATGCAACATGAACAACATTGGAATGATTGACTGTAGAGCCATTGTGGCATTTTTAACAAGTTACCATTAACATGTTCTAAAACCATGTTTTCAGGATGTTTCCACAATGTAAAATGTACAACTCTGATTGATTGTAGGAGCCACTATGTTCCTATTTAAACAGTTTTCCATGAACATGGTCTAAAATCTTGTTTTCATGAGGCTTCCACAATGCATAATGAACAACACTGTAATTAATCATTGTAGGAGGCACTGAGGCATTTTAAAAAGTATTACATGTACGTCTAAAATCATGTTTTAAGCCGTTATCCAAAAAGCAACTTGAACAACATTGGACAATTTTAACACGTTACCATATACAAGTTCTAAAATCTTGTTTTCAGGATGTTTACAAAATGTAAAATGTACAGCTCTGAATTGATAGATTGTAGGAGCCACTGTTTCATTTTTAACAGTTTTCCATGAACATTGTTTAAATTCATGTCTTCATGTTTCCAAAAAGCAACTTGTTCAACAATGTCTTTAAATTGTAGGAGCCAATATGGCATTTAAAACAGTTTTCCATGAACATGTTCTAAAATCATGTTTAACTCAATGTTAATACATAATGTAATCCACTACTGGTTGGAGAGATGAAAGAGACACTTTGAGAAAACAAACGTTATTATACAGTGATCAATATTTTAAAACATGTTTTCCATGTACATGGTCTAAAATCATGTTTTAAGCCGTTGTCAACAATGCAACATGAACAACATTGGAATGATTGACTGTAGAGCCATTGTGGCATTTTTAACAAGTTACCATTAACATGTTCTAAAACCATGTTTTCAGGATGTTTCCACAATGTAAAATGTACAACTCTGATTGATTGTAGGAGCCACTATGTTCCTATTTAAACAGTTTTCCATGAACATGATCTAAAATCTTGTTTTCATGAGGCTTCCACAATGCAATATGAACAACACTGTAATTAATCATTGTAGTAGGCACTGAGGCATTTTAAAAAGTATTACATGTACATTGTCTAAAATCATGTTTTAAGCAGTTATCCAAAAAGCAACATGAACAACATTGGACAATTTTAACAGGTTACCATGTACATGTTCTAAAATCTTGTTTTCAGGATGTTTACAAAATGTAAAATGTACAGCTCTGGATTGATAGATTGTAGGGAGCCACTGTTTCATTTTTAACAGTTTTCCATGAACATTGTTTAAATTCATGTCTTCATGAGGTTTCCAAAATGCAACTTGTTCAACAATGTCATTAAATTGTAGGAGCCAATATGGCATTTAAAACAGTTTTCCATGAACATGTTCTAAAATCATGTTTAACTCAATGTTAATACAAAATGTAATCCACTACTGGTTGGAGAGATGAAAGAGACACTTTGAGAAAACAAACATTATACAGTGATCAATATTTTAAAACATGTTTTCCATGTACATGGTCTAAAATCATGTTTTAAGCCGTTGTCAACAATACAACATGAACAACATTGGAATGATTGACTGTAGAGCCATTGTGGCATTTTTAACAAGTTACCATTAACATGTTCTAAAACCATGTTTTCAGGATGTTTCCACAATGTAAAATGTACAACTCTGATTGATTGTAGGAGCCACTATGTTCCTATTTAAACAGTTTTCCATGAACATGATCTAAAATCTTGTTTTCATGAGGCTTCCACAATGCAATATGAACAACACTGTAATTAATCATTGTAGTAGGCACTGAGGCATTTTAAAAAGTATTACATGTACGTCTAAAATCATGTTTTTAAGCCGTTATCCAAAAAGCAACTTGAACAACATTGGACAATTTTAACACGTTACCATATACATGTTCTAAAATCTTGTTTTCAGGATGTTTCCAAAATGTAAAATGTACAGCTCTGGATTGATAGATTGTAGGAGCCACTGTTTCATTTTTAACAGTTTTCCATGAACATTGTTTAAATTCATGTCTTCATGTTTCCAAAATGCAACTTGTTCAACAATGTCTTTAAATTGTAGGAGCCAATATGGCATTTAAAACAGTTTTCCATGAACATGTTCTAAAGTCATGTTTAACTCAATGTTAATACAAAATGTAATCCACTACTGGTGGAGAGATGAAAGAGACACTTTGAGAAAACAAACGTTATTATACAGTGATCAATATTTTAAAACATGTTTTCCATGTACATGGTCTAAAATCATGTTTTAAGCCGTTGTCAACAATACAACATGAACAACATTGGAATGATTGACTGTAGAGCCATTGTGGCATTTTTAACAAGTTACCATTAACATGTTCTAAAACCATGTTTTCAGGATGTTTCCACAATGTAAAATGTACAACTCTGATTGATTGTAGGAGCCACTATGTTCCTATTTAAACAGTTTTCCATGAACATGATCTAAAATCTTGTTTTCATGAGGCTTCCACAATGCAATATGAACAACACTGTAATTAATCATTGTAGTAGGCACTGAGGCATTTTAAAAAGTATTACATGTACGTCTAAAATCATGTTTTTAAGCCGTTATCCAAAAAGCAACTTGAACAACATTGGACAATTTTAACACGTTACCATATACATGTTCTAAAATCTTGTTTTCAGGATGTTTCCAAAATGTAAAATGTACAGCTCTGGATTGATAGATTGTAGGAGCCACTGTTTCATTTTTAACAGTTTTCCATGAACATTGTTTAAATTCATGTCTTCATGTTTCCAAAATGCAACTTGTTCAACAATGTCTTTAAATTGTAGGAGCCAATATGGCATTTAAAACAGTTTTCCATGAACATGTTCTAAAGTCATGTTTAACTCAATGTTAATACAAAATGTAATCCACTACTGGATGGAGAGATGAAAGAGACACTTTGAGAAAACAAACATTATACAGTGATCAATATTTTAAAACATGTTTTCCACGTACATGGTCTAAAATCATGTTTTAAGCCGTTGTCAACAATGCAACATGAACAACATTGGAATGATTGACTGTAGAGCCATTGTGGCATTTTTAACAAGTTACCATTAACATGTTCTAAAACCATGTTTTCAGGATGTTTCCACAATGTAAAATGTACAACTCTGATTGATTGTAGGAGCCACTATGTTCCTATTTAAACAGTTTTCCATGAACATGGTCTAAAATCTTGTTTTCATGAGGCTTCCACAATGCATAATGAACAACACTGTAATTAATCATTGTAGGAGGCACTGAGGCATTTTAAAAAGTATTACATGTACGTCTAAAATCATGTTTTAAGCCGTTATCCAAAAAGCAACTTGAACAACATTGGACAATTTTAACACGTTACCATATACAAGTTCTAAAATCTTGTTTTCAGGATGTTTACAAAATGTAAAATGTACAGCTCTGAATTGATAGATTGTAGGAGCCACTGTTTCATTTTTAACAGTTTTCCATGAACATTGTTTAAATTCATGTCTTCATGTTTCCAAAAAGCAACTTGTTCAACAATGTCTTTAAATTGTAGGAGCCAATATGGCATTTAAAACAGTTTTCCATGAACATGTTCTAAAATCATGTTTAACTCAATGTTAATACATAATGTAATCCACTACTGGTTGGAGAGATGAAAGAGACACTTTGAGAAAACAAACGTTATTATACAGTGATCAATATTTTAAAACATGTTTTCCATGTACATGGTCTAAAATCATGTTTTAAGCCGTTGTCAACAATGCAACATGAACAACATTGGAATGATTGACTGTAGAGCCATTGTGGCATTTTTAACAAGTTACCATTAACATGTTCTAAAACCATGTTTTCAGGATGTTTCCACAATGTAAAATGTACAACTCTGATTGATTGTAGGAGCCACTATGTTCCTATTTAAACAGTTTTCCATGAACATGATCTAAAATCTTGTTTTCATGAGGCTTCCACAATGCAATATGAACAACACTGTAATTAATCATTGCAGTAGGCACTGAGGCATTTTAAAAAGTATTACATGTACATTGTCTAAAATCATGTTTTAAGCAGTTATCCAAAAAGCAACATGAACAACATTGGACAATTTTAACAGGTTACCATGTACATGTTCTAAAATCTTGTTTTCAGGATGTTTACAAAATGTAAAATGTACAGCTCTGGATTGATAGATTGTAGGGAGCCACTGTTTCATTTTTAACAGTTTTCCATGAACATTGTTTAAATTCATGTCTTCATGAGGTTTCCAAAATGCAACTTGTTCAACAATGTCATTAAATTGTAGGAGCCAATATGGCATTTAAAACAGTTTTCCATGAACATGTTCTAAAATCATGTTTAACTCAATGTTAATACATAATGTAATCCACTACTGGTTGGAGAGATGAAAGAGACACTTTGAGAAAACAAACATTATACAGTGATCAATATTTTAAAACATGTTTTCCATGTACATGGTCTAAAATCATGTTTTAAGCCGTTGTCAACAATACAACATGAACAACATTGGAATGATTGACTGTAGAGCCATTGTGGCATTTTTAACAAGTTACCATTAACATGTTCTAAAACCATGTTTTCAGGATGTTTCCACAATGTAAAATGTACAACTCTGATTGATTGTAGGAGCCACTATGTTCCTATTTAAACAGTTTTCCATGAACATGATCTAAAATCTTGTTTTCATGAGGCTTCCACAATGCAATATGAACAACACTGTAATTAATCATTGTAGTAGGCACTGAGGCATTTTAAAAAGTATTACATGTACGTCTAAAATCATGTTTTTAAGCCGTTATCCAAAAAGCAACTTGAACAACATTGGACAATTTTAACACGTTACCATATACAAGTTCTAAAATCTTGTTTTCAGGATGTTTACAAAATGTAAAATGTACAGCTCTGAATTGATAGATTGTAGGAGCCACTGTTTCATTTTTAACAGTTTTCCATGAACATTGTTTAAATTCATGTCTTCATGTTTCCAAAAAGCAACTTGTTCAACAATGTCTTTAAATTGTAGGAGCCAATATGGCATTTAAAACAGTTTTCCATGAACATGTTCTAAAATCATGTTTAACTCAATGTTAATACATAATGTAATCCACTACTGGTTGGAGAGATGAAAGAGACACTTTGAGAAAACAAACGTTATTATACAGTGATCAATATTTTAAAACATGTTTTCCATGTACATGGTCTAAAATCATGTTTTAAGCCGTTGTCAACAATGCAACATGAACAACATTGGAATGATTGACTGTAGAGCCATTGTGGCATTTTTAACAAGTTACCATTAACATGTTCTAAAACCATGTTTTCAGGATGTTTCCACAATGTAAAATGTACAACTCTGATTGATTGTAGGAGCCACTATGTTCCTATTTAAACAGTTTTCCATGAACATGATCTAAAATCTTGTTTTCATGAGGCTTCCACAATGCAATATGAACAACACTGTAATTAATCATTGTAGTAGGCACTGAGGCATTTTAAAAAGTATTACATGTACGTCTAAAATCATGTTTTTAAGCCGTTATCCAAAAAGCAACTTGAACAACATTGGACAATTTTAACACGTTACCATATACATGTTCTAAAATCTTGTTTTCAGGATGTTTCCAAAATGTAAAATGTACAGCTCTGGATTGATAGATTGTAGGAGCCACTGTTTCATTTTTAACAGTTTTCCATGAACATTGTTTAAATTCATGTCTTCATGTTTCCAAAATGCAACTTGTTCAACAATGTCTTTAAATTGTAGGAGCCAATATGGCATTTAAAACAGTTTTCCATGAACATGTTCTAAAGTCATGTTTAACTCAATGTTAATACAAAATGTAATCCACTACTGGTTGGAGAGATGAAAGAGACACTTTGAGAAAACAAACATTATACAGTGATCAATATTTTAAAACATGTTTTCCACGTACATGGTCTAAAATCATGTTTTAAGCCGTTGTCAAAAATGCAACATGAACAACATTGTAATGATTGACTGTAGAGCCATTGTGGCATTTTTAACAAGTTACCATTAACATGTTCTAAAACCATGTTTTCAGGATGTTTCCACAATGTAAAATGTACAACTCTGATTGATTGTAGGAGCCACTATGTTCCTATTTAAACAGTTTTCCATGAACATGATCTAAAATCTTGTTTTCATGAGGCTTCCACAATGCAATATGAACAACACTGTAATTAATCATTGTAGTAGGCACTGAGGCATTTTAAAAAGTATTACATGTACATTGTCTAAAATCATGTTTTAAGCAGTTATCCAAATAGCAACATGAACAACATTGGACAATTTTAACAGGTTACCATGTACATGTTCTAAAATCTTGTTTTCAGGATGTTTCCAAAATGTAAAATGTACAGCTCTGGATTGATAGATTGTAGGAGCCACTGTTTCATTTTTAACAGTTTTCCATGAACATTGTTTAAATTCATGTCTTCATGTTTCCAAAAAGCAACTTGTTCAACAATGTCTTTAAATTGTAGGAGCCAATATGGCATTTAAAACAGTTTTCCATGAACATGTTCTAAAATCATGTTTAACTCAATGTTAATACATAATGTAATCCACTACTGGTTGGAGAGATGAAAGAGACACTTTGAGAAAACAAACGTTATTATACAGTGATCAATATTTTAAAACATGTTTTCCATGTACATGGTCTAAAATCATGTTTTAAGCCGTTGTCAACAATGCAACATGAACAACATTGGAATGATTGACTGTAGAGCCATTGTGGCATTTTTAACAAGTTACCATTAACATGTTCTAAAATCATGTTTTCTGGATGTTTCCACAATGTAAAATGTACAACTCTGATTGATTGTAGGAGCCACTATGTTCCTATTTAAACAGTTTTCCATGAACATGATCTAAAATCTTGTTTTCATGAGGCTTCCACAATGCAATATGAACAACACTGTAATTAATCATTGTAGTAGGCACTGAGGCATTTTTAAAAAGTATTACATGTACGTCTAAAATCATGTTTTTAAGCCGTTATCCAAAAAGCAACTTGAACAACATTGGACAATTTTAACACGTTACCATATACAAGTTCTAAAATCTTGTTTTCAGGATGTTTACAAAATGTAAAATGTACAGCTCTGAATTGATAGATTGTAGGAGCCACTGTTTCATTTTTAACAGTTTTCCATGAACATTGTTTAAATTCATGTCTTCATGTTTCCAAAAAGCAACTTGCTCAACAATGTCTTTAACTTGTAGGAGCCAATATGGCATTTAAAACAGTTTTCCATGAACATGTTCTAAAATCATGTTTAACTCAATGTTAATACATAATGTAATCCACTACTGGTTGGAGAGATGAAAGAGACACTTTGAGAAAACAAACGTTATTATACAGTGATCAATATTTTAAAACATGTTTTCCATGTACATGGTCTAAAATCATGTTTTAAGCCGTTGTCAACAATGCAACATGAACAACATTGGAATGATTGACTGTAGAGCCATTGTGGCATTTTTAACAAGTTACCATTAACATGTTCTAAAATCATGTTTTCTGGATGTTTCCACAATATAAAATGTACAACTCTGATTGTAGGAGCCACTATGTTCCTATTTAAACAGTTTTCCATGAACATGATCTAAAATCTGGTTTTCATGAGGCTTCCACAATGCAATATGAACAACACTGTAATTAATCATTGTAGTAGGCACTGAGGCATTTTAAAAAGTATTACATGTACGTCTAAAATCATGTTTTTAAGCCGTTATCCAAAAAGCAACTTGAACAACATTGGACAATTTTAACACGTTACCATATACATGTTCTAAAATCTTGTTTTCAGGATGTTTCCACAATGTAAAATGTACAACTCTGATTGATTGTAGGAGCCACTATGTTCCTATTTAAACAGTTTTCCATGAACATGATCTAAAATCTTGTTTTCATGAGGCTTCCACAATGCAATATGAACAACACTGTAATTAATCATTGTAGTAGGCACTGAGGCATTTTAAAAAGTATTACATGTACATTGTCTAAAATCATGTTTTAAGCAGTTATCCAAATAGCAACATGAACAACATTGGACAATTTTAACAGGTTACCATGTACATGTTCTAAAATCTTGTTTTCAGGATGTTTACAAAATGTAAAATGTACAGCTCTGGATTGATAGATTGTAGGGAGCCACTGTTTCATTTTTAACAGTTTTCCATGAACATTGTTTAAATTCATGTCTTCATGAGGTTTCCAAAATGCAACTTGTTCAACAATGTCATTAAATTGTAGGAGCCAATATGGCATTTAAAACAGTTTTCCATGAACATGTTCTAAAATCATGTTTAACTCAATGTTAATACAAAATGTAATCCACTACTGGTTGGAGAGATGAAAGAGACACTTTGAGAAAACAAACATTATACAGTGATCAATATTTTAAAACATGTTTTCCACGTACATGGTCTAAAATCATGTTTTAAGCCGTTGTCAACAATGCAACATGAACAACATTGGAATGATTGACTGTAGAGCCATTGTGGCATTTTTAACAAGTTACCATTAACATGTTCTAAAATCATGTTTTCTGGATGTTTCCACAATGTAAAATGTACAACTCTGATTGATTGTAGGAGCCACTATGTTCCTATTTAAACAGTTTTCCATGAACATGGTCTAAAATCTGGTTTTCATGAGGCTTCCACAATGCATAATGAACAACACTGTAATTAATCATTGTAGGAGGCACTGAGGCATTTTAAAAAGTATTACATGTACGTCTAAAATCATGTTTTAAGCCGTTATCCAAAAAGCAACTTGAACAACATTGGACAATTTTAACACGTTACCATATACAAGTTCTAAAATCTTGTTTTCAGGATGTTTACAAAATGTAAAATGTACAGCTCTGAATTGATAGATTGTAGGAGCCACTGTTTCATTTTTAACAGTTTTCCATGAACATTGTTTAAATTCATGTCTTCATGTTTCCAAAAAGCAACTTGTTCAACAATGTCTTTAAATTGTAGGAGCCAATATGGCATTTAAAACAGTTTTCCATGAACATGTTCTAAAATCATGTTTAACTCAATGTTAATACATAATGTAATCCACTACTGGTTGGAGAGATGAAAGAGACACTTTGAGAAAACAAACGTTATTATACAGTGATCAATATTTTAAAACATGTTTTCCATGTACATGGTCTAAAATCATGTTTTAAGCCGTTGTCAACAATGCAACATGAACAACATTGGAATGATTGACTGTAGAGCCATTGTGGCATTTTTAACAAGTTACCATTAACATGTTCTAAAACCATGTTTTCAGGATGTTTCCACAATGTAAAATGTACAACTCTGATTGATTGTAGGAGCCACTATGTTCCTATTTAAACAGTTTTCCATGAACATGATCTAAAATCTTGTTTTCATGAGGCTTCCACAATGCAATATGAACAACACTGTAATTAATCATTGTAGTAGGCACTGAGGCATTTTAAAAAGTATTACATGTACATTGTCTAAAATCATGTTTTAAGCAGTTATCCAAAAAGCAACATGAACAACATTGGACAATTTTAACAGGTTACCATGTACATGTTCTAAAATCTTGTTTTCAGGATGTTTACAAAATGTAAAATGTACAGCTCTGGATTGATAGATTGTAGGGAGCCACTGTTTCATTTTTAACAGTTTTCCATGAACATTGTTTAAATTCATGTCTTCATGAGGTTTCCAAAATGCAACTTGTTCAACAATGTCATTAAATTGTAGGAGCCAATATGGCATTTAAAACAGTTTTCCATGAACATGTTCTAAAATCATGTTTAACTCAATGTTAATACAAAATGTAATCCACTACTGGTTGGAGAGATGAAAGAGACACTTTGAGAAAACAAACATTATACAGTGATCAATATTTTAAAACATGTTTTCCACGTACATGGTCTAAAATCATGTTTTAAGCCGTTGTCAACAATGCAACATGAACAACATTGGAATGATTGACTGTAGAGCCATTGTGGCATTTTTAACAAGTTACCATTAACATGTTCTAAAATCATGTTTTCTGGATGTTTCCACAATGTAAAATGTACAACTCTGATTGTAGGAGCCACTATGTTCCTATTTAAACAGTTTTCCATGAACATGATCTAAAATCTGGTTTTCATGAGGCTTCCACAATGCAATATGAACAACACTGTAATTAATCATTGTAGTAGGCACTGAGGCATTTTAAAAAGTATTACATGTACATTGTCTAAAATCATGTTTTAAGCAGTTATCCAAAAAGCAACATGAACAACATTGGACAATTTTAACAGGTTACCATGTACATGTTCTAAAATCTTGTTTTCAGGATGTTTACAAAATGTAAAATGTACAGCTCTGGATTGATAGATTGTAGGGAGCCACTGTTTCATTTTTAACAGTTTTCCATGAACATTGTTTAAATTCATGTCTTCATGAGGTTTCCAAAATGCAACTTGTTCAACAATATCATTAAATTGTAGGAGCCAATATGGCATTTAAAACAGTTTTCCATGAACATGTTCTAAAATCATGTTTAACTCAATGTTAATACAAAATGTAATCCACTACTGGTTGGAGAGATGAAAGAGACACTTTGAGAAAACAAACATTATACAGTGATCAATATTTTAAAACATGTTTTCCACGTACATGGTCTAAAATCATGTTTTAAGCCGTTGTCAACAATGCAACATGAACAACATTGGAATGATTGACTGTAGAGCCATTGTGGCATTTTTAACAAGTTACCATTAACATGTTCTAAAATCATGTTTTCTGGATGTTTCCACAATGTAAAATGTACAACTCTGATTGTAGGAGCCACTATGTTCCTATTTAAACAGTTTTCCATGAACATGGTCTAAAATCTTGTTTTCATGAGGCTTCCACAATGCATAATGAACAACACTGTAATTAATCATTGTAGGAGGCACTGAGGCATTTTAAAAAGTATTACATGTACGTCTAAAATCATGTTTTAAGCCGTTATCCAAAAAGCAACTTGAACAACATTGGACAATTTTAACACGTTACCATATACAAGTTCTAAAATCTTGTTTTCAGGATGTTTACAAAATGTAAAATGTACAGCTCTGAATTGATAGATTGTAGGAGCCACTGTTTCATTTTTAACAGTTTTCCATGAACATTGTTTAAATTCATGTCTTCATGTTTCCAAAAAGCAACTTGTTCAACAATGTCTTTAAATTGTAGGAGCCAATATGGCATTTAAAACAGTTTTCCATGAACATGTTCTAAAATCATGTTTAACTCAATGTTAATACATAATGTAATCCACTACTGGTTGGAGAGATGAAAGAGACACTTTGAGAAAACAAACGTTATTATACAGTGATCAATATTTTAAAACATGTTTTCCATGTACATGGTCTAAAATCATGTTTTAAGCCGTTGTCAACAATGCAACATGAACAACATTGGAATGATTGACTGTAGAGCCATTGTGGCATTTTTAACAAGTTACCATTAACATGTTCTAAAACCATGTTTTCAGGATGTTTCCACAATGTAAAATGTACAACTCTGATTGATTGTAGGAGCCACTATGTTCCTATTTAAACAGTTTTCCATGAACATGATCTAAAATCTTGTTTTCATGAGGCTTCCACAATGCAATATGAACAACACTGTAATTAATCATTGTAGTAGGCACTGAGGCATTTTAAAAAGTATTACATGTACGTCTAAAATCATGTTTTTAAGCCGTTATCCAAAAAGCAACTTGAACAACATTGGACAATTTTAACACGTTACCATATACATGTTCTAAAATCTTGTTTTCAGGATGTTTCCAAAATGTAAAATGTACAGCTCTGGATTGATAGATTGTAGGAGCCACTGTTTCATTTTTAACAGTTTTCCATGAACATTGTTTAAATTCATGTCTTCATGTTTCCAAAATGCAACTTGTTCAACAATGTCTTTAAATTGTAGGAGCCAATATGGCATTTAAAACAGTTTTCCATGAACATGTTCTAAAGTCATGTTTAACTCAATGTTAATACAAAATGTAATCCACTACTGGTTGGAGAGATGAAAGAGACACTTTGAGAAAACAAACATTATACAGTGATCAATATTTTAAAACATGTTTTCCACGTACATGGTCTAAAATCATGTTTTAAGCCGTTGTCAACAATGCAACATGAACAACATTGGAATGATTGACTGTAGAGCCATTGTGGCATTTTTAACAAGTTACCATTAACATGTTCTAAAACCATGTTTTCAGGATGTTTCCACAATGTAAAATGTACAACTCTGATTGATTGTAGGAGCCACTATGTTCCTATTTAAACAGTTTTCCATGAACATGGTCTAAAATCTTGTTTTCATGAGGCTTCCACAATGCATAATGAACAACACTGTAATTAATCATTGTAGGAGGCACTGAGGCATTTTAAAAAGTATTACATGTACGTCTAAAATCATGTTTTAAGCCGTTATCCAAAAAGCAACTTGAACAACATTGGACAATTTTAACACGTTACCATATACAAGTTCTAAAATCTTGTTTTCAGGATGTTTACAAAATGTAAAATGTACAGCTCTGAATTGATAGATTGTAGGAGCCACTGTTTCATTTTTAACAGTTTTCCATGAACATTGTTTAAATTCATGTCTTCATGTTTCCAAAAAGCAACTTGTTCAACAATGTCTTTAAATTGTAGGAGCCAATATGGCATTTAAAACAGTTTTCCATGAACATGTTCTAAAATCATGTTTAACTCAATGTTAATACAAAATGTAATCCACTACTGGTTGGAGAGATGAAAGAGACACTTTGAGAAAACAAACATTATACAGTGATCAATATTTTAAAACATGTTTTCCATGTACATGGTCTAAAATCATGTTTTAAGCCGTTGTCAACAATACAACATGAACAACATTGGAATGATTGACTGTAGAGCCATTGTGGCATTTTTAACAAGTTACCATTAACATGTTCTAAAACCATGTTTTCAGGATGTTTCCACAATGTAAAATGTACAACTCTGATTGATTGTAGGAGCCACTATGTTCCTATTTAAACAGTTTTCCATGAACATGATCTAAAATCTTGTTTTCATGAGGCTTCCACAATGCAATATGAACAACACTGTAATTAATCATTGTAGTAGGCACTGAGGCATTTTAAAAAGTATTACATGTACATTGTCTAAAATCATGTTTTAAGCAGTTATCCAAAAAGCAACATGAACAACATTGGACAATTTTAACAGGTTACCATGTACATGTTCTAAAATCTTGTTTTCAGGATGTTTACAAAATGTAAAATGTACAGCTCTGGATTGATAGATTGTAGGGAGCCACTGTTTCATTTTTAACAGTTTTCCATGAACATTGTTTAAATTCATGTCTTCATGAGGTTTCCAAAATGCAACTTGTTCAACAATGTCATTAAATTGTAGGAGCCAATATGGCATTTAAAACAGTTTTCCATGAACATGTTCTAAAATCATGTTTAACTCAATGTTAATACAAAATGTAATCCACTACTGGTTGGAGAGATGAAAGAGACACTTTGAGAAAACAAACATTATACAGTGATCAATATTTTAAAACATGTTTTCCATGTACATGGTCTAAAATCATGTTTTAAGCCGTTGTCAACAATACAACATGAACAACATTGGAATGATTGACTGTAGAGCCATTGTGGCATTTTTAACAAGTTACCATTAACATGTTCTAAAACCATGTTTTCAGGATGTTTCCACAATGTAAAATGTACAACTCTGATTGATTGTAGGAGCCACTATGTTCCTATTTAAACAGTTTTCCATGAACATGATCTAAAATCTTGTTTTCATGAGGCTTCCACAATGCAATATGAACAACACTGTAATTAATCATTGTAGTAGGCACTGAGGCATTTTAAAAAGTATTACATGTACATTGTCTAAAATCATGTTTTAAGCAGTTATCCAAAAAGCAACATGAACAACATTGGACAATTTTAACAGGTTACCATGTACATGTTCTAAAATCTTGTTTTCAGGATGTTTACAAAATGTAAAATGTACAGCTCTGGATTGATAGATTGTAGGGAGCCACTGTTTCATTTTTAACAGTTTTCCATGAACATTGTTTAAATTCATGTCTTCATGAGGTTTCCAAAATGCAACTTGTTCAACAATGTCATTAAATTGTAGGAGCCAATATGGCATTTAAAACAGTTTTCCATGAACATGTTCTAAAATCATGTTTAACTCAATGTTAATACAAAATGTAATCCACTACTGGTTGGAGAGATGAAAGAGACACTTTGAGAAAACAAACATTATACAGTGATCAATATTTTAAAACATGTTTTCCATGTACATGGTCTAAAATCATGTTTTAAGCCGTTGTCAACAATACAACATGAACAACATTGGAATGATTGACTGTAGAGCCATTGTGGCATTTTTAACAAGTTACCATTAACATGTTCTAAAACCATGTTTTCAGGATGTTTCCACAATGTAAAATGTACAACTCTGATTGATTGTAGGAGCCACTATGTTCCTATTTAAACAGTTTTCCATGAACATGATCTAAAATCTTGTTTTCATGAGGCTTCCACAATGCAATATGAACAACACTGTAATTAATCATTGTAGTAGGCACTGAGGCATTTTAAAAAGTATTACATGTACGTCTAAAATCATGTTTTTAAGCCGTTATCCAAAAAGCAACTTGAACAACATTGGACAATTTTAACACGTTACCATATACATGTTCTAAAATCTTGTTTTCAGGATGTTTCCAAAATGTAAAATGTACAGCTCTGAATTGATAGATTGTAGGAGCCACTGTTTCATTTTTAACAGTTTTCCATGAACATTGTTTAAATTCATGTCTTCATGTTTCCAAAATGCAACTTGTTCAACAATGTCTTTAAATTGTAGGAGCCAATATGGCATTTAAAACAGTTTTCCATGAACATGTTCTAAAGTCATGTTTAACTCAATGTTAATACAAAATGTAATCCACTACTGGTTGGAGAGATGAAAGAGACACTTTGAGAAAACAAACATTATACAGTGATCAATATTTTAAAACATGTTTTCCACGTACATGGTCTAAAATCATGTTTTAAGCCGTTGTCAACAATGCAACATGAACAACATTGGAATGATTGACTGTAGAGCCATTGTGGCATTTTTAACAAGTTACCATTAACATGTTCTAAAACCATGTTTTCAGGATGTTTCCACAATGTAAAATGTACAACTCTGATTGATTGTAGGAGCCACTATGTTCCTATTTAAACAGTTTTCCATGAACATGGTCTAAAATCTTGTTTTCATGAGGCTTCCACAATGCATAATGAACAACACTGTAATTAATCATTGTAGGAGGCACTGAGGCATTTTAAAAAGTATTACATGTACGTCTAAAATCATGTTTTAAGCCGTTATCCAAAAAGCAACTTGAACAACATTGGACAATTTTAACACGTTACCATATACAAGTTCTAAAATCTTGTTTTCAGGATGTTTACAAAATGTAAAATGTACAGCTCTGAATTGATAGATTGTAGGAGCCACTGTTTCATTTTTAACAGTTTTCCATGAACATTGTTTAAATTCATGTCTTCATGTTTCCAAAAAGCAACTTGTTCAACAATGTCTTTAAATTGTAGGAGCCAATATGGCATTTAAAACAGTTTTCCATGAACATGTTCTAAAATCATGTTTAACTCAATGTTAATACATAATGTAATCCACTACTGGTTGGAGAGATGAAAGAGACACTTTGAGAAAACAAACGTTATTATACAGTGATCAATATTTTAAAACATGTTTTCCATGTACATGGTCTAAAATCATGTTTTAAGCCGTTGTCAACAATGCAACATGAACAACATTGGAATGATTGACTGTAGAGCCATTGTGGCATTTTTAACAAGTTACCATTAACATGTTCTAAAACCATGTTTTCAGGATGTTTCCACAATGTAAAATGTACAACTCTGATTGATTGTAGGAGCCACTATGTTCCTATTTAAACAGTTTTCCATGAACATGATCTAAAATCTTGTTTTCATGAGGCTTCCACAATGCAATATGAACAACACTGTAATTAATCATTGTAGTAGGCACTGAGGCATTTTAAAAAGTATTACATGTACGTCTAAAATCATGTTTTTAAGCCGTTATCCAAAAAGCAACTTGAACAACATTGGACAATTTTAACACGTTACCATATACATGTTCTAAAATCTTGTTTTCAGGATGTTTCCAAAATGTAAAATGTACAGCTCTGGATTGATAGATTGTAGGAGCCACTGTTTCATTTTTAACAGTTTTCCATGAACATTGTTTAAATTCATGTCTTCATGTTTCCAAAATGCAACTTGTTCAACAATGTCTTTAAATTGTAGGAGCCAATATGGCATTTAAAACAGTTTTCCATGAACATGTTCTAAAGTCATGTTTAACTCAATGTTAATACAAAATGTAATCCACTACTGGTGGAGAGATGAAAGAGACACTTTGAGAAAACAAACGTTATTATACAGTGATCAATATTTTAAAACATGTTTTCCATGTACATGGTCTAAAATCATGTTTTAAGCCGTTGTCAACAATACAACATGAACAACATTGGAATGATTGACTGTAGAGCCATTGTGGCATTTTTAACAAGTTACCATTAACATGTTCTAAAACCATGTTTTCAGGATGTTTCCACAATGTAAAATGTACAACTCTGATTGATTGTAGGAGCCACTATGTTCCTATTTAAACAGTTTTCCATGAACATGGTCTAAAATCTTGTTTTCATGAGGCTTCCACAATGCAATATGAACAACACTGTAATTAATCATTGTAGGAGGCACTGAGGCATTTTAAAAAGTATTACATGTACGTCTAAAATCATGTTTTAAGCCGTTATCCAAAAAGCAACTTGAACAACATTGGACAATTTTAACACGTTACCATATACAAGTTCTAAAATCTTGTTTTCAGGATGTTTACAAAATGTAAAATGTACAGCTCTGAATTGATAGATTGTAGGAGCCACTGTTTCATTTTTAACAGTTTTCCATGAACATTGTTTAAATTCATGTCTTCATGTTTCCAAAAAGCAACTTGTTCAACAATGTCTTTAAATTGTAGGAGCCAATATGGCATTTAAAACAGTTTTCCATGAACATGTTCTAAAATCATGTTTAACTCAATGTTAATACATAATGTAATCCACTACTGGTTGGAGAGATGAAAGAGACACTTTGAGAAAACAAACGTTATTATACAGTGATCAATATTTTAAAACATGTTTTCCATGTACATGGTCTAAAATCATGTTTTAAGCCGTTGTCAACAATGCAACATGAACAACATTGGAATGATTGACTGTAGAGCCATTGTGGCATTTTTAACAAGTTACCATTAACATGTTCTAAAATCATGTTTTCTGGATGTTTCCACAATATAAAATGTACAACTCTGATTGTAGGAGCCACTATGTTCCTATTTAAACAGTTTTCCATGAACATGATCTAAAATCTGGTTTTCATGAGGCTTCCACAATGCAATATGAACAACACTGTAATTAATCATTGTAGTAGGCACTGAGGCATTTTTATAAGTATTACATGTACGTCTAAAATCATGTTTTTAAGCCGTTATCCAAAAAGCAACTTGAACAACATTGGACAATTTTAACACGTTACCATATACATGTTCTAAAATCTTGTTTTCAGGATGTTTCCAAAATGTAAAATGTACAGCTCTGGATTGATAGATTGTAGGAGCCACTGTTTCATTTTTAACAGTTTTCCATGAACATTGTTTAAATTCATGTCTTCATGTTTCCAAAATGCAACTTGTTCAACAATGTCTTTAAATTGTAGGAGCCAATATGGCATTTAAAACAGTTTTCCATGAACATGTTCTAAAGTCATGTTTAACTCAATGTTAATACAAAATGTAATCCACTACTGGTGGAGAGATGAAAGAGACACTTTGAGAAAACAAACGTTATTATACAGTGATCAATATTTTAAAACATGTTTTCCATGTACATGGTCTAAAATCATGTTTTAAGCCGTTGTCAACAATGCAACATGAACAACATTGGAATGATTGACTGTAGAGCCATTGTGGCATTTTTAACAAGTTACCATTAACATGTTCTAAAATCATGTTTTCTGGATGTTTCCACAATATAAAATGTACAACTCTGATTGTAGGAGCCACTATGTTCCTATTTAAACAGTTTTCCATGAACATGATCTAAAATCTGGTTTTCATGAGGCTTCCACAATGCAATATGAACAACACTGTAATTAATCATTGTAGTAGGCACTGAGGCATTTTTATAAGTATTACATGTACGTCTAAAATCATGTTTTTAAGCCGTTATCCAAAAAGCAACTTGAACAACATTGGACAATTTTAACACGTTACCATATACATGTTCTAAAATCTTGTTTTCAGGATGTTTCCAAAATGTAAAATGTACAGCTCTGGATTGATAGATTGTAGGAGCCACTGTTTCATTTTTAACAGTTTTCCATGAACATTGTTTAAATTCATGTCTTCATGTTTCCAAAATGCAACTTGTTCAACAATGTCTTTAAATTGTAGGAGCCAATATGGCATTTAAAACAGTTTTCCATGAACATGTTCTAAAATCATGTTTAACTCAATGTTAATACAAAATGTAATCCACTACTGGTTGGAGAGATGAAAGAGACACTTTGAGAAAACAAACATTATACAGTGATCAATATTTTAAAACATGTTTTCCACGTACATGGTCTAAAATCATGTTTTAAGCCGTTGTCAACAATGCAACATGAACAACATTGGAATGATTGACTGTAGAGCCATTGTGGCATTTTTAACAAGTTACCATTAACATGTTCTAAAACCATGTTTTCAGGATGTTTCCACAATGTAAAATGTACAACTCTGATTGATTGTAGGAGCCACTATGTTCCTATTTAAACAGTTTTCCATGAACATGGTCTAAAATCTTGTTTTCATGAGGCTTCCACAATGCAATATGAACAACACTGTAATTAATCATTGTAGGAGGCACTGAGGCATTTTAAAAAGTATTACATGTACGTCTAAAATCATGTTTTAAGCCGTTATCCAAAAAGCAACTTGAACAACATTGGACAATTTTAACACGTTACCATATACAAGTTCTAAAATCTTGTTTTCAGGATGTTTACAAAATGTAAAATGTACAGCTCTGAATTGATAGATTGTAGGAGCCACTGTTTCATTTTTAACAGTTTTCCATGAACATTGTTTAAATTCATGTCTTCATGTTTCCAAAAAGCAACTTGTTCAACAATGTCTTTAAATTGTAGGAGCCAATATGGCATTTAAAACAGTTTTCCATGAACATGTTCTAAAATCATGTTTAACTCAATGTTAATACATAATGTAATCCACTACTGGTTGGAGAGATGAAAGAGACACTTTGAGAAAACAAACGTTATTATACAGTGATCAATATTTTAAAACATGTTTTCCATGTACATGGTCTAAAATCATGTTTTAAGCCGTTGTCAACAATGCAACATGAACAACATTGGAATGATTGACTGTAGAGCCATTGTGGCATTTTTAACAAGTTACCATTAACATGTTCTAAAATCATGTTTTCTGGATGTTTCCACAATATAAAATGTACAACTCTGATTGTAGGAGCCACTATGTTCCTATTTAAACAGTTTTCCATGAACATGATCTAAAATCTGGTTTTCATGAGGCTTCCACAATGCAATATGAACAACACTGTAATTAATCATTGTAGTAGGCACTGAGGCATTTTTATAAGTATTACATGTACGTCTAAAATCATGTTTTTAAGCCGTTATCCAAAAAGCAACTTGAACAACATTGGACAATTTTAACACGTTACCATATACATGTTCTAAAATCTTGTTTTCAGGATGTTTCCAAAATGTAAAATGTACAGCTCTGGATTGATAGATTGTAGGAGCCACTGTTTCATTTTTAACAGTTTTCCATGAACATTGTTTAAATTCATGTCTTCATGTTTCCAAAATGCAACTTGTTCAACAATGTCTTTAAATTGTAGGAGCCAATATGGCATTTAAAACAGTTTTCCATGAACATGTTCTAAAGTCATGTTTAACTCAATGTTAATACAAAATGTAATCCACTACTGGTGGAGAGATGAAAGAGACACTTTGAGAAAACAAACGTTATTATACAGTGATCAATATTTTAAAACATGTTTTCCATGTACATGGTCTAAAATCATGTTTTAAGCCGTTGTCAACAATGCAACATGAACAACATTGGAATGATTGACTGTAGAGCCATTGTGGCATTTTTAACAAGTTACCATTAACATGTTCTAAAACCATGTTTTCAGGATGTTTCCACAATGTAAAATGTACAACTCTGATTGATTGTAGGAGCCACTATGTTCCTATTTAAACAGTTTTCCATGAACATGATCTAAAATCTTGTTTTCATGAGGCTTCCACAATGCAATATGAACAACACTGTAATTAATCATTGTAGTAGGCACTGAGGCATTTTAAAAAGTATTACATGTACGTCTAAAATCATGTTTTTAAGCCGTTATCCAAAAAGCAACTTGAACAACATTGGACAATTTTAACACGTTACCATATACATGTTCTAAAATCTTGTTTTCAGGATGTTTCCAAAATGTAAAATGTACAGCTCTGGATTGATAGATTGTAGGAGCCACTGTTTCATTTTTAACAGTTTTCCATGAACATTGTTTAAATTCATGTCTTCATGTTTCCAAAATGCAACTTGTTCAACAATGTCTTTAAATTGTAGGAGCCAATATGGCATTTAAAACAGTTTTCCATGAACATGTTCTAAAGTCATGTTTAACTCAATGTTAATACAAAATGTAATCCACTACTGGTTGGAGAGATGAAAGAGACACTTTGAGAAAACAAACATTATACAGTGATCAATATTTTAAAACATGTTTTCCACGTACATGGTCTAAAATCATGTTTTAAGCCGTTGTCAACAATGCAACATGAACAACATTGGAATGATTGACTGTAGAGCCATTGTGGCATTTTTAACAAGTTACCATTAACATGTTCTAAAACCATGTTTTCAGGATGTTTCCACAATGTAAAATGTACAACTCTGATTGATTGTAGGAGCCACTATGTTCCTATTTAAACAGTTTTCCATGAACATGATCTAAAATCTTGTTTTCATGAGGCTTCCACAATGCAATATGAACAACACTGTAATTAATCATTGTAGTAGGCACTGAGGCATTTTAAAAAGTATTACATGTACGTCTAAAATCATGTTTTTAAGCCGTTATCCAAAAAGCAACTTGAACAACATTGGACAATTTTAACACGTTACCATATACATGTTCTAAAATCTTGTTTTCAGGATGTTTCCAAAATGTAAAATGTACAGCTCTGGATTGATAGATTGTAGGAGCCACTGTTTCATTTTTAACAGTTTTCCATGAACATTGTTTAAATTCATGTCTTCATGTTTCCAAAATGCAACTTGTTCAACAATGTCTTTAAATTGTAGGAGCCAATATGGCATTTAAAACAGTTTTCCATGAACATGTTCTAAAGTCATGTTTAACTCAATGTTAATACAAAATGTAATCCACTACTGGTGGAGAGATGAAAGAGACACTTTGAGAAAACAAACGTTATTATACAGTGATCAATATTTTAAAACATGTTTTCCATGTACATGGTCTAAAATCATGTTTTAAGCCGTTGTCAACAATGCAACATGAACAACATTGGAATGATTGACTGTAGAGCCATTGTGGCATTTTTAACAAGTTACCATTAACATGTTCTAAAACCATGTTTTCAGGATGTTTCCACAATGTAAAATGTACAACTCTGATTGATTGTAGGAGCCACTATGTTCCTATTTAAACAGTTTTCCATGAACATGATCTAAAATCTTGTTTTCATGAGGCTTCCACAATGCAATATGAACAACACTGTAATTAATCATTGTAGTAGGCACTGAGGCATTTTAAAAAGTATTACATGTACGTCTAAAATCATGTTTTTAAGCCGTTATCCAAAAAGCAACTTGAACAACATTGGACAATTTTAACACGTTACCATATACATGTTCTAAAATCTTGTTTTCAGGATGTTTCCAAAATGTAAAATGTACAGCTCTGGATTGATAGATTGTAGGAGCCACTGTTTCATTTTTAACAGTTTTCCATGAACATTGTTTAAATTCATGTCTTCATGTTTCCAAAATGCAACTTGTTCAACAATGTCTTTAAATTGTAGGAGCCAATATGGCATTTAAAACAGTTTTCCATGAACATGTTCTAAAGTCATGTTTAACTCAATGTTAATACAAAATGTAATCCACTACTGGTTGGAGAGATGAAAGAGACACTTTGAGAAAACAAACATTATACAGTGATCAATATTTTAAAACATGTTTTCCACGTACATGGTCTAAAATCATGTTTTAAGCCGTTGTCAACAATGCAACATGAACAACATTGGAATGATTGACTGTAGAGCCATTGTGGCATTTTTAACAAGTTACCATTAACATGTTCTAAAACCATGTTTTCAGGATGTTTCCACAATGTAAAATGTACAACTCTGATTGATTGTAGGAGCCACTATGTTCCTATTTAAACAGTTTTCCATGAACATGGTCTAAAATCTTGTTTTCATGAGGCTTCCACAATGCATAATGAACAACACTGTAATTAATCATTGTAGGAGGCACTGAGGCATTTTAAAAAGTATTACATGTACGTCTAAAATCATGTTTTAAGCCGTTATCCAAAAAGCAACTTGAACAACATTGGACAATTTTAACACGTTACCATATACAAGTTCTAAAATCTTGTTTTCAGGATGTTTACAAAATGTAAAATGTACAGCTCTGAATTGATAGATTGTAGGAGCCACTGTTTCATTTTTAACAGTTTTCCATGAACATTGTTTAAATTCATGTCTTCATGTTTCCAAAAAGCAACTTGTTCAACAATGTCTTTAAATTGTAGGAGCCAATATGGCATTTAAAACAGTTTTCCATGAACATGTTCTAAAATCATGTTTAACTCAATGTTAATACATAATGTAATCCACTACTGGTTGGAGAGATGAAAGAGACACTTTGAGAAAACAAACGTTATTATACAGTGATCAATATTTTAAAACATGTTTTCCATGTACATGGTCTAAAATCATGTTTTAAGCCGTTGTCAACAATGCAACATGAACAACATTGGAATGATTGACTGTAGAGCCATTGTGGCATTTTTAACAAGTTACCATTAACATGTTCTAAAATCATGTTTTCTGGATGTTTCCACAATATAAAATGTACAACTCTGATTGTAGGAGCCACTATGTTCCTATTTAAACAGTTTTCCATGAACATGATCTAAAATCTGGTTTTCATGAGGCTTCCACAATGCAATATGAACAACACTGTAATTAATCATTGTAGTAGGCACTGAGGCATTTTTATAAGTATTACATGTACGTCTAAAATCATGTTTTTAAGCCGTTATCCAAAAAGCAACTTGAACAACATTGGACAATTTTAACACGTTACCATATACATGTTCTAAAATCTTGTTTTCAGGATGTTTCCAAAATGTAAAATGTACAGCTCTGGATTGATAGATTGTAGGAGCCACTGTTTCATTTTTAACAGTTTTCCATGAACATTGTTTAAATTCATGTCTTCATGTTTCCAAAATGCAACTTGTTCAACAATGTCTTTAAATTGTAGGAGCCAATATGGCATTTAAAACAGTTTTCCATGAACATGTTCTAAAGTCATGTTTAACTCAATGTTAATACAAAATGTAATCCACTACTGGTTGGAGAGATGAAAGAGACACTTTGAGAAAACAAACATTATACAGTGATCAATATTTTAAAACATGTTTTCCACGTACATGGTCTAAAATCATGTTTTAAGCCGTTGTCAACAATGCAACATGAACAACATTGGAATGATTGACTGTAGAGCCATTGTGGCATTTTTAACAAGTTACCATTAACATGTTCTAAAACCATGTTTTCAGGATGTTTCCACAATGTAAAATGTACAACTCTGATTGATTGTAGGAGCCACTATGTTCCTATTTAAACAGTTTTCCATGAACATGGTCTAAAATCTTGTTTTCATGAGGCTTCCACAATGCATAATGAACAACACTGTAATTAATCATTGTAGGAGGCACTGAGGCATTTTAAAAAGTATTACATGTACGTCTAAAATCATGTTTTAAGCCGTTATCCAAAAAGCAACTTGAACAACATTGGACAATTTTAACACGTTACCATATACAAGTTCTAAAATCTTGTTTTCAGGATGTTTACAAAATGTAAAATGTACAGCTCTGAATTGATAGATTGTAGGAGCCACTGTTTCATTTTTAACAGTTTTCCATGAACATTGTTTAAATTCATGTCTTCATGTTTCCAAAAAGCAACTTGTTCAACAATGTCTTTAAATTGTAGGAGCCAATATGGCATTTAAAACAGTTTTCCATGAACATGTTCTAAAATCATGTTTAACTCAATGTTAATACATAATGTAATCCACTACTGGTTGGAGAGATGAAAGAGACACTTTGAGAAAACAAACGTTATTATACAGTGATCAATATTTTAAAACATGTTTTCCATGTACATTGTCTAAAATCATGTTTTAAGCCGTTGTCAACAATGCAACATGAACAACATTGGAATGATTGACTGTAGAGCCATTGTGGCATTTTTAACAAGTTACCATTAACATGTTCTAAAATCTTGTTTTCAGGATGTTTACAAAATGTAAAATGTACAGCTCTGAATTGATAGATTGTAGGAGCCACTGTTTCATTTTTAACAGTTTTCCATGAACATTGTTTAAATTCATGTCTTCATGTTTCCAAAAAGCAACTTGTTCAACAATGTCTTTAAATTGTAGGAGCCAATATGGCATTTAAAACAGTTTTCCATGAACATGTTCTAAAGTCATGTTTAACTCAATGTTAATACAAAATGTAATCCACTACTGGTTGGAGAGATGAAAGAGACACTTTGAGAAAACAAACATTATACAGTGATCAATATTTTAAAACATGTTTTCCACGTACATGGTCTAAAATCATGTTTTAAGCCGTTGTCAACAATGCAACATGAACAACATTGGAATGATTGACTGTAGAGCCATTGTGGCATTTTTAACAAGTTACCATTAACATGTTCTAAAACCATGTTTTCAGGATGTTTCCACAATGTAAAATGTACAACTCTGATTGATTGTAGGAGCCACTATGTTCCTATTTAAACAGTTTTCCATGAACATGGTCTAAAATCTTGTTTTCATGAGGCTTCCACAATGCATAATGAACAACACTGTAATTAATCATTGTAGGAGGCACTGAGGCATTTTAAAAAGTATTACATGTACGTCTAAAATCATGTTTTAAGCCGTTATCCAAAAAGCAACTTGAACAACATTGGACAATTTTAACACGTTACCATATACAAGTTCTAAAATCTTGTTTTCAGGATGTTTACAAAATGTAAAATGTACAGCTCTGAATTGATAGATTGTAGGAGCCACTGTTTCATTTTTAACAGTTTTCCATGAACATTGTTTAAATTCATGTCTTCATGTTTCCAAAAAGCAACTTGTTCAACAATGTCTTTAAATTGTAGGAGCCAATATGGCATTTAAAACAGTTTTCCATGAACATGTTCTAAAATCATGTTTAACTCAATGTTAATACATAATGTAATCCACTACTGGTTGGAGAGATGAAAGAGACACTTTGAGAAAACAAACGTTATTATACAGTGATCAATATTTTAAAACATGTTTTCCATGTACATGGTCTAAAATCATGTTTTAAGCCGTTGTCAACAATGCAACATGAACAACATTGGAATGATTGACTGTAGAGCCATTGTGGCATTTTTAACAAGTTACCATTAACATGTTCTAAAATCATGTTTTCTGGATGTTTCCACAATATAAAATGTACAACTCTGATTGTAGGAGCCACTATGTTCCTATTTAAACAGTTTTCCATGAACATGATCTAAAATCTGGTTTTCATGAGGCTTCCACAATGCAATATGAACAACACTGTAATTAATCATTGTAGTAGGCACTGAGGCATTTTTATAAGTATTACATGTACGTCTAAAATCATGTTTTTAAGCCGTTATCCAAAAAGCAACTTGAACAACATTGGACAATTTTAACACGTTACCATATACATGTTCTAAAATCTTGTTTTCAGGATGTTTCCAAAATGTAAAATGTACAGCTCTGGATTGATAGATTGTAGGAGCCACTGTTTCATTTTTAACAGTTTTCCATGAACATTGTTTAAATTCATGTCTTCATGTTTCCAAAATGCAACTTGTTCAACAATGTCTTTAAATTGTAGGAGCCAATATGGCATTTAAAACAGTTTTCCATGAACATGTTCTAAAGTCATGTTTAACTCAATGTTAATACAAAATGTAATCCACTACTGGTTGGAGAGATGAAAGAGACACTTTGAGAAAACAAACATTATACAGTGATCAATATTTTAAAACATGTTTTCCACGTACATGGTCTAAAATCATGTTTTAAGCCGTTGTCAACAATGCAACATGAACAACATTGGAATGATTGACTGTAGAGCCATTGTGGCATTTTTAACAAGTTACCATTAACATGTTCTAAAACCATGTTTTCAGGATGTTTCCACAATGTAAAATGTACAACTCTGATTGATTGTAGGAGCCACTATGTTCCTATTTAAACAGTTTTCCATGAACATGGTCTAAAATCTTGTTTTCATGAGGCTTCCACAATGCATAATGAACAACACTGTAATTAATCATTGTAGGAGGCACTGAGGCATTTTAAAAAGTATTACATGTACGTCTAAAATCATGTTTTAAGCCGTTATCCAAAAAGCAACTTGAACAACATTGGACAATTTTAACACGTTACCATATACAATTTCTAAAATCTTGTTTTCAGGATGTTTACAAAATGTAAAATGTACAGCTCTGAATTGATAGATTGTAGGAGCCACTGTTTCATTTTTAACAGTTTTCCATGAACATTGTTTAAATTCATGTCTTCATGTTTCCAAAAAGCAACTTGTTCAACAATGTCTTTAAATTGTAGGAGCCAATATGGCATTTAAAACAGTTTTCCATGAACATGTTCTAAAATCATGTTTAACTCAATGTTAATACATAATGTAATCCACTACTGGTTGGAGAGATGAAAGAGACACTTTGAGAAAACAAACGTTATTATACAGTGATCAATATTTTAAAACATGTTTTCCATGTACATTGTCTAAAATCATGTTTTAAGCCGTTGTCAACAATGCAACATGAACAACATTGGAATGATTGACTGTAGAGCCATTGTGGCATTTTTAACAAGTTACCATTAACATGTTCTAAAATCATGTTTTCTGGATGTTTCCACAATGTAAAATGTACAACTCTGATTGTAGGAGCCACTATGTTCCTATTTAAATAGTTTTCCATGAACATGATCTAAAATCTGGTTTTCATGAGGCTTCCACAATGCAATATGAACAACACTGTAATTAATCATTGTAGTAGGCACTGAGGCATTTTTATAAGTATTACATGTACGTCTAAAATCATGTTTTTAATCCGTTATCCAAAAATCAACTTGAACAACATTGGACAATTTTAACACGTTACCATATACATGTTCTAAAATCTTGTTTTCAGGATGTTTCCAAAATGTAAAATGTACAGCTCTGGATTGATAGATTGTAGGAGCCACTGTTTCATTTTTAACAGTTTTCCATGAACATTGTTTAAATTCATGTCTTCATGTTTCCAAAATGCAACTTGTTCAACAATGTCTTTAAATTGTAGGAGCCAATATGGCATTTAAAACAGTTTTCCATGAACATGTTCTAAAGTCATGTTTAACTCAATGTTAATACAAAATGTAATCCACTACTGGTGGAGAGATGAAAGAGACACTTTGAGAAAACAAACGTTATTATACAGTGATCAATATTTTAAAACATGTTTTCCATGTACATGGTCTAAAATCATGTTTTAAGCCGTTGTCAACAATACAACATGAACAACATTGGAATGATTGACTGTAGAGCCATTGTGGCATTTTTAACAAGTTACCATTAACATGTTCTAAAACCATGTTTTCAGGATGTTTCCACAATGTAAAATGTACAACTCTGATTGATTGTAGGAGCCACTATGTTCCTATTTAAACAGTTTTCCATGAACATGATCTAAAATCTTGTTTTCATGAGGCTTCCACAATGCAATATGAACAACACTGTAATTAATCATTGTAGTAGGCACTGAGGCATTTTAAAAAGTATTACATGTACGTCTAAAATCATGTTTTTAAGCCGTTATCCAAAAAGCAACTTGAACAACATTGGACAATTTTAACACGTTACCATATACATGTTCTAAAATCTTGTTTTCAGGATGTTTCCAAAATGTAAAATGTACAGCTCTGGATTGATAGATTGTAGGAGCCACTGTTTCATTTTTAACAGTTTTCCATGAACATTGTTTAAATTCATGTCTTCATGTTTCCAAAATGCAACTTGTTCAACAATGTCTTTAAATTGTAGGAGCCAATATGGCATTTAAAACAGTTTTCCATGAACATGTTCTAAAATCATGTTTAACTCAATGTTAATACAAAATGTAATCCACTACTGGTTGGAGAGATGAAAGAGACACTTTGAGAAAACAAACATTATACAGTGATCAATATTTTAAAACATGTTTTCCACGTACATGGTCTAAAATCATGTTTTAAGCCGTTGTCAACAATGCAACATGAACAACATTGGAATGATTGACTGTAGAGCCATTGTGGCATTTTTAACAAGTTACCATTAACATGTTCTAAAATCATGTTTTCTGGATGTTTCCACAATATAAAATGTACAACTCTGATTGTAGGAGCCACTATGTTCCTATTTAAACAGTTTTCCATGAACATGATCTAAAATCTGGTTTTCATGAGGCTTCCACAATGCAATATGAACAACACTGTAATTAATCATTGTAGTAGGCACTGAGGCATTTTTATAAGTATTACATGTACGTCTAAAATCATGTTTTTAAGCCGT
This sequence comes from Thymallus thymallus, assembly GCA_023634145.1. Classification (NCBI taxonomy): domain Eukaryota; kingdom Metazoa; phylum Chordata; class Actinopteri; order Salmoniformes; family Salmonidae; genus Thymallus; species Thymallus thymallus. Next base: position 8,259,406 of record CM042396.1, on the reverse strand, counting down.
TATCCAAAAAGCAACTTGAACAACATTGGACAATTTTAACACGTTACCATATACATGTTCTAAAATCTTGTTTTCAGGATGTTTCCAAAATGTAAAATGTACAGCTCTGGATTGATAGATTGTAGGAGCCACTGTTTCATTTTTAACAGTTTTCCATGAACATTGTTTAAATTCATGTCTTCATGTTTCCAAAATGCAACTTGTTCAACAATGTCTTTAAATTGTAGGAGCCAATATGGCATTTAAAACAGTTTTCCATGAACATGTTCTAAAGTCATGTTTAACTCAATGTTAATACAAAATGTAATCCACTACTGGTGGAGAGATGAAAGAGACACTTTGAGAAAACAAACGTTATTATACAGTGATCAATATTTTAAAACATGTTTTCCATGTACATGGTCTAAAATCATGTTTTAAGCCGTTGTCAACAATGCAACATGAACAACATTGGAATGATTGACTGTAGAGCCATTGTGGCATTTTTAACAAGTTACCATTAACATGTTCTAAAACCATGTTTTCAGGATGTTTCCACAATGTAAAATGTACAACTCTGATTGATTGTAGGAGCCACTATGTTCCTATTTAAACAGTTTTCCATGAACATGATCTAAAATCTTGTTTTCATGAGGCTTCCACAATGCAATATGAACAACACTGTAATTAATCATTGTAGTAGGCACTGAGGCATTTTAAAAAGTATTACATGTACGTCTAAAATCATGTTTTTAAGCCGTTATCCAAAAAGCAACTTGAACAACATTGGACAATTTTAACACGTTACCATATACATGTTCTAAAATCTTGTTTTCAGGATGTTTCCAAAATGTAAAATGTACAGCTCTGGATTGATAGATTGTAGGAGCCACTGTTTCATTTTTAACAGTTTTCCATGAACATTGTTTAAATTCATGTCTTCATGTTTCCAAAATGCAACTTGTTCAACAATGTCTTTAAATTGTAGGAGCCAATATGGCATTTAAAACAGTTTTCCATGAACATGTTCTAAAGTCATGTTTAACTCAATGTTAATACAAAATGTAATCCACTACTGGTTGGAGAGATGAAAGAGACACTTTGAGAAAACAAACATTATACAGTGATCAATATTTTAAAACATGTTTTCCACGTACATGGTCTAAAATCATGTTTTAAGCCGTTGTCAACAATGCAACATGAACAACATTGGAATGATTGACTGTAGAGCCATTGTGGCATTTTTAACAAGTTACCATTAACATGTTCTAAAACCATGTTTTCAGGATGTTTCCACAATGTAAAATGTACAACTCTGATTGATTGTAGGAGCCACTATGTTCCTATTTAAACAGTTTTCCATGAACATGGTCTAAAATCTTGTTTTCATGAGGCTTCCACAATGCAATATGAACAACACTGTAATTAATCATTGTAGTAGGCACTGAGGCATTTTTATAAGTATTACATGTACGTCTAAAATCATGTTTTTAAGCCGTTATCCAAAAAGCAACTTGAACAACATTGGACAATTTTAACACGTTACCATATACATGTTCTAAAATCTTGTTTTCAGGATGTTTCCAAAATGTAAAATGTACAGCTCTGGATTGATAGATTGTAGGAGCCACTGTTTCATTTTTAACAGTTTTCCATGAACATTGTTTAAATTCATGTCTTCATGTTTCCAAAATGCAACTTGTTCAACAATGTCTTTAAATTGTAGGAGCCAATATGGCATTTAAAACAGTTTTCCATGAACATGTTCTAAAGTCATGTTTAACTCAATGTTAATACAAAATGTAATCCACTACTGGTGGAGAGATGAAAGAGACACTTTGAGAAAACAAACGTTATTATACAGTGATCAATATTTTAAAACATGTTTTCCATGTACATGGTCTAAAATCATGTTTTAAGCCGTTGTCAACAATACAACATGAACAACATTGGAATGATTGACTGTAGAGCCATTGTGGCATTTTTAACAAGTTACCATTAACATGTTCTAAAACCATGTTTTCAGGATGTTTCCACAATGTAAAATGTACAACTCTGATTGATTGTAGGAGCCACTATGTTCCTATTTAAACAGTTTTCCATGAACATGATCTAAAATCTTGTTTTCATGAGGCTTCCACAATGCAATATGAACAACACTGTAATTAATCATTGTAGTAGGCACTGAGGCATTTTAAAAAGTATTACATGTACGTCTAAAATCATGTTTTTAAGCCGTTATCCAAAAAGCAACTTGAACAACATTGGACAATTTTAACACGTTACCATATACATGTTCTAAAATCTTGTTTTCAGGATGTTTCCAAAATGTAAAATGTACAGCTCTGGATTGATAGATTGTAGGAGCCACTGTTTCATTTTTAACAGTTTTCCATGAACATTGTTTAAATTCATGTCTTCATGTTTCCAAAATGCAACTTGTTCAACAATGTCTTTAAATTGTAGGAGCCAATACGGCATTTAAAACAGTTTTCCATGAACATGTTCTAAAGTCATGTTTAACTCAATGTTAATACAAAATGTAATCCACTACTGGTTGGAGAGATGAAAGAGACACTTTGAGAAAACAAACATTATACAGTGATCAATATTTTAAAACATGTTTTCCACGTACATGGTCTAAAATCATGTTTTAAGCCGTTGTCAACAATGCAACATGAACAACATTGGAATGATTGACTGTAGAGCCATTGTGGCATTTTTAACAAGTTACCATTAACATGTTCTAAAACCATGTTTTCAGGATGTTTCCACAATGTAAAATGTACAACTCTGATTGATTGTAGGAGCCACTATGTTCCTATTTAAACAGTTTTCCATGAACATGGTCTAAAATCTTGTTTTCATGAGGCTTCCACAATGCATAATGAACAACACTGTAATTAATCATTGTAGGAGGCACTGAGGCATTTTAAAAAGTATTACATGTACGTCTAAAATCATGTTTTAAGCCGTTATCCAAAAAGCAACTTGAACAACATTGGACAATTTTAACACGTTACCATATACAAGTTCTAAAATCTTGTTTTCAGGATGTTTACAAAATGTAAAATGTACAGCTCTGAATTGATAGATTGTAGGAGCCACTGTTTCATTTTTAACAGTTTTCCATGAACATTGTTTAAATTCATGTCTTCATGTTTCCAAAAAGCAACTTGTTTATTCAATGTCTTTAAATTGTAGGAGCCAATATGGCATTTAAAACAGTTTTCCATGAACATGTTCTAAAATCATGTTTAACTCAATGTTAATACATAATGTAATCCACTACTGGTTGGAGAGATGAAAGAGACACTTTGAGAAAACAAACGTTATTATACAGTGATCAATATTTTAAAACATGTTTTCCATGTACATGGTCTAAAATCATGTTTTAAGCCGTTGTCAACAATGCAACATGAACAACATTGGAATGATTGACTGTAGAGCCATTGTGGCATTTTTAACAAGTTACCATTAACATGTTCTAAAACCATGTTTTCAGGATGTTTCCACAATGTAAAATGTACAACTCTGATTGATTGTAGGAGCCACTATGTTCCTATTTAAACAGTTTTCCATGAACATGATCTAAAATCTTGTTTTCATGAGGCTTCCACAATGCAATATGAACAACACTGTAATTAATCATTGTAGTAGGCACTGAGGCATTTTAAAAAGTATTACATGTACATTGTCTAAAATCATGTTTTAAGCAGTTATCCAAAAAGCAACATGAACAACATTGGACAATTTTAACAGGTTACCATGTACATGTTCTAAAATCTTGTTTTCAGGATGTTTACAAAATGTAAAATGTACAGCTCTGGATTGATAGATTGTAGGGAGCTACTGTTTCATTTTTAACAGTTTTCCATGAACATTGTTTAAATTCATGTCTTCATGAGGTTTCCAAAATGCAACTTGTTCAACAATGTCATTAAATTGTAGGAGCCAATATGGCATTTAAAACAGTTTTCCATGAACATGTTCTAAAATCATGTTTAACTCAATGTTAATACAAAATGTAATCCACTACTGGTTGGAGAGATGAAAGAGACACTTTGAGAAAACAAACGTTATTATACAGTGATCAATATTTTAAAACATGTTTTCCACGTACATGGTCTAAAATCATGTTTTAAGCCGTTGTCAACAATGCAACATGAACAACATTGGAATGATTGACTGTAGAGCCATTGTGGCATTTTTAACAAGTTACCATTAACATGTTCTAAAACCATGTTTTCAGGATGTTTCCACAATGTAAAATGTACAACTCTGATTGATTGTAGGAGCCACTATGTTCCTATTTAAACAGTTTTCCATGAACATGGTCTAAACTCTTGTTTTCATGAGGCTTCCACAATGCATAATGAACAACACTGTAATTAATCATTGTAGGAGGCACTGAGGCATTTTAAAAAGTATTACATGTACGTCTAAAATCATGTTTTAAGCCGTTATCCAAAAAGCAACTTGAACAACATTGGACAATTTTAACACGTTACCATATACAATTTCTAAAATCTTGTTTTCAGGATGTTTACAAAATGTAAAATGTACAGCTCTGGATTGATAGATTGTAGGAGCCACTGTTTCATTTTTAACAGTTTTACATGAACATTGTTTAAATTCATGTCTTCATGTTTCCAAAAAGCAACTTGTTCAACAATGTCTTTAAATTGTAGGAGCCAATATGGCATTTAAAACAGTTTTCCATGAACATGTTCTAAAATCATGTTTAACTCAATGTTAATACATAATGTAATCCACTACTGGTTGGAGAGATGAAAGAGACACTTTGAGAAAACAAACGTTATTATACAGTGATCAATATTTTAAAACATGTTTTCCATGTACATTGTCTAAAATCATGTTTTAAGCCGTTGTCAACAATGCAACATGAACAACATTGGAATGATTGACTGTAGAGCCATTGTGGCATTTTTAACAAGTTACCATTAACATGTTCTAAAATCATGTTTTCTGGATGTTTCCACAATGTAAAATGTACAACTCTGATTGTAGGAGCCACTATGTTCCTATTTAAATAGTTTTCCATGAACATGATCTAAAATCTGGTTTTCATGAGGCTTCCACAATGCAATATGAACAACACTGTAATTAATCATTGTAGTAGGCACTGAGGCATTTTTATAAGTATTACATGTACGTCTAAAATCATGTTTTTAATCCGTTATCCAAAAATCAACTTGAACAACATTGGACAATTTTAACACGTTACCATATACATGTTCTAAAATCTTGTTTTCAGGATGTTTCCAAAATGTAAAATGTACAGCTCTGGATTGATAGATTGTAGGAGCCACTGTTTCATTTTTAACAGTTTTCCATGAACATTGTTTAAATTCATGTCTTCATGTTTCCAAAATGCAACTTGTTCAACAATGTCTTTAAATTGTAGGAGCCAATATGGCATTTAAAACAGTTTTCCATGAACATGTTCTAAAGTCATGTTTAACTCAATGTTAATACAAAATGTAATCCACTACTGGTGGAGAGATGAAAGAGACACTTTGAGAAAACAAACGTTATTATACAGTGATCAATATTTTAAAACATGTTTTCCATGTACATGGTCTAAAATCATGTTTTAAGCCGTTGTCAACAATACAACATGAACAACATTGGAATGATTGACTGTAGAGCCATTGTGGCATTTTTAACAAGTTACCATTAACATGTTCTAAAACCATGTTTTCAGGATGTTTCCACAATGTAAAATGTACAACTCTGATTGATTGTAGGAGCCACTATGTTCCTATTTAAACAGTTTTCCATGAACATGATCTAAAATCTTGTTTTCATGAGGCTTCCACAATGCAATATGAACAACACTGTAATTAATCATTGTAGTAGGCACTGAGGCATTTTAAAAAGTATTACATGTACATTGTCTAAAATCATGTTTTAAGCAGTTATCCAAAAAGCAACATGAACAACATTGGACAATTTTAACAGGTTACCATGTACATGTTCTAAAATCTTGTTTTCAGGATGTTTCCAAAATGTAAAATGTACAGCTCTGGATTGATAGATTGTAGGGAGCCACTGTTTCATTTTTAACAGTTTTCCATGAACATTGTTTAAATTCATGTCTTCATGAGGTTTCCAAAATGCAACTTGTTCAACAATGTCATTAAATTGTAGGAGCCAATATGGCATTTAAAACAGTTTTCCATGAACATGTTCTAAAATCATGTTTAACTCAATGTTAATACAAAATGTAATCCACTACTGGTTGGAGAGATGAAAGAGACACTTTGAGAAAACAAACATTATACAGTGATCAATATTTTAAAACATGTTTTCCACGTACATGGTCTAAAATCATGTTTTAAGCCGTTGTCAACAATGCAACATGAACAACATTGGAATGATTGACTGTAGAGCCATTGTGGCATTTTTAACAAGTTCCCATTAACATGTTCTAAAATCATGTTTTCTGGATGTTTCCACAATGTAAAATGTACAACTCTGATTGTAGGAGCCACTATGTTCCTATTTAAACAGTTTTCCATGAACATGATCTAAAATCTGGTTTTCATGAGGCTTCCACAATGCAATATGAACAACACTGTAATTAATCATTGTAGTAGGCACTGAGGCATTTTTATAAGTATTACATGTACGTCTAAAATCATGTTTTTAAGCCGTTATCCAAAAAGCAACTTGAACAACATTGGACAATTTTAACACGTTACCATATACATGTTCTAAAATCTTGTTTTCAGGATGTTTCCAAAATGTAAAATGTACAGCTCTGGATTGATAGATTGTAGGAGCCACTGTTTCATTTTTAACAGTTTTCCATGAACATTGTTTAAATTCATGTCTTCATGTTTCCAAAATGCAACTTGTTCAACAATGTCTTTAAATTGTAGGAGCCAATATGGCATTTAAAACAGTTTTCCATGAACATGTTCTAAAGTCATGTTTAACTCAATGTTAATACAAAATGTAATCCACTACTGGTGGAGAGATGAAAGAGACACTTTGAGAAAACAAACGTTATTATACAGTGATCAATATTTTAAAACATGTTTTCCATGTACATGGTCTAAAATCATGTTTTAAGCCGTTGTCAACAATACAACATGAACAACATTGGAATGATTGACTGTAGAGCCATTGTGGCATTTTTAACAAGTTACCATTAACATGTTCTAAAACCATGTTTTCAGGATGTTTCCACAATGTAAAATGTACAACTCTGATTGATTGTAGGAGCCACTATGTTCCTATTTAAACAGTTTTCCATGAACATGGTCTAAAATCTTGTTTTCATGAGGCTTCCACAATGCATAATGAACAACACTGTAATTAATCATTGTAGGAGGCACTGAGGCATTTTAAAAAGTATTACATGTACGTCTAAAATCATGTTTTAAGCCGTTATCCAAAAAGCAACTTGAACAACATTGGACAATTTTAACACGTTACCATATACAAGTTCTAAAATCTTGTTTTCAGGATGTTTACAAAATGTAAAATGTACAGCTCTGAATTGATAGATTGTAGGAGCCACTGTTTCATTTTTAACAGTTTTCCATGAACATTGTTTAAATTCATGTCTTCATGTTTCCAAAAAGCAACTTGTTCAACAATGTCTTTAAATTGTAGGAGCCAATATGGCATTTAAAACAGTTTTCCATGAACATGTTCTAAAATCATGTTTAACTCAATGTTAATACATAATGTAATCCACTACTGGTTGGAGAGATGAAAGAGACACTTTGAGAAAACAAACGTTATTATACAGTGATCAATATTTTAAAACATGTTTTCCACGTACATGGTCTAAAATCATGTTTTAAGCCGTTGTCAACAATGCAACATGAACAACATTGGAATGATTGACTGTAGAGCCATTGTGGCATTTTTAACAAGTTACCATTAACATGTTCTAAAACCATGTTTTCAGGATGTTTCCACAATGTAAAATGTACAACTCTGATTGATTGTAGGAGCCACTATGTTCCTATTTAAACAGTTTTCCATGAACATGGTCTAAAATCTTGTTTTCATGAGGCTTCCACAATGCATAATGAACAACACTGTAATTAATCATTGTAGGAGGCACTGAGGCATTTTAAAAAGTATTACATGTACGTCTAAAATCATGTTTTAAGCCGTTATCCAAAAAGCAACTTGAACAACATTGGACAATTTTAACACGTTACCATATACAAGTTCTAAAATCTTGTTTTCAGGATGTTTACAAAATGTAAAATGTACAGCTCTGAATTGATAGATTGTAGGAGCCACTGTTTCATTTTTAACAGTTTTCCATGAACATTGTTTAAATTCATGTCTTCATGTTTCCAAAAAGCAACTTGTTCAACAATGTCTTTAAATTGTAGGAGCCAATATGGCATTTAAAACAGTTTTCCATGAACATGTTCTAAAATCATGTTTAACTCAATGTTAATACATAATGTAATCCACTACTGGTTGGAGAGATGAAAGAGACACTTTGAGAAAACAAACGTTATTATACAGTGATCAATATTTTAAAACATGTTTTCCATGTACATGGTCTAAAATCATGTTTTAAGCCGTTGTCAACAATGCAACATGAACAACATTGGAATGATTGACTGTAGAGCCATTGTGGCATTTTTAACAAGTTACCATTAACATGTTCTAAAACCATGTTTTCAGGATGTTTCCACAATGTAAAATGTACAACTCTGATTGATTGTAGGAGCCACTATGTTCCTATTTAAACAGTTTTCCATGAACATGATCTAAAATCTTGTTTTCATGAGGCTTCCACAATGCAATATGAACAACACTGTAATTAATCATTGTAGTAGGCACTGAGGCATTTTAAAAAGTATTACATGTACATTGTCTAAAATCATGTTTTAAGCAGTTATCCAAAAAGCAACATGAACAACATTGGACAATTTTAACAGGTTACCATGTACATGTTCTAAAATCTTGTTTTCAGGATGTTTACAAAATGTAAAATGTACAGCTCTGGATTGATAGATTGTAGGGAGCCACTGTTTCATTTTTAACAGTTTTCCATGAACATTGTTTAAATTCATGTCTTCATGAGGTTTCCAAAATGCAACTTGTTCAACAATGTCATTAAATTGTAGGAGCCAATATGGCATTTAAAACAGTTTTCCATGAACATGTTCTAAAATCATGTTTAACTCAATGTTAATACAAAATGTAATCCACTACTGGTTGGAGAGATGAAAGAGACACTTTGAGAAAACAAACATTATACAGTGATCAATATTTTAAAACATGTTTTCCATGTACATGGTCTAAAATCATGTTTTAAGCCGTTGTCAACAATGCAACATGAACAACATTGGAATGATTGACTGTAGAGCCATTGTGGCATTTTTAACAAGTTACCATTAACATGTTCTAAAATCATGTTTTCTGGATGTTTCCACAATGTAAAATGTACAACTCTGATTGTAGGAGCCACTATGTTCCTATTTAAACAGTTTTCCATGAACATGATCTAAAATCTGGTTTTCATGAGGCTTCCACAATGCAATATGAACAACACTGTAATTAATCATTGTAGTAGGCACTGAGGCATTTTTATAAGTATTACATGTACGTCTAAAATCATGTTTTTAAGCCGTTATCCAAAAAGCAACTTGAACAACATTGGACAATTTTAACACGTTACCATATACATGTTCTAAAATCTTGTTTTCAGGATGTTTCCAAAATGTAAAATGTACAGCTCTGGATTGATAGATTGTAGGAGCCACTGTTTCATTTTTAACAGTTTTCCATGAACATTGTTTAAATTCATGTCTTCATGTTTCCAAAATGCAACTTGTTCAACAATGTCTTTAAATTGTAGGAGCCAATATGGCATTTAAAACAGTTTTCCATGAACATGTTCTAAAGTCATGTTTAACTCAATGTTAATACAAAATGTAATCCACTACTGGTGGAGAGATGAAAGAGACACTTTGAGAAAACAAACGTTATTATACAGTGATCAATATTTTAAAACATGTTTTCCATGTACATGGTCTAAAATCATGTTTTAAGCCGTTGTCAACAATACAACATGAACAACATTGGAATGATTGACTGTAGAGCCATTGTGGCATTTTTAACAAGTTACCATTAACATGTTCTAAAACCATGTTTTCAGGATGTTTCCACAATGTAAAATGTACAACTCTGATTGATTGTAGGAGCCACTATGTTCCTATTTAAACAGTTTTCCATGAACATGGTCTAAAATCTTGTTTTCATGAGGCTTCCACAATGCATAATGAACAACACTGTAATTAATCATTGTAGGAGGCACTGAGGCATTTTAAAAAGTATTACATGTACGTCTAAAATCATGTTTTAAGCCGTTATCCAAAAAGCAACTTGAACAACATTGGACAATTTTAACACGTTACCATATACAAGTTCTAAAATCTTGTTTTCAGGATGTTTACAAAATGTAAAATGTACAGCTCTGAATTGATAGATTGTAGGAGCCACTGTTTCATTTTTAACAGTTTTCCATGAACATTGTTTAAATTCATGTCTTCATGTTTCCAAAAAGCAACTTGTTCAACAATGTCTTTAAATTGTAGGAGCCAATATGGCATTTAAAACAGTTTTCCATGAACATGTTCTAAAATCATGTTTAACTCAATGTTAATACATAATGTAATCCACTACTGGTTGGAGAGATGAAAGAGACACTTTGAGAAAACAAACGTTATTATACAGTGATCAATATTTTAAAACATGTTTTCCATGTACATGGTCTAAAATCATGTTTTAAGCCGTTGTCAACAATGCAACATGAACAACATTGGAATGATTGACTGTAGAGCCATTGTGGCATTTTTAACAAGTTACCATTAACATGTTCTAAAACCATGTTTTCAGGATGTTTCCACAATGTAAAATGTACAACTCTGATTGATTGTAGGAGCCACTATGTTCCTATTTAAACAGTTTTCCATGAACATGATCTAAAATCTTGTTTTCATGAGGCTTCCACAATGCAATATGAACAACACTGTAATTAATCATTGTAGTAGGCACTGAGGCATTTTAAAAAGTATTACATGTACGTCTAAAATCATGTTTTTAAGCCGTTATCCAAAAAGCAACTTGAACAACATTGGACAATTTTAACACGTTACCATATACATGTTCTAAAATCTTGTTTTCAGGATGTTTCCAAAATGTAAAATGTACAGCTCTGGATTGATAGATTGTAGGAGCCACTGTTTCATTTTTAACAGTTTTCCATGAACATTGTTTAAATTCATGTCTTCATGTTTCCAAAATGCAACTTGTTCAACAATGTCATTAAATTGTAGGAGCCAATATGGCATTTAAAACAGTTTTCCATGAACATGTTCTAAAATCATGTTTAACTCAATGTTAATACAAAATGTAATCCACTACTGGTGGAGAGATGAAAGAGACACTTTGAGAAAACAAACGTTATTATACAGTGATCAATATTTTAAAACATGTTTTCCATGTACATGGTCTAAAATCATGTTTTAAGCCGTTGTCAACAATGCAACATGAACAACATTGGAATGATTGACTGTAGAGCCATTGTGGCATTTTTAACAAGTTACTATTAACATGTTCTAAAATCATGTTTTCTGGATGTTTCCACAATGTAAAATGTACAACTCTGATTGTAGGAGCCACTATGTTCCTATTTAAACAGTTTTCCATGAACATGATCTAAAATCTGGTTTTCATGAGGCTTCCACAATGCAATATGAACAACACTGTAATTAATCATTGTAGTAGGCACTGAGGCATTTTTATAAGTATTACATGTACGTCTAAAATCATGTTTTTAAGCCGTTATCCAAAAAGCAACTTGAACAACATTGGACAATTTTAACACGTTACCATATACATGTTCTAAAATCTTGTTTTCAGGATGTTTCCAAAATGTAAAATGTACAGCTCTGGATTGATAGATTGTAGGAGCCACTGTTTCATTTTTAACAGTTTTCCATGAACATTGTTTAAATTCATGTCTTCATGTTTCCAAAATGCAACTTGTTCAACAATGTCTTTAAATTGTAGGAGCCAATATGGCATTTAAAACAGTTTTCCATGAACATGTTCTAAAGTCATGTTTAACTCAATGTTAATACAAAATGTAATCCACTACTGGTGGAGAGATGAAAGAGACACTTTGAGAAAACAAACGTTATTATACAGTGATCAATATTTTAAAACATGTTTTCCATGTACATGGTCTAAAATCATGTTTTAAGCCGTTGTCAACAATACAACATGAACAACATTGGAATGATTGACTGTAGAGCCATTGTGGCATTTTTAACAAGTTACCATTAACATGTTCTAAAACCATGTTTTCAGGATGTTTCCACAATGTAAAATGTACAACTCTGATTGATTGTAGGAGCCACTATGTTCCTATTTAAACAGTTTTCCATGAACATGATCTAAAATCTTGTTTTCATGAGGCTTCCACAATGCAATATGAACAACACTGTAATTAATCATTGTAGTAGGCACTGAGGCATTTTAAAAAGTATTACATGTACGTCTAAAATCATGTTTTTAAGCCGTTATCCAAAAAGCAACTTGAACAACATTGGACAATTTTAACACGTTACCATATACATGTTCTAAAATCTTGTTTTCAGGATGTTTCCAAAATGTAAAATGTACAGCTCTGGATTGATAGATTGTAGGAGCCACTGTTTCATTTTTAACAGTTTTCCATGAACATTGTTTAAATTCATGTCTTCATGTTTCCAAAATGCAACTTGTTCAACAATGTCTTTAAATTGTAGGAGCCAATATGGCATTTAAAACAGTTTTCCATGAACATGTTCTAAAGTCATGTTTAACTCAATGTTAATACAAAATGTAATCCACTACTGGTTGGAGAGATGAATGAGACACTTTGAGAAAACAAACATTATACAGTGATCAATATTTTAAAACATGTTTTCCACGTACATGGTTTAAAATCATGTTTTAAGCCGTTGTCAACAATGCAACATGAACAACATTGGAATGATTGACTGTAGAGCCATTGTGGCATTTTTAACAAGTTACCATTAACATGTTCTAAAACCATGTTTTCAGGATGTTTCCACAATGTAAAATGTACAACTCTGATTGTAGGAGCCACTATGTTCCTATTTAAACAGTTTTCCATGAACATGATCTAAAATCTTGTTTTCATGAGGCTTCCACAATGCAATATGAACAACACTGTAATTAATCATTGTAGTAGGCACTGAGGCATTTTTATAAGTATTACATGTACGTCTAAAATCATGTTTTTAAGCCGTTATCCAAAAAGCAACTTGAACAACATTGGACAATTTTAACACGTTACCATATACATGTTCTAAAATCTTGTTTTCAGGATGTTTCCAAAATGTAAAATGTACAGCTCTGGATTGATAGATTGTAGGAGCCACTGTTTCATTTTTAACAGTTTTCCATGAACATTGTTTAAATTCATGTCTTCATGTTTCCAAAATGCAACTTGTTCAACAATGTCTTTAAATTGTAGGAGCCAATATGGCATTTAAAACAGTTTTCCATGAACATGTTCTAAAGTCATGTTTAACTCAATGTTAATACAAAATGTAATCCACTACTGGTGGAGAGATGAAATAGACACTTTGAGAAAACAAACGTTATTATACAGTGATCAATATTTTAAAACATGTTTTCCATGTACATGGTCTAAAATCATGTTTTAAGCCGTTGTCAACAATACAACATGAACAACATTGGAATGATTGACTGTAGAGCCATTGTGGCATTTTTAACAAGTTACCATTAACATGTTCTAAAACCATGTTTTCAGGATGTTTCCACAATGTAAAATGTACAACTCTGATTGATTGTAGGAGCCACTATGTTCCTATTTAAACAGTTTTCCATGAACATGATCTAAAATCTTGTTTTCATGAGGCTTCCACAATGCAATATGAACAACACTGTAATTAATCATTGTAGTAGGCACTGAGGCATTTTAAAAAGTATTACATGTACGTCTAAAATCATGTTTTTAAGCCGTTATCCAAAAAGCAACTTGAACAACATTGGACAATTTTAACACGTTACCATATACATGTTCTAAAATCTTGTTTTCAGGATGTTTCCAAAATGTAAAATGTACAGCTCTGGATTGATAGATTGTAGGAGCCACTGTTTCATTTTTAACAGTTTTCCATGAACATTGTTTAAATTCATGTCTTCATGTTTCCAAAATGCAACTTGTTCAACAATGTCTTTAAATTGTAGGAGCCAATATGGCATTTAAAACAGTTTTCCATGAACATGTTCTAAAGTCATGTTTAACTCAATGTTAATACAAAATGTAATCCACTACTGGTGGAGAGATGAAAGAGACACTTTGAGAAAACAAACGTTATTATACAGTGATCAATATTTTAAAACATGTTTTCCATGTACATGGTCTAAAATCATGTTTTAAGCCGTTGTCAACAATACAACATGAACAACATTGGAATGATTGACTGTAGAGCCATTGTGGCATTTTTAACAAGTTACCATTAACATGTTCTAAAACCATGTTTTCAGGATGTTTCCACAATGTAAAATGTACAACTCTGATTGATTGTAGGAGCCACTATGTTCCTATTTAAACAGTTTTCCATGAACATGATCTAAAATCTTGTTTTCATGAGGCTTCCACAATGCAATATGAACAACACTGTAATTAATCATTGTAGTAGGCACTGAGGCATTTTAAAAAGTATTACATGTACGTCTAAAATCATGTTTTTAAGCCGTTATCCAAAAAGCAACTTGAACAACATTGGACAATTTTAACACGTTACCATATACATGTTCTAAAATCTTGTTTTCAGGATGTTTCCAAAATGTAAAATGTACAGCTCTGGATTGATAGATTGTAGGAGCCACTGTTTCATTTTTAACAGTTTTCCATGAACATTGTTTAAATTCATGTCTTCATGAGGTTTCCAAAATGCAACTTGTTCAACAATGTCATTAAATTGTAGGAGCCAATATGGCATTTAAAACAGTTTTCCATGAACATGTTCTAAAATCATGTTTAACTCAATGTTAATACAAAATGTAATCCACTACTGGTTGGAGAGATGAAAGAGACACTTTGAGAAAACAAACATTATACAGTGATCAATATTTTAAAACATGTTTTCCACGTACATGGTCTAAAATCATGTTTTAAGCCGTTGTCAACAATGCAACATGAACAACATTGGAATGATTGACTGTAGAGCCATTGTGGCATTTTTAACAAGTTACCATTAACATGTTCTAAAATCATGTTTTCTGGATGTTTCCACAATGTAAAATGTACAACTCTGATTGTAGGAGCCACTATGTTCCTATTTAAACAGTTTTCCATGAACATGATCTAAAATCTGGTTTTCATGAGGCTTCCACAATGCAATATGAACAACACTGTAATTAATCATTGTAGTAGGCACTGAGGCATTTTAAAAAGTATTACATGTACGTCTAAAATCATGTTTTTAAGCAATTATCCAAAAAGCAACTTGAACAACATTGGACAATTTTAACACGTTACCATATACATGTTCTAAAATCTTGTTTTCAGGATGTTTCCAAAATGTAAAATGTACAGCTCTGGATTGATAGATTGTAGGAGCCACTGTTTCATTTTTAACAGTTTTCCATGAACATTGTTTAAATTCATGTCTTCATGTTTCCAAAATGCAACTTGTTCAACAATGTCTTTAAATTGTAGGAGCCAATATGGCATTTAAAACAGTTTTCCATGAACATGTTCTAAAGTCATGTTTAACTCAATGTTAATACAAAATGTAATCCACTACTGGTTGGAGAGATGAAAGAGACACTTTGAGAAAACAAACATTATACAGTGATCAATATTTTAAAACATGTTTTCCACGTACATGGTCTAAAATCATGTTTTAAGCCGTTGTCAACAATGCAACATGAACAACATTGGAATGATTGACTGTAGAGCCATTGTGGCATTTTTAACAAGTTACCATTAACATGTTCTAAAACCATGTTTTCAGGATGTTTCCACAATGTAAAATGTACAACTCTGATTGATTGTAGGAGCCACTATGTTCCTATTTAAACAGTTTTCCATGAACATGGTCTAAAATCTTGTTTTCATGAGGCTTCCACAATGCATAATGAACAACACTGTAATTAATCATTGTAGGAGGCACTGAGGCATTTTAAAAAGTATTACATGTACGTCTAAAATCATGTTTTAAGCCGTTATCCAAAAAGCAACTTGAACAACATTGGACAATTTTAACACGTTACCATATACAAGTTCTAAAATCTTGTTTTCAGGATGTTTACAAAATGTAAAATGTACAGCTCTGAATTGATAGATTGTAGGAGCCACTGTTTCATTTTTAACAGTTTTCCATGAACATTGTTTAAATTCATGTCTTCATGTTTCCAAAAAGCAACTTGTTCAACAATGTCTTTAAATTGTAGGAGCCAATATGGCATTTAAAACAGTTTTCCATGAACATGTTCTAAAATCATGTTTAACTCAATGTTAATACATAATGTAATCCACTACTGGTTGGAGAGATGAAAGAGACACTTTGAGAAAACAAACGTTATTATACAGTGATCAATATTTTAAAACATGTTTTCCATGTACATGGTCTAAAATCATGTTTTAAGCCGTTGTCAACAATGCAACATGAACAACATTGGAATGATTGACTGTAGAGCCATTGTGGCATTTTTAACAAGTTACCATTAACATGTTCTAAAACCATGTTTTCAGGATGTTTCCACAATGTAAAATGTACAACTCTGATTGATTGTAGGAGCCACTATGTTCCTATTTAAACAGTTTTCCATGAACATGATCTAAAATCTTGTTTTCATGAGGCTTCCACAATGCAATATGAACAACACTGTAATTAATCATTGTAGTAGGCACTGAGGCATTTTAAAAAGTATTACATGTACATTGTCTAAAATCATGTTTTAAGCAGTTATCCAAAAAGCAACATGAACAACATTGGACAATTTTAACAGGTTACCATGTACATGTTCTAAAATCTTGTTTTCAGGATGTTTACAAAATGTAAAATGTACAGCTCTGGATTGATAGATTGTAGGGAGCCACTGTTTCATTTTTAACAGTTTTCCATGAACATTGTTTAAATTCATGTCTTCATGAGGTTTCCAAAATGCAACTTGTTCAACAATGTCATTAAATTGTAGGAGCCAATATGGCATTTAAAACAGTTTTCCATGAACATGTTCTAAAATCATGTTTAACTCAATGTTAATACAAAATGTAATCCACTACTGGTTGGAGAGATGAAAGACACACTTTGAGAAAACAAACATTATACAGTGATCAATATTTTAAAACATGTTTTCCACGTACATGGTCTAAAATCATGTTTTAAGCCGTTGTCAACAATGCAACATGAACAACATTGGAATGATTGACTGTAGAGCCATTGTGGCATTTTTAACAAGTTACCATTAACATGTTCTAAAACCATGTTTTCAGGATGTTTCCACAATGTAAAATGTACAACTCTGATTGATTGTAGGAGCCACTATGTTCCTATTTAAACAGTTTTCCATGAACATGGTCTAAACTCTTGTTTTCATGAGGCTTCCACAATGCATAATGAACAACACTGTAATTAATCATTGTAGGAGGCACTGAGGCATTTTAAAAAGTATTACATGTACGTCTAAAATCATGTTTTAAGCCGTTATCCAAAAAGCAACTTGAACAACATTGGACAATTTTAACACGTTACCATATACATTTTCTAAAATCTTGTTTTCAGGATGTTTACAAAATGTAAAATGTACAGCTCTGAATTGATAGATTGTAGGAGCCACTGTTTCATTTTTAACAGTTTTCCATGAACATTGTTTAAATTCATGTCTTCATGTTTCCAAAAAGCAACTTGTTCAACAATGTCTTTAAATTGTAGGAGCCAATATGGCATTTAAAACAGTTTTCCATGAACATGTTCTAAAATCATGTTTAACTCAATGTTAATACATAATGTAATCCACTACTGGTTGGAGAGATGAAAGAGACACTTTGAGAAAACAAACGTTATTATACAGTGATCAATATTTTAAAACATGTTTTCCATGTACATGGTCTAAAATCATGTTTTAAGCCGTTGTCAACAATGCAACATGAACAACATTGGAATGATTGACTGTAGAGCCATTGTGGCATTTTTAACAAGTTACCATTAACATGTTCTAAAACCATGTTTTCAGGATGTTTCCACAATGTAAAATGTACAACTCTGATTGATTGTAGGAGCCACTATGTTCCTATTTAAACAGTTTTCCATGAACATGGTCTAAACTCTTGTTTTCATGAGGCTTCCACAATGCATAATGAACAACACTGTAATTAATCATTGTAGGAGGCACTGAGGCATTTTAAAAAGTATTACATGTACGTCTAAAATCATGTTTTAAGCCGTTATCCAAAAAGCAACTTGAACAACATTGGACAATTTTAACACGTTACCATATACATTTTCTAAAATCTTGTTTTCAGGATGTTTACAAAATGTAAAATGTACAGCTCTGAATTGATAGATTGTAGGAGCCACTGTTTCATTTTTAACAGTTTTCCATGAACATTGTTTAAATTCATGTCTTCATGTTTCCAAAAAGCAACTTGTTCAACAATGTCTTTAAATTGTAGGAGCCAATATGGCATTTAAAACAGTTTTCCATGAACATGTTCTAAAATCATGTTTAACTCAATGTTAATACATAATGTAATCCACTACTGGTTGGAGAGATGAAAGAGACACTTTGAGAAAACAAACGTTATTATACAGTGATCAATATTTTAAAACATGTTTTCCATGTACATGGTCTAAAATCATGTTTTAAGCCGTTGTCAACAATGCAACATGAACAACATTGGAATGATTGACTGTAGAGCCATTGTGGCATTTTTAACAAGTTACCATTAACATGTTCTAAAATCATGTTTTCTGGATGTTTCCACAATGTAAAATGTACAACTCTGATTGTAGGAGCCACTATGTTCCTATTTAAACAGTTTTCCATGAACATGATCTAAAATCTGGTTTTCATGAGGCTTCCACAATGCAATATGAACAACACTGTAATTAATCATTGTAGTAGGCACTGAGGCATTTTAAAAAGTATTACATGTACGTCTAAAATCATGTTTTTAAGCCGTTATCCAAAAAGCAACTTGAACAACATTGGACAATTTTAACACGTTACCATATACATGTTCTAAAATCTTGTTTTCAGGATGTTTCCAAAATGTAAAATGTACAGCTCTGGATTGATAGATTGTAGGAGCCACTGTTTCATTTTTAACAGTTTTCCATGAACATTGTTTAAATTCATGTCTTCATGTTTCCAAAATGCAACTTGTTCAACAATGTCTTTAAATTGTAGGAGCCAATATGGCATTTAAAACAGTTTTCCATGAACATGTTCTAAAGTCATGTTTAACTCAATGTTAATACAAAATGTAATCCACTACTGGTTGGAGAGATGAAAGAGACACTTTGAGAAAACAAACATTATACAGTGATCAATATTTTAAAACATGTTTTCCACGTACATGGTCTAAAATCATGTTTTAAGCCGTTGTCAACAATGCAACATGAACAACATTGGAATGATTGACTGTAGAGCCATTGTGGCATTTTTAACAAGTTACCATTAACATGTTCTAAAACCATGTTTTCAGGATGTTTCCACAATGTAAAATGTACAACTCTGATTGACTGTAGGAGCCACTATGTTCCTATTTAAACAGTTTTCCATGAACATGATCTAAAATCTGGTTTTCATGAGGCTTCCACAATGCAATATGAACAACACTGTAATTAATCATTGTAGTAGGCACTGAGGCATTTTAAAAAGTATTACATGTACATTGTCTAAAATCATGTTTTAAGCAGTTATCCAAAAAGCAACATGAACAACATTGGACAATTTTAACAGGTTACCATGTACATGTTCTAAAATCTTGTTTTCAGGATGTTTACAAAATGTAAAATGTACAGCTCTGGATTGATAGATTGTAGGGAGCCACTGTTTCATTTTTAACAGTTTTCCATGAACATTGTTTAAATTCATGTCTTCATGAGGTTTCCAAAATGCAACTTGTTCAACAATGTCATTAAATTGTAGGAGCCAATATGGCATTTAAAACAGTTTTCCATGAACATGTTCTAAAATCATGTTTAACTCAATGTTAATACAAAATGTAATCCACTACTGGTTGGAGAGATGAAAGAGACACTTTGAGAAAACAAACGTTATTATACAGTGATCAATATTTTAAAACATGTTTTCCATGTACATGGTCTAAAATCATGTTTTAAGCCGTTGTCAACAATGCAACATGAACAACATTGGAATGATTGACTGTAGAGCCATTGTGGCATTTTTAACAAGTTACCATTAACATGTTCTAAAACCATGTTTTCAGGATGTTTCCTCAATGTAAAATGTACAACTCTGATTGATTGTAGGAGCCACTATGTTCCTATTTAAACAGTTTTCCATGAACATGGTCTAAACTCTTGTTTTCATGAGGCTTCCACAATGCATAATGAACAACACTGTAATTAATCATTGTAGGAGGCACTGAGGCATTTTAAAAAGTATTACATGTACGTCTAAAATCATGTTTTAAGCCGTTATCCAAAAAGCAACTTGAACAACATTGGACAATTTTAACACGTTACCATATACATTTTCTAAAATCTTGTTTTCAGGATGTTTACAAAATGTAAAATGTACAGCTCTGAATTGATAGATTGTAGGAGCCACTGTTTCATTTTTAACAGTTTTCCATGAACATTGTTTAAATTCATGTCTTCATGTTTCCAAAAAGCAACTTGTTCAACAATGTCTTTAAATTGTAGGAGCCAATATGGCATTTAAAACAGTTTTCCATGAACATGTTCTAAAGTCATGTTTAACTCAATGTTAATACAAAATGTAATCCACTACTGGTTGGAGAGATGAAAGAGACACTTTGAGAAAACAAACATTATACAGTGATCAATATTTTAAAACATGTTTTCCACGTACATGGTCTAAAATCATGTTTTAAGCCGTTGTCAACAATGCAACATGAACAACATTGGAATGATTGACTGTAGAGCCATTGTGGCATTTTTAACAAGTTACCATTAAAATGTTCTAAAATCATGTTTTCTGGATGTTTCCACAATGTAAAATGTACAACTCTGATTGTAGGAGCCACTATGTTCCTATTTAAACAGTTTTCCATGAACATGATCTAAAATCTGGTTTTCATGAGGCTTCCACAATGCAATATGAACAACACTGTAATTAATCATTGTAGTAGGCACTGAGGCATTTTAAAAAGTATTACATGTACATTGTCTAAAATCATGTTTTAAGCAGTTATCCAAAAAGCAACATGAACAACATTGGACAATTTTAACAGGTTACCATGTACATGTTCTAAAATCTTGTTTTCAGGATGTTTACAAAATGTAAAATGTACAGCTCTGGATTGATAGATTGTAGGAGCCACTGTTTCATTTTTAACAGTTTTCCATGAACATTGTTTAAATTCATGTCTTCATGAGGTTTCCAAAATGCAACTTGTTCAACAATGTCATTAAATTGTAGGAGCCAATATGGCATTTAAAACAGTTTTCCATGAACATGTTCTAAAATCATGTTTAACTCAATGTTAATACAAAATGTAATCCACTACTGGTTGGAGAGATGAAAGAGACACTTTGAGAAAACAAACATTATACAGTGATCAATATTTTAAAACATGTTTTCCACGTACATGGTCTAAAATCATGTTTTAAGCCGTTGTCAACAATGCAACATGAACAACATTGGAATGATTGACTGTAGAGCCATTGTGGCATTTTTAACAAGTTACCATTAACATGTTCTAAAACCATGTTTTCAGGATGTTTCCTCAATGTAAAATGTACAACTCTGATTGATTGTAGGAGCCACTATGTTCCTATTTAAACAGTTTTCCATGAACATGGTCTAAACTCTTGTTTTCATGAGGCTTCCACAATGCATAATGAACAACACTGTAATTAATCATTGTAGGAGGCACTGAGGCATTTTAAAAAGTATTACATGTACGTCTAAAATCATGTTTTAAGCCGTTATCCAAAAAGCAACTTGAACAACATTGGACAATTTTAACACGTTACCATATACATTTTCTAAAATCTTGTTTTCAGGATGTTTACAAAATGTAAAATGTACAGCTCTGAATTGATAGATTGTAGGAGCCACTGTTTCATTTTTAACAGTTTTCCATGAACATTGTTTAAATTCATGTCTTCATGTTTCCAAAAAGCAACTTGTTCAACAATGTCTTTAAATTGTAGGAGCCAATATGGCATTTAAAACAGTTTTCCATGAACATGTTCTAAAGTCATGTTTAACTCAATGTTAATACAAAATGTAATCCACTACTGGTTGGAGAGATGAAAGAGACACTTTGAGAAAACAAACATTATACAGTGATCAATATTTTAAAACATGTTTTCCACGTACATGGTCTAAAATCATGTTTTAAGCCGTTGTCAACAATGCAACATGAACAACATTGGAATGATTGACTGTAGAGCCATTGTGGCATTTTTAACAAGTTACCATTAACATGTTCTAAAATCATGTTTTCTGGATGTTTCCACAATGTAAAATGTACAACTCTGATTGTAGGAGCCACTATGTTCCTTTTTAAACAGTTTTCCATGAACATGGTCTAAAATCTTGTTTTCATGAGGCTTCCACAATGCAATATGAACAACACTGTAATTAATCATTGTAGTAGGCACTGAGGCATTTTTATAAGTATTACATGTACGTCTAAAATCATGTTTTTAAGCCGTTATCCAAAAAGCAACTTGAACAACATTGGACAATTTTAACACGTTACCATATACATGTTCTAAAATCTTGTTTTCAGGATGTTTCCAAAATGTAAAATGTACAGCTCTGGATTGATAGATTGTAGGAGCCACTGTTTCATTTTTAACAGTTTTCCATGAACATTGTTTAAATTCATGTCTTCATGTTTCCAAAATGCAACTTGTTCAACAATGTCTTTAAATTGTAGGAGCCAATATGGCATTTAAAACAGTTTTCCATGAACATGTTCTAAAGTCATGTTTAACTCAATGTTAATACAAAATGTAATCCACTACTGGTTGGAGAGATGAAAGAGACACTTTGAGAAAACAAACATTATACAGTGATCAATATTTTAAAACATGTTTT
This sequence comes from Thymallus thymallus, assembly GCA_023634145.1. NCBI lineage: Eukaryota > Metazoa > Chordata > Actinopteri > Salmoniformes > Salmonidae > Thymallus > Thymallus thymallus. The sequence continues at coordinate 8,236,099 of CM042396.1, read as the reverse complement.
CCACGTACATGGTCTAAAATCATGTTTTAAGCCGTTGTCAACAATGCAACATGAACAACATTGGAATGATTGACTGTAGAGCCATTGTGGCATTTTTAACAAGTTACCATTAACATGTTCTAAAACCATGTTTTCAGGATGTTTCCACAATGTAAAATGTACAACTCTGATTGATTGTAGGAGCCACTATGTTCCTATTTAAACAGTTTTCCATGAACATGGTCTAAAATCTTGTTTTCATGAGGCTTCCACAATGCATAATGAACAACACTGTAATTAATCATTGTAGGAGGCACTGAGGCATTTTAAAAAGTATTACATGTACGTCTAAAATCATGTTTTAAGCCGTTATCCAAAAAGCAACTTGAACAACATTGGACAATTTTAACACGTTACCATATACAAGTTCTAAAATCTTGTTTTCAGGATGTTTACAAAATGTAAAATGTACAGCTCTGAATTGATAGATTGTAGGAGCCACTGTTTCATTTTTAACAGTTTTCCATGAACATTGTTTAAATTCATGTCTTCATGTTTCCAAAAAGCAACTTGTTCAACAATGTCTTTAAATTGTAGGAGCCAATATGGCATTTAAAACAGTTTTCCATGAACATGTTCTAAAATCATGTTTAACTCAATGTTAATACATAATGTAATCCACTACTGGTTGGAGAGATGAAAGAGACACTTTGAGAAAACAAACGTTATTATACAGTGATCAATATTTTAAAACATGTTTTCCATGTACATGGTCTAAAATCATGTTTTAAGCCGTTGTCAACAATGCAACATGAACAACATTGGAATGATTGACTGTAGAGCCATTGTGGCATTTTTAACAAGTTACCATTAACATGTTCTAAAACCATGTTTTCAGGATGTTTCCACAATGTAAAATGTACAACTCTGATTGTAGGAGCCACTATGTTCCTATTTAAACAGTTTTCCATGAACATGGTCTAAAATCTTGTTTTCATGAGGCTTCCACAATGCAAAATGAACAACACTGTAATTAATCATTGTAGTAGGCACTGAGGCATTTTAAAAAGTATTACATATACATTGTCTAAAATCATGTTTTAAGCAGTTATCCAAAAAGCAACATGAACAACATTGGACAATTTTAACAGGTTACCATTAACATGTTCTAAAATCATGTTTTCTGGATGTTTCCACAATGTAAAATGTACAGCTCTGGATTGATAAATTTTAGGAGCCACTGTTTCATTTTTAACAGTTTTCCATGAACATTGTTTAAATTCATGTCTTCATGTTTCCAAAATGCAACTTGTTCAACAATGTCATTAAATTGTAGGAGCCAATATGGCATTTAAAACAGTTTTCCATGAACATGTTCTAAAATCATGTTTAACTCAATGTTAATGCTAAATGTAATGAACTACTGGTTGGAGAGATGAAAGAGACACTTTGAGAAAACCAACGTTATTATTCAGTGATCAATATTTTAAAACATGTTTTCCATGTACATGGTCTAAAATCATGTTTTAAGCCGTTTCCAAAATGCAACATGAACAACATTGGAATGATTGACTGTAGAGCCATTGTGGCATTTTTAACAAGTTACCATTATGTTCTAAAATCATGTTTTCAGGATGTTTCCACAATGTAAAATGTACAACTCTGATTGATTGTAGGAGCCACTATGTTCCTATTTAAACAGTTTTCCATGAACATGGTCTAAAATCTTGTTTTCATGAGGCTTCCACAATGCATAATGAACAACACTGTAATTAATCATTGTAGGAGGCACTGAGGCATTTTAAAAGTAGTACATATACATTGTCTAAAATCATGTTTTAAGCAGTTATCCAAAAAGCAACATGAACAACATTGGACAATTTTAACAGGTTACCATTAACATGTTCTAAAATCTTGTTTTCAGGATGTTTACAAAATGTAAAATGTACAGCTCTGAATTGATAGATTGTATGAGCCACTGTTTCATTTTTAACAGTTTTCCATGAACATTGTTTAAATTCATGTCTTCATGTTTCCAAAATGCAACTTGTTCAACAATGTCATTAAATTGTAGGAGCCAATATGGCATTTAAAACAGTTTTCCATGAACATGTTCTAAAATCATGTTTAACTCAATGTTAATGCTAAATGTAATGCACTACTGGTTGGAGAGATGAAAGAGACACTTTGAGAAAACCAACGTTATTATTCAGTGATCAATATTTTAAAACATGTTTTCCATGTACATGGTCTAAAATCATGTTTTAAGCCGTTTCCAAAATGCAACATGAACAACATTGGAATGATTGACTGTAGAGCCATTGTGGCATTTTTAACAAGTTACCATTATGTTCTAAAATCATGTTTTCAGGATGTTTCCACAATGTAAAATGTACAACTCTGATTGATTGTAGGAGCCACTATGTTCCTATTTAAACAGGTTTCCATGAACATGGTCTAAAATCTTGTTTTCATGAGGCTTCCACAATGCATAATGAACAACACTGTAATTAATCATTGTAGGAGGCACTGAGGCATTTTAAAAGTAGTACATATACATTGTCTAAAATCATGTTTTAAGCAGTTATCCAAAAAGCAACATGAACAACATTGGACAATTTTAACAGGTTACCATTAACATGTTCTAAAATCTTGTTTTCAGGATGTTTACAAAATATAAAATGTACAGCTCTGAATTGATAGATTGTATGAGCCACTGTTTCATTTTTAACAGTTTTCCATGAACATTGTTTAAATTCATGTCTTCATGTTTCCAAAATGTAACTTGTTCAACAATGTCATTAAATTGTAGGAGCCAATATGGCATTTAAAACAGTTTTCCATGAACATGTTCTAAAATCATGTTTAACTCAATGTTAATGCAAAATGTAATGCACTACTGGTTGGAGAGATGAAAGAGACACTTTGAGAAAACAAACGTTATTATACAGTGATCAATATTTTAAAACATGTTTTCCATGTACATGGTCTAAAATCATGTTTTAAGCCGTTTCCAAAATGCAACATGAACAACATTGGAATGATTGACTGTAGAGCCATTGTGGCATTTTTAACAAGTTACCATTATGTTCTAAAAACATGTTTTCAGGATGTTTCCACAATGTAAAATGTACAACTCTGATTGATTGTAGGAGCCACTATGTTCCTATTTAAACAGTTTTCCATGAACATGGTCTAAAATCTTGTTTTCATGAGGCTTCCACAATGCATAATGAACAACACTGTAATTAATCATTGTAGGAGGCACTGAGGCATTTTAAAAAGTATTACATGTACATTGTCTAAAATCATTTTTTAAGCAGTTATCCAAAAAGCAACTTGAACAACATTGGACAATTTTAACACGTTACCATATATATGTTCTAAAATCTTGTTTTCAGGATGTTTACAAAATGTAAAATGTACAGCTCTGGATTGATAGATTGTAGGAGCCACTGTTTCATTTTTAACAGTTTTCCATCAACATTGTTTAAATTCATGTCTTCATGTTTCCAAAATGAAACTTGTTCAACAATGTCTTTAAATTGTAGGAGCCAATATGGCATTTAAAACAGTTTTCCATGAACATGTTCTAAAATCATGTTTAACTCAATGTTAATACAAAATGTAATCCACTACTGGTTGGAGAGATGAAAGAGACACTTTGAGAAAACAAACATTATACAGTGATCAATATTTTAAAACATGTTTTCCACGTACATGGTCTAAAATCATGTTTTAAGCAGTTATCAACAATGCAACATGAACAACATTGGAATGATTGACTGTAGAGCCATTGTGGCATTTTTAACAAGTTACCATTAACATGTTCTAAAAACATGTTTTCAGGATGTTTCCACAATGTAAAATGTACAACTCTGATTGATTGTAGGAGCAACTATGTTCCTATTTAAACAGTTTTCCATGAACATGGTCTAAAATCTTGTTTTCATGTGGCTTCCACAATGCATAATGAACAACACTGTAATTAATCATTGTAGTAGGCACTGAGGCATTTTAAAAAGTATTACATGTACGTCTAAAATCATGTTTTAAGCCGTTATCCAAAAAGCAACTTGAACAACATTGGACAATTTTAACACGTTACCATATACATGTTCTAAAATCTTGTTTTCAGGATGTTTCCAAAATGTAAAATGTACAGCTCTGAATTGATAGATTGTATGAGCCACTGTTTCATTTTTAACAGTTTTCCATGAACATTGTTTAAATTCATGTCTTCATGTTTCCAAAATGCAACTTGTTCAACAATGTCTTTAAATTGTAGGAGCCAATATGGCATTTAAAACAGTTTTCCATGAACATGTTCTAAAGTCATGTTTAACTCAATGTTAATACAAAATGTAACCCACTACTGGTTGGAGAGATGAAAGAGACACTTTGAGAAAACAAACATTATACAGTGATCAATATTTTAAAACATGTTTTCCACGTACATGGTCTAAAATCTTGTTTTAAGCCGTTGTCAACAATGCAACATGAACAACATTGGAATGATTGACTGTAGAGCCATTGTGGCATTTTTAACAAGTTACCATTAACATGTTCTAAAACCATGTTTTCAGGATGTTTCCACAATGTAAAATGTACAACTCTGATTGATTGTAGGAGCCACTATGTTCCTATTTAAACAGTTTTCCATGAACATGGTCTAAAATCTTGTTTTCATGAGGCTTCCACAATGCATAATGAACAACACTGTAATTAATCATTGTAGGAGGCACTGAGGCATTTTAAAAGTAGTACATATACATTGTCTAAAATCATGTTTTAAGCAGTTATCCAAAAAGCAACATGAACAACATTGGACAATTTTAACAGGTTACCATTAACATGTTCTAAAATCTTGTTTTCAGGATGTTTACAAAATGTAAAATGTACAGCTCTGAATTGATAGATTGTATGAGCCACTGTTTCATTTTTAACAGTTTTCCATGAACATTGTTTAAATTCATGTCTTCATGTTTCCAAAATGCAACTTGTTCAACAATGTCATTAAATTGTAGGAGCCAATATGGCATTTAAAACAGTTTTCCATGAACATGTTCTAAAATCATGTTTAACTCAATGTTAATGCTAAATGTAATGCACTACTGGTTGGAGAGATGAAAGAGACACTTTGAGAAAACCAACGTTATTATTCAGTGATCAATATTTTAAAACATGTTTTCCATGTACATGGTCTAAAATCATGTTTTAAGCCGTTTCCAAAATGCAACATGAACAACATTGGAATGATTGACTGTAGAGCCATTGTGGCATTTTTAACAAGTTACCATTATGTTCTAAAAACATGTTTTCAGGATGTTTCCACAATGTAAAATGTACAACTCTGATTGATTGTAGGAGCCACTATGTTCCTATTTAAACAGTTTTCCATGAACATGGTCTAAAATCTTGTTTTCATGAGGCTTCCACAATGCATAATGAACAACACTGTAATTAATCATTGTAGGAGGCACTGAGGCATTTTAAAAAGTATTACATGTACATTGTCTAAAATCATTTTTTAAGCAGTTATCCAAAAAGCAACTTGAACAACATTGGACAATTTTAACAGGTTACCATATATATGTTCTAAAATCTTGTTTTCAGGATGTTTACAAAATGTAAAATGTACAGCTCTGGATTGATAGATTGTAGGAGCCACTGTTTCATTTTTAACAGTTTTCCATCAACATTGTTTAAATTCATGTCTTCATGTTTCCAAAATGAAACTTGTTCAACAATGTCTTTAAATTGTAGGAGCCAATATGGCATTTAAAACAGTTTTCCATGAACATGTTCTAAAATCATGTTTAACTCAATGTTAATACAAAATGTAATCCACTACTGGTTGGAGAGATGAAAGAGACACTTTGAGAAAACAAACATTATACAGTGATCAATATTTTAAAACATGTTTTCCACGTACATGGTCTAAAATCATGTTTTAAGCAGTTATCAACAATGCAACATGAACAACATTGGAATGATTGACTGTAAAGCCATTGTGGCATTTTTAACAAGTTACCATTAACATGTTCTAAAAACATGTTTTCAGGATGTTTCCACAATGTAAAATGTACAACTCTGATTGATTGTAGGAGCAACTATGTTCCTATTTAAACAGTTTTCCATGAACATGGTCTAAAATCTTGTTTTCATGTGGCTTCCACAATGCATAATGAACAACACTGTAATTAATCATTGTAGTAGGCACTGAGGCATTTTAAAAAGTATTACATGTACGTCTAAAATCATGTTTTAAGCCGTTATCCAAAAAGCAACTTGAACAACATTGGACAATTTTAACACGTTACCATATACATGTTCTAAAATCTTGTTTTCAGGATGTTTCCAAAATGTAAAATATACAGCTCTGAATTGATAGATTGTATGAGCCACTGTTTCATTTTTAACAGTTTTCCATGAACATTGTTTAAATTCATGTCTTCATGTTTCCAAAATGCAACTTGTTCAACAATGTCTTTAAATTGTAGGAGCCAATATGGCATTTAAAACAGTTTTCCATGAACATGTTCTAAAGTCATGTTTAATTCAATGTTAATACAAAATGTAACCCACTACTGGTTGGAGAGATGAAAGAGACACTTTGAGAAAACAAACATTATACAGTGATCAATATTTTAAAACATGTTTTCCACGTACATGGTCTAAAATCTTGTTTTAAGCCGTTGTCAACAATGCAACATGAACAACATTGGAATGATTGACTGTAGAGCCATTGTGGCATTTTTAACAAGTTACCATTAACATGTTCTAAAACCATGTTTTCAGGATGTTTCCACAATGTAAAATGTACAACTCTGATTGATTGTAGGAGCCACTATGTTCCTATTTAAACAGTTTTCCATGAACATGGTCTAAAATCTTGTTTTCATGAGGCTTCCACAATGCATAATGAACAACACTGTAATTAATCATTGTAGGAGGCACTGAGGCATTTTAAAAGTAGTACATATACATTGTCTAAAATCATGTTTTAAGCAGTTATCCAAAAAGCAACATGAACAACATTGGACAATTTTAACAGGTTACCATTAACATGTTCTAAAATCTTGTTTTCAGGATGTTTACAAAATGTAAAATGTACAGCTCTGAATTGATAGATTGTATGAGCCACTGTTTCATTTTTAACAGTTTTCCATGAACATTGTTTAAATTCATGTCTTCATGTTTCCAAAATGCAACTTGTTCAACAATGTCATTAAATTGTAGGAGCCAATATGGCATTTAAAACAGTTTTCCATGAACATGTTCTAAAATCATGTTTAACTCAATGTTAATGCTAAATGTAATGCACTACTGGTTGGAGAGATGAAAGAGACACTTTGAGAAAACCAACGTTATTATTCAGTGATCAATATTTTAAAACATGTTTTCCATGTACATGGTCTAAAATCATGTTTTAAGCCGTTTCCAAAATGCAACATGAACAACATTGGAATGATTGACTGTAGAGCCATTGTGGCATTTTTAACAAGTTACCATTATGTTCTAAAATCATGTTTTCAGGATGTTTCCACAATGTAAAATGTACAACTCTGATTGATTGTAGGAGCCACTATGTTCCTATTTAAACAGTTTTCCATGAACATGGTCTAAAATCTTGTTTTCATGAGGCTTCCACAATGCATAATGAACAACACTGTAATTAATCATTGTAGGAGGCACTGAGGCATTTTAAAAGTAGTACATATACATTGTCTAAAATCATGTTTTAAGCAGTTATCCAAAAAGCAACATGAACAACATTGGACAATTTTAACACGTTACCATATATATGTTCTAAAATCTTGTTTTCAGGATGTTTACAAAATGTAAAATGTACAGCTCTGGATTGATAGATTGTAGGAGCCACTGTTTCATTTTTAACAGTTTTCCATCAACATTGTTTAAATTCATGTCTTCATGTTTCCAAAATGAAACTTGTTCAACAATGTCTTTAAATTGTAGGAGCCAATATGGCATTTAAAACAGTTTTCCATGAACATGTTCTAAAATCATGTTTAACTCAATGTTAATACAAAATGTAATCCACTACTGGTTGGAGAGATGAAAGAGACACTTTGAGAAAACAAACATTATACAGTGATCAATATTTTAAAACATGTTTTCCACGTACATGGTCTAAAATCATGTTTTAAGCAGTTATCAACAATGCAACATGAACAACATTGGAATGATTGACTGTAGAGCCATTGTGGCATTTTTAACAAGTTACCATTAACATGTTCTAAAAACATGTTTTCAGGATGTTTCCACAATGTAAAATGTACAACTCTGATTGATTGTAGGAGCAACTATGTTCCTATTTAAACAGTTTTCCATGAACATGGTCTAAAATCTTGTTTTCATGTGGCTTCCACAATGCATAATGAACAACACTGTAATTAATCATTGTAGTAGGCACTGAGGCATTTTAAAAAGTATTACATGTACGTCTAAAATCATGTTTTAAGCCGTTATCCAAAAAGCAACTTGAACAACATTGGACAATTTTAACACGTTACCATATACATGTTCTAAAATCTTGTTTTCAGGATGTTTCCAAAATGTAAAATGTACAGCTCTGAATTGATAGATTGTATGAGCCACTGTTTCATTTTTAACAGTTTTCCATGAACATTGTTTAAATTCATGTCTTCATGTTTCCAAAATGCAACTTGTTCAACAATGTCTTTAAATTGTAGGAGCCAATATGGCATTTAAAACAGTTTTCCATGAACATGTTCTAAAGTCATGTTTAACTCAATGTTAATACAAAATGTAACCCACTACTGGTTGGAGAGATGAAAGAGACACTTTGAGAAAACAAACATTATACAGTGATCAATATTTTAAAACATGTTTTCCACGTACATGGTCTAAAATCTTGTTTTAAGCCGTTGTCAACAATGCAACATGAACAACATTGGAATGATTGACTGTAGAGCCATTGTGGCATTTTTAACAAGTTACCATTAACATGTTCTAAAACCATGTTTTCAGGATGTTTCCACAATGTAAAATGTACAACTCTGATTGATTGTAGGAGCCACTATGTTCCTATTTAAACAGTTTTCCATGAACATGATCTAAAATCTTGTTTTCATGAGGCTTCCACAATGCAATATGAACAACACTGTAATTAATCATTGTAGTAGGCACTGAGGCATTTTAAAAAGTATTACATGTACATTGTCTAAAATCATGTTTTAAGCAGTTATCCAAATAGCAACATGAACAACATTGGACAATTTTAACAGGTTACCATATACATGTTCTAAAATCTTGTTTTCAGGATGTTTACAAAATGTAAAATGTACAGCTCTGGATTGATAAATTTTAGGAGCCAATGTTTCATTTTTAACAGTTTTCCATGAACATTGTTTAAATTCATGTCTTCATGTTTCCAAAATGCAACTTGTTCAACAATGTCATTAAATTGTAGGAGCCAATATGGCATTTAAAACAGTTTTCCATGAACATGTTCTAAAATCATGTTTAACTCAATGTTAATGCTAAATGTAATGCACTACTGGTTGGAGAGATGAAAGAGACACTTTGAGAAAACCAACGTTATTATTCAGTGATCAATATTTTAAAACATGTTTTCCATGTACATGGTCTAAAATCATGTTTTAAGCCGTTTCCAAAATGCAACATGAACAACATTGGAATGATTGACTGTAGAGCCATTGTGGCATTTTTAACAAGTTACCATTATGTTCTAAAATCATGTTTTCAGGATGTTTCCACAATGTAAAATGTACAACTCTGATTGATTGTAGGAGCCACTATGTTCCTATTTAAACAGTTTTCCATGAACATGGTCTAAAATCTTGTTTTCATGAGGCTTCCACAATGCATAATGAACAACACTGTAATTAATCATTGTAGGAGGCACTGAGGCATTTTAAAAGTAGTACATATACATTGTCTAAAATCATGTTTTAAGCAGTTATCCAAAAAGCAACATGAACAACATTGGACAATTTTAACAGGTTACCATTAACATGTTCTAAAATCTTGTTTTCAGGATGTTTACAAAATGTAAAATGTACAGCTCTGAATTGATAGATTGTATGAGCCACTGTTTCATTTTTAACAGTTTTCCATGAACATTGTTTAAATTCATGTCTTCATGTTTCCAAAATGCAACTTGTTCAACAATGTCTTTAAATTGTAGGAGCCAATATGGCATTTAAAACAGTTTTCCATGAACATGTTCTAAAATCATGTTTAACTCAATGTTAATACATAATGTAATCCACTACTGGTTGGAGAGATGAAAGAGACACTTTGAGAAAACAAACGTTATTATACAGTGATCAATATTTTAAAACATGTTTTCCATGTACATGGTCTAAAATCATGTTTTAAGCCGTTGTCAACAATGCAACATGAACAACATTGGAATGATTGACTGTAGAGCCATTGTGGCATTTTTAACAAGTTACCATTAACATGTTCTAAAACCATGTTTTCTGGATGTTTCCACAATGTAAAATGTACAACTCTGATTGTAGGAGCCACTATGTTCCTATTTAAACAGTTTTCCATGAACATGGTCTAAAATCTTGTTTTCATGAGGCTTCCACAATGCAAAATGAACAACACTGTAATTAATCATTGTAGTAGGCACTGAGGCATTTTAAAAAGTATTACATATACTTTGTCTAAAATCATGTTTTAAGCAGTTATCCAAAAAGCAACTTGAACAACTTTAACTTGTTACCATATACATGTTCTAAAATCTTGTTTTCAGGATGTTTACAAAATGTAAAATGTACAGCTCTGGATTGATAAATTTTAGGAGCCACTGTTTCATTTTTAACAGTTTTCAGGATGTTTCCACAATGTAAAATGTACAACTCTGATTGATTGTAGGAGCCACTATGTTCCTATTTAAACAGTTTTCCATGAACATGATCTAAAATCTTGTTTTCATGAGGCTTCCACAATGCAATATGAACAACACTGTAATTAATCATTGTAGTAGGCACTGAGGCATTTTAAAAAGTATTACATATACATTGTCTAAAATCATGTTTTAAGCAGTTATCCAAAAAGCAACATGAACAACATTGGACAATTTTAACAGGTTACCATGTACATGTTCTAAAATCTTGTTTTCAGGATGTTTCCAAAATGTAAAATGTACAGCTCTGGATTGATAGATTGTAGGGAGCCACTGTTTCATTTTTAACAGTTTTCCATGAACATTGTTTAAATTCATGTCTTCATGAGGTTTCCAAAATGCAACTTGTTCAACAATGTCATTAAATTGTAGGAGCCAATATGGCATTTAAAACAGTTTTCCATGAACATGTTCTAAAATCATGTTTAACTCAATGTTAATGCAAAATGTAATGCACTACTGGTTGGAGAGATGAAAGAGACACTTTGAGGAAACAAACGTTATTATACAGTGATCAATATTTTAAAACATGTTTTCCATGTACATGGTCTAAAATCATGTTTTAAGCCGTTTCCAAAATGCAACATGAACAACATTGGAATGATTGACTGTAGAGCCATTGTGGCATTTTTAACAAGTTACCATTAACATGTTCTAAAATCATGTTTTCTGGATGTTTCCACAATGTAAAATGTACAACTCTGATTGTAGGAGCCACTATGTTCCTTTTTAAACAGTTTTCCATGAACATGGTCTAAAATCTTGTTTTCATGAGGCTTCCCCAATGCAAAATGAACAACACTGTAATTAATCATTGTAGTAGGCACTGAGGCATTTTAAAAAGTATTACATGTACGTCTAAAATCATGTTTTAAGCCGTTATCCAAAAAGCAACTTGAACAACATTGGACAATTTTAACACGTTACCATATACATGTTCTAAAATCTTGTTTTCAGGATGTTTCCAAAATGTAAAATGTACAGCTCTGGATTGATAGATTGTAGGAGCCACTGTTTCATTTTTAACAGTTTTCCATGAACATTGTTTAAATTCATGTCTTCATGTTTCCAAAATGCAACTTGTTCAACAATGTCTTTAAATTGTAGGAGCCAATATGGCATTTAAAACAGTTTTCCATGAACATGTTCTAAAGTCATGTTTAACTCAATGTTAATACAAAATGTAATCCACTACTGGTTGGAGAGATGAAAGAGACACTTTGAGAAAACAAACATTATACAGTGATCAATATTTTAAAACATGTTTTCCACGTACATGGTCTAAAATCTTGTTTTAAGCCGTTGTCAACAATGCAACATGAACAACATTGGAATGATTGACTGTAGAGCCATTGTGGCATTTTTAACAAGTTACCATTAACATGTTCTAAAACCATGTTTTCAGGATGTTTCCACAATGTAAAATGTACAACTCTGATTGATTGTAGGAGCCACTATGTTCCTATTTAAACAGTTTTCCATGAACATGATCTAAAATCTTGTTTTCATGAGGCTTCCACAATGCAATATGAACAAAACTGTAATTAATCATTGTAGTAGGCACTGAGGAATTTTAAAAAGTATTACATGTACATTGTCTAAAATCATGTTTTAAGCAGTTATCCAAATAGCAACATGAACAACATTGGACAATTTTAACAGGTTACCATATACATGTTCTAAAATCTTGTTTTCAGGATGTTTACAAAATGTAAAATGTACAGCTCTGGATTGATAAATTTTAGGAGCCACTGTTTCATTTTTAACAGTTTTCCATGAACGTTGTTTAAATTCATGTCTTCATGTTTCCAAAATGCAACTTGTTCAACAATGTCATTAAATTGTAGGAGCCAATATGGCATTTAAAACAGTTTTCCATGAACATGTTCTAAAATCATGTTTAACTCAATGTTAATGCAAAATGTAATGCACTACTGGTTGGAGAGATGAAAGAGACACTTTGAGAAAACAAACGTTATTATACAGTGATCAATATTTTAAAACATGTTTTCCATGTACATGGTCTAAAATCATGTTTTAAGCCGTTGTCAACAATGCAACATGAACAACATTGGAATGATTGACTGTAGAGCCATTGTGGCATTTTTAACAAGTTACCATTAACATGTTCTAAAACCATGTTTTCAGGATGTTTCCACAATGTAAAATGTACAACTCTGATTGATTGTAGGAGCCACTATGTTCCTATTTAAACAGTTTTCCATGAACATGGTCTAAAATCTTGTTTTCATGAGGCTTCCACAATGCAAAATGAACAACACTGTAATTAATCATTGTAGTAGGCACTGAGACATTTTAAAAAGTATTACATATACATTGTCTAAAATCATGTTTTAAGCAGTTATCCAAAAAGCAACATGAACAACATTGGACAATTTTAACAGGTTACCATTAACATGTTCTAAAATCATGTTTTCTGGATGTTTCCACAATGTAAAATGTACAGCTCTGGATTGATAGATTGTAGGAGCCACTGTTTCATTTTTAACAGTTTTCCATAAACATTGTTTAAATTCATGTCTTCATGAGGTTTCCAAAATGCAACTTGTTCAACAATGTCATTAAATTGTAGGAGCCAATATGGCATTTAAAACAGTTTTCCATGAACATGTTCTAAAATCATGTTTAACTCAATGTTAATGCAAAATGTAATGCACTACTGGTTGGAGAGATGAAAGAGACACTTTGAGAAAACAAACATTATACAGTGATCAATATTTTAAAACATGTTTTCCATGTACATGGTCTAAAATCTTGTTTTAAGCCGTTGTCAACAATGCAACATGAACAACATTGGAATGATTGACTGTAGAGCCATTGTGGCATTTTTAACAAGTTACCATTAACATGTTCTAAAACCATGTTTTCAGGATGTTTCCACAATGTAAAATGTACAACTCTGATTGATTGTAGGAGCCACTATGTTCCTATTTAAACAGTTTTCCATGAACATGTTCTAAAATCATGTTTAACTCAATGTTAATGCTAAATGTAATGCACTACTGGTTGGAGAGATGAAAGAGACACTTTGAGAAAACCAACGTTATTATTCAGTGATCAATATTTTAAAACATGTTTTCCATGTACATGGTCTAAAATCATGTTTTAAGCCGTTTCCAAAATGCAACATGAACAACATTGGAATGATTGACTGTAGAGCCATTGTGGCATTTTTAACAAGTTACCATTATGTTCTAAAATCATGTTTTCAGGATGTTTCCACAATGTAAAATGTACAACTCTGATTGATTGTAGGAGCCACTATGTTCCTATTTAAACAGTTTTCCATGAACATGGTCTAAAATCTTGTTTTCATGAGGCTTCCACAATGCATAATGAACAACACTGTAATTAATCATTGTAGGAGGCACTGAGGCATTTTAAAAGTAGTACATATACATTGTCTAAAATCATGTTTTAAGCAGTTATCCAAAAAGCAACATGAACAACATTGGACAATTTTAACAGGTTACCATTAACATGTTCTAAAATCTTGTTTTCAGGATGTTTACAAAATGTAAAATGTACAGCTCTGAATTGATAGATTGTATGAGCCACTGTTTCATTTTTAACAGTTTTCCATGAACATTGTTTAAATTCATGTCTTCATGTTTCCAAAATGCAACTTGTTCAACAATGTCTTTAAATTGTAGGAGCCAATATGGCATTTAAAACAGTTTTCCATGAACATGTTCTAAAATCATGTTTAACTCAATGTTAATACATAATGTAATCCACTACTGGTTGGAGAGATGAAAGCGACACTTTGAGAAAACAAACGTTATTATACAGTGATCAATATTTTAAAACATGTTTTCCATGTACATGGTCTAAAATCATGTTTTAAGCCGTTGTCAACAATGCAACATGAACAACATTGGAATGATTGACTGTAGAGCCATTGTGGCATTTTTAACAAGTTACCATTAACATGTTCTAAAACCATGTTTTCTGGATGTTTCCACAATGTAAAATGTACAACTCTGATTGTAGGAGCCACTATGTTCCTATTTAAACAGTTTTCCATGAACATGGTCTAAAATCTTGTTTTCATGAGGCTTCCACAATGCAAAATGAACAACACTGTAATTAATCATTGTAGTAGGCACTGAGGCATTTTAAAAAGTATTACATATACATTGTCTAAAATCATGTTTTAAGCAGTTATCCAAAAAGCAACTTGAACAACTTTAACTTGTTACCATATACATGTTCTAAAATCTTGTTTTCAGGATGTTTACAAAATGTAAAATGTACAGCTCTGGATTGATAAATTTTAGGAGCCACTGTTTCATTTTTAACAGTTTTCAGGATGTTTCCACAATGTAAAATGTACAACTCTGATTGTAGGAGCCACTATGTTCCTATTTAAACAGTTTTCCATGAACATGGTCTAAAATCTTGTTTTCATGAGGCTTCCACAATGCATAATGAACAACACTGTAATTAATCATTGTAGGAGGCACTGAGGCATTTTAAAAAGTATTACATGTACGTCTAAAATCATTTTTTAAGCAGTTATCCAAAAAGCAACTTGAACAACATTGGACAATTTTAACACGTTACCATATACATGTTCTAAAATCTTGTTTTCAGGATGTTTACAAAATGTAAAATGTACAGCTCTGGATTGATAGATTGTAGGAGCCACTGTTTCATTTTTAACAGTTTTCCATGAACATTGTTTAAATTCATGTCTTCATGTTTCCAAAATGCAACTTGTTCAACAATGTCTTTAAATTGTAGGAGCCAATATGGCATTTAAAACAGTTTTCCATGAACATGTTCAAAAATCATGTTTAACTCAATGTTAATACAACATGTAATCCACTACTGGTTGGAGAGATGAAAGAGACACTTTGAGAAAACAAACATTATACAGTGATCAATATTTTAAAACATGTTTTCCACGTACATGGTCTAAAATCTTGTTTTAAGCCGTTGTCAACAATGCAACATGAACAACATTGGAATGATTGACTGTAGAGCCATTGTGGCATTTTTAACAAGTTACCATTAACATGTTCTAAAATCATGTTTTCTGGATGTTTCTACAATGTAAAATGTACAACTCTGATTGTAGGAGCCACTATGTTCCTATTTAAACAGTTTTCCATGAACATGATCTAAAATCTTGTTTTCATGAGGCTTCCACAATGCAATATGAACAACACTGTAATTAATCATTGTAGTAGGCACTGAGGCATTTTAAAAAGTATTACATATACATTGTCTAAAATCATGTTTTAAGCAGTTATCCAAAAAGCAACATGAACAACATTGGACAATTTTAACAGGTTACCATGTACATGTTCTAAAATCTTGTTTTCAGGATGTTTCCAAAATGTAAAATGTACAGCTCTGGATTGATAGATTGTAGGGAGCCACTGTTTCATTTTTAACAGTTTTCCATGAACATTGTTTAAATTCATGTCTTCATGAGGTTTCCAAAATGCAACTTGTTCAACAATGTCATTAAATTGTAGGAGCCAATATGGCATTTAAAACAGTTTTCCATGAACATGTTCTAAAATCATGTTTAACTCAATGTTAATGCAAAATGTAATGCACTACTGGTTGGAGAGATGAAAGAGACACTTTGAGAAAACAAACGTTATTATACAGTGATCAATATTTTAAAACATGTTTTCCATGTACATGGTCTAAAATCATGTTTTAAGCCGTTTCCAAAATGCAACATGAACAACATTGGAATGATTGACTGTAGAGCCATTGTGGCATTTTTAACAAGTTACCATTAACATGTTCTAAAATCATGTTTTCTGGATGTTTCCACAATGTAAAATGTACAACTCTGATTGTAGGAGCCACTATGTTCCTTTTTAAACAGTTTTCCATGAACATGGTCTAAAATCTTGTTTTCATGAGGCTTCCACAATGCAAAATGAACAACACTGTAATTAATCATTGTAGTAGGCACTGAGGCATTTTAAAAAGTATTACATGTACGTCTAAAATCATGTTTTAAGCCGTTATCCAAAAAGCAACTTGAACAACATTGGACAATTTTAACACGTTACCATATACATGTTCTAAAATCTTGTTTTCAGGATGTTTCCAAAATGTAAAATGTACAGCTCTGGATTGATAGATTGTAGGAGCCACTGTTTCATTTTTAACAGTTTTCCATGAACATTGTTTAAATTCATGTCTTCATGTTTCCAAAATGCAACTTGTTCAACAATGTCTTTAAATTGTAGGAGCCAATATGGCATTTAAAACAGTTTTCCATGAACATGTTCTAAAGTCATGTTTAACTCAATGTTAATACAAAATGTAATCCACTACTGGTTGGAGAGATGAAAGAGACACTTTAAGAAAACAAACATTATACAGTGATCAATATTTTAAAAAATGTTTTCCACGTACATGGTCTAAAATCTTGTTTTAAGCCGTTGTCAACAATGCAACATGAACAACATTGGAATGATTGACTGTAGAGCCATTGTGGCATTTTTAACAAGTTACCATTAACATGTTCTAAAACCATGTTTTCAGGATGTTTCCACAATGTAAAATGTACAACTCTGATTGATTGTAGGAGCCACTATGTTCCTATTTAAACAGTTTTCCATGAACATGATCTAAAATCTTGTTTTCAGGATGTTTACAAAATGTAAAATGTACAGCTCTGGATTGATAAATTTTAGGAGCCACTGTTTCATTTTTAACAGTTTTCCATGAACATTGTTTAAATTCATGTCTTCATGTTTCCAAAATGCAACTTGTTCAACAATGTCATTAAATTGTAGGAGCCAATATGGCATTTAAAACAGTTTTCCATGAACATGTTCTAAAATCATGTTTAACTCAATGTTAATGCAAAATGTAATGCACTACTGGTTGGAGAGATGAAAGAGACACTTTGAGAAAACAAACGTTATTATACAGTGATCAATATTTTAAAACATGTTTTCCATGTACATGGTCTAAAATCATGTTTTAAGCCGTTGTCAACAATGCAACATGAACAACATTGGAATGATTGACTGTAGAGCCATTGTGGCATTTTTAACAAGTTACCATTAACATGTTCTAAAATCATGTTTTCTGGATGTTTCCACAATGTAAAATGTACAACTCTGATTGTAGGAGCCACTATGTTCCTATTTAAACAGTTTTCCATGAACATGGTCTAAAATCTTGTTTTCATGAGGCTTCCACAATGCAAAATGAACAACACTGTAATTAATCATTGTAGTAGGCACTGAGGCATTTTAAAAAGTATTACATATACATTGTCTAAAATCATGTTTTAAGCAGTTATCCAAAAAGCAACATGAACAACATTGGACAATTTTAACAGGTTACCATTAACATGTTCTAAAATCATGTTTTCTGGATGTTTCCACAATGTAAAATGTACAGCTCTGGATTGATAGATTGTAGGAGCCACTGTTTCATTTTTAACAGTTTTCCATAAACATTGTTTAAATTCATGTCTTCATGAGGTTTCCAAAATGCAACTTGTTCAACAATGTCATTAAATTGTAGGAGCCAATATGGCATTTAAAACAGTTTTCCATGAACATGTTCTAAAATCATGTTTAACTCAATGTTAATGCTAAATGTAATGCACTACTGGTTGGAGAGATGAAAGAGACACTTTGAGAAAACCAACGTTATTATTCAGTGATCAATATTTTAAAACATGTTTTCCATGTACATGGTCTAAAATCATGTTTTAAGCCGTTTCCAAAATGCAACATGAACAACATTGGAATGATTGACTGTAGAGCCATTGTGGCATTTTTAACAAGTTACCATTATGTTCTAAAATCATGTTTTCAGGATGTTTCCACAATGTAAAATGTACAACTCTGATTGATTGTAGGAGCCACTATGTTCCTATTTAAACAGTTTTCCATGAACATGATCTAAAATCTTGTTTTCATGAGGCTTCCACAATGCAATATGAACAACACTGTAATTAATCATTGTAGTAGGCACTGAGGCATTTTAAAAAGTATTACATGTACATTGTCTAAAATCATGTTTTAAGCAGTTATCCAAATAGCAACATGAACAACATTGGACAATTTTAAAAGGTTACCATATACATGTTCTAAAATCTTGTTTTCAGGATGTTTACAAAATGTAAAATGTACAGCTCTGGATTGATAAATTTTAGGAGCCACTGTTTCATTTTTAACAGTTTTCCATGAACATTGTTTAAATTCATGTCTTCATGTTTCCAAAATGCAACTTGTTCAACAATGTCATTAAATTGTAGGAGCCAATATGGCATTTAAAACAGTTTTCCATGAACATGTTCTAAAATCATGTTTAACTCAATGTTAATGCTAAATGTAATGCACTACTGGTTGGAGAGATGAAAGAGACACTTTGAGAAAACCAACGTTATTATTCAGTGATCAATATTTTAAAACATGTTTTCCATGTACATGGTCTAAAATCATGTTTTAAGCCGTTTCCAAAATGCAACATGAACAACATTGGAATGATTGACTGTAGAGCCATTGTGGCATTTTTAACAAGTTACCATTATGTTCTAAAATCATGTTTTCAGGATGTTTCCACAATGTAAAATGTACAACTCTGATTGATTGTAGGAGCCACTATGTTCCTATTTAAAAAATTTTCCATGAACATGGTCTAAAATCTTGTTTTCATGAGGCTTCCACAATGCATAATGAACAACACTGTAATTAATCATTGTAGGAGGCACTGAGGCATTTTAAAAGTAGTACATATACATTGTATAAAATCATGTTTTAAGCAGTTATCCAAAAAGCAACATGAACAACATTGGACAATTTTAACAGGTTACCATTAACATGTTCTAAAATCTTGTTTTCAGGATGTTTACAAAATGTAAAATGTACAGCTCTGAATTGATAGATTGTATGAGCCACTGTTTCATTTTTAACAGTTTTCCATGAACATTGTTTAAATTCATGTCTTCATGTTTCCAAAATGCAACTTGTTCAACAATGTCTTTAAATTGTAGGAGCCAATATGGCATTTAAAACAGTTTTCCATGAACATGTTCTAAAATCATGTTTAACTCAATGTTAATACATAATGTAATCCACTACTGGTTGGAGAGATGAAAGAGACACTTTGAGAAAACAAACGTTATTATACAGTGATCAATATTTTAAAACATGTTTTCCATGTACATGGTCTAAAATCATGTTTTAAGCCGTTGTCAACAATGCAACATGAACAACATTGGAATGATTGACTGTAGAGCCATTGTGGCATTTTTAACAAGTTACCATTAACATGTTCTAAAACCATGTTTTCTGGATGTTTCCACAATGTAAAATGTACAACTCTGATTGTAGGAGCCACTATGTTCCTATTTAAACAGTTTTCCATGAACATGGTCTAAAATCTTGTTTTCATGAGGCTTCCACAATGCAAAATGAACAACACTGTAATTAATCATTGTAGTAGGCACTGAGGCATTTTAAAAAGTATTACATATACATTGTCTAAAATCATGTTTTAAGCAGTTATCCAAAAAGCAACATGAACAACATTGGACAATTTTAACAGGTTACCATTAACATGTTCTAAAATCATGTTTTCTGGATGTTTCCACAATGTAAAATGTACAGCTCTGGATTGATAGATTGTAGGAGCCACTGTTTCATTTTTAACAGTTTTCCATAAACATTGTTTAAATTCATGTCTTCATGAGGTTTCCAAAATGCAACTTGTTCAACAATGTCATTAAATTGTAGGAGCCAATATGGCATTTAAAACAGTTTTCCATGAACATGTTCTAAAATCATGTTTAACTCAATGTTAATGCTAAATGTAATGCACTACTGGTTGGAGAGATGAAAGAGACACTTTGAGAAAACCAACGTTATTATTCAGTGATCAATATTTTAAAACATGTTTTCCATGTACATGGTCTAAAATCATGTTTTAAGCCGTTTCCAAAATGCAACATGAACAACATTGGAATGATTGACTGTAGAGCCATTGTGGCATTTTTAACAAGTTACCATTATGTTCTAAAATCATGTTTTCAGGATGTTTCCACAATGTAAAATGTACAACTCTGATTGATTGTAGGAGCCACTATGTTCCTATTTAAACAGTTTTCCATGAACATGATCTAAAATCTTGTTTTCATGAGGCTTCCACAATGCAATATGAACAACACTGTAATTAATCATTGTAGTAGGCACTGAGGCATTTTAAAAAGTATTACATGTACATTGTCTAAAATCATGTTTTAAGCAGTTATCCAAATAGCAACATGAACAACATTGGACAATTTTAAAAGGTTACCATATACATGTTCTAAAATCTTGTTTTCAGGATGTTTACAAAATGTAAAATGTACAGCTCTGGATTGATAAATTTTAGGAGCCACTGTTTCATTTTTAACAGTTTTCCATGAACATTGTTTAAATTCATGTCTTCATGTTTCCAAAATGCAACTTGTTCAACAATGTCATTAAATTGTAGGAGCCAATATGGCATTTAAAACAGTTTTCCATGAACATGTTCTAAAATCATGTTTAACTCAATGTTAATGCTAAATGTAATGCACTACTGGTTGGAGAGATGAAAGAGACACTTTGAGAAAACCAACGTTATTATTCAGTGATCAATATTTTAAAACATGTTTTCCATGTACATGGTCTAAAATCATGTTTTAAGCCGTTTCCAAAATGCAACATGAACAACATTGGAATGATTGACTGTAGAGCCATTGTGGCATTTTTAACAAGTTACCATTATGTTCTAAAATCATGTTTTCAGGACGTTTCCACAATGTAAAATGTACAACTCTGATTGATTGTAGGAGCCACTATGTTCCTATTTAAACAGTTTTCCATGAACATGATCTAAAATCTTGTTTTCATGAGGCTTCCACAATGCAATATGAACAACACTGTAATTAATCATTGTAGTAGGCACTGAGGCATTTTAAAAAGTATTACATGTACATTGTCTAAAATCATGTTTTAAGCAGTTATCCAAATAGCAACATGAACAACATTGGACAATTTTAAAAGGTTACCATATACATGTTCTAAAATCTTGTTTTCAGGATGTTTACAAAATGTAAAATGTACAGCTCTGAATTGATAGATTGTATGAGCCACTGTTTCATTTTTAACAGTTTTCCATGAACATTGTTTAAATTCATGTCTTCATGTTTCCAAAATGCAACTTGTTCAACAATGTCTTTAAATTGTAGGAGCCAATATGGCATTTAAAACAGTTTTCCATGAACATGTTCTAAAATCATGTTTAACTCAATGTTAATACATAATGTAATCCACTACTGGTTGGAGAGATGAAAGAGACACTTTGAGAAAACAAACGTTATTATACAGTGATCAATATTTTAAAACATGTTTTCCATGTACATGGTCTAAAATCATGTTTTAAGCCGTTGTCAACAATGCAACATGAACAACATTGGAATGATTGACTGTAGAGCCATTGTGGCATTTTTAACAAGTTACCATTAACATGTTCTAAAACCATGTTTTCTGGATGTTTCCACAATGTAAAATGTACAACTCTGATTGTAGGAGCCACTATGTTCCTATTTAAACAGTTTTCCATGAACATGGTCTAAAATCTTGTTTTCATGAGGCTTCCACAATGCAAAATGAACAACACTGTAATTAATCATTGTAGTAGGCACTGAGGCATTTTAAAAAGTATTACATATACATTGTCTAAAATCATGTTTTAAGCAGTTATCCAAAAAGCAACTTGAACAACTTTAACACGTTACCATATACATGTTCTAAAATCTTGTTTTCAGGATGTTTACAAAATGTAAAATGTACAGCTCTGGATTGATAAATTTTAGGAGCCACTGTTTCATTTTTAACAGTTTTCCATGAACATTGTTTAAATTCATGTCTTCATGTTTCCAAAATGTAACTTGTTCAACAATGTCATTAAATTGTAGGAGCCAATATGGCATTTAAAACAGTTTTCCATGAACATGTTCTAAAATCATGTTTAACTCAATGTTAATGCAAAATGTAATGCACTACTGGTTGGAGAGATGAAAGAGACACTTTGAGAAAACAAACGTTATTATACAGTGATCAATATTTTAAAACATGTTTTCCATGTACATGGTCTAAAATCATGTTTTAAGCCGTTTCCAAAATGCAACATGAACAACATTGGAATGATTGACTGTAGAGCCATTGTGGCATTTTTAACAAGTTACCATTATGTTCTAAAAACATGTTTTCAGGATGTTTCCACAATGTAAAATGTACAACTCTGATTGATTGTAGGAGCCACTATGTTCCTATTTAAACAGTTTTCCATGAACATGGTCTAAAATCTTGTTTTCATGAGGCTTCCACAATGCATAATGAACAACACTGTAATTAATCATTGTAGGAGGCACTGAGGAATTTAAAAAGTATTACATGTACATTGTCTAAAATCATTTTTTAAGCAGTTATCCAAAAAGCAACTTGAACAACATTGGACAATTTTAACACGTTACCATATACATGTTCTAAAATCTTGTTTTCAGGATGTTTACAAAATGTAAAATGTACAGCTCTGGATTGATAGATTGTAGGAGCCACTGTTTCATTTTTAACAGTTTTCCATGAACATTGTTTAAATTCATGTCTTCATGTTTCCAAAATGCAACTTGTTCAACAATGTCTTTAAATTGTAGGAGCCAATATGGCATTTAAAACAGTTTTCCATGAACATGTTCTAAAATCATGTTTAACTCAATGTTAATACAAAATGTAATCCACTACTGGTTGGAGAGATGAAAGAGACACTTTGAGAAAACAAACATTATACAGTGATCAATATTTTAAAACATGTTTTCCACGTACATGGTCTAAAATCATGTTTTAAGCCGTTATCAACAATGCAACATGAACAACATTGGAATGATTGACTGTAGAGCCATTGTGGCATTTTTAACAAGTTACCATTAACATGTTCTAAAAACATGTTTTCAGGATGTTTCCACAATGTAAAATGTACAACTCTGATTGATTGTAGGAGCCACTATGTTCCTATTTAAACAGTTTTCCATGAACATGGTCTAAAATCTTGTTTTCATGAGGCTTCCACAATGCAAAATGAACAACACTGTAATTAATCATTGTAGTAGGCACTGAGGCATTTTAAAAAGTATTACATATACATTGTCTAAAATCATGTTTTAAGCAGTTATCCAAAAAGCAACTTGAACAACTTTAACACGTTACCATATACATGTTCTAAAATCTTGTTTTCAGGATGTTTACAAAATGTAAAATGTACAGCTCTGGATTGATAAATTTTAGGAGCCACTGTTTCATTTTTAACAGTTTTCCATGAACATTGTTTAAATTCATGTCTTCATGTTTCCAAAATGTAACTTGTTCAACAATGTCATTAAATTGTAGGAGCCAATATGGCATTTAAAACAGTTTTCCATGAACATGTTCTAAAATCATGTTTAACTCAATGTTAATGCAAAATGTAATGCACTACTGGTTGGAGAGATGAAAGAGACACTTTGAGAAAACAAACGTTATTATACAGTGATCAATATTTTAAAACATGTTTTCCATGTACATGGTCTAAAATCATGTTTTAAGCCGTTTCCAAAATGCAACATGAACAACATTGGAATGATTGACTGTAGAGCCATTGTGGCATTTTTAACAAGTTACCATTATGTTCTAAAAACATGTTTTCAGGATGTTTCCACAATGTAAAATGTACAACTCTGATTGATTGTAGGAGCCACTATGTTCCTATTTAAACAGTTTTCCATGAACATGGTCTAAAATCTTGTTTTCATGAGGCTTCCACAATGCATAATGAACAACACTGTAATTAATCATTGTAGGAGGCACTGAGGAATTTAAAAAGTATTACATGTACATTGTCTAAAATCATTCTTTAAGCAGTTATCCAAAAAGCAACTTGAACAACATTGGACAATTTTAACACGTTACCATATACATGTTCTAAAATCTTGTTTTCAGGATGTTTACAAAATGTAAAATGTACAGCTCTGGATTGATAGATTGTAGGAGCCACTGTTTCATTTTTAACAGTTTTCCATGAACATTGTTTAAATTCATGTCTTCATGTTTCCAAAATGCAACTTGTTCAACAATGTCTTTAAATTGTAGGAGCCAATATGGCATTTAAAACAGTTTTCCATGAACATGTTCTAAAATCATGTTTAACTCAATGTTAATACAAAATGTAATCCACTACTGGTTGGAGAGATGAAAGAGACACTTTGAGAAAACAAACATTATACAGTGATCAATATTTTAAAACATGTTTTCCACGTACATGGTCTAAAATCATGTTTTAAGCCGTTATCAACAATGCAACATGAACAACATTGGAATGATTGACTGTAGAGCCATTGTGGCATTTTTAACAAGTTACCATTAACATGTTCTAAAAACATGTTTTCAGGATGTTTCCACAATGTAAAATGTACAACTCTGATTGATTGTAGGAGCCACTATGTTCCTATTTAAACAGTTTTCCATGAACATGGTCTAAAATCTTGTTTTCATGTGGCTTCCACAATGCATAATGAACAACACTGTAATTAATCATTGTAGGAGGCACTGAGGAATTTAAAAAGTATTACATGTACGTCTAAAATCATGTTTTAAGCCGTTATCCAAAAAGCAACTTGAACAACATTGGACAATTTTAACACGTTACCATATACATGTTCTAAAATCTTGTTTTCAGGATGTTTACAAAATGTAAAATGTACAGCTCTGAATTGATAGATTGTATGAGCCACTGTTTCATTTTTAACAGTTTTCCATGAACATTGTTTAAATTCATGTCTTCATGTTTCCAAAATGCAACTTGTTCAACAATGTCTTTAAATTGTAGGAGCCAATATGGCATTTAAAACAGTTTTCCATGAACATGTTCTAAAGTCATGTTTAACTCAATGTTAATACAAAATGTAATCCACTACTGGTTGGAGAGATGAAAGAGACACTTTGAGAAAACAACCATTATACAGTGATCAATATTTTAAAACATGTTTTCCACGTACATGGTCTAAAATCATGTTTTAAGCCGTTGTCAACAATGCAACATGAACAACATTGGAATGATTGACTGTAGAGCCATTGTGGCATTTTTAACAAGTTACCATTAACATGTTCTAAAATCATGTTTTCTGGATGTTTCCACAATGTAAAATGTACAACTCTGATTGTAGGAGCCACTATGTTCCTTTTTAAACAGTTTTCCATGAACATGGTCTAAAATCTTGTTTTCATGAGGCTTCCACAATGCAAAATGAACAACACTGTAATTAATCATTGTAGTAGGCACTGAGGCATTTTAAAAAGTATTACATGTACGTCTAAAATCATGTTTTAAGCCGTTATCCAAAAAGCAACTTGAACAACATTGGACAATTTTAACACGTTACCATATACATGTTCTAAAATCTTGTTTTCAGGATGTTTCCAAAATGTAAAATGTACAGCTCTGGATTGATAGATTGTAGGAGCCACTGTTTCATTTTTAACAGTTTTCCATGAACATTGTTTAAATTCATGTCTTCATGTTTCCAAAATGCAACTTGTTCAACAATGTCTTTAAATTGTAGGAGCCAATATGGCATTTAAAACAGTTTTCCATGAACATGTTCTAAAGTCATGTTTAACTCAATGTTAATACAAAATGTAATCCACTACTGGTTGGAGAGATGAAAGAGACACTTTGAGAAAACAAACATTATACAGTGATCAATATTTTAAAACATGTTTTCCACGTACATGGTCTAAAATCATGTTTTAAGCCGTTGTCAACAATGCAACATGAACAACATTGGAATGATTGACTGTAGAGCCATTGTGGCATTTTTAACAAGTTACCATTAACATGTTCTAAAACCATGTTTTCAGGATGTTTCCACAATGTAAAATGTACAACTCTGATTGATTGTAGGAGCCACTATGTTCCTATTTAAACAGTTTTCCATGAACATGGTCTAAAATCTTGTTTTCATGAGGCTTCCACAATGCAATATGAACAACACTGTAATTAATCATTGTAGGAGGCACTGAGGCATTTTAAAAAGTATTACATGTACGTCTAAAATCATGTTTTAAGCCGTTATCCAAAAAGCAACTTTGAACAACATTGGACAATTTTAACACGTTACCATATACAAGTTCTAAAATCTTGTTTTCAGGATGTTTACAAAATGTAAATGTACAGCTCTGATTTGATAGATTGTAGGAGCCACTGTTTCATTTTTAACAGTTTTCCATGAACATTGTTTAAATTCATGTCTTCATGTTTCCAAAAAGCAACTTGTTCAACAATGTCTTTAAATTGTAGGAGCCAATATGGCATTTAAAACAGTTTTCCATGAACATGTTCTAAAATCATGTTTAACTCAATGTTAATACAAAATGTAATCCACTACTGGTTGGAGAGATGAAAGAGACACTTTGAGAAAACAAACATTATACAGTGATCAATATTTTAAAACATGTTTTCCACGTACATGGTCTAAAATCTTGTTTTAAGCCGTTGTCAACAATGCAACATGAACAACATTGGAATGATTGACTGTAGAGCCATTGTGGCATTTTTAACAAGTTACCATTAACATGTTCTAAAATCATGTTTTCTGGATGTTTCCACAATGTAAAATGTACAACTCTGATTGTAGGAGCCACTATGTTCCTATTTAAACAGTTTTCCATGAACATGATCTAAAATCTTGTTTTCATGAGGCTTCCCCAATGCAATATGAACAACACTGTAATTAATCATTGTAGTAGGCACTGAGGCATTTTAAAAAGTATTACATATACATTGTCTAAAATCATGTTTTAAGCAGTTATCCAAAAAGCAACATGAACAACATTGGACAATTTTAACAGGTTACCATGTACATGTTCTAAAATCTTGTTTTCAGGATGTTTCCAAAATGTAAAATGTACAGCTCTGGATTGATAGATTGTAGGGAGCTACTGTTTCATTTTTAACAGTTTTCCATGAACATTGTTTAAATTCATGTCTTCATGAGGTTTCCAAAATGCAACTTGTTCAACAATGTCATTAAATTGTAGGAGCCAATATGGCATTTAAAACAGTTTTCCATGAACATGTTCTAAAATCATGTTTAACTCAATGTTAATGCAAAATGTAATGCACTACTGGTTGGAGAGATGAAAGAGACACTTTGAGAAAACAAACGTTATTATACAGTGATCAATATTTTAAAACATGTTTTCCATGTACATGGTCTAAAATCATGTTTTAAGCCGTTTCCAAAATGCAACATGAACAACATTGGAATGATTGACTGTAGAGCCATTGTGGCATTTTTAACAAGTTACCATTAACATGTTCTAAAATCATGTTTTCTGGATGTTTCCACAATGTAAAATGTACAACTCTGATTGTAGGAGCCACTATGTTCCTTTTTAAACAGTTTTCCATGAACATGGTCTAAAATCTTGTTTTCATGAGGCTTCCACAATGCAAAATGAACAACACTGTAATTAATCATTGTAGTAGGCACTGAGGCATTTTAAAAAGTATTACATGTACGTCTAAAATCATGTTTTAAGCAGTTATCCAAAAAGCAACTTGAACAACATTGGACAATTTTAACACGTTACCATATACATGTTCTAAAATCTTGTTTTCAGGATGTTTCCAAAATGTAAAATGTACAGCTCTGGATTGATAGATTGTAGGAGCCACTGTTTCATTTTTAACAGTTTTCCATGAACATTGTTTAAATTCATGTCTTCATGTTTCCAAAATGCAACTTGTTCAACAATGTCTTTAAATTGTAGGAGCCAATATGGCATTTAAAACAGTTTTCCATGAACATGTTCTAAAGTCATGTTTAACTCAATGTTAATACAAAATGTAATCCACTACTGGTTGGAGAGATGAAAGAGACACTTTGAGAAAACAAACATTATACAGTGATCAATATTTTAAAACATGTTTTCCACGTACATGGTCTAAAATCTTGTTTTAAGCCGTTGTCAACAATGCAACATGAACAACATTGGAATGATTGACTGTAGAGCCATTGTGGCATTTTTAACAAGTTACCATTAACATGTTCTAAAACCATGTTTTCAGGATGTTTCCACAATGTAAAATGTACAACTCTGACTGATTGTAGGAGCCACTATGTTCCTATTTAAACAGTTTTCCATGAACATGATCTAAAATCTTGTTTTCATGAGGCTTCCACAATGCAATATGAACAACACTGTAATTAATCATTGTAGTAGGCACTGAGGCATTTTAAAAAGTATTACATGTACGTCTAAAATCATGTTTTAAGCAGTTATCCAAAAAGCAACTTGAACAACATTGGACAATTTTAACACGTTACCATATACATGTTCTAAAATCTTGTTTTCAGGATGTTTCCAAAATGTAAAATGTACAGCTCTGGATTGATAGATTGTAGGAGCCACTGTTTCATTTTTAACAGTTTTCCATGAACATTGTTTAAATTCATGTCTTCATGTTTCCAAAATGCAACTTGTTCAACAATGTCTTTAAATTGTAGGAGCCAATATGGCATTTAAAACAGTTTTCCATGAACATGTTCTAAAGTCATGTTTAACTCAATGTTAATACAAAATGTAATCCACTACTGGTTGGAGAGATGAAAGAGACACTTTGAGAAAACAAACGTTATTATACAGTGATCAATATTTTAAAACATGTTTTCCATGTACATGGTCTAAAATCATGTTTTAAGCCGTTGTCAACAATGCAACATGAACAACATTGGAATGATTGACTGTAGAGCCATTGTGGCATTTTTAACAAGTTACCATTAACATGTTCTAAAACCATGTTTTCTGGATGTTTCCACAATGTAAAATGTACAACTCTGATTGTAGGAGCCACTATGTTCCTATTTAAACAGTTTTCCATGAACATGGTCTAAAATCTTGTTTTCATGAGGCTTCCACAATGCAAAATGAACAACACTGTAATTAATCATTGTAGTAGGCACTGAGGCATTTTAAAAAGTATTACATATACATTGTCTAAAATCATGTTTTAAGCAGTTATCCAAAAAGCAACATGAACAACATTGGACAATTTTAACAGGTTACCATTAACATGTTCTAAAATCATGTTTTCTGGATGTTTCCACAATGTAAAATGTACAGCTCTGGATTGATAGATTGTAGGAGCCACTGTTTCATTTTTAACAGTTTTCCATAAACATTGTTTAAATTCATGTCTTCATGAGGTTTCCAAAATGCAACTTGTTCAACAATGTCATTAAATTGTAGGAGCCAATATGGCATTTAAAACAGTTTTCCATGAACATGTTCTAAAATCATGTTTAACTCAATGTTAATGCTAAATGTAATGCACTACTGGTTGGAGAGATGAAAGAGACACTTTGAGAAAACCAACGTTATTATTCAGTGATCAATATTTTAAAACATGTTTTCCATGTACATGGTCTAAAATCATGTTTTAAGCCGTTTCCAAAATGCAACATGAACAACATTGGAATGATTGACTGTAGAGCCATTGTGGCATTTTTAACAAGTTACCATTATGTTCTAAAATCATGTTTTCAGGATGTTTCCACAATGTAAAATGTACAACTCTGATTGATTGTAGGAGCCACTATGTTCCTATTTAAACAGTTTTCCATGAACATGGTCTAAAATCTTGTTTTCATGAGGCTTCCACAATGCATAATGAACAACACTGTAATTAATCATTGTAGGAGGCACTGAGGCATTTTAAAAGTAGTACATATACATTGTCTAAAATCATGTTTTAAGCAGTTATCCAAAAAGCAACATGAACAACATTGGACAATTTTAACAGGTTACCATTAACATGTTCTAAAATCTTGTTTTCAGGATGTTTACAAAATGTAAAATGTACAGCTCTGAATTGATAGATTGTATGAGCCACTGTTTCATTTTTAACAGTTTTCCATGAACATTGTTTAAATTCATGTCTTCATGTTTCCAAAATGCAACTTGTTCAACAATGTCTTTAAATTGTAGGAGCCAATATGGCATTTAAAACAGTTTTCCATGAACATGTTCTAAAATCATGTTAACTCAATGTTAATACATAATGTAATCCACTACTGGTTGGAGAGATGAAAGAGACACTTTGAGAAAACAAACGTTATTATACAGTGATCAATATTTTAAAACATGTTTTCCATGAACATGGTCTAAAATCTTGTTTTCATGAGGCTTCCACAATGCATAATGAACAACACTGTAATTAATCATTGTAGGAGGCACTGAGGCATTTTAAAAAGTATTACATGTACATTGTCTAAAATCATTTTTTAAGCAGTTATCCAAAAAGCAACTTGAACAACATTGGACAATTTTAACACGTTACCATATACATGTTCTAAAATCTTGTTTTCAGGATGTTTCCAAAATGTAAAATGTACAGCTCTGAATTGATAGATTGTATGAGCCACTGTTTCATTTTTAACAGTTTTCCATGAACATTGTTTAAATTCATGTCTTCATGTTTCCAAAATGCAACTTGTTCAACAATGTCTTTAAATTGTAGGAGCCAATATGGCATTTAAAACAGTTTTCCATGAACATGTTCTAAAATCATGTTTAACTCAATGTTAATACATAATGTAATCCACTACTGGTTGGAGAGATGAAAGAGACACTTTGAGAAAACAAACATTATACAGTGATCAATATTTTAAAACATGTTTTCCACGTACATGGTCTAAAATCATGTTTTAAGCCGTTGTCAACAATGCAACATGAACAACATTGGAATGATTGACTGTAGAGCCATTGTGGCATTTTTAACAAGTTACCATTAACATGTTCTAAAATCATGTTTTCTGGATGTTTCCACAATGTAAAATGTACAACTCTGATTGTAGGAGCCACTATGTTCCTTTTTAAACAGTTTTCCATGAACATGGTCTAAAATCTTGTTTTCATGAGGCTTCCACAATGCAAAATGAACAACACTGTAATTAATCATTGTAGTAGGCACTGAGGCTTTTTAAAAAGTATTACATGTACGTCTAAAATCATGTTTTAAGCCGTTATCCAAAAAGCAACTTGAACAACATTGGACAATTTTAACACGTTACCATATACATGTTCTAAAATCTTGTTTTCAGGATGTTTCCAAAATGTAAAATGTACAGCTCTGGATTGATAGATTGTAGGAGCCACTGTTTCATTTTTAACAGTTTTCCATGAACATTGTTTAAATTCATGTCTTCATGTTTCCAAAATGCAACTTGTTCAACAATGTCTTTAAATTGTAGGAGCCAATATGGCATTTAAAACAGTTTTCCATGAACATGTTCTAAAGTCATGTTTAACTCAATGTTAATACAAAATGTAATCCACTACTGGTTGGAGAGATGAAAGAGACACTTTGAGAAAACAAACATTATACAGTGATCAATATTTTAAAACATGTTTTCCACGTACATGGTCTAAAATCATGTTTTAAGCCGTTGTCAACAATGCAACATGAACAACATTGGAATGATTGACTGTAGAGCCATTGTGGCATTTTTAACAAGTTACCATTAACATGTTCTAAAACCATGTTTTCAGGATGTTTCCACAATGTAAAATGTACAACTCTGATTGATTGTAGGAGCCACTATGTTCCTATTTAAACAGTTTTCCATGAACATGGTCTAAAATCTTGTTTTCATGAGGCTTCCACAATGCAATATGAACAACACTGTAATTAATCATTGTAGGAGGCACTGAGGCATTTTAAAAAGTATTACATGTACGTCTAAAATCATGTTTTAAGCCGTTATCCAAAAAGCAACTTTGAACAACATTGGACAATTTTAACACGTTACCATATACAAGTTCTAAAATCTTGTTTTCAGGATGTTTACAAAATGTAAATGTACAGCTCTGATTTGATAGATTGTAGGAGCCACTGTTTCATTTTTAACAGTTTTCCATGAACATTGTTTAAATTCATGTCTTCATGTTTCCAAAAAGCAACTTGTTCAACAATGTCTTTAAATTGTAGGAGCCAATATGGCATTTAAAACAGTTTTCCATGAACATGTTCTAAAATCATGTTTAACTCAATGTTAATACATAATGTAATCCACTACTGGTTGGAGAGATGAAAGAGACACTTTGAGAAAACAAACGTTATTATACAGTGATCAATATTTTAAAACATGTTTTCCATGTACATGGTCTAAAATCATGTTTTAAGCCGTTGTCAACAATGCAACATGAACAACATTGGAATGATTGACTGTAGAGCCATTGTGGCATTTTTAACAAGTTACCATTAACATGTTCTAAAATCATGTTTTCTGGATGTTTCCACAATGTAAAATGTACAACTCTGATTGTAGGAGCCACTATGTTCCTATTTAAACAGTTTTCCATGAACATGGTCTAAAATCTGGTTTTCATGAGGCTTCCACAATGCAAAATGAACAACACTGTAATTAATCATTGTAGTAGGCACTGAGGCATTTTAAAAAGTATTACATATACATTGTCTAAAATCATGTTTTAAGCAGTTATCCAAAAAGCAACATGAACAACATTGGACAATTTTAACAGGTTACCATTAACATGTTCTAAAATCATGTTTTCTGGATGTTTCCACAATGTAAAATGTACAGCTCTGGATTGATAGATTGTAGGAGCCACTGTTTCATTTTTAACAGTTTTCCATGAACATTGTTTAAATTCATGTCTTCATGAGGTTTCCAAAATGCAACTTGTTCAACAATGTCATTAAATTGTAGGAGCCAATATGGCATTTAAAACAGTTTTCCATGAACATGTTCTAAAATCATGTTTAACTCAATGTTAATGCTAAATGTAATGCACTACTGGTTGGAGAGATGAAAGAGACACTTTGAGAAAACCAACGTTATTATACAGTGATCAATATTTTAAAACATGTTTTCCATGTACATGGTCTAAAATCATGTTTTAAGCCGTTTCCAAAATGCAACATGAACAACATTGGAATGATTGACTGTAGAGCCATTGTGGCATTTTTAACAAGTTACCATTATGTTCTAAAATCATGTTTTCAGGATGTTTCCACAATGTAAAATGTACAACTCTGATTGATTGTAGGAGCCACTATGTTCCTATTTAAACAGTTTTCCATGAACATGATCTAAAATCTTGTTTTCATGAGGCTTCCACAATAAAAAATTAACAGCACTGTAATTAATCATTGTAGTAGGCACTGAGGCATTTTAAAAAGTATTACATGTACAATGTCTAAAATCATGTTTTAAGCAGTTATCCAAAAAGCAACATGAACAACATTGCACAATTTTAACAGGTTACAATGTATATGTTCTAAAATCTTGTTTTCAGGATGTTTCCATAATGTAAAATGTACAGCTCTGGATTGATAGATTGTAGGAGCCACTGTTTCATTTTTAACAGTTTTCCATGAACATGGTTTAAATTCATGTTTTCATGAGGTTTCCAAAATGCAACTTGTTCAACACTGTCATTAAATTGTAGGAGCCAATTGTCAGGCTCTGGCCATAGGGAAGCCTTTTGCTCATCTAGTTGGCCATGGTCAGAGCCTGACAGATCTAGGATGCCTAGATCTATTTGTTTTCGTTTTGTGTTGAATCCCCAATTAGAGACAGCTGCGAGACGTTGTCTCTGATTGGAGATTCTATTTAAGTTGTTCATCCCCACACCTGTGTGTGTGTGTCATTGTTTGGATGTCATCATCTGAGTAAGTGTGTTCTTGTTCATTTGTGTATATCGTTGTTATTTTGTATAGTTCCGACTAAGTATAGTTTTATGTTAAATAAAACAATGTCGAAATATAATTACGCTTCGCCTTGGTCTATGGACACACACGATTGTGACACCAATATGGCATTTAAAACAGTTTTCCATGAACATGTTCTAAAATCATATTTTTCATGAGGTTTCCACAATGCAAGTTGTAAAACTCTGGATTGATAGATTGTAGGAGCCACTTTGGCATTTTAAACAGTTTTCCATTAACATGGTCTAAAATCATGTTTTCATGAGGTTTCCACAATGCAACTTGTACAACACTGTAATTAATGATAGTAGGATCCCCTGAGAAATTTTAAAAAGTTGTCCATGTTCATTGTCTAAAATCATGTTTTAAGCATTTATCCACAATGCAACATGAACAGCATTGGAATGATTGACTGTAGGAGCCACTGTGGCATATTTAACTGGTTACAATGAACATGTTCTAAAACATTGTTTAACTCAATGTTAATGCAAAATGTAATGCACTACTGGTTGGAGATTGTCAGGCTCTAGCCATAGGGAGCCCTTTGGCACCCCTAGATAGCCAGGGTCAGAGCCTGACAGATCTAGGCCATACTAGATCTATGTTTATGTTTTGTCTGGTAAGGCCAGTGCCAGCTCCACGCACCAAACCATCGGTACGCTCCCACACTCCAGCTACTCGGAGCCTCTAGTGAAGGTCTGCAGCCCGGAACCCCCAGCGAAGGTCTGCAGCCCGGAACCCCCAGCGAAGGTCTGCAGCCCGGAGACTCCAGCGAAGGTCCGCGACACGGAACCCACAGCGAAGGTCCGCGGCCCGGAACCCCCAGCGAAGTCAACACCACTCTGTTGGTTGGAACATACCGCTCCACCGGTGCCCAATCCGGGTCCGGCCGTCTGCTCCGCTCCTGAATATTTTGAAAATGGATCTCCCTCTAAAATATTAACCATGCATCACACAGACTTATGAATATTCATATTTCAAAGCATTTGATCCATAGATTGTACTGAAATGGAATGGTGATGTTGTGCCCTTTTGATATAATATTCTGCATGAGAGCCCCAGTTTCCAAACTCCAAAACACATCAAAATCGTATCCTCTCTCCAAATTGAATCATACATGCCACATACATCCAGTTTCCTAAACACATCGAAATCATATCCTCGTATCCTCTCTCAAAATTCTATCATACATGGTGTCGTTGTAAAGCTATATCTGCCTTGAGTAATCTGCAAGTAGAATGGAGGCTCTATGTCATTCAGAACCCCCAGGAGAAGGCATGATAAGAGCACATCTCAGAGTCAAATTTCACCTGGAAAATGAATGTATGAATATTTTGAAAATGTTTCTCCCTATAAAATATTAACCATACATCACACAGACTTGTGGATACTCATATTTGAAAGCATTCGATCCATAGATTGTCCTGAAAAAGGAATAGTGATGTTGGGATACTCCTTGACAATTTTGTGCTCTTGTGGAAGTAATATTCTGCCTGAGAGTCCCAGTTTCCAAACGCCAAAACACATCAAAATCGTATCCTCAATCCAAATTGAATCATACATGCCACAAACATGCATTTGGTGTCATTGTAAAGCTATATCTACCCTGAGTAATCTGCAAGTAGAATGGAGACTCTATGTCATTCAGAAGCCCCAGGAGAAGGCATGATAAGTACACATCTCAGAGTCAAATTTAACCTGGAAAATTAATGTATGAATATTTTGAAAATGTTTCTCCCTATAAAATATTAACCATACATCACACAGACTTGTGGATACTCATATTTCAAAGCATTTGATCCATAGAGTATCCTGATAATGGAATGGTGATGTTGGGATACTCCTTGACAATTTTGTGCCCTTTTGGAAGTAATATTCTGCCTGAGACCCAGTTTCCAAACGCAAAACACATCAAAATCGTATCCTCTCTCCAAATTGAATCATACATGCCACATACATCCAGTTTCCTAAACACATCGAAATCATATCCTCGTATCCTCTCTCAAAATTCTATCATACATGGTGTCGTTGTAAAGCTATATCTGCCTTGAGTAATCTGCAAGTATAATGGAGGCTCTATGTCATTCAGAACCCCCAGCAGAAGGCATGATATGTGCACAACTCGGAGTCAAATTTCACCTGGAAAATGAATATTTTGAAAATGTTTCTCCCTATAAAATATTAACCATACATCACACAGACGTGTGGATACTCAAATTTGAAAGCATTTGATCCATAGATTATCCTGAAAATGGAATGGTGATGTTGGGATACTCCTTGACAATTTCGTGCCCTATTGGAAGTAATATTCTGCCTGAGAGACCCAGTTTCCAAACGCCAAAACACATCAAAATCATATCCTCGTATCCTCTCTCAAAATTCGATCATACATGGTGTCGTTGTAAAGCTATATCTGCCTTGAGTAATCTGCAAATAGAATGGAGGCTCTATGTCATTCAGAACCCCCCGGAGAAGGCATGATATGTGCACAACTCGGAGTCAAATTTCACCTGGAATACGAATGTATGAATATTTTGAAAATGGAACTCACTCTAAAATATTAACCATACATCACACAGACTTGTGGATACTCATATTTGAAAGCATTTGATCCATAGATTGTCCTGAAAATGGAATGGTTATGTTGGGAAACTCCTTGACAATTTTGTACCCTATTGGAAGTAATATTCTGCCTGAGAGACCCAGTTTCCAAACGCCAAAACACATCAAAATCTTATCCTCTCTCCAAATTGAATCATACAAGCCACATACATGCGTTTGGTGTCATTGTAAAGCTATATCTACCTTGAGTAATCTGTAAGTAGAATGGAGGCTCTATGTCATTCAGAACCCCCAGGAGAAGGCATGATAAGAGCACATCTCAGAGTCAAATTTCACCTGGAAAATTAATGTATGAATATTTTGAAAATGTTTCTCCCTATAAAATATTAACCATACATCACACAGACTTGTGGAGATTCATATTTGAAAGCATTTTATCCATAGATTGTCCTGAAAATGGAATGGTTATGTTGGGAAACTCCTTGACAATTTTCTACCCTATTGGAAGTAATATTCTGCCTGAGAGACCCAGTTTCCAAACGCCAAAACACATCAAAATCGTATCCTCTCTCCAAATTGAATCATACAAGCCACATACATGCGTTTGGTGTCATTGTAAAGCTATATCTACCTTGAGTAATCTGTAAGTAGAATGGAGGCTCTATGTCATTCAGAACCCTCAGGAGAAGGCATGATAAGAGCACATCTCAGAGTCAAATTTCACCTGGAAAATGAATGTATGAATATTTTGAAAATGTTTCTCCCTATAAAATATTAACCATACATCACACAGACTTGTGGATACTCATATTTGAAAGCATTCGATCCATAGATTGTCCTGAAAATGGAATGGTGATGTTGGGATACTCCTTGACAATTTTGTGCCCTTTTGGAAGTAATATTCTGCCTGAGACCCAGTTTCCAATTGCAAAACACATCAAAATCGTATCCTCTCTCCAAATTGAATCAAACATGCCACATACATCCAGTTTCCTAACCACATCGAAATCATATCCTCGTATCCTCTCTCAAAATTCTATCATACATGGTGTCGTTGTAAAGCTATATCTGCCTTGAGTAATCTGCAAGTAGAATGGAGGCTCAATGACATTCAGAACCCCCAAGATAAGGCATGACAAGTGCACAACTCGTAGTCAAATTTCACCTGGAAAATGAATGTATGAATATTTTGAAATTGTTTCTCCCTCTAAAATATTAACCATACATAACTCAGACTTGTGGATGCTCATATTCGAAAGCATTTTATCCATAGATTGTCCTGAAAATGGAATGCTTATGTTGGGAAACTCCTTGACAATTTTGTGCCCTATTGGAAGTAATATTCTGCCTGAGAGACCCAGTTTCCAAACGCCAAAACACATCAAAATCATATCCTCGTATCCTCTCTCAAAATTCGATCATACATGGTGTCGTTGTAAAGCTATATCTGCCTTGAGTAATCTGCAAATAGAATGGAGGCTCTATGTCATTCAGAACCCTCAGGAGAAGGCATGATAAGAGCACATCTCAGAGTCAAATTTCACCTGGAAAATGAATGTATGAATATTTTGAAGAGAGAGCTGGAGAGACTACATCAGTGGAAAGCGGCGGGCCCTGATGGCATCAGCCCAAGGGTGCATAGGGTCTGTGCTGACCAACTGTGTGGAATACTCCAGCGTCTCTTCAACCTTAGCCTGAGCCTAGAAAGGGTCCCTGTGCTGTAGAAAACATCCTGTCTTGTCCCAGTGCCCAAGAAGGCACACCCCACTGTCCTGAATGACTTCAGACCTGTAGCGCTAACATCCTACATCATGAAGACCCTGGAAAGGTTAGTCCTCGCTCACCTCAGACCCCTGGTGTGTACATCACTGGACCCCCTGCAGTTTGCATACCAGCGCAACATCGGGGTGGATGATGCAATCATCTACCTTCTGCAGAGGGCCTTCTCTCACCTGAACAACGCAGGTTGCACTGTGAGGGTTATGTTTTTTTACTTCTCCAGTGCCTTCAATACCATTCAGCCCCTGCTACTGGGTGAGAAGATGAGGAGGATGAAAGTGGAAGCACCCTTAGTCTCCTGGGTCACGGACTACCTGACCGGTAGGCCACAATTTGTGCGACTACAGAGCTGTGTGTCAGAACGGGCAGTTAGCAACACAGGGGCCCCCCAGGTAACGGTCCTGTCCCCCTTCCTGTTCACCCTCTACACCTCAGACTTCAGATATAACTCTGAAACATGCCACCTACAGAAGTTCTCGGATGACTCTGCATAAGGGGTGGGCAGGAGGAGGAGTACAGGAGCACAATCAGTGACTTTGTGTTGTGGTGTGAGCAGAACCACCTTCAGCTCAACATCAGCAAAACAAAGGAGATGGTGGTGGACTTCAGGAGAACCAAGGCACAACTGACTGCAGTCCCTATACAGGGGATGGATGTGGAAATGGTTGGGTCATACAAGTTCCTGGGAGTCCATATGGACAACAGGATGGAATGGGCTGGTAACACCGGGGCCCTGTACAAAAAGGGCCAGCTCTACTTTCTGAGGAGGCTCAGGTCCTTTAACGTGTGCAGTAAACTACTGCATACCTTCTACCAGTCTGTGGTGGCCAGTGCCATCTTTTTTGCAGTGGTGTGCTGGGGAGCAAACATCAAAGCGGTGATGCTTCTCGGGTAAATAAGCTGATCAGGAAGGCTATCTCTGTCCTGGGGATGAGCCTTGACACTCTAGAGGAGGTGGCGGAGAGACGGATCCTGGCCAAACTGCTGGCCATCATGGACAACGTCACCCACCCTCTGCAAGCTATGGTTATGACGCAGAGGAGCACTTTCAGTCACAGACTGATCCCACCACGGTGTGCCAGAGAGCGCTACAGGAGGTCCTTCCTGCCGGCGGCTATTAGACTATATAATGCCTCACCGGGGTGCCGTGCCGTCGGCAACATAGATCTGGAACTGTTGGGGTGCTAGGACCTAGTTTAACAATTATGCATCCATCCGTGAGTAACTCTGGTCTGTCAGCACTCATTCACTCAGGACCGATTTATTTATTCATGCAGGTCTGTATATACATACTCCTGTACAGTTGTTATATCATATCACGTGCAATATTGCTAGTAATCTCTTCCTGTCACTTACCTGTATAGTTTGTGTAACCATGCAAGTATTCACTTATCTGTAAATATAACTGTATACTTACCTGTACAGCTAATTTTAACCATGCAAAATTTTCACTTACCTGTTCATTTAGCCAGTCTGTCTATTAAGTAAACTATTATTACCCTCGCTCATAACATACGCATTTTTAGCTACTGAAGTATTTCTCTGCTATCGACCTGTATAGTATAGTTAACCATCCAACATCCACCAATGTATAGTGTACATATTCAGCCATTCACCCATACTATGCAATGTCTTTTTATAGCTTTTTTTTGCACTCCAGATATCTTGTATTTCTATACTTTTTCATACTGCCGCTCTATGTATCATGTACCGTGTATCTGTCTTTTGTGTACTTTCGTTGTGGCATTTTGCACCTGCCCTGTGTTTTGTTGTAGCTGGAATTGACAATGAAATTTCCCCCCCGGGGGATCAATAAAGTACCTATCTATCTATCTATCTATCTATCTATCTATCTATCTATCTATCTATCTATCTATCTATCTATCTATCTCAAAGCAATGCCCTGTTCGACATCCTAAACAAGTGTTCTATTCAAGCCACTAGTCCGCAGCGCAGACGGCGTGGCAGACGTAGTAGACGATACCGGGTACGGGACGAGGATCAAGTTGAGACGATTGTGAATGAGAAAAACTACAAGAAACTACAACACCACAGTGTACATAGAGAAGCAATAGGCTTCTCTATGTAGCGATGGTCAGTCTGACAGTGTCGTTCTTTTCTGTTTCTTCTTTGGGTGGATCTCTAATTAGAGGCAGCTGCTACCCGTTGTCTCTAATTAGGGATCCAATATATATTGAGTCTGTCCCTCACGCGGGTGTGGGTCGTTATGGGAATATATGTCGTATATTTCGCATGTCACGGTGAGAAGAAAGAGTGCGTGTTTTACGTCTGTTCATTCGTGTTTTGTTTTGTGAGCGTGACGTTTATATATTCGTGTTTTGTGTTTTCAGTAGTTCGTCTTTTGGTCTTGTTATACATAGTATAATACAATCCTTACATAGTATAATAAAGATGTCTAACTACTATCCCTGCGCTGCGCCTTGGTCATTCCCACACCCACATCGTGACAGAACGACCCACCACTATCAGACCAAGCAGCGTAACTGGGGAGAGACGGAGAGAGAGGAGGTGCCGCCGCGTTATGTGCGACGCACGAGACGGGGTAATGCCCGCAAACAACCCCAAGAAAATTTTTGGGAGGGGCTATGGGGGTGGTCTGGCCGCGAAGAAGACGAGCCAGTACCACTCCCCATATGGAGCATGGAGAGGCCGAAGTACAGATGGGGGGCTCAGAGCAAGGTGGAGGAGGAGTATCTGGAGGAACATTTTGGAGAGGTTCTGGAGGAATTGGTGGAGATAGAGGAAGAGGTCGAGAGGGAGATGGCGGAGTGGTCCAGTCCAGGTCCGGTCGTCTACTCCACTCCCAGGCCGGAGCAGTCCGCTCCACCGGTACCCAGTCCGGGTCCGGTTGTCTACTCCACCTCCCTTCCAGAGCAGTCCGCTCCACCGGTGCCCAGTCCGGGTCCGGTCGTCGTCTCCACTCCCAGGCCAGAGCAATCTGCTTCACCGATGTCCAGTCCGGGTCCGGACCTCTGCCCTACTCCACGCATCCGACCTCTGGTGCGCCTCCTCAGTCCGGTACGACCCGTGCCGGCTCCCCGCACTGGACCTCCAGTATGTGCGCCTAACCAGGTGCTTCCTGTGCCAGCTCCACGCACCCGACATCCGGTGCGCCTCCCCAGCCCTGAACCTCCAGCGAAGGTCAGCGCCCCTAAACCTCCAGCGGAGGTCAGCGCCCCTAAACCTCCAGCGAAGGTCAGCGCCCCTAAACCTCCAGCGAAGGTCAGCGCCCCTAAACCTCCAGCGAAGGTCAGTGCCCCTAAACCTCCTGCGAAGGTCAGCGCCCCTAAACCTCCTGCGAAGGTCAGCGCCCCTAAACCTCCTGCGAAGGTCAGCGTCCCGCCACCTCCAACGAAGGTCAGCGTCCCTCCAGCGAAGGTCAGCGTCCCGGCACCTCCAGCGAAGGTCAGCGTCCCGGCACCTCCAGCGAAGGTCAGCGTCCCGGCACCTCCAGCGAAGGTCAGCGTCCCGGCACCTCCAGCGAAGGTCAGCGTCCCGGCACCTCCAGCGAAGGTCAGCGTCCCGGCACCTCCAGCGAAGGTCAGCGCCCCTAAACCTCCTGCGAAGGTCAGCGCCCCTAAACCTCCTGCGAAGGTCAGCGCCCCTGAACCTCCTGCGAAGGTCAGCGCCCCTGAACCTCCAGCGAAGGTCAGCGCCCCTGAACCTCCAGCGAAGGTCAGCGCCCCTGAACCTCCAGCGAAGGTCAGCGCCTCGCCACCTCCAGCGAGGGTCAGCGCCTCGCCACCTCCAGCGAAGGTCAGCGCCCCTGAACCTCCAGCGAAGGTCAGCGCCCCTGAACCTCCAGCGAAGTACCGCAGCCCGGAACCTCCAGCGAAGGTCAGTCCACCGGTACCCAATCCAGGTCCAGCCGTCTGCTCCGCCTCAGTGCCTGAGCAGTCCGCTCCACCGGTGCCCAATCCGGGACCAGCCGTCTGCTCCGCCTCAGTGCCAGAGCGGTCCGCTCCGCCGGAACCCAGTCCGGGTCCAGCCCCCTGCTCCGCCTCAGTGCCAGAGCGGTCCGCTCCGCCGGTACCCAGTCCGGGTCCAGCCGCCTGCTCCGCCTCAGTGCCAGAGCAGTCCGCTCCACCGGTACCCATTCCAGGTTCAGCCGCCTGCTCCGCCTCAGTGCCAGAGCAGTCCGCTCCACCGGCACCCAGTCCGGGTCCAGTCGCCTGCTCCGCCTCAGTGCCAGAGCAGTCCGCTCCACCGGTACCCAATACGGGTCCAGTCGTCTGCTCCGCTTCAAAGCCTGAGCAGTCCGCCCCACCGGTGCCCAGCCCGGGCCCGGTGGTTTGCCCAGCTCCATGGCCGGAGCCGTTTGTCCCACCGGTGCCCAGTCCGGGCCCGGTTGTTCTCCCCGCTCCATGGCCGGAGCCGTTTGCCCCACCGGTGCCCAGTCCAGGCCCGGTTGTTTCCCTTGCTCCATGGCCGGAGCCGTTTGCCTCACCGGTTCCCAGTCTGGGCCCGGTTGTTGTCCCCGCTCCATGGCAGGAGCCGTTTACCCCACCGGGGCCCAGTCCGGGCCCGGTTGTTTTCTCCGCTCCATGGCCGGAGCCGTTTACCCCACCGGTGCCCAGTCCGGGCCCGGTTGTTTTCCCCGCTCCATGGCCGGAGCCGTTTACCCCACCGGTGCCCAGTCCGGGCCTGGTTGTTTTCCCCGCTCCATGGCCGGAGCCTTTTGCCCCACCGGTCCACAGCCCGGGACCGGTGATAAGGAAGGGGCACGGGACAAAACTGTCCACATCGCCGGAGCCGCCCCCGATGGACTAGTGTTCCCTCCCATTTA
The DNA here is from genome assembly GCA_023634145.1 of Thymallus thymallus. Taxonomy (NCBI): domain Eukaryota; kingdom Metazoa; phylum Chordata; class Actinopteri; order Salmoniformes; family Salmonidae; genus Thymallus; species Thymallus thymallus. The sequence goes on along the minus strand of CM042396.1, from coordinate 8,192,231 downwards.
CCCCCCCGTGTTTTGTGTGTGTTTTTTTTTGTTTAGGCGTCCGGGAGTCCGCGCCTTGGACTCCCGGGTACTGTCAGGCTCTGGCCATAGAGAAGCAATAGGCTTCTCTATGTAGCGATGGTCAGAGTCTGACAGTGTCGTTCTTTTCTGTTTCTTTGTGGGTTTTGAGTCTGTCCCTCACGCGGGTGTGGGTCGTTATCGGTATATGTCGTATATTTCGCATGTCACGGTGAGTGCGTGTTTTACGTCTGTTCATTCGTGTTTTGTTTTGTGAGCGTGACGTTTATATATTCGTGGTTTTTTGTGTTTTCAGTAGTTCGTCTTTTGGTCTTGTTATACATAGTATAATACGATCCTTACATAGTATAATAAAGATGTCTAACTACTATCCCTGCGCTGCGCCTTGGTCATTCCCACACCCACATCGTGACAACATTTCAGCAACCCCATACAGTTCGTATCCATGTCGGAAGACTCCAGGGAGGCACGCTCCTCATATTGGACACGGCTCGCAGTCAATACCGAAAGGTTCCGAAGGAGGATAAGTCGGGAAGATCCCTCCATATCTAGATGTCTAGACGAGGTTCACCGGGATCGCATGAGGAACTATATACAGATTAAGCTCGAGAACGCGTGTCACTGAGGCGCTCCCTTGGGGAAAACCTTTTCTCGGCACAGCACACTCTGCCAATAGGTAACTCTGACACCAACTGGCTCCGCACTCTCGTCAAACCCACCTCGGATAACCGAAGTGCGGGGCTCCAGGGAGGATAGTATAGGAGGTATTATCCTCCCTGGCGCCCCGCAATCTACACCAGGATCACCCAGAGAATCGACTAACGCAATGGCCGTGTGGTACAACTGCCTCCTCTTGAAGAACAGGACCCTGACAGATCACGAGAAGGAAACCCTGGACCGTGTAAACGTAAAATCCGTCAGCCGCGACGGAGTCGATGTAATGATAGGACCCAAGGACATTCCCTTCACAAGACCCATATACGTAGAGTTGACGCACTACCACCATCTCGACTCTCTGTTAGCCATGCTTGCGTGCTACGTGGACCCGTCAGTGAAAAGCTTGTCGGAGTATCCCGTGAGACACGTGCAATTTGCAGAACCGCAGCATGTACATGGTCTAAAATCATGTTTTCAGCAGTTATCCACAATGCAACATCCACAACATTGGAATGATTGACTGTAGGAGCCACTGTGGCGTTTTTAACAGGTTACCATGAACATTTTTTTAAATCATGTTTTTTTAGGATGTTTCCACAATGTAAAATGTACAACTCTGATTGATTGAAAGAGCCATTGTGGCATTTTTTTACAGTTTTCCATGAACATGGTTTAAAATCATGTTTTCATGAGGTTTCCAAAATGCATCTTGTACAACACTGTCATGAAATTGTAGGAGCCAATTGTCAGGCTCTGGCCATAGGGAAGCCTTTTGCTCATCTAGTTGGCCATGGTCAGAGCCTGACAGATCTAGGATGCCTAGATCTATTTGTTTTCGTTTTGTGTTGAATCCCCAATTAGAGACAGCTGCGAGACGTTGTCTCTGATTGGGGATTCTATTTAAGTTGCTCATCCCCACACCTGTGTGTGTGTGTCATTGTTTGGATGTCATCATCTGAGTAAGTGTGTTCTTGTTCATTTGTGTATATCGTTGTTATTTTGTATAGTTCCGACTAAGTATAGTTTTATGTTAAATAAAACAATGTCGAACTATAATTACGCTTCGCCTTGGTCTATGGACACACACGATTGTGACACCAATATGGCATTTAAAACAGTTTTCCATGAACATGGTCTAAAATCATGTTTTCATGAGGTTTCCACAATGCAACTTGTACAACACTGTAATTAATGATAGTAGGATCCCCTGAGAAATTTTAAAAAGTTGTCCATGTTCATTGTCTAAAATCATGTTTTAAGCATTTATCCACAATGCAACATGAACAGCATTGGAATGATTGACTGTAGGAGCCACTGTGGCATATTTAACTGGTTACAATGAACATGTTCTAAAATCATGTTTAACTCAATGTTAATGCAAAATGTAATGCACTACTGGTTGGAGAGTGTCAGGCTCTAGCCCTAGGGAGCCCTTTGGCACCTCTAGATAGCCAGGGTCAGAGCCTGACAGATCTAGGCCATACTAGATCTATGTTTATGTTTTGTGTTGAATCCCCAATTAGAGGCAGCTGCGAAGCGTTGTCTCTGATTGGGGATTCTATTTAAGTTGTTCTGTCCCACACACAGTGTGTGGGTCATTATCTTCAGTGTCATGTGAAAGTAAGTGTATTTCTATTTGTGTTACGTTGTTACTTTCGGTAGTTCGTATATTTTGAGGATAATAAATATCATGTCGAACTACGACTGCGCTGTGCCTTGGTCCATGTATACACCCAATCGTGACAGAATGACCCACCAACAAAATACCAAGAACAGGCAGCGCTATTCTGGAGAGTCGGTGTGGAGAGAGGAGTAAGAGGATCTTCCACCACTTCGTCCTCCAACGGTCGAAAATAGAGAGACCCGAGGGATTTTTCAATCGACCACGAGAGGAACAAGCGAGGTGGTGTAGAGTCTGGAATGCTCTTCCTCCTGAGACGGATCCGGACCCATTCCTTCAGAGAATCGAGGAGGAGGAGGACTTAGAGCGCCGGTTGGCACTCGTGACGGAGCGGCTGTGTCATATGTACAAACGACGGGAGAGGGCTTCTGATCCGGTGAGGGCTGTGCTTCACCAAGCCACGATTCCGGTTCCATTCACCAGCCCGACTGTGCCGATTCCAAGTCCGGTAAGGCCAGTGCCAGCTCCACGCACCAAACCATCGGTACGCTCCCACACTCCAGCTACTCGGAGCCTCTAGTGAAGGTCTGCAGCCCGGAACCCCCAGCGAAGGTCTGCAGCCCGGAACCCCCAGCGAAGGTCTGCAGCCCGGAACCCCCAGCGAAGGTCTGCAGCCCGGAGACTCCAGCGAAGGTCCGCGGCACGGAACCCAATGCGAAGGTCCGCGGCCCGGAACCCCCAGCGAAGTCAACACCACTCTGTTGGTTGGAACATACCGCTCCACCGGTGCCCAATCAGGGTCCGGCCGTCTGCTCCGCTCCTGAATATTTTGAAAATGGATCTCCCTCTAAAATATTAACCATGCATCACACAGACTTATGAATATTCATATTTCAAAGCATTTGATCCATAGATTGTACTGAAATGGAATGGTGATGTTGTGCCCTTTTGATATAATATTCTGCATGAGAGCCCCAGTTTCCAAACTCCAAAACACATCAAACTCGTATCCTTGTATCCTCTCTCAAAATTGAATCATACATGGTGTCGTTGTAAAGCTATATCTGCCCTGAGTAATCTTCAAGTAGAATGGAGGCTCTATGTCATTCAGAACCCCCAGGAGAAGGCATGATAAGTGCACATCTCGGAGTAAAATTTAACCTGGAAAATGAATGTATGAACATTTTGAAAATGGATCTCCCTCTAAAATATTAACCATGCATCACACAGACTTATGAATATTCATATTTCAAAGCATTTGATCCATAGATTGTACTGAAATGGAATGGTGATGTTTGAAAACTCCTTAAAAATGTTGTGCCCTTTTGATATAATATTCTGCATGAGAGCCCCAGTTTCCAAACTCCAAAACACATCAAACTCGTATCCTTGTATCCTCTCTCAAAATTGAATCATACATGGTGTCGTTGTAAAGCTATATCTGCCTTGAGTAATCTGCAAGTATAATGGAGGCTCTATGTCATTCAGAACCCCCAGCAGAAGGCATGATATGTGCACAACTCGGAGTCAAATTTCACCTGGAAAATGAATATTTTGAAAATGTTTCTCCCTATAAAATATTAACCATACATCACACAGACTTGTGGATATTCATATTTGAAAGCATTTTATCCATAGATTGTCCTGAAAATGGAATGGTTATGTTGGGAAACTCCTTGACAATTTTGTACCCTATTGGAAGTAATATTCTGCCTGAGAGACCCAGTTTCCAAACGCCAAAACACATCAAAATCGTATCCTCTCTCCAAATTGAATCATACAAGCCACATACATGCGTTTGGTGTCATTGTAAAGCTATATCTACCTTGAGTAATCTGCAAGTAGAATGGAGGCTCTATGTCATTCAGAACCCTCAGGAGAAGGCATGATAAGAGCACATCTCAGAGTCAAATTTCACCTGGAAAATTAATGTATGAATATTTTGAAAATGTTTCTCCCTATAAAATATTAACCATACATCACACAGACTTGTGGATATTCATATTTGAAAGCATTTTATCCATAGATTGTCCTGAAAATGGAATGGTTATGTTGGGAAACTCCTTGACAATTTTGTACCCTATTGGAAGTAATATTCTGCCTGAGAGACCCAGTTTCCAAACGCCAAAACACATCAAAATCGTATCCTCTCTCCAAATTGAATCATACAAGCCACATACATGCGTTTGGTGTCATTGTAAAGCTATATCTACCTTGAGTAATCTGCAAGTAGAATGGAGGCTCTATGTCATTCAGAACCCTCAGGAGAAGGCATGATAAGAGCACATCTCAGAGTCAAATTTCACCTGGAAAATTAATGTATGAATATTTTGAAAATGTTTCTCCCTATAAAATATTAACCATACATCACACAGACTTGTGGATATTCATATTTGAAAGCATTTTATCCATAGATTGTCCTGAAAATGGAATGGTTATGTTGGGAAACTCCTTGACAATTTTGTACCCTATTGGAAGTAATATTCTGCCTGAGAGTCCCAGTTTCCAAACGCCAAAACACATCAAAATCGTATCCTCTCTCCAAATTGAATCATACATGCCACATACATCCAGTTTCCTAACCACATCGAAATCATATCCTCGTATCCTCTCTCAAAATTCTATCATACATGGTGTCGTTGTAAAGCTATATCTGCCTTGAGTAATCTGCAAGTAGAATGGAGGCTCAATGACATTCAGAACCCCCAAGATAAGGCATGACAAGTGCACAACTCGGAGTCAAATTTCACCTGGAAAATGAATGTATGAATATTTTGAAATTGTTTCTCCCTCTAAAATATTAACCATACATAACTCAGACTTGTGGATGCTCATATTCGAAAGCATTTTATCCATATATTGTCCTGAAAATGGAATGGTTATGTTGGGAAACTCCTTGACAATTTTGTGCCCTATTGGAAGTAATATTCTGCCTGAGAGACCCAGTTTCCAAACGCCAAAACACATCAAAATCATATCCTCGTATCCTCTCTCAAAATTCGATCATACATGGTGTCGTTGTAAAGCTATATCTACCTTGAGTAATCTGCAAGTAGAATGGAGGCTCTATGTCATTCAGAACCCCCACCAGAGGGCATAATAAGTACACATCTCAGAGTCAAATTTCACCTGGAATATGAATGTATGAATATTTTGAAAATGGAACTCACTCTAAAATATTAACCATACATCACACAGACTTGTGAATTGTCATATTTCAAAGCATTTGATCCATAGATTGTCCTTAAATGGAATGGTGATGTTGGGAAACTCCTTGACAATTTTGTGCCCTTGTGGAAGTAATATTCTGCCTGAGAGTCTCAGTTTCCAAACGCCAAAACACATCAAAATCGTATCCTCAATCCAAATTGAATCATACATGCCACAAACATGCATTTGGTGTCATTGTAAAGCTATATCTACCCTGAGTAATCTGCAAGTAGAATGGAGTCATTGAATCATACATGCCACATACATCCAGTTTCCTAAACACATCGAAATCATATCCTCGTATCCTCTCTCAAAATTCTATCATACATGGTGTCGTTGTAAAGCTATATCTGCCTTGAGTAATCTGCAAGTAGAATGGAGGCTCAATGACATTCAGAACCCCCAAGATAAGGCATGACAAGTGCACAACTCGGAGTCAAATTTCACCTGGAAAATGAATGTATGAATATTTTGAAATTGTTTCTCCCTCTAAAATATTAACCATACAGAACTCAGACTTGTGGATGCTCATATTCGAAAGCATTTTATCCATAGATTGTCCTGAAAATGGAATGGTTATGTTGGGAAACTCCTTGACAATTTTGTGCCCTATTGGAAGTAATATTCTGCCTGAGAGACCCAGTTTCCAAACGCCAAAACACATCAAAATCGTATCCTCTCTCCAAATTGAATCATACAAGCCACATACATGCGTTTGGTGTCATTGTAAAGCTATATCTACCCTGAGTAATCTGCAAGTAGAATGGAGGCTCTATGTCATTCAGAACCCCCAGGAGAAGGCATGATAAGAGCACATCTCAGAGTCAAATTTAACCTGGAAAATTAATGTATGAATATTGTGAAAATGTTTCTCCCTATAAAATATTAACCATACATCACACAGACTTGTGGATACTCATATTTGAAAGCATTTTATCCATAGATTGTCCTGAAAATGGAATGGTTATGTTGGGAAACTCAATGACAATTTTATGCCCTATTGGAAGTAATATTCTGCCTGAGAGACCCAGTTTCCAAACGCCAAAACACATCAAAATCATATCCTCGTATCCTCTCTCAAAATTCGATCATAAATGGTGTCATTGTAAAGCTATATCTGCCTTGAGTAATCTGCAAAAAGAATGGAGGCTCTATGTCATTCAGAACCCCCAGGAGAGGGCATAATAAGTACACATCTCAGAGTCAAATTTAACCTGGAAAATTAATGTATGAATATTGTGAAAATGTTTCTCCCTATAAAATATTAACCATACATCACACAGACTTGTGGATACTCATATTTGAAAGCATTTGATCCATAGATTGTCCTGAAAATGGAATGGTTATGTTGGGAAACTCCTTGACATATTTGTACCCTATTGGAAGTAATATTCTGCCTGAGAGACCCAGTTTCCAAACGCCAAAACACATCAAAATCGTATCCTCTCTCCGAATTGAATCATACAAGCCACATACATGCGTTTGGTGTCATTGTAAAGCTATATCTACCTTGAGTAATCTGCAAGTAGAATGGAGGCTCTATGTCATTCAGAACCCCCCGGAGAAGGCATGATATGTGCACAACTCGGAGTCAAATTTCACCTGGAATATGAATGTATGAATATTTTGAAAATGGAACTCACTCTAAAATATTAACCATACATCACACAGACTTGTGAATTGTCATATTTCAAAGTATTTGATCCATAGATTGTCCTTAAATGGAATGGTGATGTTGGGAAACTCCTTGACAATTTTGTGCCCTTGTGGAAGTAATATTCTGCCTGAGAGTCCCAGTTTCCAAACGCAAAAACACATCAAAATCGTATCCTCAATCCAAATTGAATCATACATGTCACAAACATGCATTTGGTGTCATTGTAAAGCTATATCTACCCTGAGTAATCTACAAGTAGAATGGAGTCATTGAATCATACATGCCACATACATCCAGTTTCCTAAACACATCGAAATCATATCCTCGTATCCTCTCTCAAAATTCTATCATACATGGTGTCGTTGTAAAGCTATATCTGCCTTGAGTAATCTGCAAGTAGAATGGAGGCTCTATGTCATTCAGAACCCCCAGGAGAAGGCATGATAAGAGCACATCTCAGAGTCAAATTTCACCTGGAAAATGAATGTATGAATATTTTGAAAATGTTTCTCCCTATAAAATATTAACCATACATCACACAGACTTGTGGATACTCATATTTCAAAGCATTTGATCCATAGATTATCCTGAAAATGGAATGGTGATGTTGGGATACTCCTTGACAATTTTGTGCACTTTTGGAAGTAATATTCTGCCTGAGACCCAGTTTCCAAACGCCAAAACACATCAAAATCGTATCCTCCCTCCAAATTGAATCATACATGCCACACACATCCAGTTTCCTAAACACATCGAAATCATATCCTCGTATCCTCTCTCAAAATTCTATCATACATGGTGTCGTTGTAAAGCTATATCTGCCTTGAGTAATCTTTAAGTAGAATGGAGGCTCTATGTCATTCAGAACCCCCAGGAGAAGGCATGATAAGAGCACATCTCAGAGTCAAATTTCACCTGGAAAATGAATGTATGAATATTTTGAAAATGTTTCTCCCTATAAAATATTAACCATACATCACACAGACTTGTGGATACTCATATTTGAAAGCATTTGATCCATAGATTATCATGAAAATGGAATGGTGATGTTGGGATACTCCTTGACAATTTTGTACCCTATTGGAAGTGATATTCTGCCTGAGAGACCCAGTTTCCAAACGACAAAACACATCAAAATCGTATCCTCTCTCCAAATTGAATCATACAAGCCACATACATGCGTTTGGTGTCATTGTAAAGCTATATCTGCCTTGAGTAATCTGCAAGTAGAATGGAGGCTCAATGACATTCAGAACCCCCAAGATAAGGCATGACAAGTGCACAACTTGGAGTCAAATTTCACCTGGAAAATGAATGTATGAATATTTTGAAATTGTTTCTCACTCTAAAATATTAACCATACATAACTCAGACTTGTGGATGCTCATATTCGAAAGCATTTTATCCATAGATTGTCCTGAAAATGGAATGGTTATGTTGGGAAACTCCTTGACAATTTTGTGCCCTTTTGGAAGTAATATTCTGCCTGAGACCCAGTTTCCAAACGCCAAAACACATCGAAATCATATCCTTGTATCCTCTCTCAAAATTCTATCATACATGGTGTCGTTGTAAAGCTATATCTGCCTTGAGTAATCTGCAAGTAGAATGGAGGCTCAATGACATTCAGAACCCCCAAGATAAGGCATGATAAGAGCACATCTCAGAGTCAAATTTCACCTGGAAAATGAATGTATGAATATTTTGAAAATGTTTCTCCCTATAAAATATTAACCATACATCACACAGACTTGTGGATGCTCATATTCGAAAGCATTTTATCCATAGATTGTCCTGAAAATAGAATGGTTATGTTGGGAAACTCAATGACAATTTTATGCCCTATTGGAAGTAATATTCTGCCTGAGAGACCCAGTTTCCAAACGCCAAAACACATCAAAATCGTATCCTCTCTCCAAATTGAATCATACAAGCCACAGACATGCGTTTGGTGTCATTGTAAAGCTATATCTACCTTGAGTAATCTGCAAGTAGAATGGAGGCTCTATGTCATTCAGAACCCCTAGGAGAAGGCATGATAAGAGCACATCTCAGAGTCAAATTTCACCTGGAAAATGAATGTATGACTATTTTGAAAATGTTTCTCCCTATAAAATATTAACCATACATCACACAGACTTGTGGATACTCATATTTCAAAGCATTTGATCCATAGATTATCCTGAAAATGGAATGGTGATGTTGGGATACTCCTTGACAATTTCGTGCCCTTTTGGAAGTAATATTCTGCCTGAGACCCAGTTTCCAAACGCCAAAACACATCAAAATCATATCCTCGTATCCTCTCTCAAAATTCGATCATACATGGTGTCGTTGTAAAGCTATATCTGCCTTGAGTAATCTGCAAATAGAATGGAGGCTCTATGTCATTCAGAACCCCCCGGGGAAGGCATGATATGTGCACAACTCGGAGTCAAATTTCACCTGGAATATGAATGTATGAATATTTTGAAAATGGAACTCACTCTAAAATATTAACCATACATCACACAGACTTGTGAATTGTCATATTTCAAAGCATTTGATCCATAGATTGTCCTTAAATGGAATGGTCATGTTGGGAAACTCCTTGACAATTTTGTGCCCTTGTGGAAGTAATATTCTGCCTGAGAGTCCCAGTTTCCAAACGCCAAAACACATCAAAATCGTATCCTCAATCCAAATTGAATCATACATGCCACAAACATGCATTTGGTGTCATTGTAAAGCTATATCTACCCTGAGTAATCTGCAAGTAGAATGGAGTCATTGAATCATACATGCCACATACATCCAGTTTCCTAAACACATCGAAATCATATCCTTGTATCCTCTCTCAAAATTCTATCATACATGGTGTCGTTGTAAAGCTATATCTGCCTTGAGTAATCTGCAAGTAGAATGGAGGCTCAATGACATTCAGAACCCCCAAGATAAGGCATGATAAGAGCACATCTCAGAGTCAAATTTCACCTGGAAAATGAATGTATGAATATTTTGAAAATGTTTCTCCCTATAAAATATTAACCATACATCACACAGACTTGTGGATGCTCATATTCGAAAGCATTTTATCCATAGATTGTCCTGAAAATAGAATGGTTATGTTGGGAAACTCAATGACAATTTTATGCCCTATTGGAAGTAATATTCTGCCTGAGAGACCCAGTTTCCAAACGCCAAAACAAATCAAAATCATATCCTCGTATCCTCTCTCAAAATTCGATCATACATGGTGTCGTTGTAAAGCTATATCTGCCTTGAGTAATCTGCAAATAGAATGGAGGCTCTATGTCATTTAGAACCCCCCGGAGAAGGCATGATATGTGCACAACTCTGAGTCAAATTTCACCTGGAATATGAATGTATGAATATTTTGAAAATGGAACTCACTCTAAAATATTAACCATACATCACACAGACTTGTGGATGCTCATATTCGAAAGCATTTTATCCATAGATTGTCCTGAAAATAGAATGGTTATGTTGGGAAACTCCTTGACAATTTTGTGCCCTTGTGGAAGTAATATTCTGCCTGAGAGTCCCAGTTTCCAAACGCCAAAACACATCAAAATCGTAACCTCAATCCAAATTGAATCATACATGTCACAAACATGCATTTGGTGTCATTGTAAAGCTATATCTACCCTGAGTAATCTACAAGTAGAATGGAGTCATTGAATCATACATGCCACATACATCCAGTTTCCTAAAGACATCGAAATCATATCCTCGTATCCTCTCTCAAAATTCTATCATTCATGGTGTCGTTGTAAAGCTATATCTGCCTTGAGTAATCTGCAAGTAGAATGGAGGCTCTATGTCATTCAGAACCCCCAGGAGAAGGCATGATAAGAGCACATCTCAGAGTCAAATTTCACCTGGAAAATGAATGTATGAATATTTTGAAAATGTTTCTCCCTATAAAATATTAACCATACATCACACAGACTTGTGGATACTCATATTTCAAAGCATTTGATCCATAGATTATCCTGAAAATGGAATGGTGATGTTGGGATACTCCCTGACAATTTCGTGCCCTTTTGGAAGTAATATTCTGCCTGAGACCCAGTTTCCAAACGCCAAAACACATCAAAATCGTATCCTCTCTCCAAATTGAATCATACATGCCACATACATCCAGTTTCCTAAACACATCGAAATCATATCCTCGTATCCTCTCTCAAAATTCTATCATACATGGTGTCGTTGTAAAGCTATATCTGCCTTGAGTAATCTGCAAGTAGAATGGAGGCTCAATGACATTCAGAACCCCCAAGATAAGGCATGACAAGTGCACCACTCGGAGTCAAATTTCACCTGGAAAATGAATGTATGAATATTTTGAAATTGTTTCTCCCTCTAAAATATTAACCATACAGAACTCAGACTTGTGGATGCTCATATTCGAAAGCATTTTATCCATAGATTGTCCTGAAAATGGAATGGTTATGTTGGGAAACTCCTTGACAATTCTGTGCCCTATTGGAAGTAATATTCTGCCTGAGAGACCCAGTTTCCAAACGCCAAAACACATCAAAATCGTATCCTCTCTCCAAATTGAATCATACAAGCCACATACATGCGTTTGGTGTCATTGTAAAGCTATATCTACCTTGAGTAATCTGCAAGTAGAATGGAGGCTCTATGTCATTCAGAACCCCCAGCAGAAGGCATGATAAGTGCACATCTCAGAGTCAAATTTCACCTGGAAAATGAATGTATGAATATTTTGAAAATGTTTCTCCCTATAAAACATTAACCATACATCACACAGACTTGTGGATACTCATATTTGAAAGCATTCGATCCATAGATTGTCCTGGAAATGGAATGGTGATGTTGGGATACTCCTTGACAATTTTGTGCCCTTTTGGAAGTAATATTCTGCCTGAGACCCAGTTTCCAAACGCCAAAACACATCAAAATCGTATCCTCTCTCCAAATTGAATCATACATGTCACAAACATGCATTTGGTGTCATTGTAAAGCTATATCTACCCTGAGTAATCTACAAGTAGAATGGAGTCATTGAATCATACATGCCACATACATCCAGTTTCCTAAACACATCGAAATCATATCGTATCCTCTCTCAAAATTCTATCATTCATGGTGTCGTTGTAAAGCTATATCTACCTTGAGTAATCTGCAAGTAGAATGGAGGCTCTATGTCATTCAGAACCCCCAGGAGAAGGCATGATAAGAGCACATCTCAGAGTCAAATTTCACCTGGAAAATGAATGTATGAATATTTTGAAAATGTTTCTCCCTATAAAATATTAACCATACATCACACAGACTTGTGGATACTCATATTTGAAAGCATTCGATCCATAGATTGTCCTGAAAATGGAATGGTTATGTTGGGAAACTCCTTGACAATTTTGTACCCTATTGGAAGTAATATTCTGCCTGAGAGACCCAGTTTCCAAACGACAAAACACATCAAAATCGTATCCTCTCTCCAAATTGAATCATACATGCCACATACATCCAGTTTCCTAAACACATCGAAATCATATCCTCATATCCTCTCTCAAAATTCTATCATACATGGTGTCGTTGTAAAGCTATATCTGCCTTGAGTAATCTGCAAGTAGAATGGAGGCTCTATGTCATTCAGAACCCCCAGCAGAAGGCATGATAAGTGCACATCTCAGAGTCAAATTTCACCTGGAAAATGAATGTATGAATATTTTGAAAATGTTTCTCCCTATAAAACATTAACCATACATCACACAGACTTGTGGATACTCATATTTGAAAGCATTCGATCCATAGATTGTCCTGAAAATGGAATGGTGATGTTGGGATACTCCTTGACAATTTTGTGCCCTTTTGGAAGTAATATTCTGCCTGAGACCCAGTTTCCAAACGCCAAAACACATCAAAATCGTATCCTCTCTCCAAATTGAATCATACATGCCACATACATCCAGTTTCCTAAACACATCGAAATCATATCCTCATATCCTCTCTCAAAATTCTATCATACATGGTGTCGTTGTAAAGCTATATCTGCCTTGAGTAATCTGCAAGTAGAAAGGAGGCTCTATGTCATTCAGAACCCCCAGCAGAAGGCATGATAAGTGCACATCTCAGAGTCAAATTTCACCTGGAAAATGAATGTATGAATATTTTGAAAATGTTTCTCCCTATAAAACATTAACCATACATCACACAGACTTGTGGATACTCATATTTGAAAGCATTCGATCCATAGATTGTCCTGAAAATGGAATGGTGATGTTGGGATACTCCTTGACAATTTTGTGCCCTTTTGGAAGTAATATTCTGCCTGAGACCCAGTTTCCAAACGCCAAAACACATCAAAATCGTATCCTCTCTCCAAATTGAATCATACATGTCACAAACATGCATTTGGTGTCATTGTAAAGCTATATCTACCCTGAGTAATCTACAAGTAGAATGGAGTCATTGAATCATACATGCCACATACATCCAGTTTCCTAAACACATCGAAATCATATCGTATCCTCTCTCAAAATTCTATCATTCATGGTGTCGTTGTAAAGCTATATCTACCTTGAGTAATCTGCAAGTAGAATGGAGGCTCTATGTCATTCAGAACCCCCAGGAGAAGGCATGATAAGAGCACATCTCAGAGTCAAATTTCACCTGGAAAATGAATGTATGAATATTTTGAAAATGTTTCTCCCTATAAAATATTAACCATACATCACACAGACTTGTGGATACTCATATTTGAAAGCATTCGATCCATAGATTGTCCTGAAAATGGAATGGTTATGTTGGGAAACTCCTTGACAATTTTGTACCCTATTGGAAGTAATATTCTGCCTGAGAGACCCAGTTTCCAAACGACAAAACACATCAAAATCGTATCCTCTCTCCAAATTGAATCATACATGCCACATACATCCAGTTTCCTAAACACATCGAAATCATATCCTCATATCCTCTCTCAAAATTCTATCATACATGGTGTCGTTGTAAAGCTATATCTGCCTTGAGTAATCTGCAAGTAGAATGGAGGCTCTATGTCATTCAGAACCCCCAGCAGAAGGCATGATAAGTGCACATCTCAGAGTCAAATTTCACCTGGAAAATGAATGTATGAATATTTTGAAAATGTTTCTCCCTATAAAACATTAACCATACATCACACAGACTTGTGGATACTCATATTTGAAAGCATTCGATCCATAGATTGTCCTGAAAATGGAATGGTGATGTTGGGATACTCCTTGACAATTTTGTGCCCTTTTGGAAGTAATATTCTGCCTGAGACCCAGTTTCCAAACGCCAAAACACATCAAAATCGTATCCTCTCTCCAAATTGAATCATACATGCCACATACATCCAGTTTCCTAAACACATCGAAATCATATCCTCATATCCTCTCTCAAAATTCTATCATACATGGTGTCGTTGTAAAGCTATATCTGCCTTGAGTAATCTGCAAGTAGAAAGGAGGCTCTATGTCATTCAGAACCCCCAGCAGAAGGCATGATAAGTGCACATCTCAGAGTCAAATTTCACCTGGAAAATGAATGTATGAATATTTTGAAAATGTTTCTCCCTATAAAACATTAACCATACATCACACAGACTTGTGGATACTCATATTTGAAAGCATTCGATCCATAGATTGTCCTGAAAATGGAATGGTGATGTTGGGATACTCCTTGACAATTTTGTGCCCTTTTGGAAGTAATATTCTGCCTGAGACCCAGTTTCCAAACGCCAAAACACATCAAAATCGTATCCTCTCTCCAAATTGAATCATACATGTCACAAACATGCATTTGGTGTCATTGTAAAGCTATATCTACCCTGAGTAATCTACAAGTAGAATGGAGTCATTGAATCATACATGCCACATACATCCAGTTTCCTAAACACATTTTGATGTGTTTTAACCATACATCACACAGACTTGTGGATACTCATATTTGAAAGCATTCGATCCATAGATTGTCCTGAAAATGGAATGGTGATGTTGGGATACTCCTTGACAATTTTGTGCCCTTATGGAAGTAATATTCTACCTGAGACCCAGTTTCCAAATGCCAAAACACATCAAAATCGTATCCTCTCTCCAAATTGAATCATACATGCCACATACATCCAGTTTCCTAAACACATCGAAATCATATCCTCATATCCTCTCTCAAAATTCTATCATACATGGTGTCGTTGTAAAGCTATATCTGCCTTGAGTAATCTGCAAGTAGAATGGAGGCTCTATGTCATTCAGAACCCCCAGCAGAAGGCATGATAAGTGCACATCTCAGAGTCAAATTTCACCTGGAAAATGAATGTATGAATATTTTGAAAATGTTTCTCCCTATAAAACATTAACCATACATCACACAGACTTGTGGATACTCATATTTGAAAGCATGCGATCCATAGATTGTCCTGAAAATGGAATGGTGATGTTGGGATACTCCTTGACAATTTTGTGCCCTTTTGGAAGTAATATTCTGCCTGAGACCCAGTTTCCAAACGCCAAAACACATCAAAATCGTATCCTCTCTCCAAATTGAATCATACATGCCACATACATCCAGTTTCCTAAACACATCGAAATCATATCCTCATATCCTCTCTCAAAATTCTATCATACATGGTGTCGTTGTAAAGCTATATCTGCCTTGAGTAATCTGCAAGTAGAATGGAGGCTCTATGTCATTCAGAACCCACAGGAGAAGGCATGATAAGAGCACATCTCAGAGTCAAATTTCACCTGGACAATGAATGTATGAATATTTTGAAAATGTTTCTCCCTATAAAATATTAACCATACATCAAACAGACTTGTGGATACTCATATTTCAAAGCATTTGATCCATAGATTATCCTGAAAATGGAATGGTGATGTTGGGATACTCCTTGACAATTTCGTGCCCTTTTGGAAGTAATATTCTGCCTGAGACCCAGTTTCCAAACGCCAAAACACATCAAAATCGTATCCTCTCTCCAAATTGAATCATACATGCCACATACATCCAGTTTCCTAAACACATCGAAATCATATCCTCATATCCTCTCTCAAAATTCTATCATACATGGTGTCGTTGTAAAGCTATATCTGCCTTGAGTAATCTGCAAGTAGAATGGAGGCTCTATGTCATTCAGAACCCCCAGCAGAAGGCATGATAAGTGCACATCTCAGAGTCAAATTTCACCTGGAAAATGAATGTATGAATATTTTGAAAATGTTTCTCCCTATAAAATATTAACCATACATCAAACAGACTTGTGGATACTCATATTTCAAAGCATTTGATCCATAGATTATCCTGAAAATGGAATGGTGATGTTGGGATACTCCTTGACAATTTCGTGCCCTTTTGGAAGTAATATTCTGCCTGAGACCCAGTTTCCAAACGCCAAAACACATCAAAAACGTATCCTCTCTCCAAATTGAATCATACATGCCACATACATCCAGTTTCCTAAACACATCGAAATCATATCCTCATATCCTCTCTCAAAATTCTATCATACATGGTGTCGTTGTAAAGCTATATCTGCCTTGAGTAATCTGCAAGTAGAATGGAGGCTCTATGTCATTCAGATCCCCCAGCAGAAGGCATGATAAGTGCACATCTCAGAGTCAAATTTCACCTGGAAAATGAATGTATGAATATTTTGAAAATGTTTCTCCCTATAAAACATTAACCATACATCACACAGACTTGTGGATACTCATATTTGAAAGCATTCGATCCATAGATTGTCCTGAAAATGGAATGGTGATGTTGGGATACTCCTTGACAATTTTGTGCCCTTATGGAAGTAATATTCTGCCTGAGACCCAGTTTCCAAACGCCAAAACACATCAAAATCGTATCCTCTCTCCAAATTGAATCATACATGCCACATACATCCAGTTTCCTAAACACATCGAAATCATATCCTCATATCCTCTCTCAAAATTCTATCATACATGGTGTCGTTGTAAAGCTATATCTGCCTTGAGTAATCTGCAAGTAGAATGGAGGCTCTATGTCATTCAGAACCCCCAGGAGAAGGCATGATAAGAGCACATCTCAGAGTCAAATTTCACCTGGACAATGAATGTATGAATATTTTGAAAATGTTTCTCCCTATAAAATATTAACCATACATCAAACAGACTTGTGGATACTCATATTTCAAAGCATTTGATCCATAGATTATCCTGAAAATGGAATGGTGATGTTGGGATACTCCTTGACAATTTCGTGCCCTTTTGGAAGTAATATTCTGCCTGAGACCCAGTTTCCAAACGCCAAAACACATCAAAATCGTATCCTCTCTCCAAATTGAATCATACATGCCACATACATCCAGTTTCCTAAACACCTCGAAATCATATCCTCATATCCTCTCTCAAAATTCTATCATACATGGTGTCGTTGTAAAGCTATATCTGCCTTGAGTAATCTGCAAGTAGAATGGAGGCTCTATGTCATTCAGAACCCCCAGCAGAAGGCATGATAAGTGCACATCTCAGAGTCAAATTTCACCTGGAAAATGAATGTATGAATATTTTGAAAATGTTTCTCCCTATAAAACATTAACCATACATCACACAGACTTGTGGATACTCATATTTGAAAGCATTCGATCCATAGATTGTCCTGAAAATGGAATGGTGATGTTGGGATACTCCTTGACAATTTTGTGCCCTTATGGAAGTAATATTCTACCTGAGACCCAGTTTCCAAATGCCAAAACACATCAAAATCGTATCCTCTCTCCAAATTGAATCATACATGCCACATACATCCAGTTTCCTAAACACATCGAAATCATATCCTCATATCCTCTCTCAAAATTCTATCATACATGGTGTCGTTGTAAAGCTATATCTGCCTTGAGTAATCTGCAAGTAGAATGGAGGCTCTATGTCATTCAGAACCCCCAGGAGAAGGCATGATAAGAGCACATCTCAGAGTCAAATTTCACCTGGACAATGAATGTATGAATATTTTGAAAATGTTTCTCCCTATAAAATATTAACCATACATCAAACAGACTTGTGGATACTCATATTTCAAAGCATTTGATCCATAGATTATCCTGAAAATGGAATGGTGATGTTGGGATACTCCTTGACAATTTCGTGCCCTTTTGGAAGTAATATTCTGCCTGAGACCCAGTTTCCAAACGCCAAAACACATCAAAATCGTATCCTCTCTCCAAATTGAATCATACATGCCACATACATCCAGTTTCCTAAACACATCGAAATCATATCCTCATATCCTCTCTCAAAATTCTATCATACATGGTGTCGTTGTAAAGCTATATCTGCCTTGAGTAATCTGCAAGTAGAATGGAGGCTCTATGTCATTCAGAACCCCCAGCAGAAGGCATGATAAGTGCACATCTCAGAGTCAAATTTCACCTGGAAAATGAATGTATGAATATTTTGAAAATGTTTCTCCCTATAAAACATTAACCATACATCACACAGACTTGTGGATACTCATATTTGAAAGCATTCGATCCATAGATTGTCCTGAAAATGGAATGGTGATGTTGGGATACTCCTTGACAATTTCGTGCCCTTTTGGAAGTAATATTCTGCCTGAGACCCAGTTTCCAAACGCCAAAACACATCAAAATCGTATCCTCTCTCCAAATTGAATCATACATGCCACATACATCCAGTTTCCTAAACACATCGAAATCATATCCTCATATCCTCTCTCAAAATTCTATCATACATGGTGTCGTTGTAAAGCTATATCTGCCTTGAGTAATCTGCAAGTAGAATGGAGGCTCTATGTCATTCAGAAGCCCCAGCAGAAGGCATGATAAGTGCACATCTCAGAGTCAAATTTCACCTGGAAAATGAATGTATGAATATTTTGAAAATGTTTCTCCCTATAAAACATTAACCATACATCACACAGACTTGTGGATACTCATATTTGAAAGCATTCGATCCATAGATTGTCCTGAAAATGGAATGGTGATGTTGGGATACTCCTTGACAATTTTGTGCCCTTTTGGAAGTAATATTCTGCCTGAGACCCAGTTTCCAAACGCCAAAACACATCAAAATCGTATCCTCTCTCCAAATTGAATCATACATGCCACATACATCCAGTTTCCTAAACACATCGAAATCATATCCTCATATCCTCTCTCAAAATTCTATCATACATGGTGTCGTTGTAAAGCTATATCTGCCTTGAGTAATCTGCAAGTAGAATGGAGGCTCTATGTCATTCAGAAGCCCCAGCAGAAGGCATGATAAGTGCACATCTCAGAGTCAAATTTCACCTGGAAAATGAATGTATGAATATTTTGAAAATGTTTCTCCCTATAAAACATTAACCATACATCACACAGACTTGTGGATACTCGTATTTGAAAGCATTCGATCCATAGATTGTCCTGAAAATGGAATGGTGATGTTGGGATACTCCTTGACAATTTTGTGCCCTTATGGAAGTAATATTCTGCCTGAGACCCAGTTTCCAAACGCCAAAACACATCAAAATCGTATCCTCTCTCCAAATTGAATCATACATGCAACATACATCCAGTTTCCTAAACACATCGAAATCATATCCTCATATCCTCTCTCAAAATTCTATCATACATGGTGTCGTTGTAAAGCTATATCTGCCTTGAGTAATCTGCAAGTAGAATGGAGGCTCTATGTCATTCAGAACCCCCAGGAGAAGGCATGATAAGAGCACATCTCAGAGTCAAATTTCACCTGGACAATGAATGTATGAATATTTTGAAAATGTTTCTCCCTATAAAATATTAACCATACATCAAACAGACTTGTGGATACTCATATTTCAAAGCATTTGATCCATAGATTATCCTGAAAATGGAATGGTGATGTTGGGATACTCCTTGACAATTTCGTGCCCTTTTGGAAGTAATATTCTGCCTGAGACCCAGTTTCCAAACGCCAAAACACATCAAAATCGTATCCTCTCTCCAAATTGAATCATACATGCCACATACATCCAGTTTCCTAAACACATCGAAATCATATCCTCATATCCTCTCTCAAAATTCTATCATACATGGTGTCGTTGTAAAGCTATATCTGCCTTGAGTAATCTGCAAGTAGAATGGAGGCTCTATGTCATTCAGAACCCCCAGCAGAAGGCATGATAAGTGCACATCTCAGAGTCAAATTTCACCTGGAAAATGAATGTATGAATATTTTGAAAATGTTTCTCCCTATAAAACATTAACCATACATCACACAGACTTGTGGATACTCATATTTGAAAGCATTCGATCCATAGATTGTCCTGAAAATGGAATGGTGATGTTGGGATACTCCTTGACAATTTTGTGCCCTTATGGAAGTAATATTCTACCTGAGACCCAGTTTCCAAATGCCAAAACACATCAAAATCGTATCCTCTCTCCAAATTGAATCATACATGCCACATACATCCAGTTTCCTAAACACATCGAAATCATATCCTCATATCCTCTCTCAAAATTCTATCATACATGGTGTCGTTGTAAAGCTATATCTGCCTTGAGTAATCTGCAAGTAGAATGGAGGCTCTATGTCATTCAGAACCCCCAGCAGAAGGCATGATAAGTGCACATCTCAGAGTCAAATTTCACCTGGAAAATGAATGTATGAATATTTTGAAAATGTTTCTCCCTATAAAACATTAACCATACATCACACAGACTTGTGGATACTCATATTTGAAAGCATTCGATCCATAGATTGTCCTGAAAATGGAATGGTGATGTTGGGATACTCCTTGACAATTTTGTGCCCTTATGGAAGTAATATTCTGCCTGAGACCCAGTTTCCAAAAGCCAAAACACATCAAAATCGTATCCTCTCTCCAAATTGAATCATACATGCCACATACATCCAGTTTCCTAAACACATCGAAATCATATCCTCATATCCTCTCTCAAAATTCTATCATACATGGTGTCGTTGTAAAGCTATATCTGCCTTGAGTAATCTGCAAGTAGAATGGAGGCTCTATGTCATTCAGAACCCCCAGGAGAAGGCATGATAAGAGCACATCTCAGAGTCAAATTTCACCTGGACAATGAATGTATGAATATTTTGAAAATGTTTCTCCCTATAAAATATTAACCATACATCAAACAGACTTGTGGATACTCATATTTCAAAGCATTTGATCCATAGATTATCCTGAAAATGGAATGGTGATGTTGGGATACTCCTTGACAATTTTGTGCCCTTATGGAAGTAATATTCTGCCTGAGACCCAGTTTCCAAACGCCAAAACACATCAAAATCGTATCCTCTCTCCAAATTGAATCATACATGCCACATACATCCAGTTTCCTAAACACATCGAAATCATATCCTCATATCCTCTCTCAAAATTCTATCATACATGGTGTCGTTGTAAAGCTATATCTGCCTTGAGTAATCTGCAAGTAGAATGGAGGCTCTATGTCATTCAGAACCCCCAGGAGAAGGCATGATAAGAGCACATCTCAGAGTCAAATTTCACCTGGACAATGAATGTATGAATATTTTGAAAATGTTTCTCCCTATAAAACATTAACCATACATCAAACAGACTTGTGGATACTCATATTTCAAAGCATTTGATCCATAGATTATCCTGAAAATGGAATGGTGATGTTGGGATACTCCTTGACAATTTCGTGCCCTTTTGGAAGTAATATTCTGCCTGAGACCCAGTTTCCAAACGCCAAAACACATCAAAATCGTATCCTCTCTCCAAATTGAATCATACATGCCACATACATCCAGTTTCCTAAACACATCGAAATCATATCCTCATATCCTCTCTCAAAATTCTATCATACATGGTGTCGTTGTAAAGCTATATCTGCCTTGAGTAATCTGCAAGTAGAATGGAGGCTCTATGTCATTCAGAACCCCCAGGAGAAGGCATGATAAGAGCACATCTCAGAGTCAAATTTCACCTGGACAATGAATGTATGAATATTTTGAAAATGTTTCTCCCTATAAAATATTAACCATACATCAAACAGACTTGTGGATACTCATATTTCAAAGCATTTGATCCATAGATTGTCCTGAAAATGGAATGGTGATGTTGGGATACTCCTTGACAATTTCGTGCCCTTTTGGAAGTAATATTCTGCCTGAGACCCAGTTTCCAAACGCCAAAACACATCAAAATCGTATCCTCTCTCCAAATTGAATCATACATGCCACATACATCCAGTTTCCTAAACACATCGAAATCATATCCTCATATCCTCTCTCAAAATTCTATCATACATGGTGTCGTTGTAAAGCTATATCTGCCTTGAGTAATCTGCAAGTAGAATGGAGGCTCTATGTCATTCAGAACCCCCAGGAGAAGGCATGATAAGAGCACATCTCAGAGTCAAATTTCACCTGGACAATGAATGTATGAATATTTTGAAAATGTTTCTCCCTATAAAATATTAACCATACATCAAACAGACTTGTGGATACTCATATTTCAAAGCATTCGATCCATAGATTGTCCTGAAAATGGAATGGTGATGTTGGGATACTCCTTGACAATTTTGTGCCCTTATGGAAGTAATATTCTGCCTGAGACCCAGTTTCCAAACGCCAAAACACATCAAAATCGTATCCTCTCTCCAAATTGAATCATACATGCCACATACATCCAGTTTCCTAAACACATCGAAATCATATCCTCATATCCTCTCTCAAAATTCTATCATACATGGTGTCGTTGTAAAGCTATATCTGCCTTGAGTAATCTGCAAGTAGAATGGAGGCTCTATGTCATTCAGGACCCCCAGGAGAAGGCATGATAAGAGCACATCTCAGAGTCAAATTTCACCTGGACAATGAATGTATGAATATTTTGAAAATGTTTCTCCCTATAAAATATTAACCATACATCAAACAGACTTGTGGATACTCATATTTCAAAGCATTTGATCCATAGATTATCCTGAAAATGGAATGGTGATGTTGGGATACTCCTTGACAATTTTGTGCCCTTTTGGAAGTAATATTCTGCCTGAGACCCAGTTTCCAAACGCCAAAACACATCAAAATCGTATCCTCTCTCCAAATTGAATCATACATGCCACATACATCCAGTTTCCTAAACATATCGAAATCATATCCTCATATCCTCTCTCAAAATTCTATCATACATGGTGTCGTTGTAAAGCTATATCTGCCTTGAGTAATCTGCAAGTAGAATGGAGGCTCTATGTCATTCAGAACCCCCAGGAGAAGGCATGATAAGAGCACATCTCAGAGTCAAATTTCACCTGGACAATGAATGTATGAATATTTTGAAAATGTTTCTCCCTATAAAATATTAACCATACATCAAACAGACTTGTGGATACTCATATTTCAAAGCATTTGATCCATAGATTATCCTGAAAATGGAATGGTGATGTTGGGATACTCCTTGACAATTTCGTGCCCTTTTGGAAGTAATATTCTGCCTGAGACCCAGTTTCCAAACGCCAAAACACATCAAAATCGTATCCTCTCTCCAAATTGAATCATACATGCCACATACATCCGGTTTCCTAAACACATCGAAATCATATCCTCATATCCTCTCTCAAAATTCTATCATACATGGTGTCGTTGTAAAGCTATATCTGCCTTGAGTAATCTGCAAGTAGAATGGAGGCTCTATGTCATTCAGAACCCCCAGCAGAAGGAATGATAAGTGCACATCTCAGAGTCAAAATTCACCTGGAAAATGAATGTATGAATATTTTGAAAATGTTTCTCCCTATAAAATATTAACCATACATCACACAGACTTGTGGATACTCATATTTGAAAGCATTCGATCCATAGATTGTCCTGAAAATGGAATGGTGATGTTGGGATACTCCTTTAAAATTTTGTGCCCTTATGGAAGTAATATTCTGCCTGAGACCCAGTTTCCAAACGCCAAAACACATCAAAATCGTATCCTCTCTCCAAATTGAATCATACATGCCACATACATCCAGTTTCCTAAACACATCGAAATCATATCCTCATATCCTCTCTCAAAATTCTATCATACATGGTGTCGTTGTAAAGCTATATCTGCCTTGAGTAATCTGCAAGTAGAATGGAGGCTCTATGTCATTCAGAACCCCCAGGAGAAGGCATGATAAGAGCACATCTCAGAGTCAAATTTCACCTGGACAATGAATGTATGAATATTTTGAAAATGTTTCTCCCTATAAAACATTAACCATACATCACACAGACTTGTGGATACTCATATTTCAAAGCATTTGATCCATAGATTATCCTGAAAATGGAATGGTGATGTTGGGATACTCCTTGACAATTTCGTGCCCTTTTGGAAGTAATATTCTGCCTGAGACCCAGTTTCCAAACGCCAAAACACATCAAAATCGTATCCTCTCTCCAAATTGAATCATACATGCCACATACATCCAGTTTCCTAAACACATCGAAATCATATCCTCATATCCTCTCTCAAAATTCTATCATACATGGTGTCGTTGTAAAGCTATATCTGCCTTGAGTAATCTGCAAGTAGAATGGAGGCTCTATGTCATTCAGAACCCCCAGCAGAAGGCATGATAAGTGCACATCTCAGAGTCAAATTTCACCTGGACAATGAATGTATGAATATTTTGAAAATGTTTCTCCCTATAAAATAGTAACCATACATCAAACAGACTTGTGGATACTCATATTTCAAAGCATTTGATCCATAGATTATCCTGAAAATGGAATGGTGATGTTGGGATACTCCTTGACAATTTTGTGCCCTTTTGGAAGTAATATTCTGCCTGAGACCCAGTTTCCAAACGCCAAAACACATCAAAATCGTATCCTCTCTCCAAATTGAATCATACATGCCACATACATCCGGTTTCCTAAACACATCGAAATCATATCCTCATATCCTCTCTCAAAATTCTATCATACATGGTGTCGTTGTAAAGCTATATCTGCCTTGAGTAATCTGCAAGTAGAATGGAGGCTCTATGTCATTCAGAACCCCCAGCAGAAGGAATGATAAGTGCACATCTCAGAGTCAAATTTCACCTGGAAAATGAATGTATGAATATTTTGAAAATGTTTCTCCCTATAAAATATTAACCATACATCACACAGACTTGTGGATACTCATATTTGAAAGCATTCGATCCATAGATTGTCCTGAAAATGGAATGGTGATGTTGGGATACTCCTTTAAAATTTTGTGCCCTTATGGAAGTAATATTCTGCCTGAGACCCAGTTTCCAAACGCCAAAACACATCAAAATCGTATCCTCTCTCCAAATTGAATCATACATGCCACATACATCCAGTTTCCTAAACACATCGAAATCATATCCTCATATCCTCTCTCAAAATTCTATCATACATGGTGTCGTTGTAAAGCTATATCTGCCTTGAGTAATCTGCAAGTAGAATGGAGGCTCTATGTCATTCAGAACCCCCAGGAGAAGGCATGATAAGAGCACATCTCAGAGTCAAATTTCACCTGGACAATGAATGTATGAATATTTTGAAAATGTTTCTCCCTATAAAACATTAACCATACATCACACAGACTTGTGGATACTCATATTTCAAAGCATTTGATCCATAGATTATCCTGAAAATGGAATGGTGATGTTGGGATACTCCTTGACAATTTCGTGCCCTTTTGGAAGTAATATTCTGCCTGAGACCCAGTTTCCAAACGCCAAAACACATCAAAATCGTATCCTCTCTCCAAATTGAATCATACATGCCACATACATCCAGTTTCCTAAACACATCGAAATCATATCCTCATATCCTCTCTCAAAATTCTATCATACATGGTGTCGTTGTAAAGCTATATCTGCCTTGAGTAATCTGCAAGTAGAATGGAGGCTCTATGTCATTCAGAACCCCCAGCAGAAGGCATGATAAGTGCACATCTCAGAGTCAAATTTCACCTGGACAATGAATGTATGAATATTTTGAAAATGTTTCTCCCTATAAAACATTAACCATACATCACACAGACTTGTGGATACTCATATTTGAAAGCATTCGATCCATAGATTATCCTGAAAATGGAATGGTGATGTTGGGATACTCCTTGACAATTTCGTGCCCTTTTGGAAGTAATATTCTGCCTGAGACCCAGTTTCCAAACGCCAAAACACATCAAAATCGTATCCTCTCTCCAAATTGAATCATACATGCCACATACATCCAGTTTCCTAAACACATCGAAATCATATCCTCTCTCAAAATTCTATCATACATGGTGTCGTTGTAAAGCTATATCTGCCTTGAGTAATCTGCAAGTAGAATGGAGGCTCTATGTCATTCAGAACCCCCAGCAGAAGGCATGATAAGTGCACATCTCAGAGTCAAATTTCACCTGGACAATGAATGTATGAATATTTTGAAAATGTTTCTCCCTATAAAATATTAACCATACATCAAACATACTTGTGGATACTCATATTTCAAAGCATTTGATCCATAGATTATCCTGAAAATGGAATGGTGATGTTGGAATACTCCTTGACAATTTCGTGCCCTTTTGGAAATAAAATTCTGCCTGAGACCCAGTTTCCAAACGCCAAAACACATCAAAATCGTATCCTCTCTCCAAATTGAATCATACATGCCACATACATCCAGTTTCCTAAACACATCGAAATCATATCCTCGTATCCTCTCTCAAAATTCTATCATACATGGTGTCGTTGTAAAGCTATATCTGCCTTGAGTAATCTGCAAGTAGAATGGAGGCTCTATGTCATTCAGAACCCCCAGCAGAAGGCATGATAAGTGCACATCTCAGAGTCAAATTTCACCTGGAAAATGAATGTATGAATATTTTGAAAATGTTTCTCCCTATAAAACATTAACCATACATCACACAGACTTGTGGATATTCATATTTGAAAGCATTCGATCCATAGATTTTCCTGAAAATGGAATGGTGATGTTGGGATACTCCTTGACAATTTTGTGCCCTTATGGAAGTAATATTCTGCCTGAGACCCAGTTTCCAAACGCCAAAACACATCAAAATCGTATCCTCTCTCCAAATTGAATCATACATGCCACATACATCCAGTTTCCTAAACACATCGAAATCATATCCTCTCTCAAAATTCTATCATACATGGTGTCGTTGTAAAGCTATATCTGCCTTGAGTAATCTGCAAGTAGAATGGAGGCTCTATGTCATTCAGAACCCCCAGCAGAAGGCATGATAAGTGCACATCTCAGAGTCAAATTTCACCTGGAAAATGAATGTATGAATATTTTGAAAATGTTTCTCCCTATAAAATATTAACCATACATCACACAGACTTGTGGATACTCATATTTGAAAGCATTCGATCCATAGATTGTCCTGAAAATGGAATGGTGATGTTGGGATACTCCTTGACAATTTTGTGCCCTTATGGAAGTAATATTCTGCCTGAGACCCAGTTTCCAAACGCCAAAACACATCAAAATCGTATCCTCTCTCCAAATTGAATCATACATGCCACATACATCCAGTTTCCTAAACACATCGAAATCATATCCTCGTATCCTCTCTCAAAATTCTATCATACATGGTGTCGTTGTAAAGCTATATCTGCCTTGAGTAATCTGCAAGTAGAATGGAGGCTCTATGTCATTCAGAACCCCCAGCAGAAGGCATGATAAGTGCACATCTCAGAGTCAAATTTCACCTGGAAAATGAATGTATGAATATTTTGAAAATGTTTCTCCCTATAAAACATTAACCATACATCACACAGACTTGTGGATATTCATATTTGAAAGCATTCGATCCATAGATTTTCCTGAAAATGGAATGGTGATGTTGGGATACTCCTTGACAATTTCGTGCCCTTTTGGAAGTAAAATTCTGCCTGAGACCCAGTTTCCAAACGCCAAAACACATCAAAATCGTATCCTCTCTCCAAATTGAATCATACATGCCACATACATCCAGTTTCCTAAACACATCGAAATCATTTCCTCGTATCCTCTCTCAAAATTCTATCATACATGGTGTCGTTGTAAAGCTATATCTGCCTTGAGTAATCTGCAAGTAGAATGGAGGCTCTATGTCATTCAGATCCCCCAGCAGAAGGCATGATAAGTGCACATCTCAGAGTCAAATTTCACCTGGAAAATGAATGTATGAATATTTTGAAAATGTTTCTCCCTATAAAACATTAACCATACATCACACAGACTTGTGGATACTCATATTTGAAAGCATTTGATCCATAGATTGTCCTGAAAATGGAATGGTGATGTTGGGATACTCCTTGACAATTTTGTGCCCTTATGGAAGTAATATTCTGCCTGAGACCCAGTTTCCAAACGCCAAAACACATCAAAATCGTATCCTCTCTCCAAATTGAATCATACATGCCACATACATCCAGTTTCCTAAACACATCGAAATCATATCCTCTCTCAAAATTCTATCATACATGGTGTCGTTGTAAAGCTATATCTGCCTTGAGTAATCTGCAAGTAGAATGGAGGCTCTATGTCATTCAGATCCCCCAGCAGAAGGCATGATAAGTGCACATCTCAGAGTCAAATTTCAGCTGGAAAATGAATGTATGAATATTTTGAAAATGTTTCTCCCTATAAAATATTAACCATACATCACACAGACTTGTGGATACTCATATTTGAAAGCATTCGATCCATAGATTGTCCTGAAAATTGAATGGTGATGTTGGGATACTCCTTGACAATTTTGTGCCCTTATGGAAGTAATATTCTGCCTGAGACCCAGTTTCCAAATGCCAAAACACATCAAAATCGTATCCTCTCTCCAAATTGAATCATACATGCCACATACATCCAGTTTCCTAAACACATCGAAATCATATCCTCGTATCCTCTCTCAAAATTCTATCATACATGGTGTCGTTGTAAAGCTATATCTGCCTTGAGTAATCTGCAAGTAGAATGGAGGCTCTATGTCATTCAGAACCCCCAGCAGAAGGCATGATAAGTGCACATCTCAGAGTCAAATTTCACCTGGAAAATGAATGTATGAATATTTTGAAAATGTTTCTCCCTATAAAATATTAACCATACATCACACAGACTTGTGGATACTCATATTTCAAAGCATTTGATCCATAGATTATCCTGAAAATGGAATGGTGATGTTGGGATACTCCTTGACAATTTCGTGCCCTTTTGGAAGTACTATTCTGCCTGAGACCCAGTTTCCAAACGCCAAAACACATCAAAATCGTATCCTCTCTCCAAATTGAATCATACATGCCACATACATCCAGTTTCCTAAACACATCGAAATCATATCCTCATATCCTCTCTCAAAATTCTATCATACATGGTGTCGTTTTAAAGCTATATCTGCCTTGAGTAATCTGCAAGTAGAATGGAGGCTCTATGTCATTCAGAACCCCCAGCAGAAGGCATGATAAGTGCACATCTCAGAGTCAAATTTCACCTGGAAAATGAATGTATGAATATTTTGAAAATGTTTCTCCCTATAAAATATTAACCATACATCACACAGACTTGTGGATACTCATATTTCAAAGCATTTGATCCATAGATTATCCTGAAAATGGAATGGTGATGTTGGGATACTCCTTGACAATTTCGTGCCCTTTTGGAAGTACTATTCTGCCTGAGACCCAGTTTCCAAATGCCAAAACACATCAAAATCGTATCCTCTCTCCAAATTGAATCATACATGCCACATACATCCAGTTTCCTAAACACATCGAAATCATATCCTCATATCCTCTCTCAAAATTCTATCATACATGGTGTCGTTTTAAAGCTATATCTGCCTTGAGTAATCTGCAAGTAGAATGGAGGCTCTATGTCATTCAGAACCCCCAGCAGAAGGCATGATAAGTGCACATCTCAGAGTCAAATTTCACCTGGAAAATGAATGTATGAATATTTTGAAAATGTTTCTCCCTATAAAACATTAACCATACATCACACAGACTTGTGGATACTCATATTTGAAAGCATTCGATCCATAGATTATCCTGAAAATGGAATGGTGATGTTGGGATACTCCTTGACAATTTCGTGCCCTTTTGGAAGTAATATTCTGCCTGAGACCCAGTTTCCAAACGCCAAAACACATCAAAATCGTATCCTCTCTCCAAATTGAATCATACATGCCACATACATCCAGTTTCCTAAACACATCGAAATCATATCCTCGTATCCTCTCTCAAAATTCTATCATACATGGTGTCGTTGTAAAGCTATATCTGCCTTGAGTAATCTGCAAGTAGAATGGAGGCTCTATGTCATTCAGAACCCCCAGCAGAAGGCATGATAAGTGCACATCTCAGAGTCAAATTTCACCTGGAAAATGAATGTATGAATATTTTGAAAATGTTTCTCCCTATAAAATATTAACCATACATCACACAGACTTGTGGATACTCATATTTGAAAGCATTCGATCCATAGATTATCCTGAAAATGGAATGGTGATGTTGGGATACTCCTTGACAATTTCGTGCCCTTTTGGAAGTACTATTCTGCCTGAGACCCAGTTTCCAAACGCCAAAACACATCAAAATCGTATCCTCTCTCCAAATTGAATCATACATGCCACATACATCCAGTTTCCTAAACACATCGAAATCATATCCTCTCTCAAAATTCTATCATACATGGTGTCGTTGTAAAGCTATATCTGCCTTGAGTAATCTGCAAGTAGAATGGAGGCTCTATGTCATTCAGAACCCCCAGCAGAAGGCATGATAAGTGCACATCTCAGAGTCAAATTTCACCTGGAAAATGAATGTATGAATATTTTGAAAATGTTTCTCCCTATAAAACATTAACCATACATCACACAGACTTGTGGATACTCATATTTGAAAGCATTCGATCCATAGATTGTCCTGAAAATGGAATGGTGATGTTGGGATACTCCTTGACAATTTTGTGCCCTTATGGAAGTAATATTCTGCCTGAGACCCAGTTTCCAAATGCCAAAACACATCAAAATCGTATCCTCTCTCCAAATTGAATCATACATGCCACATACATCCAGTTTCCTAAACACATCGAAATCATATCCTCGTATCCTCTCTCAAAATTCTATCATACATGGTGTCGTTGTAAAGCTATATCTGCCTTGAGTAATCTGCAAGTAGAATGGAGGCTCTATGTCATTCAGAACCCCCAGCAGAAGGCATGATAAGTGCACATCTCAGAGTCAAATTTCACCTGGAAAATGAATGTATGAATATTTTGAAAATGTTTCTCCCTATAACATATTAACCATACATCACACAGACTTGTGGATACTCATATTTCAAAGCATTTGATCCATAGATTATCCTGAAAATGGAATGGTGATGTTGGGATACTCCTTGACAATTTCGTGCCCTTTTGGAAGTACTATTCTGCCTGAGACCCAGTTTCCAAACGCCAAAACACATCAAAATCGTATCCTCTCTCCAAATTGAATCATACATGCCACATACATCCAGTTTCCTAAACACATCGAAATCATATCCTCATATCCTCTCTCAAAATTCTATCATACATGGTGTCGTTTTAAAGCTATATCTGCCTTGAGTAATCTGCAAGTAGAATGGAGGCTCTATGTCATTCAGATCCCCCAGCAGAAGGCATGATAAGTGCACATCTCAGAGTCAAATTTCACCTGGAAAATGAATGTATGAATATTTTGAAAATGTTTCTCCCTATAAAACATTAACCATACATCACACAGACTTGTGGATACTCATATTTCAAAGCATTTGATCCATAGATTATCCTGAAAATGGAATGGTGATGTTGGGATACTCCTTGACAATTTCGTGCCCTTTTGGAAGTAATATTCTCTCTGAGACCCAGTTTCCAAACGCCAAAACACATCAAAATCGTATCCTCTCTCCAAATTGAATCATACATGCCACATACATCCAGTTTCCTAAACACATCGAAATCATATCCTCATATCCTCTCTCAAAATTCTATCATACATGGTGTCGTTTTAAAGCTATATCTGCCTTGAGTAATCTGCAAGTAGAATGGAGGCTCTATGTCATTCAGAACCCCCAGCAGAAGGCATGATAAGTGCACATCTCAGAGTCAAATTTCACCTGGACAATGAATGTATGAATATTTTGAAAATGTTTCTCCCTATAAAACATTAACCATACATCACACAGACTTGTGGATACTCATATTTCAAAGCATTTAATCCATAGATTATCCTGAAAATGGAATGGTGATGTTGGGATACTCCTTGACAATTTCGTGCCCTTTTGGAAGTAATATTCTGCCTGAGACCCAGTTTCCAAACGCCAAAACACATCAAAATCGTATCCTCTCTCCAAATTGAATCATACATGCCACATACATCCAGTTTCCTAAACACATCGAAATCATATCCTCATATCCTCTCTCAAAATTCTATCATACATGGTGTCGTTTTAAAGCTATATCTGCCTTGAGTAATCTGCAAGTAGAATGGAGGCTCTATGTCATTCAGAACCCCCAGCAGAAGGCATGATAAGTGCACATCTCAGAGTCAAATTTCACCTGGAAAATGAATGTATGAATATTTTGAAAATGTTTCTCCCTATAAAACATTAACCATACATCACACAGACTTGTGGATATTCATATTTGAAAGCATTCGATCCATAGATTTTCCTGAAAATGGAATGGTGATGTTGGGATACTCCTTGACAATTTTGTGCCCTTATGGAAGTAATATTCTGCCTGAGACCCAGTTTCCAAACGCCAAAACACATCAAAATCGTATCCTCTCTCCAAATTGAATCATACATGCCACATACATCCAGTTTCCTAAACACATCGAAATCATATCCTCTCTCAAAATTCTATCATACATGGTGTCGTTGTAAAGCTATATCTGCCTTGAGTAATCTGCAAGTAGAATGGAGGCTCTATGTCATTCAGATCCCCCAGCAGAAGGCATGATAAGTGCACATCTCAGAGTCAAATTTCAGCTGGAAAATGAATGTATGAATATTTTGAAAATGTTTCTCCCTATAAAATATTAACCATACATCACACAGACTTGTGGATACTCATATTTGAAAGCATTCGATCCATAGATTGTCCTGAAAATGGAATGGTGATGTTGGGATACTCCTTGACAATTTTGTGCCCTTATGGAAGTAATATTCTGCCTGAGACCCAGTTTCCAAATGCCAAAACACATCAAAATCGTATCCTCTCTCCAAATTGAATCATACATGCCACATACATCCAGTTTCCTAAACACATCGAAATCATATCCTCGTATCCTCTCTCAAAATTCTATCATACATGGTGTCGTTGTAAAGCTATATCTGCCTTGAGTAATCTGCAAGTAGAATGGAGGCTCTATGTCATTCAGAACCCCCAGCAGAAGGCATGATAAGTGCACATCTCAGAGTCAAATTTCACCTGGAAAATGAATGTATGAATATTTTGAAAATGTTTCTCCCTATAAAATATTAACCATACATCACAAAGACTTCTGGATACTCATATTTCAAAGCATTTGATCCATAGATTATCCTGAAAATGGAATGGTGATGTTGGGATACTCCTTGACAATTTCGTGCCCTTTTGGAAGTACTATTCTGCCTGAGACCCAGTT
This sequence comes from Thymallus thymallus, assembly GCA_023634145.1. Taxonomy (NCBI): domain Eukaryota; kingdom Metazoa; phylum Chordata; class Actinopteri; order Salmoniformes; family Salmonidae; genus Thymallus; species Thymallus thymallus. The sequence continues at coordinate 8,158,491 of CM042396.1, read as the reverse complement.
TCCAAACGCCAAAACACATCAAAATCGTATCCTCTCTCCAAATTGAATCATACATGCCACATACATCCAGTTTCCTAAACACATCGAAATCATATCCTCATATCCTCTCTCAAAATTCTATCATACATGGTGTCGTTTTAAAGCTATATCTGCCTTGAGTAATCTGCAAGTAGAATGGAGGCTCTATGTCATTCAGAACCCCCAGCAGAAGGCATGATAAGTGCACATCTCAGAGTCAAATTTCACCTGGACAATGAATGTATGAATATTTTGAAAATGTTTCTCCCTATAAAATATTAACCATACATCAAACAGACTTGTGGATACTCATATTTCAAAGCATTTGATCCATAGATTATCCTGAAAATGGAATGGTGATGTTGGGATACTCCTTGACAATTTCGTGCCCTTTTGGAAGTACTATTCTGCCTGAGACCCAGTTTCCAAATGCCAAAACACATCAAAATCGTATCCTCTCTCCAAATTGAATCATACATGCCACATACATCCAGTTTCCTAAACACATCGAAATCATATCCTCATATCCTCTCTCAAAATTCTATCATACATGGTGTCGTTTTAAAGCTATATCTGCCTTGAGTAATCTGCAAGTAGAATGGAGGCTCTATGTCATTCAGAACCCCCAGCAGAAGGCATGATAAGTGCACATCTCAGAGTCAAATTTCACCTGGAAAATGAATGTATGAATATTTTGAAAATGTTTCTCCCTATAAAACATTAACCATACATCACACAGACTTGTGGATACTCATATTTGAAAGCATTCGATCCATAGATTGTCCTGAAAATGGAATGGTGATGTTGGGATACTCCTTGACAATTTTGTGCCCTTATGGAAGTAATATTCTGCCTGAGACCCAGTTTCCAAACGCCAAAACACATCAAAATCGTATCCTCTCTCCAAATTGAATCATACATGCCACATACATCCAGTTTCCTAAACACATCGAAATCATATCCTCGTATCCTCTCCCAAAATTCTATCATACATGGTGTCGTTGTAAAGCTATATCTGCCTTGAGTAATCTGCAAGTAGAATGGAGGCTCTATGTCATTCAGATCCCCCAGCAGAAGGCATGATAAGTGCACATCTCAGAGTCAAATTTCACCTGGAAAATGAATGTATGAATATTTTGAAAATGTTTCTCCCTATAAAACATTAACCATACATCACACAGACTTGTGGATACTCATATTTCAAAGCATTTGATCCATAGATTATCCTGAAAATGGAATGGTGATGTTGGGATACTCCTTGACAATTTCGTGCCCTTTTGGAAGTAAAATTCTGCCTGAGACCCAGTTTCCAAACGCCAAAACACATCAAAATCGTATCCTCTCTCCAAATTGAATCATACATGCCACATACATCCAGTTTCCTAAACACATCGAAATCATTTCCTCGTATCCTCTCTCAAAATTCTATCATACATGGTGTCGTTGTAAAGCTATATCTGCCTTGAGTAATCTGCAAGTAGAATGGAGGCTCTATGTCATTCAGATCCCCCAGCAGAAGGCATGATAAGTGCACATCTCAGAGTCAAATTTCACCTGGAAAATGAATGTATGAATATTTTGAAAATGTTTCTCCCTATAAAATATTAACCATACATCAAACAGACTTGTGGATACTCATATTTCAAAGCATTTGATCCATAGATTATCCTGAAAATGGAATGGTGATGTTGGGATACTCCTTGACAATTTCGTGCCCTTTTGGAAGTACTATTCTGCCTGAGACCCAGTTTCCAAATGCCAAAACACATCAAAATCGTATCCTCTCTCCAAATTGAATCATACATGCCACATACATCCAGTTTCCTAAACACATCGAAATCATATCCTCATATCCTCTCTCAAAATTCTATCATACATGGTGTCGTTTTAAAGCTATATCTGCCTTGAGTAATCTGCAAGTAGAATGGAGGCTCTATGTCATTCAGAACCCCCAGCAGAAGGCATGATAAGTGCACATCTCAGAGTCAAATTTCACCTGGAAAATGAATGTATGAATATTTTGAAAATGTTTCTCCCTATAAAACATTAACCATACATCACACAGACTTGTGGATACTCATATTTGAAAGCATTCGATCCATAGATTGTCCTGAAAATGGAATGGTGATGTTGGGATACTCCTTGACAATTTTGTGCCCTTATGGAAGTAATATTCTGCCTGAGACCCAGTTTCCAAACGCCAAAACACATCAAAATCGTATCCTCTCTCCAAATTGAATCATACATGCCACATACATCCAGTTTCCTAAACACATCGAAATCATATCCTCGTATCCTCTCTCAAAATTCTATCATACATGGTGTCGTTGTAAAGCTATATCTGCCTTGAGTAATCTGCAAGTAGAATGGAGGCTCTATGTCATTCAGATCCCCCAGCAGAAGGCATGATAAGTGCACATCTCAGAGTCAAATTTCACCTGGAAAATGAATGTATGAATATTTTGAAAATGTTTCTCCCTATAAAATATTAACCATACATCACACAGACTTGTGGATACTCATATTTCAAAGCATTTGATCCATAGATTATCCTGAAAATGGAATGGTGATGTTGGGATACTCCTTGACAATTTCGTGCCCTTTTGGAAGTAATATTCTGCCTGAGACCCAGTTTCCAAACGCCAAAACACATCAAAATCGTATCCTCTCTCCAAATTGAATCATACATGCCACATACATCCAGTTTCCTAAACACATCGAAATCATATCCTCATATCCTCTCTCAAAATTCTATCATACATGGTGTCGTTGTAAAGCTATATCTGCCTTGAGTAATCTGCAAGTAGAATGGAGGCTCTATGTCATTCAAAACCCCCAGCAGAAGGCATGATAAGTGCACATCTCAGAGTCAAATTTCACCTGGACAATGAATGTATGAATATTTTGAAAATGTTTCTCCCTATAAAATATTAACCATACATCAAACAGACTTGTGGATACTCATATTTCAAAGCATTTGATCCATAGATTATCCTGAAAATGGAATGGTGATGTTGGGATACTCCTTGACAATTTCGTGCCCTTTTGGAAGTAAAATTCTGCCTGAGACCCAGTTTCCAAACGCCAAAACACATCAAAATCGTATCCTCTCTCCAAATTGAATCATACATGCCACATACATCCAGTTTCCTAAACACATCGAAATCATATCCTCGTATCCTCTCTCAAAATTCTATCATACATGGTGTCGTTGTAAATCTATATCTGCCTTGAGTAATCTGCAAGTAGAATGGAGGCTCTATGTCATTCAGATCCCCCAGCAGAAGGCATGATAAGTGCACATCTCAGAGTCAAATTTCACCTGGAAAAAGAATGTATGAATATTTTGAAAATGTTTCTCCCTATAAAACATTAACCATACATCACACAGACTTGTGGATACTCATATTTCAAAGCATTTGATCCATAGATTATCCTGAAAATGGAATGGTGATGTTGGGATACTCCTTGACAATTTCGTGCCCTTTTGGAAGTAATATTCTGCCTGAGACCCAGTTTCCAAACGCCAAAACACATCAAAATCGTATCCTCTCTCCAAATTGAATCATACATGCCACATACATCCAGTTTCCTAAACACATCGAAATCATATCCTCATATCCTCTCTCAAAATTCTATCATACATGGTGTCGTTTTAAAGCTATATCTGCCTTGAGTAATCTGCAAGTAGAATGGAGGCTCTATGTCATTCAGAACCCCCAGCAGAAGGCATGATAAGTGCACATCTCAGAGTCAAATTTCACCTGGAAAATGAATGTATGAATATTTTGAAAATGTTTCTCCCTATAAAACATTAACCATACATCACACAGACTTGTGGATATTCATATTTGAAAGCATTCGATCCATAGATTGTCCTGAAAATGGAATGGTGATGTTGGGATACTCCTTGACAATTTTGTGCCCTTATGGAAGTAATATTCTGCCTGAGACCCAGTTTCCAAACGCCAAAACACATCAAAATCGTATCCTCTCTCCAAATTGAATCATACATGCCACATACATCCAGTTTCCTAAACACATCAAAATCGTATCCTCGTATCCTCTCTCAAAATTCGATCATACATGGTGTCGTTGTAATGCTATATCTGCCTTGAGTAATCTGCAAATAGAATGGAGGCTCTATGTCATTCAGAACCCCCCGGAGAAGGCATGATATGTGCACAACTCGGAGTCAAATTTCACCTGGAATATGAATGTATGAATATTTTGAAAATGGAACTCACTCTAAAATATTAACCATACATCACACAGACTTGTGAATTGTGAGTCAAATTTCACCTGGAAAATGAATGTATGAATATTTTGAAAATGTTTCTCCCTATAAAATATTAACCATACCATAGATTGTCCTGAAAATGGAATGGTTATGTTGGGAAACTCCTTGACAATTTTGTGCCCTATTGGAAGTAATATTCTGCCTGAGAAACCCAGTTTCCAAACTCCAAAACACATCAAAATCGTATCCTCGTAACCTCTTTCATATTTAGATCATACATGGTGTCGTTGTAAAGCTATATCTGCCTTGAGTAATCTGCAAGTAGAATGGAGGCTCAATGACATTCAGAACCCCCAAGATAAGGCATGACAAGTGCACAACTCGGAGTCAAATTTCACCTGGAAAATGAATGTATGAATATTTTGAAATTGTTTCTCCCTCTAAAATATTAACCATACATCACACAGACTTGTGAATTGTCATATTTCAAAGCATTTGATCCATAGATTGTCCTTAAATGGAATGGTTATGTTGGGAAACTCCTTGACAATTTTGTGCCCTTTTGGAAGTAATATTCTGCCTGAGACCCAGTTTCCAAACGCCAAAACACATCAAAATCGTATCCTCTCTCCAAATTGAATCATACATGCCACATACATCCAGTTTCCTAAACACATCGAAATCATATCCTCGTATCCTCTCTCAAAATTCTATCATACATGGTGTCGTTGTAAAGCTATATCTGCCTTGAGTAATCTGCAAGTAGAATGGAGGCTCTATGTCATTCAGAACCCACAGGAGAAGGCATGATAAGTGCACATCTCAGAGTCAAATTTCACCTGGAAAATGAATGTATGAATATTTTGAAAATGTTTCTCCCTATAACATATTAACCATACATCACTCATATTTGAAAGCATTTGATCCATAGATTGTCCTGAAAATGGAATGGTGATGTTGGGATACTCCTTGACAATTGTGTGCCCTTTTGGAAGTAATATTGTGTAGGCCAGTGACACAAACTCATCAAACTCGTATCCTCATATCCTCTCTCAAAATTGAATCATACATGGTGTCGTTGTAAAGCTATATCTGCCCTGATTAATCTTCAAGTAGAATGGAGGCTCTATGTCTATAGATTGTCCTGAAAATGGAATGGTGATGTTGGGATACTCCTTGACAATTTTGTGCCCTTTTGGAAGTAATATTCTGCCTGAGACCCAGTTTCCAAACTCCAAAACACATCAAACTCGTATCCTTTCTCCCTATAAAATATTAACCATACATCACTCATATTTGAAAGCATTTGATCCATAGATTGTCCTGAAAATGGAATGGTGATGTTGGGATACTCCTTGACAATTTTGTGCCCTTTTGGAAGTAATATTGTGTAGGCCAGTGACACAAACTCATCAAACTCGTATCCTCATATCCTCTCTCAAAATTGAATCATACATGATGTCGTTGTAAAGCTATATATGCCCTGAGTAATCAGCAAAGTAGAATGGAGGCTCTATGTCATTCAGAACCCCCAGGAGAGGGCATGATAAGTGCACATCTCTGAGTCAAATTTAACCTGGAAAATTAATGTATGAATATTTTGAAAATGGTTCTCCCTCTAAAATATTAACCATACATCACTCAGACTTGTGGATGCTCATATTTGAAAGAATTATATCCATAGATTCTATCCATGTTATTTGTTGACCCTTTGTTGGCATAATTGACCTCTTTCAGGCAGAGTACACCTGGAATTCCCTTTTTATCCACCATATTGAGAAAGAGGGAAAGTGTGTGGTGTTCCTTTCACCTATAGTGGAATCCAGCTTAAGGCAGGCCCAGCTCCAGTTAATTAACCCCATAACGTTACTGTAGAGAGAAAACATAGATAGTAACGTTACTATTCATAGATAGTAACGTTAGTTAGTTCGCTAGCTAACGGAGAATTCGATCCAGCTAGCAAGATACTTAACAGTGCTAACAATTCTTGTTCCACCAAACTTGCTCACTCACCTCAAACTTTCCAAATGCCAGTTGTTTTTCGCTTACAGCTTATGAATACGCTTCATCACCTTCTCAACCCTGTCTCTATTGTCAGGTTTCTCACCTAACGTTACCTCTTCGTTATCGTTCAGTGGACGCACTGCTGTAGCTTACTAGTACGCGCGCTGATGCTGTAACAAGCAAGTTTGTTCTCTTCAGTCGCATGCTGCATTGTAATGTGAACGATTAGCTGAGCCTTGGAAAGACAGTATTGCTCCAAATGTGCCTGGTCTTTGTAGTTGAATCTGTGTTTGAAATTCACTGCTTGACTGAGGGACCTTAAAGATAATTGTATGTGTGGGGTATAGAGATGAAGTAGTCATTCAACATTTATGTTTAACACTATTATTGCACACAGACGTTTAATAATAAACTCATTTAGGCTTGCCATAACAAAGTGGTTGAATACGTATTGACTCAATACATTTCAGCTTTTCATTTTAAGTTAATTTGTAACATTGTTGAAAAACATAATTCCTCTGACATGGGGTATTATGTGTAGGCCAGTGACACAAAATCTAATCAATTTTAAATTCAGGCTGTAACATGTGGAAAAAGTCAATGGGCAGGAATACTTTCTGAAGGCACTGTATGTCTAAATACAGACAAGGCAACAGACTATGGAGGGTTTTATGCACATCCAAACTGTTCACAGGAGCTGGATAAAGTTCCAATATAAAGAGAAAGGGGGAATGTCCACTCACCGTTATACTTCTCACAAATTGCATTGTTCGTTTTTCATTTTTAAACCAACAACAATATTCAGGTCAGAAGCATGACAGCATAAAATCGCTTCTCTCCTATCATGGCACTGTATGCACGTAATCAGGGGTGCCGTATAGAGGGAAAAGTTAGGGTGACTTACAGGGGCCCTAAAAAATTATTAGAACATTGTCTCCTGAATGCAATTTTTTAAGATGCAGCGGCAAAGCATTTTTGGAGAAGTGTGCATTGCTTTACGTATATTTTGCACACTGCCTGCCTTGCTGGTGGTGAGAGAGCTTTCAGTAAGCTAAAACTGATAAACTATTCGAGGTCTACTATGTCCCAGGACAGGCTTTGCAGTCTTGCCATGCTGTCCATTGAAAGTCAGTTAGCTAGAAAGCTGGACTTCAAAGACTTGATCAGTGACTTTGCTAGCAAGAAGGCTCAGCACTGGGTTCTTGGTGAGTAAGGCTGTTAAATGGCATGCCTATGGATATTGGATCACTACACACATGATGCCCACAGGCTGAGAAAAGACATAGTTGAAGTCGGAAGTTTACATACACTTAGGTAAAGTCATTAAAACTCTTTTTTCAACCACTCCACAGATTTCATGTTAACAAACTATAGTTTTGGCAAGTCGGTTAGGACATCTACTTTGTGCATGACACAAGTCATTCTTCCAACAATTGTTTACAGAGATTATTCCAGTGGGTCAGACGTTTACATACACTAAGTTGACTGTGCCTTTAAACAGCTTGGAAAATTCCAGAAAATAATGTAATGGCTTTAGAAGCTTCTGATAGGCTAATTGACATCATTTCAATTGGAGGTGTACCTGAGGATGTATTTCAAGGCCTACCTTCAACCTCAGTGCTTCTTTGCTCGACATCATGGGAAAATCAAAGAAAATCCACCAAGACCTCAGAAATAAAATTGTAGACCTCCACAAGTCTGGTTCATCCTTTGGAGCAATTTCCAAACACCTGAACGCAAGTATAAACAATAGTACGCAAGTATAAACACCATGTGACCACGCAGCCGCCATACTGCTCAGGAAGGAGACACGTTCTTTCTCCTAGAGATTAACGTACTTTGCTGCGAAAAGTGCAAATCAATCCCAGAACAACAGCAAAGGACCTTGTGAAGATGCTGGAGGAAACAGGTACAAAAGTATCTATATCCACAGTAAAACTAGTCCTATATCGACATAACCTGAAAGTCCGCTCAGCAAGGAAGAAGCCAAAACCACCATAAAAAAGACAGACTACGGATTGCAACTGCACATGGGGACAAAGATCGTACTCTGGTCTGATGAAACAAAAATAGAACTGTTTGGCCATAATGCAAGATGAAGAACACCATACCAACCGTGGAGCACGGGGGTGGCAGCATCATGTTGTGGGGGTGCTTTGCTGCAGGAGGGCCCGGTGCACTTTACAAAATAGATGGCATCATGTGGAAGGAAAATGATGTGGATATATTGAAGCAACATCTCAAGACATCAGTCAGGAAGTTAAAGCTTGGTCGCAAATGGGTCTTCCAAATGGACAATGACCCCAAGCATACTTCCAAAGTTGTGGTAACATGGCTTAAGGACAACAAAGCCCTTACCTCCTTTGTTGGCAAAACTGAAAAAGCATGTGCGAGCAAAGTCTACAAACCTGACTCAGTTACACCAGTTGTCAGGAGGAATGGGCCAAAAGCCCAGGATAAACAATTTAAAGGCAACGCTACCAAATACTAATTGAGTGTATGTAAACTTCTGACCTACTTGGAATGTGATGTAAGAAATAAACGCTGAAATAAATCACTCTACTATTATTCTGACATTTCACATTCTTAAAATAAAGTGGTGATCCTAACTGACCTAAGACAGGGAACCTAAGAATAGGATTAAATGTCAGGAATTGTGAAGAACAGAGTTTAAATGTACAGTTGAAGTCGGAAGTTTACATACTTAGCCAAAGCTTCTAAAGCCATGACATTTTCTGGTATTTTCCAAGCTGTTTAAAGGCACAGTCAACTTAGTGTATGTAAACTTCTACAATGTAAAAAAATAAAGAAAAACCTTAATATACCATTAATATTCTTAACGTTTGGCCCCCAGTAAATTAATCATTAATGTTAAGAGAATTTTCCATTCAAGAATTTTACCATTAAAATTACATTTAGACTGTAAAATCCTTTAGCACATTTCTTATAGAGGGTATCAGTCTTGCATCAAATAGTGAATTCCACTGTATGCAGAATGTTGCATACATGTCTGCACAGTGTTATGTTCTCTCCAGCTCCCTGTCAGTAAATATTGGACTACAAGAGAGTTGCAAGCCTGCAAAGGTAGAGCTATTTAAAGCTTTGAATGGGTTGATTGTGTCCTGGAGGTGTGGTTACTGCAATTGCGCAGGGTTGGTGTGGCCTGTGGTGGTGGGGCTCAATGTGATATTTTTTCATGGGGTCCAAAATCCCTGGCTGTGCCCCTGCACGTAGGCCTAAAATGTCTTTACTCATAATATATGCACATACAGTGGGGAGAACAAGTATTTGATACACTGCTGATTTTGCAGGTTTTCCCACTTACAAAGCATGTAGAAGTCTGTCATTTTTATCATAGGTACTCTTTAACTGTGAGTGACGGAATCTAAAACAAAAATCCAGAAAATCACATTGTATGATTTTTAAGTAATTTATTTGCATTTTATTGCATGACATAAGTATTTGATACATCAGAAAATCAGAACTTAATATTTGGTACAGAAACCTTTGTTTGCAATTACAGAGATCATACGTTTCCTGTAGTTCTTGACCAGGTTTGCACACACTGCAGCAGGGATTTTGGCCCACTCCTCCATACAGATCCTTCAGGTTTCGGGGCTGTCACTGGGCAATACGGACTTTCAGCTCCCTCCAAAGATTTTCTATTGGGTTCAGGTCTGGAGACTGGCTAGGCCACTCCAGGACCTTGAGATGCTTCTTACGGAACCACTCCTTAGTTGCCCTGGCTGTGTGTTTCGGGTCGTTGTCATGCTGGAAGACCCAGCCACGACCCATCTTCAATGCTCTTACTGAGGGAAGGATGTTGTTGGCCAAGATCTCGCGATACATGGCACCATCCATCCTCCCCTCAATACGGTGCAGTCGTCCTGTCCCCTTTGCAGAAAAGTATCCCCAAAGAATGATGTTTCCACCTCCATGCTTCACGGTTGGGATGGTGTTCTTGGGGTTGTACTCATCCTTCTTCTTCCTCCAACCACAGCGAGTGGAGTTTAGACCAAAAAGCTGTATTTTTGTTTCATCAGACCACATGACCTTCTCCCATTCCTCCTCTGGATCATCCAGATGGTCATTGGCAAACTTCAGACGGGCCTGGACATGCGCTGGCTTGAGCAGGGGGACCTTGCGTGCGCTGCAGGATTTTAATCCATGATGGCGTAGTGTGTTACTAATGGTTTTCTTTGAGACTGTGGTCCCAGCTCTCTTCAGGTCATTGACCAGGTCCTGCCGTGTAGTTCTGGGCTGATCCCTCACCTTTCTCATGATCATTGATGCCCCACGAGGTGTGATCTTGCATGGTGCCCCAGGCCGAGGGAGATTGACCGTCATCTTGAACTTCTTCCATTTTCTAATAATTGCGCCAACAGTTGTTGCCTTCTCACCAAGCTGCTTGCCTATTGTCCTGTAGCCCATCCCAGCCTTGTGCAGGTCTACAATTTTATCCCTGATGTCCTTACACAGCTCTCTGGTCTTGACCATTGTGGAGAGGTTGGAGTCTGTTTGATTGAGTGTGTGGACAGGTGTCTTTTATACAGGTAATGAGTTCAAACAGGTGCAGTTATTACAGGTATTGAGTGGAGAACAGGAGGGCTTCTTAAAGAAAAACTAACAGGTTTGTGAGAGCCGGAATTCTTACTGGTTGGTAGGTGATCAAATACTTATGTCATGCAATAAAATGCAAATTAATTATTTAAAAATCATACAATGTGATTTTCTGGATTTTTGTTATAGATTCCGTCTCTCACAAATGAAGTGTACCTATGATAAAAGTTACAGACCTCTACATGCTTTGTAAGTAGGAAAACCTGCAAAATCGGCAGTGTATCAAATACTTGTTCTCCCCACTGTATATACAAAATACTGGCCTCCTGTCAATTGTATTGTTGCCTAGTGCGAGGCAGATAAAATAAAACAAATCAAGGCATTATATGTGATTTGTGAATAATAAAAGCATGAGGGCAAAAACCTTTTAAAACCCTTTTATTCATAGGCTACTTTTGGCTAATGGCCAGCATAAAAATACACTTATGCGATGCTGCTAAACCAGCCTTGATTAAAAGGAGGATAGGCTATGCTTGGTTTTTAATCAAATTAAAAGAAAAGGGGGAAACCAATCATTTATTTAGGTTCCTAAATACGGGATTCACTGGCACAAAAGGCAAATATCTCATTTTATGGGCACTGTACGTCATGGCTGGATAGGCTGCTATCCAGCCATGATAGCTCTCAAAAATCCAGCCATGATAGCTCTTCCGCTCTCAAAATCCGTGCCATTATCAACTGCGTTACCATTAAGAACACATTTTTGTGGGTTGAACATTTTATTTAAAAAAAAAAAACCTACAGGACGGTAGCTCTCCAGCAACAAGGTTGGAAAGCCCTACTCTATCCAAAATGTAAATTGTATTACTCCAATGTTTACAAACAAAAATGTCCATAGCCCTGAATACCAAAAACGCAGTGGGGCTGCCATTTCACTGAAAGATTAATCCCAGACTGTAGCCTTACATTTTTGAACAGATGAGGGGCTCTAAATTGGAGGACAGACTTCCATGACTTGTGAGAGAATATAAACCTCTATGTTGCAACTGTGCTCTGCTTGACAATTTTCTGGCGGGCACCCCTGGAACCTGAGGCATCAACCACAGAGAAACCCCCTGCAGAGTTAGGGAATCCATGAGCTGCTACATATTTGCGGTAAGCTTCACGAATAATGCGAAAGGCTTGTGTGTTGGCATAGGGGATGTCTGTAACTGGGTCTTTGTACAGTGCAGCCTTATGGGTGACAGGACAGACTTCCTGGGTGGGGGGCTGGGAGCCAGTCCGCACTGCCTGGGGGAAGGCAGCCTCAAAGGCCTCCTTGTCGCTAAATGTGATGTAAGTGCGGGAGCAAAGACCTCCCATGGGTTGCTTGAAAGGCATGGGACTTGGTGCCACAGAAGCAACGGGCTGCGGTGTGTCCTGGTCAAACCTTAAAAAACAAAAAAACACTTTAGTTAATGCTACATAGACTCCTTGGCTAAATAAAAAGATTATTAAAATTATATAAAACGTCAGCAACCATCACCCAACTAACAAAGGACAATAATAGCTTTAGTGTAAACAATGCTGTACTCTACTCCAGGTTTATACTGTGGCCATTGCCAAGTAGCTACTTGGGCATAATTTAATAATGAGACATTGCATGACTTTTTGTATTTAAAAATAAGGCTGTAACGTAACAAAATGTGGAAAAGTCAACGTGTCTGAACTCTTTTCGAATGCACTGTATATGGTATAATGTGTATATTTATGTTGTATATACAGGACACAGTTGTAAAAGAGACCTATGTCTAAATAGGTCTTCCCTGTTAAAATAAAGGTAGCAAAGTTGCCTTTAATACTACTGTAAATATGATGTTGTAAAATTAACAGAAAAGGGTCATTGTAAAAACCTTGTAAAAGAAAAAAAAAATGTACCATTAAAATGTCTCCATTAAATAGTCTTAGATGTAAGGTCCCCTAAAAGTGTGGTTGTGGTACCGGTTCCAACCAACATTTACACTTATAAATCAATCTGTGGATACCGTAGATCGAAATGGCTTGCACTGAGTCCTGGTTCCCACGGACACAGTATTCTGAATCTGTGTGATGTAGGATGTTAAATCTGAAACCACTTGAAGCTGGGATGTCCCTCCTACCATTTCATTCACTCATCTGACTGTCCAATTCCTGGCAGAACCCTACATCACAGCCACTGACAAAGCACATGCCTGCAATTGTTACATTGTAGCGCAGCAGGAGAGCATAGTTTAATCAGGTAGCACATTCAGAGATCGATATTATTATATTAATCTAAAATAATTCATCGATTTTAAACCAAAAACAATACTTATGTCATGCAATAAAATGCTAATTAATTATTTAAAAATCATACAATGTGATTTTCTAGATTCCGTCTCTCACAGTTGAAGTGTACCTATGATAAAAATTACAGACCTCTACATGCTTTGTAAGTAGGAAAACCTGCAAAATCGGCAGTGTATCAAATACTTGTTCTCCCCACTATGTATTTTACAGTTATAAGGAAGGTGAAATCTTAGTCGTTTTATAATTTGATTATACTATATTTAGAAAGCATGTAAGTCATACAGTTTTGTTGAATAGGAAATACATCAAATATTTCCATCATATTTGTACTGTGTACTTGAGCTTGTGGTACGGATGGACCTGTGAAAACTCCTTGCATGTAAAATATTATTCAAATGCATTGTTAAAAATGCATAAAACTTTTTAACAAAATATGAATTGTGTATTATGTATTTTAAAACCATTTTTTCCAGATAGTGGAATGCTTTTAACAATCTGTTTACACTAGCATTGCTACATTCTCTAACAGTATTTTTTACAAGACAAATTTGACATTTTCTCAGTAAAGGAAAACAAAACACTCACACCCCTAAAACTGAGTCTCCTTACCCTTCCACATCCACATTTTCTTCTTTTAAGATGGAATTGGGCACCAGGGGCATGAGGACAGAGTGGTAGCGGATGGTGGGGCCCTCAAATCGACGCTTCTTATGGACCTGTTTTTTCTTGTCGGCCTCAAGACGCTCGTAGTTCTCTTTAATAGAAAAACGCATACAGAAATGGTCAATTAATGTGACACCGGCCAAGCTACGTTAATATTTTCCCACATTGTTTAGTATGCACAACCATGTGTCATGTCTTTTAACACTAGGTATTCTATGAGACATCTCTTTTACCATCCCCGCTTTTGTCCTTGAACCTCTATATTACATAGATTTGTAGACAGCTTATTTCCCACCAACTTCACTAATATCAACTCCTGTAATAAGGATTAATAGGAATCCATTGTAATCAATTCAGGTAACATGAGTTGTTAACTTGTATATTCAAGTGCCTCTATATGTCAAATTAATATTCAGGTAGTCTAAACGCCTGCAATTATAGTGGGCACGCCATTGTATTTCTTGTGCCTATATGTGATGGCCATTATGGACCAATATTATAAATCAGTAAACTTAGTGGACTTTGAACCATGTCGCCATTATTGAGAATAAACAGGGCAACTCTAGACTATTGAGATTCCCCCTTAAGTCTTACCCAGCGATCGGAGGTTGATCTCAGCAGTTATTTTGGCCTCAGCCAGCAACTCTTCCTGTGCCAGAGGTCGGTCGTGGTGGGCTCCCCTCCGCCGTCGTGGGGCATCTTGTCTTTCTTGCAGCCGCAGGTTGGTCTTCCGCGTATGCTCACTGGTCGACTGGCGCACAGACTTCCGAGCTGGGGAAGAGTTGAGTCAGTGACGAGGCTTACAGGGATGTTCCACTCAATACAATTTAACATGATTTTTCCACTTACCGTGGCTGTAGTCAATTCCATACATGTCTGCATTAGATTGGATACTATTGGTTAAATCAGAGTTAGAAAAAATGGTAGAGGGCAGACATCCTATCTTTGCCATTAATCGCTTCTGTGACACCATGTGTAACCATCTCCCTTTTAAAGTAGTCAAATGTTTTATTCTTTTGGGTTTTCAAAAATGGGCATTAAGCCAACGCTAAAGGAATACTTCAGGGTTTTGGCAATGAGGCCCTTTATTTACCTTCCCAGAGTCAGATGAACTCGGGGATTACATTTTTGTGTCTGTGTCCAGTATGAGGTAGTTTCGCAAGCCAATGCACAATGACTGGAAGTCTATGGGTCTCTATTAGCATGCTAGCAGAGACCCACAGACTTCCATTCATTGCGTTAACGCTCACAAAACGACCTCTTAACTTCCTTCATACAGATATAAAAATGGTATCCACAAGTTCATATGACTCTGGGGAAGTAGATAATCCCGAAGTAACCCTTGAATTATTTACTGCCCACAGCAGTGCTGGACTGTTGCTCAGGATGTTGCTGTAAGTTGCTCTGGGTATGATAAATGACTAAAATGTATAATTAATTGGCTGTTCCCTCCTGGATGAAATTCTGTAATCTCCATTAACCCATCCCCAAATTATGTTGCCTTTTTCTTACTATGTGTTTTTATGATCCACTTTTTGTGATGCATCAAAACATCCAAATTTATTACATGTGACTATTTTCCTTACTTTTAGGGCCCATAATGCAATTCAGAAAATAGGCGTGGCTTCACAACATTTTCTGAGCAATGTAAAATGTTGAGCAATGTAATAAAGTAATGACTTTTCAAATACGTTACATTACACTGGCAGATCATTTGTTAGCTACACTATCCTTACAAACCGCATAGCATTACAGCAGTATGTACCGGTATATTGGCTAGTTACCTAACATTAGTTGGATACTAATACATCGAACTGCCAGGCAGTATATTAACTATCTGCGATCTAACTAACCAACCAAAGTTTATTGACTTGATTATTCACATAATTCTTAGCTAAGTGGTTTAGTCTTTGTTCGTTTCAACTGACATTGTTAATTCTGTCTACTCAGATTTCAAAGCACTCTCGGGCATAATAACTGATGAATTTACGAACGCTCAACACCCGTTGAATATGGCCGGTGTCAGTAAACGGCGGCAAAAAAAAGCAAAAGCGTAATAAATAGTTGCCAGCAGCACAGTTACAGTCACCAATGCTCTGGATAACATGAAAACAGCCTAACCAGCTCTGCTATGGCGAGTAGAATGGTCAGAGTGAGGTGTTCTCTCATTTGTGTCTGGAAGTAGCTAGCCATCGCAAGCCAGTTAGCCTGTGTCAATGGGTGCTTGACTGCCGTTGAACTCTCTGATCAACCCTACTCCTAGGCCAGAGCGTCCAGTGTGCGCTCTAAATGCTCCGAGAACGAAATGCTCTGAATTTACAATCCGACAACGCTCTGGATTACCCAGAGCGCACTCTGGCACTGCAGATTGAATTTACGAACACACCTGAAATCGTAAAACGTTTAGCTAGTAATTTGATATTCTAACAAGGTAGCAACCTTTCAGTTACTTGCCCAACGCTTTAACCACTAGGCTACCTGCCGCCCTAAATGTATAGGTATTCGAACACAGCTAATGACTATTAAATAGCTAGAAACTGTATTTTCTAAAATGTTATGTAGGTACGTTTCTTCATAAAGGGATACTTTGTAATACAAGTCTGATTGGAGTGTTAGGCTTTGAGCCAGTGGAAAAATCACGTTAGGTTAAATTTTGAGTGGGACATCCCATTAAGAGACAACACACTTAAAATAAAAATATGTATCTTTCCTTTGAGATGATTTAAAAGCTACAATCTGTGATTGGTCCATCCATTTCTGGACCTTTAAATGAATGATTCTTAAAGCCATTGATTCTTGAAGAATAGCTTATAAATGCCTTTTGAGTAAAATTCAAACCAAAATATATGCATCTCTTAATCCATAATTTGTAAACAATGTGTAACTTCAAAAAAGGTGTTTAAAACTATTTTTTTTCTTCCCTCATGGACGGTCAGTCACTCCCCTCAGCTGTTTACCTAAACACATGGCAGGGCAGTCTGGGTTATATTTGGATCCCAAGACTGTAGCTTTAAGTGTGGCAACAGCATTTAACACAAGCTTTGTAATACCCTGAGGAAAGCATAATTGCTTCTTACAACAACTGAATATATGAGCTATATTGTAACAAACCATACGCCATGGTACATTTTGTAATGTCATTTGATGCCATAGCTCAGGGGATGCATAAAATATTTTAGCTATTTTCACTGTGAGAATTAGGGATGCAATACATGGCAGTGGCAAAAAAAAAAAGGCAGAAAATGTATGAAATAATCTAGGCATTCAAAAGTTACCTGGGGCGGCAGGTAGCTGAGTCCTTAGAGCGTTGGGCCCATAACAGAAAGGTTATCGAATCCCTGAGCTGACAAGGTAAGAAATCTGTCGTTCTGCCCCTGAACAAGGCAGTTAACCCACTGTTCCTAGGCCGTCATTGTAAATAAGAATTTGTTCTTAACTAACTTGCCTAGTAAAATAAAGGTTAAATAAAAATAAATAAATAAATTCTCCACCATACTACATTGTTAATGTGAAAAACTGTGATACCATATTAAATAGCCATCATAGAAAGCTGAATATATATGTATATATATATATAAATATATATATATATATACATACACATACATACATATACACATACATACATACACATACATATACACATACATACATATACACATACATACATACATACATACATATACACATACATACATATACACATACATACATATACACATACATACATATACACATACATACATATACACATACATACATACACACATACATATACACATACATATACACATACATACATACATACATACATACATACATACATACATACATACATACATACATACATACATACATACATACATACATACATACATACATACATACATACATATGTGTATATATATACACACACATACATACACATATATATACACACATATATATATACATACATATATACACACATACATACATATATACACACACACAAGATATTGGTTGTGTAGATCAAGCTATGGCGCAGGTGACACCCGAATTTGAATCCAGTTATTATCCAAATGAGCAAGGCTGAGCATGTGTGTATCAGCACCAGGAGTTGACTGCTGGTAGTTAAGCTTCATAAGTAACTTCTGATAGTAAAAAACAAAAACACTGCAAATTGTTGATGGTATTTGCGAAATTAGCCAGAGTTAGGTCTCAAAATGTTTGCCAAAAATGATTTATAATTTGGTCTCAAAATGACATTCCCTACCATGCAGTCATGGGAACAGGCTTTTCAACAACATATACAGTGCATTCGGAAAGTATTCAGACCCCTGACTTTTTCCACATTGTTACATTTCAGTCTTATTCTAAAATGGACTAAATTGTTATGTTTTTTCCTCATCATTCTACACACAATGCCCCACAATGACAAAGCAAAAACAGGTTTAGCAATTTTTGCAAACGTATTAAACGTAAATACCACATTTACATAAGTATTCAGAACCTTTATGCAGTACTCTATTGAAGCACCTTTGGCAGCAATTACATCATTGAGTCTTCTTGGGTATGACGCTACAAGCTTGGCACACCTGTATTTGGGGAGTATCTGCAGATCTGAAGGTTCACCATCACAAGCTCTGTCAGGTTGGATGGGGAGCTGCTGCACAGCTATTTTTAAGTCTCTCCAGAGACGTTAAATCAGGTTTAAGTCCGTGCTCTGGCTGGGACATTCAGAGACTTGTCCCGAAGCCACTCCTGAGTTGTCTAGGCTGTGTGCTTAGGGTCGTTGTCCTGTTGGAAGGTGAACCTTCGCCCCCAGTCTGAGGTCCTGGGCGCTCAGGAGCAGGTTTTCATCAAGGATCTCTCTGTACTTTGCTTCATCTCTCCCTCAATCCTGACTCGTCTCCCAGTCCCTGCTGCTGAAAATCATCCGCACAACATGATGCTGCCACCACCATGCTTCACCGTAGGGATGGTGCCAGGTTTCCTCCAGACGTGACGCTTGGCATTCAGGCCAAAGAGTTCCATCTTGGTTTCATCAGACCAGAGAATCTTGTTTCTCATGGTCAGAGTCCTTTAGGTGCCTTTTGGCAAACTCCAAGCGGGCTGTCATGTGCCTTTTACTGGAGTGGCTTCCGTCTGGCCACTCCACCATAAAGGCCTGATTGGTGGAGTGCTGCAGCGATGTTTGTCCTTCTGGAAGGTTCTCATCTCCACAGAGAAACTCAGGAGCTCTGTCAGAGTGACCATCAGGTTCTTCGTCACCTCCCTGACCTTGGCCCTTCTCCACCGATTGCGCAGTTTGGCCAGGTGGCAAGCTCTAGGAAGAGTCTTAGTGGTTCCAAAATTAAACATTTAAGACTGATGGAGGCCACTGTGTTCAATGCAGCAGACATTGTTTGGTACGACTGCCATATTGCATCTCCATCCCAAAGCCCTTGCTTGGAAGTGTACTTCACAAGACTGCCAAGAACCTTGCCCTCATCCAGGCCAAGGTGGTGAGACACTGTAGTGATGACACCATAGGCCTTGTTGATCTCTGCACCAGACACTTGGGGTCCAACATGTACGCTGTGGCGTGTATGGGCTTTAGGCAGAATTCTTCATGCTTTAAGTATTTCAGAACTGCAGTTTCCTCTGCTTGGAGCAACAGTGAAGTTGGCAGGGCAGTACGGATTTCTTCTGCAAGAAGAGTCTGAACATCAGACAGGATGGCATCGTCTCCCTCAATCCGTGCAATGGCTACTGCTATATGTTTCAGGCTGCTTACAACTCTCTCCCAAAATACATCATCCAGGAGGATACTCTTGATGGGGCTGTCCATATCGGCAGACTGTGATATGGCCATTTCTTGGAGACTCCTTCCCCTCCAGGAGACTGTCAAACATGACAGCACCACCCCTACGGGTGTTGCTGGGCAGCTTCAATGTGGTGCTCTTATTCTTCTCACTTTGCTTGGTGAGGTAGATTGCTGCTATAACTTGATGACCCTTCACATACATAACCATTTCCTTGGCTCTCTTGTAGAGTGTATCCATAGTTTTCAGTGCCATGATGTCCTTGAGGAGCAGATTCAATGCATGAGCAGCACAGCCAATGGGTGTGATGTAAGGGTAGGACTCCTCCACTTTAGACCAAGCGGCCTTCATGTTCTCAGCATTGTCTGTCACCAGTGCAAATATCTTTGGACCACCCATCAGAGATGATTGCAATACAGTCTGCTTTCTTTTCACCTCAAATAGAAGTAGATGGACTTTTGTCAGAGGTTGCTTGTTGTTAGTGCTGAGGGAACTTTATGCACTTGGCCAGATGATTCTGCATCTTTGTTGAATTCTTCACATATGATTTGGCACAGTATCTGCAAATGTACACAGTTTTTCCATCTACATTAGCTGCAGTGAAATGTCTCGGCCTTCATGTTCTCAGCATTGTCTGTCACCAGTGCAAATATCTTTGGACCACCCATCAGAGATGATTGCAATACAGTCTGCTTTCTTTTCACCTCAAATAGAAGTAGATGGACTTTTGTCAGAGGTTGCTTGTTGTTAGTGCTGAGGGAACTTTATGCACTTGGCCAGATGATTCTGCATCTTTGTTGAATTCTTCACATATGATTTGGCACAGTATCTGCAAATGTACACAGTTTTTCCATCTACATTAGCTGCAGTGAAATGTCTCCGCACATCAGATAGTGCCCGAGGCAGTTAAGAGTAAACAACTCATTTTGTAAGATAATGTTTTTTAAATGAAACGTATGGAAACAGTTGAATGAACACTCAGTTAGCAGGCTCAAGCAAGCTAAAACCCACATGGTAGCAAAATCTAACTAGCAGAAATTGTTAACAAGTTGATGATTTAAACACACTTTGCTGTGGCTACTAACTACTAGTTAACAAAAAAAACAATGTATGTCATATAAAATATATTCACCCCACCCAGTATTGTAATCAAAACATACCAGAAAGTATGTAGTCCTTGGCTCAGATAGTGTAGTAATGTGGGCTCAATTAGTGTGCAAGATCTTGAGAATCAGCTGTACATGTAAGAATGCTAGAAGAATGCACTGGCATGCAGAGGGTTGCAATTCCATTTAATTGTGGATAGTTTAACCAAAATATGCCACAAGACCTAGAATTGCCTTATGTGTATCCCACAAAAACGGTTCACTGTTATAAGTTAACCTTTTTATGAATTTAAGCAAAATTCCCCAAATTCCAGAAACATTCCCAGAAATGTATTAATTTACTGTATGCTTTCCACCATGCATGCAACATTAATATGAATTCCATTTAAACATGAGATTTTCAATGAGATTAGCCATTTTCCATGGACATATAGGCGCTGTGCGCCATTGCTGACTAAATTCCCTCCATTAACATCTGCATTTACGCTAAGAGGTGCTTTGGTGAGTCTTAAATCTCCCCACTTGCACTGCCTGCAACTGGCACTTCAGCACACATTTTCAAGAATACACCTCAGATAATGCCAGCCCTCTGACCTCAGAGCAAGTGTGCTAATGTTATACTGGTAAATTGCCAATCCTTGTGTTATGGTAAGAAAATAGCCAATACTGTAAACCTGCTTTGGGCAATACGTTACTTAGCTGAAAATAGAGCCCATACAGATAAGAGCCCTCTTACCCTCTCCAAACTCCTGAAACTCTTGCGGGGCCCTCTCCACTTTGGCTTTCTCAGTCTTCTTCAGCTCCTCCGAGGGCGTCTTTGGTTTAGGCTTGGTCACCTTCAGAGGTTCCTTGGAATAGAAAGAAATGTCTATCAACATGTTCATGGAAAATGTGCATACATGTGTATGAAAAATGCATAACCCACATGATTTATTCAAGTTCATACACCTCAGAAGTTCATACTTCGATAAATCTAACTTCATAAATGCCATTACCTTTAAAACAATATCAAAATCAATCTATGCATGCATTTCAATGACGAGGATATTGAGGTCTCAATATCCTCGTCATTGTATGACCATCCTGAATGGAAGAAGATGTTCTATCAGTGGGTTTGCCAAAGTCATGGCCCTGATTCCAACCATTTCAAAAGGTGATTAATTCAATATGGAATGACCAAATATTAATGTTTAGTTGTAGTCTAGTGGTTATCACAACTTTATGATTTAAAAGAAAATGGTAGCTCACAGTAAACACGATCCCACAAGGTTACATTTATTAGATAGCCTATGTTTGCTGAGTCAGCTCACCCACTATCAAGGTAGCTCATCCTGATAAGTAATATTTTCTGAATATTGGCCCTGCCTTTCACTGCATCTGGTTTTGAAAGGTCTACTTGGTTTTCTCAGCAGAGCATACAAAGTTTGTAAAAAGCCTTTATACTGGTGTTCTCCAAGCCCGTTTCTGAGGTCCACCAGGGGTGAACATTATCGTGGTTGTTTGGTAGAAGTAGTGAGGATGAAAGTGCATTAAGTTACCTTATACGCTTTGGTGACAACTCGACTCTTCCTGCGAGGAGCATCCTCTTCCTGGTCACTATCAGGCTCATCACCCTCATCTATGTCAAAGTCACTGTCGACCTCGTCCTCTGTGTCGGAGTGCTCCCCTCTGTACTCATCATCTCCTGATTCCTTGAGGGAGAACCCAAATCAAACATAAATATTAATTATGGCCGATAGAAAATAGGGAACAAGCAGTCCAGGCAAAGTTAGAAAACAAGGCATTGTTGTTAAGTGCATAGAGGCCGCCATCTTTATGCTCGTCCGCTAGTAGAAATAAGCCCAAAAGAGAGCAATATATTTTATTTTATTTTTTATTTCACCTTTATTTAACCAGGTAGGTCAGTTGAGAACAAGTTCTCATTTACAACTGCGACCTGGCCAAGACAAAGCAAAGCGACAAAAAAACAACACAGAGTTACACAGTAAACAAACGCACAGTCAATAACACAATAGAAAATCTATATACAGAGTGCAAATGTAGTGCAATATCACTCACTGTCAGTAGTACCCACAACACCATATCCACTAGCCCCTACAACACTGTCCCCACAGAACATTGACTTGAATGGGAATGTCTGTTCTGTTTGGAGTGAAAATGGAGGCTAGCGATGTATATCTGTCCTGTGTAGCTAAAGGGCTTTCATTGGGTGCTGTAATCCATACTTTTTGATAAATTATAAACAAGGTCTCCACCAAAATTCCCATCAGATCTGTAAATGGCTGCCGTGCAACACAACCAAACACGAAGCTCCCTCTCAACAATGAAACATTTGATTGGACAAAAGTTATGGTTTGGAACTCGATTAGATCTCGGATATGTGTTTTAGCAAAGGCCACCTGTAATAATTTTTTAAAATAAAATATTACTGATTCCTGCATTCAATCAAAGGATGTTTAAAAAAGAAGATAGTGATAAAACAAGTCAAATCAGCCAATCTCTTCATTAAATGGGACTTGCGAAGCAAACGTCCCATTCTAACCCCACCGCAAGGCACTCTGTTCTCTGTTTCTGTGGGACAACATTCCACAGGCCACAATCAACTCGATGCAAATGAGATGTGCAGCGTGCTGCATGAGGCAAATTATACTGACTGGTTTTCTGATCCACGCCCCTACCTTAAATTTTTTTTTATCTGTGACCAACAGATGCATATCTGTATTCCCAGTCATGTGAAATCCATGTATTTATTGAAATTGACTGATTTCCTTATATGAACTCAGTAAAATCTTGTTGCATGTTGAGTTATATATAAAATATATATTTTTTTTTTCAATGTACAAACATTTTGCATGAATTAGCATAACATAGACACCAACAGTAACTCTTGAACCGTTCAAGCTAGATACACCAAACCAACTTTTATACATTTGCTCAAATAAAAAGTTTTTGCTTTGTCATTATGGGGTATTGTGTGTAGATTGCTGAGCAAAGCACTTATATTATATAATATTATCTCTATATATACACACACGCATACATGCATACATACACACACAGTGCCTTAGAAAAGTTCAGACACCTTGACTTTTTCCACATTTTGTTTATGTTACAGCCTTGTTATAAAATTGATTGCCCCTAATCTACAGAAAAGCAAATTTTGTGTCCATTAAAATAACATCAAATTGATCAGAAATACAGTAGACATTGTTAATGTTGTAAATGACTATTGTAGGTGCACACGGCTTATTTTTTATGGAATATCTACACACCAACCATCACTCCTGTGTTCCAATGGCACGTTGTGTTAGCTAATTTATCATTTTAAAAGGCTAATTGATCATTAGAAAACCCTTTTGCAATTATGTTAGCACAGCTGAAAACTGTTGTTGTTTCAGGATCATCCACTATGGGCAAAAGACACATTAGATTGTGGTCTGATTAAAGGTTGTGGTGGAGGGAGAGCCGCCGCCACCGATGAAGCAATACCCTATTAAAACGGAGGCTGAGAAATCGGATCTTCCAATATTACTTGAACGAGGCATAGTAGTACGAGGACCAGCTCAGTGCAACAACCCTTTATTTCCAGTGGAAAAAGGGACTAAAATGGCTTATGATAGTGGATTTACACGGCATAAACAAACATGCAGTGAAAATCACACCAGTGGTAGCGGATTTGGCAGACCTTTTGGCATCTATTCCTTCAGACTCATAATGGTACAGTGTGCTTGACATGAAAAATGCATTTGGGTCAGTGCCAGAGTCATGACACTGATTTGGGTTTTGTTGCCAGTGGGAGCAGTATACATGGGCGAGGGCACCAATGAGGTTTACAAATAGTCCAACTTTGTATCACGTTGCTTTGAAACAATCGCTAAAAGAGTAAATTTGAGGAATCAGTGTTGGTACAGTATGTAGATGATTTGTTATTGGTCTCAAGAGATGAAGAAATTCATATGTGAGACCTCACCACATTAGTAAACTATTTGGCAGAGCAGGGTCACAAAGCATCATATGCGAAAGCACAACTAGCCAAACAAGAGGTAACATATTTGGGGGTTACAATTTCAAAAGGCACGAAGCACATTACAATGCGTTCTCTGGCACATTTTATTCTGTCATTTTCTGAAATTGTTGAGCCACTTATAGAATTTACAAAAGGGTGTCAAGCACCAGCATCGGGGTTGCCAAACCTAAAATTACTTTTGAAAATGTTTGTTCATGAAGGGCATTGTAGTGTGGTAGTTACGTAAAATCATGGTGGAAAAGAGAGACCAGTAATGTACTGGAGTAAATCGTTAAGACACGGTGGTGAGAGGAATGCCACCGTGTCTGAGGGCAGTACAGGCGACAGATGGTGTTGCATAGCACTGCTTCGATTACAATGGGTCAGAAAGTAGATCTGTATGTTCTATACGCTGTAGCAACCATAGTTAACAGCACGAATGTACAACATGTTACTAGTGCGAGATGGACAAAATGGGAGTTAACGTTAAATGTGGAAAATCTACAATTCCATAAAATTGGTGTTTTAAATTTTGCTTTGTTAATGCCGTTGCCTGTGACCCAGATCAAATTACTCCAAAGCATCAGCCCGATTTCCGGACAAGTATTGTATACAGACGGCTCTAGCTACATGACCATAGAAGGGAAGAGAGTAACGGGGTAAGCTGTGTGTGATGACAGGTGTAGTAAAGATTGCACCACTGCCAGCCTCTTTGTCAGCCCAGGGGGCAGAGTTATACGCATTAGCCAAGGCCGGTAGGTTGTCGTTAGGGGAGAATGTTACAATATACACTGATTCTCGATATGCATTTGGGGTAGTTCATGATTTCAGTACATTGTGGTCACAACGGGGCATGGTAACAGCGACAGGAACACCAATAAAAAATGGACATGAGGTAGAGGCATTATTAGAAGCGTGTCAGCTACCCAGTAAATTAGTGGTGAAATGTGAAGCTCATACTAGTCGTATGGATAAAACAGCCATAGGGAATCGAGCAGACGAAACAGCCAAGGCGGCAGCCTTAGTAAGAGAAGGTGTTAAGGAACCCCATGTAAATATTGTAAATACCAAGGCAGGGATTCTAAGTCTAAAAGATTTACAACAGCAAACTAACAATAAATAAATGTGCGAGTGGTTAGAATATGGGTACCAAGTAGACACTGATGGGTTGTAGTATAAAACTACCACTGGAAGGCCAGTAGCAACAAGCAGGATACATATTACTCTTTTTGAAATGTAACATGGACCAACACATCAATTGGCTGTGAACATGTATTCTTAGTTCCATACGACGTGGTGGGGAAAGTGCCTTCGGGACAAGTCTCTGAATGTCCTTGAGTTCCCCAGACAGAGCCCGGACTTGAACCTGATCAAACATCTCTGGAGAGACCTGAAAATAGCTGTGCAGCAACACTCCCCATCCAACCTGACAGAGCATGAGAGGATCTGCAGAGAAGAATGGGAGAAACTCCCCAAATACAGAGGTGCCAAGCTTTTAGCGTCATACCCAAGAAAACCTGAGGCTGTAATCGCTGCCAAAGGTGCTTCAACAAAGTACTGAGTAAAGGGTCTGAATACTTTTGTAAATGTAATATTTCATTTTTTTGTTTTTATAAAAAAGCAGTAGTTTCTAAAAACATGTTTTCGCTTTGTCATTATGGGGTATTGTGTGTAGATTGATTAGGGGGGAAAAACTAATTAATCAAATTTAGAATAAGGCTGTAACCTAACAAAATGTGGAAAAGTGAAGGGGTCTGAATACTTTCCTAAGACACTGTATATGTAAAGTAATGAGTTACTTTTTTTTTTCATCATGGTTGTATGCTATTTTATGTCAATCATATGGCTGCTTGTAGCTTATAACTGATGCTTCGCGTTCTTATGCTGCCATATATTGGAAATATTTAGTAATTAAAAGTTATTTATTCCCAGAATACCATAAGACATTGGAGGCGGCTGAGAAATAGTGTATTTTTCTTATTAATTCCAGAGATCAGTCTCAAACCTGCCCCACGACAATTGCTGGATTTCACATAGATGTTACTAGGTCACACCCAGTTCATACCACATTTAAAATATATTAATTTATTATTTATGTATATTATATTTTATTTATTGATTTAGGCGAGTTGGGGCCACGGTGCTCAAAACCGCTAAAAGGAGCTGGCAGGGAGAAAAATGCCTAAAATAAGGCCTATATTTTTCACGATTACTTCAAAACTATGGCAAGCAGCTGGGGCATAAGGCAATATTATAAATTTGGGCTCCATGTCAGATGCAATGAACTAATTTTAAAGTAACGACGGTAGGATCAATCTTGGGCTACCAAGACAGCTAGCTTAGCTACTGTAGAAAGCTACGTTAGCTACTTCAACTTACGTCGTTGAAACCGCCGTATGTGGTCTTGTAGAATTCATCTTCTTCTTCAGCATCCAATAACTTCGACATGCGGTTACCCGCCGTCTTACGGGGCTCTTTGCTAAATGCTAAACTCATGTTTGATCTAACTCAGCTAGATAGACTAATAGGTAACGTGCTAACTAAAAACCTAAACTTTGTTCTTGTTAGCTACCACAAAAAACTGTCTGCGCATGATTCTAATGACGTGAATATGGTGCGACCCTTCACGTTCGATGGCACACTGAATCCCTACAGCGTGTAGCTCCACCAACTGGAGGGGAGTCTACTTCTTTGATATTGGGTTTGCATACACCGCCACCTACTGTACTGAAGTGTGAGGCCAGTCACCGACTACCCACATTAAATTCTCTTCATTAGTACTGTTCCTCTAAGAAATGAAATAGAGCCCTAGACACCACTTCCCTCCACTGTCCTCCCCCCACTACACCACCCAAACCCCAACCCCGTCCAGCCTCTCTAACCCTTTCACACAATCTATCCATATCTACGTCATACAGTTCACAAAATATCAACACATGCTCCACAGTTTCCTCCATTATACACTCATCACACAAACCTGTTTCATGTCTTCCTATCATCCACAATGTGGCATTCAAACCTGTGTGCCCAAACTGTAGTCTACTCCACACACCGCACTCTTAGCCACCATATCCACATGGGTGGGAACCCAGCAAAAGCTTACCACCACTCCATCCCATTAACAGCACCATCATCTCATTTATATTTACCAGACACTTTTATCCAGAGCGTCTTAGAGTAGTGAGTGCGTACATTTTCATACTGGTCCCCTGTGGGAATCGGTTTCACCTACTCCACCCGATGGCCGCATATACTGACACATAATCAGATAACCGCTTACATACTCTAACATTCAAATCTAGGATATACAAAACAAATAAGTTCAGAAATTAAGTTATGTGTAATAATGTGAAATGACACAGGGAAAAAGTATTGAAAGGTGCAAAAAGGCATGGAAAGCCAAGACAACAGCTGAAAACTATCAGTAATTAAAAAGAAATCCAGCCCCCTGTCAGTGCAAATTAATATCAGCTAGTTCAGTCCCAACTGATGGTCTACAAAAAGGTCTCATTGCCAAGGTGTCACACAAGACACATCTCATGATGGGTAAAAGCAAAGAGCTGTCTCAAGACGTTCGCAACCTAATTGTTGCAAAACATAATGATGGCATTGGTTATAGGCGCATTTCTAAGCTTCTGAATATTTCAGTGAGCACTGTTGGGGCCATAATACGGAAGTGGAAAGACAATCATTTCACCATAAATTTGCCTCGACCAGGTGCTCCTAGAAAGATTTCTGACAGAGGAGTGAAAAGAATAATCAGAAGAGTTGTCCAAGAGCCAAGGACCACTTGTGGAGAGCTTCAAAAAGACGTGCAATTAGCAGGTACTGTTGTCTCAAAGAAAACAGTAAGTAATGCACTCCACCGCCATGGCCTGTATGCACGCTCACCACGCAAGACTCCATTGCTGAAAAAAAAAGCATGTTGAAGCTCGTTTAAAGTTTGCTGCACAACATTTGGAAAAGCCAGTGAAATACTGGGAGAATATAGTGTGGTCAGATGAGAGCAAAATTGAACTGTTTGGATGTCATAATACACACCATGTTTGGAGGAGAAATGGCATTGCACATCACCCTAAAAACACCATACCAACAGTGAAGTTTGGAGGTGGGAACATCATGGTGTGGGGCTGCTTTTCAGCAAATGGTACTGGCAAACTTCACATAATTGAAGGAAGGATGAATGGGCAAATTTACCGAGACATTCCTGACAAAAATCTGCTGCCATCTAGCAGGATGATGAAGATGAAACGAGGGTGGACATTTCAGCAAGACAATGATCCCAAACACACAGCCAAGGAAACTCTCAATTGGTTTCAAAGAAAGAAAATAAAGCTGCTAGAATGGCCCAGCCAATCACCTGACTTAAATCCCATTGATTTAAATCCCAAGATCAAGATTCATAGAAGAGGCCCACGGAACCTTCAAGATTTGAAGACTGTTTGTGTGGAAGAATGGGCCAAAATCACACCAGAGCAATGCATGCAACTAGTTTCTCCATACAGGAGGCCTCTTGAAGCTATCATTACCAACAAAGGCTTTTGTACAAAGTATTAAATAAATATCAGTAAGTGTGTTCAACACTTTTTCCCTGTCTCATTTCACATTATTACACATAACTTAATTTCTGAACTTATTTGTTTTGGTTTCTTTATGTATGGAGTACTTGGGTTGTTACCAACATCTGGTGAAAATTTCATGTCAATAGCACCTTTGGAAATATATTTACTGAGAAAAATGGTAACGTGTTCAATACTTATTTCACCCGCTGTATATCTCTCCACACACCGTCTCACGTCTTCACCCCATTCTCTCCTACCCTCAATCATAAATATATATATATTTTTATTTATCCTTTATTTTACGGGCCCAACACTCTAACCACTAGGCTACCTGCCACCCCACATCACCGCTTGGTTTCGGAAACAGCCACAGAGGAATGTTCCCCAATGAAATTGCCGGCCCTATCTCTCTCTCCCCCAGTCCATATTCAACCACTTTCTGCCCAATTGTCCACCCATACGCCCACTGCTTAGCCACTCCTCGCTCCCAGCATACCCCAATTGCTGTGACCATAGGATGTCCTTCTGAACTCCCTTTCAACCTCGCCCAGTATGCTAATGCTAGTTTGTCTCGATTTATTCTCAGTGGCAGTTCCCCACTATCCACCTGCAATGCCTCAACAGGTGTCGTCCTGAAGGCACCCACACACAATCTCAGGGCCCTTGACTGTATCCTATCCAAGGGCTGTAGTACCGTTTTGGCACCCATAACCTAAAGAGGACCTGATAAGTGCCTGATACATACACAAGTGTTTGTCTATCCAACCCCAAATCAAATCCCGCCATTGCCCTCATGAAGTTCAGCACCTTCCTACACTTAATTTCAATATACTCAACGTCTCTTCCATGTAAACCTCTCATCAAACCACATAGATAAATAATTTAACTCAGACACCCTACCTACAGTCGTCTGAAAAAGTTTGGGCACCCCTGACAATTTCCATGATTTCCATTTATAAATAATTGGGTGTTTGGATCAGCAATTTCATTTTGATCTATCAAATAACTGATGGACACAGTAATATTTCAGTAGTGAAATTAGGTTTATTGGATTAACAGAAAATGTTCAATATGCATCAAAACGAAATTAGACAGGTGCATAAATCTGGGCACCCTAACAGAAAAATCACATCAATATTTAGTAGAGCCTCCTTTTGCAAAAATAACAGCCTCTAGATGCTTCCTATAGCCTCTAATGAGTGTCTGGATTCTGAATGAAGGAATTTTGGACCATTCCTCCTTACAAAACATCTCCAGTTCAGTTAGGTTTGATGGTTGCCGAGCATGGACAGCCCCCTTCAAATCATCCCACAGATTCTCAATGATATTCAGGTCTGGGGACTGGGATGGCCATTCCAGAACATTGTACTTGTTCCTCTGCATACAGTCGTATGAAAAAGTTTGGGCACCCCTCTGAGGCTGCATAATAATTTACTCTGTCGTCACAGAAAATGATCACAGTGGCATGCCCATTCATTTTCTAATAAAAGCTGAGTACTGGGGTATTGTCCAGACAACGATTTTTAGTGTAGCAATATTAAGTTGTATGAAATTAAATCAGATGTGAAAAATAGGCTATGCAAAAATTTGGGCACCCTTGTCATTCTGTTGATTTGAATACCTGTAACTACTTAGCACTGATTAATTGGAACACACAATTGGTTTGGTGAGCTCATTAAGCCTTGAACTTCATAGACAAGTGCATCCAATCATGAGAAAAGGTATTTAAGGTGGCCAATTGCAAGTTGTTGTTCTCTTTGACTCTCCTCTGAAGAGTGGCAACATGGGGGCCTCAAAACAACTCTCAAATGACCTGAAAACAAAGATTGTTCAACATTATGGTTTAGGGGAAGGCTACAAAAAGCTATCACAGAGATGTAAGGCTTCTTCCGCATCACTCTCCCATACAGCTTCTCCTTGTGCAAAGTGCGCTGAATTGTTGTACGATGCTTTGTTGTATCTTCCTGATCACAAATTTCACATTCCCACCTCTCTTCCATACAGCCCCATCATCAACATACAGGGCCACACCCACTCCCTGTCCCACCTCTTTAAATATGTCATCTAACATCAGGGTGAACAACACCGGACTAACCACACTTCCCTGAGGAGTACTATTGTCCACTTCAAACCACATTGACAATTCTGACCCCACTCTCAACCATATGACCCGATCAAACAGGAAGTCCATTAACCAGTTATACGGACATCCCTCAGTGCACTTAACTTGATCAACAACCCTTCCCTCCACATTATTACCTCTCTCTCCTGAACCCACTCTGTGCTTAGAGGGGAGTCCCATAATCAAATCAAGCTTTATATATTCACAATTCAAACCCATAGTTTGTAAAGCTGGATTGCATTCTATCACGTATTCTGTTCTATATAAAAATATCATATTGGCCATTGAAGCACTAGGAAAAAGTATTTGTGTGAACGATGTCTGTTCAATTCAAATGCTTTATTGGCATGGGAAGTACAGTATGTTTACATTGCCAAAGCAATGATTATTGACATTGTACAAATTGAGGAAATTGAAGATGAACTACAACAACATATTATTAAATGGTGTGAACAATGTAAACTGAATTTAATATACAGTAAATGTAGACAAAACTAAAGTAAAAAGTGGTAAACAAGCTAGGTCTTATTTAACCTTTATTTAGCTAGACAAGTCAAAAATAGATCTGTATGGCCATAATGACCATCGTTGTGTTTGGAGGAAAAAGGGGGAGGCTTGCAAGCCCGAAGAACACCATCCCAACCATGAAGCACGGGGGTGGCAGCATCATGTTGTGGGGGTGCTTTGCTGCAGGAGGGACTGGTGCACTTCACAAAATAGATGGCATCATGAGGAAGGAAAATTATGTAGATATATTGAAGCAACATCTCAAGACATCAGTCAGGAAGTTAAATCTTCACACTGCACAGGGTTTTCATTAGGCCTACACCTTGCAGGAGATGGTTGGACCTCTGCACCTGTCTGTCCCAAGCATACTTCCAAAGTTGTGGCAAAATGGCTTAAGGACAACAAAGTCATGGTATTGGAGTGGCCATCACAAAGCCCTGACCTCAATCCTATAGAAAATTTGTTGGCAGAACTGAAAAAGCGTGTGCGAGCAAGGAGGCCTACAAACCTGACTCAGTTACACCAGTTCTGTCAGGAGGAATGGGCCAAAAGTCACCCAACCTATTGTGGGAAGCTTGGAAGGCTACCCAAAATGTTTGACTCAAGTTAAACAATTTAAAGGCAATGCTAACAAATACTAATTCAGTGTATGTAAACTTCTGACCAACTGGGAATGTGATGAAAGAAATAAAAGCTGAAAAAAATAATTATCTTTACTATTATTCTGACATTTCACATTCTTAAAATAAAGTGGTGATCCTAACTGACCTATGACAGGGAATTTTTACTAGGATTAAATGTCAGGAATTGTGAAAAACTGAATTTAAATATATTTGGCTAAGGTGTATGTAAACTTCAACTGTAACTCTGGATCCACGATAGCCATAACATACCTTTTTCCAGAAGCAGATTATGATCGATAATGTCCAAAGCTGTACTGAAGTCTAATTAAACATCTCCCACAAGCTTCTTATTATCAATTTCTTCAGCCAGACATAATTTGCGTAAGTAGTGCCCTTCCCTATAATCCTGCTGAAAGTCAGTTGTTCATTTGTTTACTGTGAAATAGCATTGTATCTGGTCAAAGACATTTTTTTTTACCTCTCTAATGAGCCATCTGTTTCAAAGAAGGGTGGAGCTGAGTTAGCCTTTTTGCCCAAAATCTTTTTACTATCATTCTTTATACAATTTATATTTTTTTCATGGTACAGTTTCTTATTCATTTTGTTTAGTTTAGTCACACGATTTCTCAATTTACAGTACGTTTGATGATCAGCTGTGCAGGCAGATTTACTTGCCATTCCTTTTGCCTTGTCCCTTTCAACCATACCATTTTTAAATTCCCCAACAACCCACAGGGATTTAAACATTTTTACAGTAATTTTCTTAATGGATGCTTGCTTATTAGTAACTAGAATAAGCAATTTCATAAATGCGCCAAGTACAGTGTCTAGTTGCTCATCATTACAAGCAACAGAACAGGAAACATTCTTTACATCTTCAACATAAGAATCACTACAATACCTTTTGTGTAATCTCTTATACGCTATATTAGGCCCAGCCTTTGGAATGTGGCATTATTTCTCCTCCACCAATCTTTTACAGTTTACAATATACATTCGGACAGGTAGCGTTCTCCTGGTATCCCTCAAACCCAGATTTGTCCGTCAGACTGCCAGATGGTGAAGCGTAATTCATAACTCCAGAGAACGCGTTTCCACTGCTCCAGAGTCCAAAGGCGGCGAGCTTTACCCCACTCCAGCCGACGCTTGGCATTGCGCATGGTGATCTTAGGCTTGTGTGTGGCTGCTCAGACATGGAAACTCATTTCATAAAGCTCCCGACGAACAGTTCTTGTGCTTACGTTGCTTCCATAAGCAGTTTGGAGTGTTGCAACCGAGGACAGACGGTTTTTACACGCTTCAGCACTCGGTGGTCCCGTTCTGTGAGCTTGTGTGGCATACCACTTCGTGACTGAGCCGTTGTTGCTCCTAGATGTTTCCACTTCACAATAACAGCACTTACAGTTGACCGGGGCAGCTCTAGCAGGGCAGAAATTTGACAAACTGACTTGTTGGAAAGGTGGCATCCTATGATGGTGCCACATTGAATGTCACTGAGCTCTTCAGTACAGGCCATTCTATAGCCAATGTTTGTCTATGGAGATTGTATGGCTGTGTGCTCAATTTTATACACCTTTGGCTATGTAGGGGTGCCCACATATCTTTGGCTATGTAGTGTACATTGGTGAAGTATTTCTATGCTCTTCAAATGTGAAATATTTATTCTCTCCACAGATGGGGACTGACAAGTGCGACAGACAGGTGCAGAGGTCCAACCGTCTCCTGCAAGGTGTAGGCCTAATGAAAACCCTGTGCAGTGTGAAATGGCAAGGTGTGGCATCATGAATGTTTTTGATATCAGAAATAAGCTACTAAGCAGTTGATATAAGTCCAGCATAAATGTTATTAGTGTCAGAAACAGGCTACTAAGCAGTTGATATTAGTCCAGGTGCGACTCCCACTTGCTTTGCCAAATGCTAAACATGGTCCTGTCTTATTGAGGACATCTGTTACAGCTAGTCTCAATCCAATCTCTAACCCTCCCTCTTGGCCCTGAATAGGTGTAAGCGTTGTAGTGGTGTAACCCTATATGCAGGGACTTGTTCAATTATAGAACCATCCGATGAGTGAAGATGTAATCCATCTGAGACAATCTTACAAAAACTTAAAAACAGAATATATTTAGTTATCCCCTTATTAAGCACAAGTTGTAAATCAGTAAGGGCTTCCTGTACCGCTGCAATCAGACTGTACCCTTATCACAGCCAGGTCAGCAGTCAGGGAAATTGCGTGCATATTAGTATCATCAACATATACAGTGGGGAGAACAAGTATTTGATACACTGCCGATTTTGCAGGTTTTCCCACTTACAAAGCATGTAGAAGTCTGTAAATTTTATCATAGGTACTCTTCAACTGTGAGTGACGGAATCTAAAACAAAAATCACATTGTATGATTTTTAAGTAATTAATTTGCATTTTATTGCGTTACATATTTGATACATCAGAAAAGCAGAACTTAATATTTGGTACAGAAACCTTTGTTTGCAATTACAGAGATCATACGTTTCCTGTAGTTCTTGACCAGGTTTGCACACACTGCAACAGGGATTTTGGCCCACTCCTCCATACAGATCCTTCAGGTTTCGGGGCTGTCGCTGGGCAATACGGACTTTCAGCTCCTTTGTTACGCACGCCTCCCTAAGGAGGGAACGCAACACCCTGCTACACGTAAGCTCAGTGGAATGGAGAAAAAGTATGGGGTCGTGGGTGCTAGTAAGGGTGACAGACTCCACAATACCGTTTAAGCAATGGATTTTATTTATCCAAAAACGGAAAGTGAGGGAAAAGGGGCTGGACGGGACCAAAGCAAAGAAAGTAAAGAACCAAACCTCTAACCTGCCTTAACTGTCAACACAACATCTTACCTAAACTAGCACCGGAATGCTGGTGCTCTAACCAAAATACAGGGGGTGGTCCGCCCAGGTCTTACCTAGTGTATATAGACAAGTAAACTCTACGGGAGGTGTACGCCCATGGGCCTCTTGCCTAGCACAATGGCTTTCCCCTTTCCCCTGGGAACAAATGAGAAAGGTAGTTAGCCCAAACTATAATATTACAAATGACACAAAACCAATGCTCTCTCTTAACAAACAAATCCTAATACTCTACTCAAACACATAACAGCTCAAACACTCCAAATATCTAAACACTCATTCATAAAGATCTCACACACAAGCAACACATCTCACAAACCACAGCAAACCAGCCAGAGAGAGAGAGTACAGCTCAAACAACTGAGGCTTAAATAAGGTGAGCCAGCTGCAGCTACTGACGAGTGGGCGGAGTCAGGTCTTCCATACAGTGGGGAATCCCACCAATCAGCCATGGCAACTGGACCTGGAGGCCATCTTGTCTGGAACAAACTCACACATAAACACTGAAACCAAGTACAAACAAATATACGGACACAGAGCAACACAACACCCTGGGGACGTCCAAAGATTTTCTATTGGGTTCAGGTCTGGAGACTGGCTAGGCCACTCCAGGACCTTGAGATGCTTCTTACGGAGCCACTCCTTTGTTGCCCTGGCTGTGTGTTTCGGGTCATTGTCATGCTGGAAGACCCAGCCACGACCCATCTTCAATGCTCTTACTGAGGGAAGGAGGTTGTTGGCCAAGATCTCGCGATACATGGCCCCATCCATCCTCCCCTCAATACGGTGCAGTCGTCCTGTCCCCTTTGCAGAAAAGCATCCCCAAAGAATGATGTTTCCACCTCCATGCTTCACGGTTGGGATGGTGTTCTTGGGGTTGTACTCATCCTTCTTCTTCCTCCAAACACGGCGAGTGGAGTTTAGACCAAAAAGCTCTATTTTTGTCTCATCAGACCACATGACCTTCTCCCATTCCTCCTCTGGATCATCCAGATGGTCATTGGCAAACTTCAGACGGGCCTGGACATGCGCTGGCTTGAGCAGGGGGACCTTGCATGCGCTGCAGGATTTTAATCCATGATGGCGTAGTGTGTTACTAATGGTTTTCTTTGAGACTGTGGTCCCATCTCTCTTCAGGTCATTGACCCGGTCCTGCCGTGTAGTTCTGGGCTGATCCCTCACCTTCCTCATGATCATTGATGCGAGGTGAGATCTTGCATGGTGCCCCAGACCGAGGGAGATTGACCGTCATCTTGAACTTCTTCCATTTTCTAATAATTGTGCCAACAGTTGCTGCCTTCTCACCAAGCTGCTTGCCTATTGTCCTGTAGCCCAACCCAGCCTTGTGCAGGTCTACAATTCTATCTCTGATGTCCTTACACAGCTCTCTGGTCTTGGCCATTGTGGAGAGGTTGGAGTCTGTTTGTTTGAGTGTGTGGACAGGTGTCTTTTATACAGGTAATGAGTTCAAACAGGTGAAGTGTACCTATGATAAAAATTACAGACCTCTACATGCTTTGTAAGTAGGAAAACCTGCAAAATCGGCAGTGTATCAAATACTTGTTCTCCCCACTGTATATGGATCTGTGCCATTTACTTTGAACTGTACTGTTTACAGCATGAGCAGTCATGAGTAGATGCACTTGATTTGAGATCAACGGGAGAGCTGCATGTTGCCATGTGTGCAGATTTTGTTAATATCCTTTTCTTCTTAGTGACTTATTAGCCCAGTTATAGATCATTTGTAGTCAGAAATAAGGGAGTGATTGCTTCTTACAAGAGCACAAAATGTGTGCATTTATTGCCACCTGGGCCCACCAGTGAAAAGGTGAGGGGGAGAGCGCATAGATGCGAGAAGGAATACAACATGGCTGCTATTAGAGCCGATTCTGTTGAAAAACGTTTCTTAAACGGAAGCAAACAGAACAAAACCGGGATAAACATACATGGCAAGTGTCAACCTCTCCCTGTAATACCTACATGTTTCAAGCAGACCAGTCCCTGTGCCCAAGAAAGCGAAGGTAACATGCCTAAATGACCACCATTGGAG
This sequence comes from Thymallus thymallus, assembly GCA_023634145.1. NCBI lineage: Eukaryota > Metazoa > Chordata > Actinopteri > Salmoniformes > Salmonidae > Thymallus > Thymallus thymallus. The sequence continues at coordinate 8,121,061 of CM042396.1, read as the reverse complement.
TGGGTCAGTAGCCATGAAGTGCTTTGAAAGGCTGGTCATGGCTCACATCAACACCGTCATCCCGGAAACCCTTGACCCGCCCCAACAGAATCACAGATTACGCAAATTCAATCGCACTCCACACTGCCCTTTCCCACCTGGACAAAAGGAACGCTATCCAGAATGCTATCCATTGACTACAGCTCAGTGTTCAACACCATAGTGCCAAGGTTATAATAGTTTTGTATTTTTGATTTAGTTTTTATTCGTTTTTATAGCGGGTTTGCTAGTTTAGTTTAGTTTTTATTTTTCCAAAATGCTTAGTTTTAGTTGTATTAAAGGCACAAATATTTAAACCGTCTACACAACATGCAGTGCAAAATTATCCACACATGAAATTGTTTGGGAGCCAGGAGTCTCTGGGAGCTCAATTTGAGAAAAAGACGTGAAAGAAAATCGAAAACACAATAAACTTTAAAAGTTTGATTTAGATGAACCAACTGAAAATTAACTAGGCTAATCAACGAATTGGACTGCCCAGAACTAGATGGCAAATGAGCGTGTGTTTTGTCTGTACGTGTGTGTATGTATGTGTGTCTGTTTGTGTGTATGTGTGTGTGTGTGTGCGCGGCGCGCGCGCGAGAGAGATGGGTGTACTTCAGTCAAGCAACAATTTCTTGTTGATCTTGAGGAAAACACGTTGCTCCAGAGATGTGGTAGTTCTGTTTCTCAGTCCAGATGACAGCAGTCCACACACAGAGAAGATGAGCTCCACAAAGGCTTGAGAGGCAGGGGCACTAACGAGATGGAGTTTGCGTGGCACTTGCAGTGGCAACATCATACTGAGAAGCAGCTGGGTTATACTGAGCTGCCAGGCTCTGCACAAAGGACTGTGCTGCCCTCCTCAATGGCACTGTGTCTGGTGATTGCAGTGAAACACTTGGATCCATTAGGCTGTCTCCTGGTGGTGTAGGATCAAACTGTGTGGAATCAGGGCTAAGAATGCCAGCGAAACGTTCTCGCAAGGACTTTAGCAGCACTTGAGCTAATTGCTTACCAGTAGTAGTTGTAAGCAGGTGTGCCTCGAGGTTGAGCAGGCATGGCACTACTTGTGGAAGTGACTAGCTGTCACTCTGAAGCTGGTCTGTGTGAACAGCAAAGGGCTCAAGCAGCTTGACAAGGTTCTCCAGCTTAGCCCAATTGCTTGTGAGAAGTGTGTCAATGCCCTTATCCTCAAGTAGTTGGTTAAGTTCAGCTCTAGTCTCCAGCAGCCTTCTCAGCATATCAAAAGTGCTGATCCAGCATGTGCTACAATCCCGGACCAGAGTTTTGCCACACCTTTTGATCAATTCTCCATTTGCCACTGACGATTTCCTCACAGCGTGTACCAGCTTTCTTGCTTTCGTTATGACCGAATCAGCACTTTGGTGCTTCATGGCATCTTTAAGTGTGAGCTGAAGGGTGTGGGCCAGGCATGGCATTCTCTGGAACTGGTTATTCTCCCCATCTTCTGGCAGGTCAAGTTCTTAGCAAAGCAAAAGAGAAAACAGACAAACAATTCCATAATTTAAGCATCAAATGTAAAACGCACAAAAAAGTGTCATACAGTTGTGTTATAATCAAACTTGAGCCGTGTATTTGATTGAATAAAAACTGATTCATGATTTAGGGATTTTATCTGTAACCCTGCGCTCTAATAAATAGAATCCAAAAAGGGAACCCTTTTTATGGTTACACGATGAACCATTTTTGGTTTCAGTGAAAACCCTTTTGTGTAAGAGACCACTTGCCAATTTTTCATTATTAATAACTCTACATGTATCGCAGCCCTTCCATTCCAGTGTCTGTTGAATTCCAACAGCGCCAGGAGTGGCAAAGTCACCCAACATCATTGTGAGACTGGAGAGCATGCCAAGGCACATGAAAGTTGTGATTGAAAATACAGGTTATTTACAGGGTTATTCCACCAAATATTGATTTCTGAACTCTCTTTAAGTTAAAACATTAGTATTGTATGGTTTAAAAATTAATATGAACTTATTTTCTTTGCATTATTCGAGACCTGACAACACTGAATCTTTATTGTTATTTTGAGCAGTTGTAATTTCCAGCAAATACATTATCTAAATGACATTATTTTTATTTGGAATTTGGGAGAAATGTTGTGAGTAGTTTTCAACCAAATAGCAAAACCAGGTAAACAGTGGTCTCTTCATATTTTTCAGAGCTCATATGTATGGTTCTGTATGTAACCAAAAAGGGTTCTCACTGGAACCATAAATGGTTCAACGTGGAACAATAAAAAGGGTTCCCTGATGGGGACAATTTAAGAACCTTTTTGGATTATTTCTTTTATTTTTACTTGTTTATATTTATTTTCCTAATTAAGGACTGAGACCTTTCAGTTGAAGCTCAACTCTTTAGCTAATATCAACAACGGTTTTAATTTACCGTCCTAAACACACTGGGATTTTAACATTTAAATGTTTTAATGTGTCACTATAACCACACTCACCGATGCCTCCACTCTCCTCACCCTCCGCTTCTGACTCCTCCGCGTCTGACTCCTCCGACTCTGACTCCATCAACAACTCATCCTGCTGGTCTCCAGCATCTCTTGGCTGCGCCCGAGAAACATAACCATCTTCTAGTGACTCGCTACTTTGCGCTCGCCTTGTATCTCTAAGCAGCCGCACAGCCTTGACGATGTTGGAGCCGTTATCTGTCACAATGAGCAGAACCTTGTCTTCTCCTATAACCCATGCTTCCAATGTCTGATCAATGCAGCGGGCAATGGACTCCCCGGTGTGAGGGTGCTCCATTCGGTGTAGATTAAGAAGAGCATGATGAACCTGGCCTCCGGGCGGACGGTAAAAACAAGCTGACACACCCATGTAAGATGCTGTTAATCCTCTTTTGCTCCATCGATCTACACATAGGGTTAGCTTCCTAGCCTCCCGTATGATCTCTTTTAATTTCTGCTTTGCCGTTTCCATTTTAGCCCCAATAAGGCCATTGAAGGCAATCGACTCACACAGTCGTGTAGACATCCCAGTCTCAATAAACATTATAACCAATGCTTCTTCCCGCTTCTGGTATTCCTGCGAATTTACTAACCAGCAGGGTCGCCCGTGGAAGCACTCATTAATGTTTTCTGCCCTACCGTTTTTTCGTGCTCCACCACGCTGCTAGGTCTAGGGTTAGGCTTAGCTGTTTCGGTGGAAATGTTGTGAAGGAAAGCTAGGTTAGCCTCCTTGTAACGAATGCCCGCGCAGGGCACCGGTCCCTCCTCCTCTCCAGCGATCATCCTCGCCGGCGTTCTAACCGGCGGTCGGGGGAAGATGGTAGCAACACCCTGATGACCCACACCTGTTCCTCATCGGTCATCAGGGTCACTATTTAACACCATGTTTTCTGTTCAACCCTTGCGGGTTATTAGTCTTTCTTTGTGTATTGCTGTCTTTCGTGTCATTAAATCCTCAATACTTCTATTTCCTCTTTCTCGCTCATTCTTAGCCTCATCACTCACTTTCACCCCTCGCAATATCACAGAATAACCCGCCGAACCAGAGGCACCTTTTATTTTTTTTCACCTACCTGTTGTCGTCTTCACCGTTAACTCTCTTTTCTTTGCTCACTACCATCCCTAGGTCTCCATGGACGGGCACGGAGGGGGAGCTGGAGCACCCGGCAGGTCCCCAGAGCTGGAGGAGAGGCTCCAAGCCATGGAGGCACAGGTCGCCGGGTTGGTTACTGCTCTCGGGGAGATGATGTCTCATTGCGGCACGATCGAGCGGGGAACCCCCGGTGACTTCACAGGGAGCCACTGCGCCCCCGGCACCCGATCGTGTGGAGTCTCGGCACGTCCCGAGAGGAGAACTCCGGAGAGCCACCCCAGATAAGTACGATGGCAATCCGGAGGGTTGTCGTGGGTTCCTTCTTCAGTGCGAGCTGTATTTGGGCGATCAGCCAGTGCCAGACTCGGAGAAGGTCCACACGATGATCACTCTCCTCACGGGGCGTGCACTCGAGTGGGCAACGTCACTGTGGGAGAGCGGATCCGAAGAGTTAAGGTCGGTTCCTAAATTCGTCGCTCAGTTCCGGGCTGAGCGGAGGGGAGAGATGCGGGCGAGCGGATTATGCGCCTTGCCCAGGGGAAGGGCACGGCCTCGGAGTATGCTCTGTCATTCCGGACGCTGGCGGCGTCCAGTGGGTGGAACGAGCCGGGCTCTTAGGACCGCCTTCCGGAGGGGGCTACGGGTGGAGGTCCAAATGGAGCTGGCCTGTGTGAGTCAATCCATGCCCCTGGACGCCTACATCGCCCGGGCCATTGCCATCGACGGTCATCTCCGAAACAGTGACCAACTGGCGCGCCGCGCGCATTCTCCCCTTCCTCGATCCGAGCCGGAACATGAGCCGATGGAGGTGGGGATCACGAGACTCTCCGCGGAGGAGAGAGAGCGACGGAGTCGTCAGGGGCTTTGTCTGTACTGCGGGGAGAGGGGTCATGTCAGGAGGGCATGCCCCTCTGTGCCAGCAGGACGCAGGAAAGGGGTAAGTGGCCGGATGGCCCAGGTGGGCACAGTAAGTGTTTTACAGGCTGAGAAAATCGCCAGACCTTTCTGCTGCTCAGTTGTGCTGTCTGGTGACTTCCCCGATCATGTGTCCACAGCCCTGATTGACTCCGGAGCGGCGGGGAGTTTCATTGACCGGACTTTAGTTGACGCTCTCCGGCTGCCGTTGCGCAGTTTGAGGTCCTCCCTGCCAGTTCAAGCTCTGGATGGACGGCCGGTGGGTTCCGGTTCCATTACCCACGTTACCCGTCCAGTCACCCTCACCATACACGGCTGCCATCGAGAGAGGCTGGAATTGATGGTGATCTCGTCGTCCATACATCCGGTCATCTTGGGACTTCCCTGGCTCCAACAGCACAACCCTACCATCAGCTGGAGCGCACGGAGGATTCTGGGATGGTCGGATAAATGTAGGAAGACCTGTATTACAACGACGGTAGGGGCTACATCAGTGGAGAGTCCGGAGAGTGCCCTCACGGGGAACATTCCGCCCGAATATGAAGATCTACGTGGGGTGTTCTCCAAAGAAAAAGCCAAATGTCTCCCTCCACACCGTGCTTGGGACTGTGCCATCGACCTGATGCCTAGTGGCGTGCCTCCCCGGAAACGTATATATCCGCTCTCTATGGTCGAAACGGATAATATGGAGACGTATATCCGAGAGGCACTGGAGCAGGGGCATATTCGCCATTCTACGTCCCCTGCTTCAGCTAGCTTTTTTTTGTGAAAAAGAGGGACAGGGGATTAAGGCCGTGCATTGACTATCGCGGACTAAATGAGGTGACAACGAAGTTCCGATAACCAATGCCCCTCGTTCCTGCGGCCATAGAGCAGCTACGGGGAGCGCGTTTCTTCACCAAGCTAGACCTCCGGAGTGCATACAACCTTATACGAATCCGGGAGGGAGATGAGTGGAAGACCGCATTTAGCACGGCGTCAGGTCACTATGAATACCTAGTGATGCCATACGGACTCGCCAATGCCCCAGCGGTATTCCAGTCTTTTCTGAATGAGGTATTTCGGGATATGTCGGGGAGGTATGTAGTCGTATATATCGATGATATCCTAGTGTACTCCCCGACGTTCTCAGACCACGTGACGCACGTTCGTGCTGTCCTCCGCCGTTTATTACAGAATCAGCTGTATGTCAAGGAGGAAAAATGCGCCATCCACCAAACGGCCGTCTCCTTCCTCGGGTACCGTATTTCTCCGGAGGGGGTGAAGATGGAGGAGTTGAAGGTGGAGGCAGTCAGGTCATGGCCGTCCCTCTGGATATTAAAGGACTCCAAAGCTTCCTTGGTTTCGCCAACTTTTACCGCCGGTTTATCAAGGGCTATAGCTCCATCGCAGCGCCACTCACGTAGTTGTTGAAAGGAAACCCTCAACGCCTCGCCTGGACCCCGAGTGCCGAGAAGGCATTTCTCGACCTGAAGGGCCGATTCACCACCGCTCCTCTGCTCCGCCATCCAGACCCGCTTAAGCCCTTCACGGTCGAGGTAGACGCATCGGAGGTCGGGGTAGGGGCGGTCCTCTCCCAGCAGCAGGGGAACCCTCCCCTGCTATACCCCTGTGCGTACTTTTCCAAAAAGCTGACTGCTGCGGAGAGGAACTACGACGTGGGTGACCGAGAGCTACTGGCGGTAAAGTTGGCATTGGAGGAGTGGAGACACTGGCTAGAGGGCGCTCATGAGCCGTTCACTGTCCTGACGGATCATCAGAACCTGGAGTACGTCAGGGCAGCCCGGCGCCTTAACCCCCGACAGGCCCGCTGGACTTTGTTTTTTGAGCGCTTCCAGTTCACCCTGACCTATCGCCCGGGAACAAAAAATGGCCCGATCCTGCCTCCATCATGTATTGTGGGAGGATCCTACCCCAGCAACCTGCCCTCCGGGGAAGGTTTACGTTCCAAGGAGAGTGCGGGGAAGGCTGGTAACCTGGGCACACACAACACCTGCCACCGGGCACCCAGGTATCAGTCGGACCCTGGAGGCGCTCCGGGATAAGTATTGGTGGCCGGGCATGGGGAGGACTTGTGTGGTGTGCGCACAGTCCAAGGCGCCGAGAACGGCTCCAACAGGAAAGCTCCATCCCCTACCAGTACCTCAGCGGCCTTGGACTCACATCGCGGTCGATTTCCTCACAGATCTACCGCCAGCAGAGGGGAAAACCACCATCGCCGTGGTAGTGGACAGGTTCTCTAAGATGGTGCGCTTCATACCACTACCCGGCCTCCCCTCTGCTCTCCAGTTTGCTGAGGTGCTCTTTCAACAGGTCTTCCGACAGTATGGACTTCCAGAGGACATCGTGTCTGACCGGGGTCCCCAGTTCACCTCTCGTGTGTGGAAGGCGTTCATGTCCAAACTGGGGGTCGCGGTCAGTCTCACATCCGGGTACCACCCTCAGGCGAATGGGCAAGCGGAGCGCACCAACCAAGAACTGGGGAGGTTCCTTCGGGCGTATTGCATGGAACAGCCAGGTGAGTGGACCCGTTTCCTTCCCTGGGCGGAATACGCTCAGAACTCACTGCGCCACGCCTCCACTGGTCTGACCCCCTTCCAGGTGGTACTGGGTTTTCAGCCCCGTTTGTGCCCCTGGGGGAGGGGTTCTGGTGAAGTTCAGGCGGTGGAGGAGTGGTTTGGGAGGGCTGAGGGAGTCTGGTTCGCTGCTAGGGTCCGTCTGCAGCAGGCGGTTTAGCAGCAAAAGACACAGGCGGACAGGCGGCGGAGTGAGGCTCCAGTGTTCCTCCCAGGGGATAAAGCCTGGCTGTCCACGAGGAACCTCCAGCTCCGTTTGCCCAGTCATAAGCTAGAACCCCGGTATGTGGGACCATTCACGGTCCTTCGGAGAGTGAACGAGGTCACCTATAGGTTGAGACTCACACCACCTTATAACAACCTGTCTCCCTCTTTCCATGTCTCTCTCCTCAGACCGGTGGTTCCTGGTCCACTAGGGGGGTCCGGACCTGCAGTGGCGCCTCCACCACCAACGGAGGTAGCTGGGGGTCTGGCATATCGAGTGGACAAGGTGCTGGACTCTCGGCTACGGCAGGGTCGGATCCAGTACCTGGTGGACTGGGCGGGATACGGCCCTGAGGAGCGTAGCTGGGTTCGGGCGGCGGACATCTGCGATCCGTCGCTTACCACAGAGTTCCATGCTCGCCGTCCGGATCGACCAGCACCTCGCCCTCGGGGTCGTCCAGGGCGCCGGTGAGTGGCGACGTCGGGAGCCGCGCCTAGGGAGGGGGGTACTGTAACGAATGCCCCGCGCAGAGCACCGGTCTCTCCTCCTCTCCAGCGATTATCTTCGCCGGCGTTCTAACCGGCGGTCGGGGGAAGATGGTAGCAACACCCTGATGACCCACACCTGTTCCTCATCGGTCATCAGTGTCACTATTTAACACCATGTTTTCTGTTCAACCCTTGCGGGTTATTAGTCTTTCTTTGTGTATTGCTGTCTTTCGTGTCATTAAATCCTCAATACTTCTATTTCCTCTTTCTCGCTCATTCTTAGCCTCATCACTCACTTTCACCCCTCGCAATATCACACTCCTTGTGCGCACTTTTAATGTTTTTTTTAATTTGTGGGATTTTTGCCCTTAATAAGTGTACCACATATTATATTATCTGCTCCCACCACAAGGCAATTGCTTTGTCTGAGACACAGTCGTATTCATAATATTCCCAAATTGGGCTCTGCCGCATTCTACCAACTTTTGCCGCCATCATTACTCAATTCAATAAGCGTTAACCTATTGTTTATCATATGATGTCAGAAAGTTGTGCTTATCGTAAAACGAAAACTAACGACATATCACAAAACAGTTTCAGTTAGTTCTCGTTTTTTTGTTAAGCCTCGTTTTTATTTTTATTTCAGTTAACAAAAATGTTTTTCCACACCTAGTTTTCGTTATTTCGTTAGTTTTCGTTAATGATAATAACCTTGCATAGTGACCACAAAGCTCATCACTAAGCTAAGGACCCTGGGACTAAACACCTCCCTCTTCAACTGGATCCTGGACTTCCTGACGGGCCGGCATTTTATTGTGTTAATTTTTTTTCTCCTTTAGCTTATTTAGTAAATATTTTCAAAAACTCTATTTTCTTAAAACTGCTTTGTTGGTTAAGGGCATGTAACTAAGCATTTCACGGTAAGTTCTACACCTGTTGTATTTGGCGCATGTGACAAATAAAATTTGATTTGATTTGAAGAACACATTGGCCTCCATCATTCTTAAATGGAATAAGTTTGGAAACACCAAGACTCCTGGAGCTGGCCACCTGGCCAAACTGAGCAATCAGGTGAGAAGGGCATTGGTCAGGGAGGTGACCAAGAACCCGATGGTCAGTCTGACTGAGATGGGAGAACCTTCCAGAAGGACAACCATCTCTTCAGCACTCCACCATTTAAGCCTTTATGGTAGAGTGGGCAGAAGGAAGCCACTCCTCAGTAAAAGGCACATGACAGCCCGCTTGGAGTTTGCCAAAAGGCACCTAAAGACTCTTAGACCATGAGAAACAAGATTCTCTGGTCTGATGAAACCAAAATTGAACTCTTTGGCCTGAATGCCAAGCGTCACGTCTGGAGGAAACCTGGCACCATCCCTACGGTGAAGCATAGTGGTGGGAGCATCATGCTGTGTCTCTTTATAGTTTACCTAGTCCCCGTTGTGCCCCATCAAAGCACTTCATGGCTACTGACGTGAGTGCTACGGGGCGGTAGTCATTAAGGCAGGTTACCTTCGCTTTCTTGGGCACAGGGACAATGGTGGTCTGCTTGAAACATGTAGGTATTACAGACTCGGTCAGGGAGAGGTTGAAAATGTCAGTGAAGACACTTGCCAGGTATGTTTTTCCCGGGTTTCGTTCTGTTTGCTTCCGTTTAAGAAAAGATTTTCAACAGAATCGGCCCTGATCACGTGTTAACACAGTTCACTTTCATAGCAGCCACGTTGTCTTCCTTCTTACATCTACGCGCTCTCCCCCTCTCACCTTTTACCTTCTTTTTAATCTGGTTTTATTGCTAGCTTGAGTTACCTGGGATGGCAGAGAGTTCCATTTAGTCATGGCTCTAATACTCTGTGTTTCCCAGCCTCTGCTCTGGACCTGGGGACTGTGAAGAGACCTCTGGTTGCATGTTTTGTGGGATACTGATGAGTATCTGAACTGTGTGTCAACTGCTTGAATAGACAGTTCAGTATCTTCAACACCTCGCACATCTCTCCTCAACTTTGAACCAGGAGAGATTGACATTTGCCCTCCATGTGCAATACATGGGGCTCTGTTTTGGCCCAACTGCAATTTGCCTTTGTCCTTCTTTGCCATAAAACTAGACAGTAGTCCAGGTGCAACAAAACTAGGCCCTGTAGGACCTGTCTGGTTGACTGAGCTATCAAGAAAGCAGAGCAACGCCTTATCATGGACAGACATCTTCCCATTTTAGTAAGCATTTAGTCTATATGTTCTGACCATGATAGCTTGCTATCTAGGGTGACAACCATCAGATTAGTCTCAAACTTTCTCAATAGTCACATTATTCAATAATAGATCCAAATGAGGTTTAGGGTTGAGTGAGTGATTTGTCAAAAAAATTATGCTTTTAGTTTTTGGACCAGCCTGTTGCTAGTTACCCATTCTAAAACTGACTAGTGCTCTATGTTAAAGGTGTCAGTTCCTTATTTTACTGTTGCAGCCGATGTGTATACTGTTGAGTTACATGTACACACAAGCTTTAAATCTAGCTGTAAAATTTCACAAACTAAACTCCACACCCTCATTACTCCAGCAAGTGGCCTGCTGACGAAAAGGGGTTATTAAAAGCACCACAAAATTCCATCGTATCTGTTATGGGACCATAGACTCCCATAACAGATACGATGGAAATTTGTGGTGCTTTTAATAACCCCTTTTCGTCAGCAGGCCACTTATTTAATAAAATATCTTCTGAAAATGCTGATCCCAGTAAAGGGAGTCCTTTACTCACCACGAGCCAGGTTGCAGAGAATGATACATTCCCAGATACACATTCCTCATTTTCATTATAACCATTTGATGTCTATGATCTACTAAGTGCCTTATTGATTTTATGTAAAAACAATCCACTGGGGCTGACTCACTTGATCCCTTTTTGCTTTCTGCCCCACTCATTGCAGAATAATAATTAATATATAATTAACCAATATTTTTAACTTCTACAATATCTAAGATCTGGAAAACGGCACAAGACCTCCCCTACACAAAGACAGAGATCCTTCTGACTTGGATAACTATCGTCCCTTTTCAAAGTTATCTTGCCTTGCCAAAGTTTGAGACCCTGGCCAACTCTCAGCTTAGAAGTAGTTTAACTTCTCATTCTATTCTAAATGAGAACCAATCTGGTTTTAGACCTGGACATAGCACTGTTTCAGCTGCTACACTTGTCTTTTTTTATTTTATTTATTTAACCAGGTAGGCCTGTTGAGAACAAGTTCTCATAAACAACTGCGACCTGGCCAAGACAAAGCAAAGCAGTGCGACAAGAGTTACACATGGTAACAGAGTTACACATGGGATAAACAAACGTACAGTCAATAACACAATAGAAACTTTGTACAGTGTGTGCAAATGTAGTAAGATTAGGAAGGTAGGGCAATAAATAGGCCATAGTGGCGAAATAATTACAAATTAGTATTAACATTGGAATGATAGATGTGCAGATGATGTTGTGCAATTAGAAGATACTGAGGTGCAAATAAAAATAATAATATGTGGATCAGGTAGTAGGTTAGGCTATTTACAGATGGGCTGTATGCAGGTGCAGTGATCGGAAAGCTGCTGTTACAGCTGATGCTTAAAGTTATTGAGGGAGATGGTAGTCTCCAGCTTCAATGATTTTTGCAATTCGTTCCAGTCATTGGCAGCAGAGAACTGGAAGGAATGGCGGCCAAAGGAGGTGTTGGCCTATGGGGATGACCAGTGACATATACCTGCTGGAGCGCACGGGTGGGTGTTGCTATGGAGACCAACGAGCTGAGATAAGATGGGGATTTACCTAGTAAAGACTTATAGATGACCCGGAGACAGTTGATTTGGCTACAAATTTGTAGTGAGGATCAGCCAACGAGAGCTTACAGGTCGCAGTGGTGGGTAGTATATGGGGCTTTGGTAACAAAACGGATGGCACTGTGATAGACTACATCCAATTTGCTGAGTAGAGTGTTGGAGGCTATTTTGTAAATGACATCGCCGAAGTCAAGGATCGGTAGGATAGTCTTAGATGATGTGCTATATTGTTTAGACCATAACAATTATTGTTCTTCCTTATTTATTGAGCTGTCAAAGGAGCTTGATACAGTTGACCATTTATTACTGGTTCAAAGATCTGAGATAGGCCTAGATCAGGCATCTTGCTATTGGTTCAATAACTTTCCAACAGACAGGACACAATGTGTGCTTACTGACGGTATCAAATGTAGTTTCCTCAATATTACGAAAGGCATGCCGCAGTTGTCCATTTTAGGCCCTGTTCTCTTTCTCTATTTATATAAATAATATTGGTGTCTCTCTTCAAACCTGTAGGATGATAAGTTATTTACTTCTGTGCCTCCCTCAGTACAGCAGGCCATTCATGACCTTCAAGATGGTTTTGACTCAATTCAAAAATCGCTTACTGATCACATTTCTGTTGTTCTCTAGGTCTCGTAATATTGACCCTGAGGACCTGTGTATTTGCACATTAAAGAAAGCCCAAATTGAGCAAGTTCCCCATTATAAATACTTGGGTGTTTGGATAGACGATAAACTCTTTTAAAACACACAAAAAAGCTGAGAATTAAGATTGGTTTCTCTTCTAGAAATAAATCTTGCCTCACTTTGGAAAGTAGAAGGAAGATTGTTCAATCAACACTTCTCCCAGTACTTTATTATGGTGATATAATCTACATGTACGCTACAGCCTCCATTTTAAAACCTTTAGACTCGGTCTATCTCTCAGCACTACATTTTATCACTGGGGCCAAATTTCGTACACTTCGCCCAGCATTGGCTACTTTTTGTATATAAAGCAGTTCTTCAGAGTCCCCCACTACTTCAGGTCACGCCTCGGGGCGGCAGGTAGCCTAGTGGTTAGAGTGTTGGGCCGTTAAAAATCGGTCGTTCTGCCCCTGAACAAGGCAGTTAACCCACTGTTCCTAGGCCGTCGTTGTAAATAAGAATTTGTTTTTAACTGACTTGCCTAGTAAAATAAAGGTAAAATAAAAAAAATAATTGGAGCTCCAGCAATTTTCAGACCCACTCTCTGGACTGGCTGGTTCTAGAGGTCCCGCGGGTCTCCGCTGGGCAAAAATGCTTTTAGTTTTTATGCCCGCAGCTCGTAGAATAGCCTTTTAAAAATATATTTGTTAACCTTTATTTAACTAGGCAAGTCATTTAAGAGCAAATTCATATTTACAATGACTGCCTACACCAGCCAAACCTGGACAATGCTGGGCCAATTGTGCGCTGCCCTATGGGACTCCCAATCATGGCCAGATGTGATACAGCCTGGATTCTAACCAGGGACTGTAGTGACGCATCTGAGATGCAGGGCCTTAGACCACTGCGCCACCTCGGGAGCCTTTAGGCCACCTTGAAGCTGGACTCGCTGGTCCCCATTGGACAGTTTAGATACATTTTGAGGAAGATAATGTGATAGCTATTTGTTTTGATTAACCTTATATTTATTGTATTGAATTGTGTGTTCATGTTCACAGGGCTCCCTTGAGAATGAGACCCTGGCCTCAATGGTGACAGTTTTAAAGCTAATTTCCTGCAATTCTGCACATTTTGCCATGTCTTATGTGTGTTCATATGATACCTGAGTGACTCAACAAAAGTAATGGGGGCCCCTAGGCATCGAGTCCCTTGGGCAAGTAATCTTGCCATAACTATTTTACAAGATTAAGCATGTTTCACATAAAATTCTGTTAATTTGTGAGAATTCTACAGAATACATTTGGGTTTCACATTGCAATTAATTTTTTAACATATCAGAACATTTCCTTCAACTCCTGTTCATATGACAGATCTGCTGATTCTGAGGTCCTTCAACTCCCTCCATAAGAGAGCATAGTATTGATCTTCCTCTGATTTGTATTCAACAAACCACTAGAGAACAGTAGATATCTTCCCACAGTATGCATGCATCATGACCAGGCTAATGTACAGAGTACTCCAACGCCAGGTATTACAACGGCAGCTGCCCAAGTCTGTTCTGTCCTGTCCTACAATATTAAGATTGTACAGCTAAAAAATACTCTCAATACACTGTTGGCATTATATCAAAGGGACAGGAACTAGATGTTCATGTACCCAAGCCTTGCTTTTTTTAACAGATGACAAACATAGCAGGTTATGTCCCAGAGTCAGAGGCGGACTGGCCATAGGGCCATTCTGGCAAATTACAGATGGTTTGGTTCATCTTTAGCCCCGTGGGCCTGTCTAAATTGGGGGTTTTGCGTAAAAGGATCATTATTTGGCTAATAATGGCAGCCTCGAGGAAAAACAATTACCTACAAGGGGAATAAAGGGCCAGGGTGTTAAAAATACCTGGGCCGATTTTTGGTCCCTGCCCATGGATCTGGAACTTTTTTTTTTGCTGTTGTTAGTTTGACTAAATTTAGATAGATGTGATCCTGACTTTATTATGTACCAATATACTAGCTTGTAGGCCTATGACATGTCATATGTAATATTGGCTAAACAAAGCATACACCAAACCAAAGTTGACTTATTGGCTCACATCCAAAGCAACTTACAGTAGAGTGAGCACATAAGGCCTACATTTTCAGTATGTGATCCCTACGGGAATTAAACCAACAACCTTGCCAATGCTAGCAGTCTTACCAACTGAGCAATAATTTAAAATCAGTTAAGATTTCGGGGACTTTTGTTATACAGCGCATTCGGAAAGTATTCAGACCCTTTGACTTTTTCCACATTTTGTTATGTTACAGCCTTATTCTAAAATTGATTAAATTGTGTTTTTCTTATCATTCTACACACAATACCCCATAATGACAAAGCAAAAACTAGTTTTTAGAAATGTTTGCAAATAAACTTAAATTTTTGTTGAAGCACCTTGGGCAGCGATTACAGCCTCGAGTCTTCTTGTGTATGACGCTACAAGCTTGGCACACCTGTATTTGGGGAGTTTCTGACATTCTTCTTTGCAGATTCTCTCAAGCTGTCAAGGTTGTTTGTACCATATGAAATCATATTTTCCATCTTAGCATCTTTTTTATTATTATTTACTAAATCTTGGTGTAAAAAGTGAATACAAATAAATAAAAAGACCACATGAAAGCTGAAGATCTGAGCTTTCTAGCAGTATACAGCATTACTAGGTACGGTTCATGGCCCTCATAATAATAGTTTTATTCTGGCATAGCACTACAGGTGCAAACATTACTCCTGAATTGTTTAACCACAATGTTTACAGTTGACTTTCACCTCATATCCCAAAGAAGAAATTAGCAAGTTAGCAGGATGAATGCTTTATATTTTCTTAGTGCAGTAAACAGTTATGTTTATATACTTTTCTTTCCAACACCATTCACTTAAAAAAAAAAAAATAGCACAAGACAATATTTTACATGCATCTTCTCAAGTAACAGCTACTGAAATTGAAATAAATATACAGTCCCAAGTATTCTCAGTACCAAAACAATAAATACAACAAACATCTGTGGACATTATACAATGTTTTGTTTTAAGAAAGAGGTTATTTGCAATTCACTTCTCCTTTTTATAAATTAAATGCTCTTGCCAGGCTCACGCATGAGAACACATCAGTACCTTTCAATAGGAAAGTAGTTACACTGCCTCCCATTGAACTGAAATGAAACAAACATACCATCACATGGTAAGCCACAGATACTCAGAGCCCTCACCCTCAGATTCCCTATACTGAAGGAGAAGAAACTGACATTAAATAAATCTGACAGACATCTTCAAATCTCGTCTAGCGTTTCACAGGCTCTAGATCTTAATTTCGGCTGTACTCTACAGTTGTCGCTTGTACCATTATTCTTAAAACATAAAAAAGCAGCTTATTTATTCTGCTTAATCCAAAATTAGTGTGAGAAGAAGAGGAACAGAATGGCAGTTGCTGTGGCTGCATTGTATTCACCTTGCCTTGTGTTATGCCTAACACGTCTTTTTGCTATGGAGGCCATTCAACTTTTCGAGCTGCCGTTACTGCCGGCATTACCACTGCTGGTGCTACTTCTCAGTCTCCAGGCTGAGTTGGAACTCCCTAGGGAAAAGTTGGAACATGGAGGGGAAGAGGGGGAGGTTGGGCGAGATCGTGCCATCTGATAAATACAGAAAGAAGATTAATACAGTACCAACTACAGGCTTTTCAAAAACACACTTGACTTAAACATCTTAAAAAGGGTAATAAAAATGACATCTTCTCCCCTTCTGAACCCCCATTCTTCCAGAGAAAAGAAATGGCAAGCTTTGACAGGGACAGTCCATGTTGACAGTCAGTTGAGTCACACTGTAACGTCCTTTAGGTTAGAGCTATTAGCAGAGTAGCAGTAAATCGTCATCACTATTGGTCTCCATCTTGCCTGTAGCCTCCAGACAGGCATCTGGGATTTGTGCAGTGTGAACCATGCTACAGTGTTCACAGGGCCCGTCCCGGCCCAGGGACACCCAGCCTGACCTGAGGGAGGATGGGGACGATAGGCGGCGGGCAGCCTGATCCAGGCCTATCTCCACGTTGAGGAGCCTGGACGTCTCGCTGGTGGAATCAGTGTCCGAAGCAGCATCCGACATGGGGATGAGTAGCTCCACGTCGTCTTCGTCCTCCCTGGTCCCTGCTCCATGCTCTAGGTGCCTCAGGGGGCTGTGGTTGTTGGTCGCCCCACCTGAAGAGCCTCCGGAGCGGCCCAGGGAGAAACGTACCCAGCGCAGGGTGCGGGTGACCAGGCTCAGAGCACTGCTCAGCTGGCTCCTCCCAGCCAGAACACACTGAGGCTCTGCTGCCTCTGCCCCTGGAGTGTCCATGGTGTGAGTGTCCACCACTCCTGGGCTGGCCCTGTGTCTGGCCCGGTGGCTGTCCCTGCTGCTGGGCAGAGGGGTGGAGCTCGTCGACACTGAGACAATGGCCTCCACTGAGGTTGCTGGAGGGGTCTTTGCGGGGAGGGGGGCTACAAGACCCCCCACAGCCCCGGGGACATCCCGGCGCTCGCTCTCCGTATCCGTGTCGTCCGAATCGAGGGGCAGCTGCCCCCGGTGGGGTCCAGTCCTTTCGAGCTCACGGGCCGAACTGCCGCCGTTACCGCTGCTGGTGTTCTGGTCCTCGGCGTCAGCAGACACCAGGGCCAGCGAGCCAGAGCTCCGTGAGCGTGTGAAGTTGAAAAGGCGTCGCCAGATGTTGCTGTGGCGACCGGAGGGGGGCAGGCGGATTGAGGTGAAACCCAGCTGGGAGCGAACCGCCAACCTCAGGTTCTCCAACACAGAAGCCTGGACCACACACACAGCAAGACTTAGTATCATCAATCAAATAATTAAGCAGTTTTAAAATCAACAGTTGTGACAAAGTCCTTTACAGTAACCGAGCCTATATAATATGAACTATATGCACTAAGCTTGTCTGATGCTTTAAGCACACTGTTAGATTAAAAAATTAAGACACACAAATGACTCAAGAGGGAGCCCAATGGCCACGCTGTATAAAAAATAAAAGAAAGATAGCGAATGCCTGTGGTACTGTCGCACATTTTCTCTCTCCTCTCTGCCATTTCGTTTCTTACTTGTTTCTCTGACAAAGGTTCTGTTACCGAAATCCATAATTTGTTTAGGAAAAACATTCTCTATTCCCTCAACACTAGCTCTCTTTATGTGAAACATGTATGCATCGCATGCACATGACCAATAGAACCTGACCTATGGCCCATAATCACATCAATAAATTGGTTATAACAAACTCCTAACATCGTAACACGTGACAGAAAAGTGGAGGTGGACTTAAGCGTAAGTCCTGCATGGACAAGAGGATCACATCTTCTGAGGAGAACAAGAGAGAGCAGTGTGATCTAGATGTAGACTTGCCTGGTTGCCAGAGCAGACAGGGAAGTCCTCCACCGGGGGTATAAGGCCCTGGGCGATCAGCTGGCCATAAGACGGAGGAGCCTCCCTCCTCAGGAGCTCAGCCTCAACTCTGGACAGCTGGGTCTCAAATGACCTGGGGAAATACAACCAGTTAGAGGGACTCAAAGGACTGGAGTAAACACACACACCAGATCAGTTAGAGGGGCTAAAGAAATAGCATTTTAAAGTTCATTCAGTGTCCTTTTTGATGAAGATCAAAAACAGAAATTAGAGAGATAACTAGCTATATGAATCCCCAAAAATAATTTAGAAAGGCCTAAAGATTGACCTGGATTACCAATCATCTCTCGAAGTAGGTGTGAGACATAAAGCTGTCATAGTAAACCACACATACAGAAACAGTAAATAAGTCTTATGGCACCGTATAATTGTTTAATAACAAGGGTAATAGCATGGAGTCTAAGTTTATTACCTGCGCTCAAACATCCGGAGGGAGTAGAGTTTGCAGGTGCAGCCTAGGGCGATGACCAGCAGTAGGCCACAGATGAGACTTCCTATAACCGCCGCTGTGATGACCCGTGTGGGCACGATGACAGGACAACTCTCCTCGTCGCTCCCGTCGCCGCAGTCGTCCTGCGCGTCGCACACCCAGCTCTCGAACACACAGCGGTTGTTCTTGCAGTGGAAGTTGCCTGGCTGGCAGAAGAAGCAGTTCTTCTCGTCCGAGCCATTGGGGCAGCGGTTCTGGTAGTTGCAACGGTCTGAGCGCGGGTAGCAGGCGCCATTCCTGGAGCAGGGGAACTCATCCTCCTGGCAGATGCTGCAGTTGATCTCATCGCGGCCATTGGGGCAGTGCCAGTAACCGTCACAGCGCTGCTGCTCTGTGTAGCAGCCCCAGTTTCCCCCACACGGGATCTCCCAAGGTAGACAGAACCCGTCCACCTGGCAGGAGAGATGAGGTAGATTTAATTAATTAGTCGATCATGGGCGTCCTTAACGATTCCAAAACAAAGAAATCGAAAAAGAAAAGAAAGCTTAGTGATATTTTCAAAGGAGAGTTTAAAGAGAAATTTCAATAATATTACAAGTTTTTATTTAACCTTTATTTAACTAGGTAAGTCAGTTAAGAACAAATTCATATTTACAATGACGGCCTACCCAGGCCAAACCTGTACTACGCTGGGCCAATTGTGCGCCACCCTATGGGAATCACAATCACGGCCGGATGTGATACAGCCTGTATTCGAACCAGGTACTGAAGTGACGCCTCTTGCACTTAGCCAAATACATTTGAAATCATTTTTTCACAATTCCTGAAATGTAATCCTAGTAAAAATGGGTCAGTTAGGATCAACACTTTATTTTAAGAATGTGAAAAGTAAGAATAATAGTAGAGATAATTGAATTTCTTTCATCACATTCCCAGTGGGTCAGAAGTTTACATACACTCAATTAGTATTAGGTAGCATTGCCTTTAAATTGTTTAACGTTTAAAGCAGCCTTACACAAGCTTCCCACAATAAGTTGGGTGAATTTTGGCCCATTCCTCCTGACAGAACTGGTGTAACTGAGTCAGGTTTATAGGCCTCCTTGCTCGCACACACTTTCAGTTCTGCCCACAAATGTTCTATAGGATTGAGGTAAGGGCTTTGTGATGGCCACTCCAATACCTTAACTTTGTCGCCCTTAAGCCTTTTGCCACAACTTTGGAAGTATGCTTGGGATCATTGCCCATTTGGAAGACCCATTTGCGACCAAGATTTAACTTCCTGACTGATGTCTTGAGATGTTGCTTCAATATATCAATTTTCCTACCTCATGATCTATTTTGTGAAGTGCACCAGTCCCTCCTGCAGCAAAGCACCCCCACAACATGATGCTGCCACCCGCGTTCGTTGTTTGATCAGACCAGAAGACATTTCTCCAAAAAGTACAATCTTTGTCCACATGTGCAGTTGCAAACCGTATTCTGGCTTTTTAATGGCAGTTTTGGAGCAGTGGATTCTTCCTTGCTGAGCGGCCTTTCGGGTTAATCCTCCAGCATCTTCACCAAGGTCCTTTGCTGTTGTTCTGGGATTGATCTGCACTTTTCGCACCAAAGTACGTTAATCTCTAGGAGACAGAACACGTCTCCTTCCTGAGCGGTATGACGGCTGCGTGGTCCCATGGTGTTTATACTTGCGCACTATTGTTTGTACAGATGAAAGTGGTACCTTCAGGCGTTTGGAAATTGCTCCCAAGGATGAACCAGACTTGTGGAGGTCTACAATTTTTTTTCTGAGGTCTTGGCTGGTTTCTTTAGATTTTCCCATGACGCCAAGCAAAGAGGCACTGAGTTTGAAGGTAGGCCTTGAAATACATCCACATGTACACCTCCAATTGACTCAAATTATGTCAATTAGCCTATCAGAAGCTTCTAAAGCCATGACAATTTTATGGAATTTTCCAAGCTGTTTAAAGGCACAGTCAACAGTGTATATAAACTTCTGACCCACTGGAATTGTGATATAGTGAATTATAAGTGAAATAATCTGTCTGTAAACAATTATTATTACTTGTGTCATGCATTTTGTCATTGCCAAAACTATAGTTTGTTAACATGAAATCTGTGGAGTGGTTGAAAAATGAGTTAATGACTTCAACCTAAGTGTGTGTAAACTTCCGACTTCAACTGTAGGACTCTTTGTTTGTTTTGATCTTGTTCGACGCACTTCTAGGTCAGCGAGATGTGTTTAACCCAAAATTGGCCACAAAAGGCGACAGGTCTGGGTTTCGTGCGCCGAACGATACATCAGATGACAACAATACGTTGTATTGATGGGGTGGACGAAATCAGAAAATGAAAGCTTAATGGCATTTTGCGAGGCCTCTTAAATCGATCGCACTATACATTTGTGTGCGTGTAAATATGGTTGTCCTTGTTCGACAGAACCATTGGACGTCTTTCAGCGATGTTCCAATCGGCGGATTCATTGATATATATGCCGAGCGTGAAAAGTTATTTCCATGACATATACTGACCAGGTGAATCTAGTTGAAAGCTATGATCCCTTATTGATGTTACCTGTTAAATCCATATGGCTCTAACCACAATATAAAGAGGAGTGGGAGGCCCCAGTGCACAACTGATCAAGAGCACAAGTACATTAGTGTCTAGTTTGAGAAACAGACACCTCACAAGTCCACAACTGGCAGCTTCATTAAACAGTACCCACAAAAAAACACCAGTCTCAACGTCAACAGTGAAGAGGCTGGCCTTCTAGACAGAACACTTTTCCCCCAATCTTCCTCTGTCTAGTGTCTGTGTTATTTTGCCCATCTTAATCTTTTCTTTTTATTGGCTAATCTGAGATGTCTTTTTCTTTGCAACTCTGCCTAGAAGGCCAGGATCCCGGAGTCGCCTCTTCACTGTTGACGTACACAATCCATGTCTCAATTGTCTCAAGGCTTAAATTATTCGTTAATCTGTCCCCTCCCTTCATCTACACCGATTGAAGTGGATTTAACAGGTGACATCAATAAGGGATCATAGCCTTCAAATGGATTCACCTGATTAGTCTGTAATGGAAATAGGTGTTCCTAATGTTTTGTACAATCAGTGGTAGAGCTAAGGTGAAATTTCCCTAATAATAATAATAATAATAATAATAATAATAATAATAAATATATATATACACACAGTGGGGAGAACAAGTATTTGATACACTGCCGATTTTGCAGGTGTAAGGACATCAGGGATAAAATTGTAGACCTGCACAAGGCTGGGATGGGCTACAGGACAATAAGCAAGCAGCTTGGTGAGAAGGCAACAACTGTTGGCGCAATTATTAGAAAATGGAAGAAGTTCAAGATGACGGTCAATCTCCCTCGGTCTGGGGCACCATGCAAGATCTCACCTCGTGGGGCATCAATGATCATGAGGAAGGTGAGGGATCAGCCCAGAACTACACGGCAGGACCTGGTCAATGACCTGAAGAGAGCTGGGACCACAGTCTCAAAGAAAACCATTAGTAACACACTACGCCGTCATGGATTAAAATCCTGCAGCGCACACAAGGTCCCCCTGCTCAAGCCAGCGCATGTCCAGGCCCGTCTGAAGTTTGCCAATGACCATCTGGATGATCCAGAGGAGGAATGGGAGAAGGTCATGTGGTCTGATGAGACAAAAATAGAGCTTTTTGGTCTAAACTCCACTCGCCGTGTTTGGAGGAAGAAGGATGAGTACAACCCCAAGAACACCATCCCAACCGTGAAACATGGAGGTGGAAACATCATTCTTTGGGGATGCTTTTCTGCAAAGGGGACAGGACGACTGCACCGCATTGAGGGGAGGATGGATGGGGCCATGTATCGCAAGATCTTGGCCAACAACCTCCTTCCCTCAGTAAGAGCATTGAAGATGGGTCGTGGCTGGGTCTTCCAGCATGACAACAACCTGAAACACACAGCCAGTACAACTAAGGAGTGGCTCCGTAAGAAGCATATCAAGGTCCTGGAGTGGCCTAGCCAGTCTCCAGACTTGAACCCAATAGAAAATCTTTGGAGGGAGCTGAAAGTCCGTATTGCCCAGCGACAGCCCCGAAACCTGAAGGATCTGGATGGAGGAGTGGGTCAAAATCCCTGCTGCAGTGTGTGCAAACCTGGTCAAGAACTACAGGAAACGTATGATCTCTGTAATTGCAAACAAAGGTTTCTGTACCAAATATTAAGTTCTGCTTTTCTGATGTATCAAATACTTATGTCATGCAAAAAAATGCAAATTAATTATTTAAAAATCATACAATGTGATTTTCTGGATTTTTGTTTTAGATTCCGTCTCTCACAGTTGAAGTGTACCTATGATAAAAATTACAGACCTCTACATGCTTTGTAAGTAGGAAAACCTGCAAAATCGGCAGTGTATCAAATACTTGTTCTCCCCACTGTGTGTGTGTGTGTGTGTGTATATAATATAATATAATATAATATATATATTTTTTTTTCTTATCTCTATTTTGTCGATAGAAAGTGTAGCTTTTCTCCCCCCGCAATAAATAAGAAGCTTGTATGCAAAGATGTAAGTACCTCTTACTATATTTTGCCAGGACAACTATAGTATTAATCTGCCCTAGCAACCAAACCAATAGAAACTAATCGATTTTGAGAAATTTCAGTTGAACTCATGCCTACCTGGTAGGTGATGTTGAAGCCCCTAGCCGCGTTGATCTTGTCAGCATAGAAGTGAACGCGCAGCTGGCCCGAGGACGAGACCACGGCCACGGGGGCACGAGAGTCGAAGGCGGTGAGGACGCGTAGTAGGCGGCGAGGGTTCTCCTCCAAGCCGTCATACACCTTGACATAATCCCCATAGCCCGTCCCATCCAGCTTGAAGTCCATGAAACGCAGGATCACCTGGAATCAATCCATTAAAGAATGAATTACATACATATAGTCTGCGTCTGGTGAACCCAAAAATTGTTTATGTAGATATACACTACCGGTCAAAAGTTTTAGAACACCTACTCATTCAAGGGTTTTTCTTATGTTTGACTATTTTCTACATTGTAGAATAATAGTGAAGACATCAAAACTTTGAAATAACACATATGGAACCCCCAAAAAAAGTTGTGTACCTTTATTTAATTAGGCAAATCAATTAAGAACAAATTCTTATTTATTTACAATGACAGCCTACACCGGCCAAACCCAGATGACGTTGGGCCAATTGTGCGCCGCCCTATGGGACACTCAATTACGGCCGGTTGTGATACAGCCTGGAATCAAACCAGGGTGTCTGTAGCGACGCCTCAAGCACTGAGATGCAGTGCCTTAGACCGCTGTGCCACTCAGGAGCCCCTAATATTTGAGATTCTTCAAAAAGCCACCCTTTGCCTTGACTGCTTTGGACACTCTTGGCATTCTCAACCAGCATCATGAGGCAGTCACCAGGAAAGCATTTCAATTAACAGGTGTGCCTTCCTAAAAGTTCATTTGTGGAATTTCTTTCCTTCTTAATGTGTTTGAGCCAATCAGTTGTGTTGTGACAAGGTAAGGGTGGTATACAGAAGATGGCCCTATTTGGTAAAAAGATCAAGTCCATATTATGGCAAGAACAGCTCAAATAAGCAAAGACAAACAGTCCATTACTTTAAGACATGAAGGTCAGTCAATAGAGAACATTTCAAGAACTTTTAAAGTTTCTTCAAGTGCAGTCGCAAAAACCATCAAGCGCTATGAAACTGTCTCTCATGAGGACCGCCACAGGAATGGAAGACCCATAGGATAAGTTCATTAGTTACCAAAATAAGAAAATGCAGCCCAAATAAATGCTTCAGTTCAAATAACAGACATCAACTGTTCAGAGGAGCCTGTGTGAATCAGACCTTCATGGCCACTAGCAAAGGAAACCACTAGCAAAGGACACCAAAAAGAAGAAGACTTGATTGGGCCAAGAAACAAGAGCAAATTGGTCCAAATTGGAGATTTTTGGTTCCAACCGCCGTCTTTGTGAGTCGTGGTGTGGGTGAACGGATGATCTCCGCATTCGTAATTCCCACCGTAAAGGATGGAGTTGGTGTTATGGTGTGGGGGTGCTTTGCTTGTGACACTGATTTATTTAGAATTCAAGGCACACTTAACCAGATGGCTACCACAGCATTCTGCAGTGATATGCCATTCCATCTGGTTTGGGCTTAGTGGGACTCTCATTTGTTTTTCAACATGACAATGTTACACCTCCAGGCTGTGTAAGGGCTATTTTACCAAGAAGGAGAGTGATGGAGTGCTGCATCAGATCACCTCAACCAAATTGAGATATTTTGGATGAGTCGTACCGCAGAATGAAGGAAAAGCAGCCAACAAGTGCTCAGCATATGTGGGAACTCCTTCAAGACTGTTGGAAAAGCATTCCAGGTGAAGCTGGTTGAGAGAATGCCAAAGCAGTGTCCAAAGCAGTCATCAAAGCAAAGGGGTGGCTATTTGAATCTCAAATATAAAATACATTGATTTGTTTAACACTTTTTTGGTTACGACATGATTGCATATGTGTAATTTCAGAGTTTTGATGTCTTCACTATTATTCTACAATGTAGAAAAGAGTAAAAATAAAGAAAAACCCTTGAATGAGTAGGTGTTCTAAAACCTTTGACCGGTAGTGTACATATATATATATATATTAAAATGTTCACCTGTATTTTGACAGGGAAGTCATACTGAGTCTAGGTTCTATTTTACAAAGGAGCGCTGCATAAATACATCAAACACATGTGGGGCCTCCTGAGTGGCACTGCGGTCTAAGGCTCTGCATCGCAGTGCTAGCTGTGTCACTACAGGTCCTGGGTCGATTCCAGGCTGTGTCGCAGCCGGCCACGACCGGGAGACCCATGAGGTGGCGCACAATTGGCCCAGCGCCATCCTGGTTAGGGGAGGGTTTGGCCGGCCTGGATCTCCTTGTTCGATCGCGCTCTAGCGACTCCTGTGACGGGCCGGGCGCATGCATGCTGACACTGTTTTCTCGGACACATTGGTGCGGCTGACTTCTGGGTTAAGTGGGCATTGTGTCAAGAAGCAGTGCGGCTTGGCGGGGTCTTGTGTCGGAGGACGCACAGCACTCGACCTTCGCTGCAACTCCCATCGCTGGAGTTGCAGCGATAGGACAACTACCAATTGGATATCACGAAATTGGGGAGAAAAAGGGGTAAAAATGTAAAATAAAATAATTTTTAAGTCAAAATGTAATTAACGATGATAGATACATAGGACGTTTCTGCATGAGTGCTTTGTAGATGCTGTTTTCCTTACATACAAACTGTTTAATACAAAACACAAATGGTGAGTTCTATAAAAATCACCAGTAATAAACCTAAGGGCACAATGGAAAACAGCATCTAGTGGTTTAAGTGTAGATGCTGCTGTATGCATATAGGTAATATTTCCATGATCTAAAATAGACATAAACGGCCTGTACAATCTCCTTCCTATTAACAAAAGTCAGTCACGCTTTGTGTCTGTAATAGAAACCAACCTTGAATGTCAACTTCTTTACCAGCTCAGTGACATGTTTTTTTAAAATACAGTTTGTCATCAACTCAGATACCAAGATATTTGTAGGAAGGAACTTGCTCAATTTGTGTACTGCTCAAACTAGTCATTACAAATTAATGTAAATTAGGGTTATGGGACGTAGAACAAAGCATGCATTTTGTTTTGCATTACTTGCTGATCCAATAGTGACCTCTGCAGTGCTTGAAAATAAGACAAAAGTGAAAAGGCTCGGCCAACCGAATACAACACAGTCATCTGCATACAAATGAATATTACTTATTTTTACAGCATTACCAATGTTATTTAAATTGATTGTAAACTGTAGTGGGCTAAGTATCGAACATTGGACATTACTTTGTGGAATTCAGTTTTGACCCCATCTACCATGATGGTCTGAGTTCTGTCATTGAGATAATTATGAAACCATCGGCAAGCATCAGTACCCAACCCTATGGAGGACAGCTTATTCAACAGAATAACAAGGCCTACAGTATAAAACGCTTTTGACAAGTCTACAAACATGGCAGCACAATTCTTTTTATCATCCAAGGCATTTGCAATCTCATTTACAACAAGCCTAGTAGTCGTAGTGGTGCTATGTTTAGGTCTGAATCTGGATTGATTAAGAATACCATTTGCAGAACATAACGTAGTGGTTTGTTGACCAATTAATGATGCTAGTATTTTCGTAAGACAAGAGAACCTGAAAATGGGTTGATAATTATCAAGATCACTACTATACCCGCCCTTATGGAGTGGTAGCACAAAAGCTGCTTTTCTACACTTTTTGAATATTTCCTGATACTAAAGTTAAATTTAAAAAATTAGGGGCGCTGCATACTTAAGCAAAGACTGGTTTAAATTGTCAGCCCCTAATGACTTCTTGGTGTCAATAGCTAATAAGGCTTCTGTTCTTGGCTCCCTGTGGGTGGGCCTATGCACTCCCAGGTGTGTGCAAACATATCAAATAACAAACAAAATAACAAATTAGCATCTGAACATCTTAGACAAACAAGTTCCAACATGACAGATTGTTGTGGTAGCTAATATGTATTTGAACCGGTTTCTCTAACATAGCCCGCCTCCAACGTCATTCTAGAGAATTTGTCAGTACGTCCAACCGGCTTCACAACCGAGGACCACGCTATTTCGGTCTGTAATAAAGGCCTTTTGTGGGGAGAATAATACAGATCATGAAGGTACGCCTGGTGCAAGTTGTGTAAAAAAAATGTATAATTATACAAGGGTCAGTTTTACAATTTGCTATCTCTAATGCAAGCAATAGGGCAGTGGTCGCTGATATCATTTGCAAAAACACCACTAGCCAAACACTTATGGGGGACGATTATTCAGGATAAGGTCAAGCAATGTAGTGTATTCGGAAAGTATTCAGACCCCTTTACTTTTTCCACATTTTGTTTCGTTCCCTCAATCTGCACACAATACTCCATAATGACAAAGCTAAAACAGGTTCAGATTTTTTGGCTAATTTATTTTTAAATTATCAACTGAAATATGACATTTACATAAGTATTCAGACCCTTTAGTAAGTACTTTGTTGAAGCACATTTGGAAGCGATTACAGCCTCTAGTCTTCTTGGGTATGACACTACAAGCTTGGCACATCATGATATTAACTCCATTTTCCAGGGAAGGTGGAGACCCCTTTAGGAGGGATCCCTGCAGAGCAACGGCCAGTCAGTTATGGCGAGACGACACAGCGGCGACACTCCCATCAGGTCAGAGTGGCGTCCAGCTACTGGAGTAGGAGAGAGAGAAAGTTGGGCGGATTTGGATTCCCCAGTAGCTTGTGTAAGTTTGCTACTTGTTTGCTAAGAGTAGCCACTTTGCTTCTGCAGTCCTCTGCGAGCAAAAACTTGCTACATTGAAAGTCCGGACGATTCACATTGTGCTTCACCGCAGGGATGGTGACTTGTTTCCTCCAGACTTGACGTTTGGCATTCAGGCAAAGAGTTGCCTTTTGGCAAACTCCAAGGGGACTGTCATGTCCCTTTTACTGAGGAGTGGCTTCCGTCTGGCCACTCTACCATAAAGGCCTGAATTGGTGGAGTGCTGCAGAGATGTTTGTCCTTCTGGAAGGTTCACCCATCTCCACAGAGAAACTCTGGAGCGCTGTCAGAGTGACCATCGGTTTCTTTGGGCGGCAGGTAGCCTAGCGGTTAGAGCGTTGGGCCATTAACAAAAATGCAGCTGGTTCGAATACCCAAGCCAACAAGGTGAAAAACCTGTCGATATGTCCTTGAGCGAGGCACTTAACCCCAATTTGCTCCAGGGGCTGACTCTGTAGGTAGGCCGTCATTGTAAATAATAATTTGTTCTTAACTGAATTGCCTAGTTAAATAAAGGTAAAATATAAATAAATATAAAAGGCACTTCTCCCCCGATTGCTCAGTTTGGCTGGGCGGCCAGCTCTAGGAAGAGTCTTGGTGGTTCAAAACTTCTTCCATTTAAGAATGATGGATGCCGCTGTGTTCCTGGGGACCTTGAATGCTGCAGAAATGTTTTAGTACCCTTCCCTAGATATGAGCCTCGACACAATCTTGTCTCAGATCTACGGACAATTCCTCCGTCCTCATGGCTTGGTTTTTGCTCTGACATGCACTGTCAACTGTGGGACCTTCTATAAATCACCACACTTTTAGGGCGGCAGGTAGCCTAGCGGTTAGAGCGTTGGGGCAGTAACTAAAAGTTTGCTGGTTCGAA
The DNA here is from genome assembly GCA_023634145.1 of Thymallus thymallus. Lineage (NCBI taxonomy): Eukaryota > Metazoa > Chordata > Actinopteri > Salmoniformes > Salmonidae > Thymallus > Thymallus thymallus. Next base: position 8,092,689 of record CM042396.1, on the reverse strand, counting down.
TACCTGAGCTGACAAGGTGAAAAACCTGTCTGTGTTCCTGAGCAAGGCACTTGCCCTGCCTACCTACAGGGTTGACCCTGTAGGTAGGCAGTCATTGTAAATAAGAACTGGTTCTTAACTGACTTGCCTAGTTAAATAAAGGTTAAATTAAATAAATAAAGACAGGTGTGTGTGCGCGCCTTTCCAAATCATGTACAATCAATTGAATTTACCACAGGTGGACTCCAAGTTGAAAAAACATCAAGGATGATCAATGGAAACAGGATGCACCGGAGCTAAATTTCGCATCTCATAACAAAGGGTCTGAATACTTATGTAATTAAGGTATGTTTTTTTTTTTTTTTTATACATTTGCAAACATTTCTATAAACCTGTTCGCTTTTTCATTATGGGATATTGAGTGTAGATTGATGAGGAAATGTTTTCATTTAATCCATAAGGCTGTAACGTAACATTTTGAAAAAAGGGAAGGGGTCTGAATACTTTCCAAATGCACTGTACATTAATCTGAGTGGGTTTCATTATCAGCCAAGTCGAACTCAAGACAGATATTCTTAAACTGATCTGAGGCATGTTTAAGGCAATCAAGTTTTAGATCTAACACAGCCAGTATCTGGGCGGCAAGGCTTCGCACATTTATATATAACAGTCCAAGCTTCCTGCGAGATTTGAGAACAGCAGGAGTATCCATGGTGACACAAGAGTTAATAGAACTTGAGCTAGCCACAATAGGCTTCCTGATTGTATTCAAAGTTGCAGAGCTAATAGTAGAATTTCTACTGACAATACCCCTACGCTTATGAGCATACGTAGAAAAACGATAGCTTGATATTTGTAGTTGTTATGGATCCCCCATTAGCTGCTGCCAAGGCATCAGCTACTCTTCCTGGGGTCCGGCAAAATTAAGGCAGTTATACAATTTTAAAAACATTACAATACATTCATAACAGATTTCACAACTGCGCCCTCATGCCCCTACTCCACTACCACAGATCTACAACACAAAATCCATGTGTCTGTGCCTATGTGTTGCTTCACAGTCCCCACTGTTCCATAAGTATTTATCTGTTTTATTAAATCTGATTCTACTGCTTGTATCAGTTACCTTACGTGGAACAGAGTTCCATGTAGTCATGGCTCTATGTAGTATTATGCACCTCCCATAGTCTGTTCTGGACTTTAAAGAGACCTATGGTGGCATGTCTTGTGGGGTATGCATGGGTATCTGAGCTGTGTGCTAGTCGTTTAAACAGACAAGACTGAACAGTAGTCCAGGTGCAAAAAAACTAGAGCCTGTAGGACCTGCATTGTTGATGCACTGTAGCTCTTTTTTATTTTTATTTTTTTATTTCACCTTTATTTAACCAGGTAAGTCAGTTGAGAACAAGTTCTGATTTGCAACTGCGACCTGGCCAAGACAAAGCAAAGCAGTGCGACAAAAAAACAGAGTTACACAGTAAACAAACAGTCAAAAACACAATAGAAGAAATCTATATACAGAGTGCAAAATGTAGTGCAAAATGCAATAAGGTTAAGAGGTAGGACAATAAATAGACCGTAGTGGTGATATAAATTACAGATTAGCATTAACACAGGAACGAAGGATGTGCAAATTATTATGTGCAAATAGAGATACTGGAGTGCAAGATTAGCTAAAAAAATAAAAATAAAAACAAAGATATGGGGAAGAGGTAGTAGTGTGGGCTGTTTACAGAAGGGCTATATACAGGTGTAGTGATCGAAAAGCAGCTTTGACTGCTGATGCTTAAAGTTGTTGCACATTTTTCGTCCATTTAAAACATCAAATTGATCAGAAATACAGTGTAGACATTGTTAATGTTGTAAATGACTATTGTAGTTGGAAACAGCTGATTTGTTTTTAATTTATGGAATATCTACATAGGTGTACAGAGGCCCATTATCAGCAACTATCACTCCTGTGTTCCAGTAGCACGTTGTTAGCTAATCCAAGTTTATCATTTTAAAAAGCTAATTGATCATTAGGAAACCCTTTTGCAATCATGTTAGCACAGCTGAAAACTGTTAAAGAATCAATAAAACAGAGTCAATCATCTCTTTAAAATCCAGTTTCAACTGTTCAGAGCTGCCCTTCATAATGTAATTAATACCCACGGACTACAACCGCATCAATCTCCATGTGCTGACGTAGAAAGGTGGGAGCAGTCTAGTCTAGTAATATCCTGGACTCGAGCCCCAGGGTAGCACAGAGTTTTTGCTCCAGAAAGCGAGACGTTTCTCACCATAGAGCTGCTTAAGACAAGACGGAAGAGGAAATCCACCTATTCCTACACCTCGCATGATTCGTGAGACCCATCAGGCAGAACCTCGGACGCTGGAGCCTGCGGGCAAGGCAAGTAATTTTAGCCTCCAATAACCATTGAAGCCTCAATGTAGAAGCACCCAGAGAGGGAGTCAGAACAGGGAACGATCTCAAAGCCCCCAGGGATGAAGGCGCCGGAACCTCCAGGGCGGTGAAGCGGTTTGAAGTCTGGCTTCCCACCGCCAAGGATTCCCAATTGCCAAAAGCTGCTGCTTTCAACTTCCACGGCGAGTGACTTGACTCCATGGCTGGTTTGCAGGGTCAAGAATAGGAACAAGTCCACCAGAAGCATCCTATTAACTCCACTTTCCAGGGAAGGTGGAGACCCCTTTAGGAGGGATCCCTGCAGAGCAACGGCCAGTCAGTTATGGCGAGACGACACAGCGGCGACACTCCCATCAGGTCAGAGTGGCGTCCAGCTACTGGAGTAGGAGAGAGAGAAAGTTGGGCGGATTTGGATTCCCCAGTAGCTTGTGTAAGTTTGCTACTTGTTTGCTAAGAGTAGCCACTTTGCTTCTGTAGTCCTCTGCGAGCAAAAACTTGCTACATTGAAAGTCCGGACGATTCACATTGTCCCGGAATAGAGAAAAATAAACAACTCCTGCAGCATGGTTAGCAACCTCCATTTGAAACTACAGGCTAGCTAGGTTAACTGGGCTCCCGTGTATACTAAGTTTGCTATAAGCTACAGTGGGTTTGCAAATACAGGCCGCACCCCGCCTCCCGAAACAAGCACAGCCTGTGATATGGCAAACACACAAGCAATACACAAATGAGTCACATGCATACACTCCAGCGGGAGGTGACCAACTTGCAAGTTGGTGCTGTAGAAGCAAGAAATAATGTTTTTATTTTACCTTTATTTAAATAGGCAAGTCAGTTAGGAACAAATTCTTATTTACAATGACGGCCTACCCCGGCCTCCCCTTACCAGGACGACGCTGGGCCAATTGTGTGCTGCCCTATCGGACTACCGATCACGGCATGGCAGTGAGCCAAAACACCAGTCAACAAGTTAAGGAGAGACAGGTAGCAGGAGCATTCGCTTACCAACAAGCAGCATGGCATGGAAATATAGGGATAGGGAAATAAGGATAGGGTGTCATTTTAGACAAACCCATAGTTATCTCAGCCATGTGAATACTGTACAATAATACACAAACAATTAAATTAACAGTCCTAGCTACATCCAATTTGGTCAGTCCTCGTTCTCAGACAGGCAAAAGAACCAGAGTACCAACCTTGCGGTGGTCGCCTGTGTCGATGAGCCAGGTGCAGTTGCTGCCTGGTGGGTAGAAGTCAGGGTAGTTGGGCGAGCTGAAGGTGCCGTAGAAGTTCCGCAGCCAGTCGCCGCAGGTCGGCAAGTCGCAGTCAATCTCGTCACCAAGGTCTTGGCAGTCGATGCTGCCGTCACATTTGAGCGACTCAGGCAGGCAGGTGTAGACACGGGTGTAGCGGGACAGGCAGGGGAACTGAATTAATGAAATAATTTTATTTGACACATTTTTAAAACACAGTTGCCTCGGCCATGAGAGTACAGTCGTGGCCAAAAGTTGAGAATGACACAAGTATTGGTCTCCACAAAGTTTGCTGCCTCAGTGTTGATGGCAATTTGCATATACTCCAGATAAATTGCAATTAATTGCAAAGTCCCTCTTTGCTATGAAAATGAACTTAATCCCCCAAAAACATTTCTACTGCATTTCAGCCCTGCCACAAAAGGACCAGCTGCCATCATGTCAGTGATTGTCTCTTTAACACAGGTGAGAGTGTTGACGAGGACAAGGCTGGAGATCACCCTGTCATGCTGATTGAGTCAGAATAACAGACTGGAAGCTTTAAAAGGAGGGTGGTGCTTGAAATCATTGTTCTTTCTCTGATAATCCTTGGTTACCTGCAAGGAAACACGTTCCGTCATCATTGCTTTGCACAAAAAGGGCTTCACAGGCAAGGATATTTCTGGTAAGATTGCACCTAAATCAACCATTTATCGGATCATCGAGAGGTTCAATTGTTGTGAAGAAGGTGTCAGGGCGCCCAAGAAAGTCCAGCAAGCGCCAGGACCGTCTCCTAAAGTTGATTCAGCTGCGGGATCGGGGCACCATCAGTGCAGAGCTTGCTCAGGAATGGCAGCAGGCAGGTGTGAGTGCATCTGCACGCACAGTGAGGTGAAGACTTTTGGAGGATGGCCTGGTGTCAAAAAGGGCAGCAAAGAAGCCACTTCACTCCAGGAAAAACATCAGGGACAGACTGATATTCTGCAAAAGGTACAGGTATTGGACTGCTGAGGACTGGGATAGAGTCATTTTCTCTGATGAATGAAATTTCCCCCCCGGGGGATCAATAAAGTACCTATCTATTGAATCCTCTTTCCGATTGTTTGGCCCATGCGGAAAACACCTTGTCCGGAGAAGACAAGGTGAGTGCTACCATCAGTCCTGTGTCATGCCAACAGTAAAGCATCCTCAGAACATTTATGTGTGGGGTTGCTTCTCAGCCAAGGGAGTGGGCTCACTCACAATTTTGCCTAAGAACACATCCATGAATAAAGAATGGTACCAACACATCCTCCGAGAGCAACTTCTCCCAACCATCCAAGAACAGTTTGGTGACGACCAACGCCTTTTCCAGCATGATGGAGCACCTGCCATAAGGCAAAAGTGATAACTAAGAGGCTCGGGGAACAAAACATCGACATTTTGGGTCCATGGCCAGGAAACTCCCCAGACCTTAATCCCATTGGCAACTTGTGGTCGATCCTCAAGAGGCGGGTGGACAAACAAAAACCAACAACTTCTGACAAACTCCAAGCATTGATTATGCAAGAATGGCCTGCCATCAGTCAGGATGTGGCCCAGAAGTTAATTGACAGTATGCCAGGGCGGATTGCAGAGGTCTTGAAAAAGAAGGGTCAACACTGCAAATAGACTCTTTGCATAAACTGAATGTCATTGTCAATGAAAGCCTGTGACACTTATGGAATACTTGTAATTATTCTTCAGTGTACCATAGTAACTACTGACATAAAGATCTAAGAACACTGAAGCAGCAAACTTTGTGGAGACCAATACTTGTGTCATTCTCAAATCTTTTGGCCACAACTGTACAACAATACATACAAAAATTGTAGAGGATTAGAAACACAAAGCCTACAAACGTGTTTACATTGTGGTCCTTGTTTTTATCAGGTTGGCAAAAGAATGGACAGCTTGCGGAAGTTTGGCTGTACATTTAACACCCCAAAGGCAATTTATATTAAATAAAATTGGAAAATACATACAATATATACACAAATACACAATCCCCTTGACCTAGACTACACAAAGTCAGTAATCTCTACCTGGTTGAAGGCACAGGGCTGGAAGGAGAAAGCTGCGGCGGGGTTGGGCTGGACGCACTGCTCCTCGTCAGAGTTGTCACCACACTCGTCCATGGTGTTGCACTTCCACAAATTCGGGATGCACTTCCCGTTGGAGCAGTGGAACTGGTCCGAGTCACAGCTGATCATCTCGGATTTTCCTGAAATTGAGAAAATTATAATGCCCATCGATCAAACTGTGCACAATCAACATTATATAAGCAGCGCTTCATAGTCATTTATAGATGTTCACAGTCCATAAGCCTCTGTCACAGACACATTTGAAAAGCCAATGCTTGGAGACAGAGAGAGAGAGGCATAGTGAGAGATAAGAGGACAAAAAACTAAAAGCTGCTTCAAGTGCATAAAGTGCCAAGAGAGCCGCAGTGTTCGAGAATAGTAGCTGTAAGCCATTTACAACCCAACCTGTGTAAAGTGTGCGTGTCTCACTAGTGGGACAAATACATTACTAATTCAAATATTTGGTCTGGGTGTGCTGATCACACACTGTTGCTCTGTCACATCGAATTAGTGTCCGGACTGCGGTGAAGGCACACCTTGTGTGAGGGAGGGAATTGCAAACAGTCAGCGAGAGAGAGCAAGATTTGAGAGACTACTGTAGAGGTGCTCAGCTCAGCTGTCAGCCGCACCACCTGGCCCAAGCAACATCACCACCACCACCAGGGTGTTGCTATAGGCTACCAAGTGCAAACAGTCAGTATTTAAATAATGTGTGAGAAATGCTTGATAGTGTATGTGATGTAAACAGAGGGGTCTACTTTCTTAGGGACCTGTAATCAGTGCCTGTAATCTGGTTCAGGTTATTAATCAACCTACCAGGGTGTTAACAAACACTACAGGAACAAGATCATCCACATGTATCGATCAAATTTACTTTAGAACAAATACTTTGTTCTAAAGCTGTATCCGTACCCATTGGATGCAGTGATCACAATAGTGGCTATATCCACGAAAGCCAAAGTTCCAACAGCTGGGCCTAAATTAGTGTATAAGATTATCATATAAAAAAATATATATATTTTGCTGTGACTCATATGTGGATGATGTAAAAAAATATTTGTTGGTCTGATGTGATTAATAATGCAGACAATGCATATTATGCTTCTTCCAATTATTGATAACATGCACCTGTAAAGAAACTGATGGCGCTGACAAATAGGGCAGCTCTGCTTCAAGCTCCTAGGCAATTTAGCAGTTTGTTTTCTCTACCTTACCTGACACTCTAGACCCAGTTCAATTTGCTTACCGCCCCAATAGATCCACAGACGATGCAATCGCTATCGCACTGCACACTGCCCTATCCCATCTGGACAAGAGGAATACCTATGTAAGAATGCTGTTCATTGACTATATCTCAGCATTCAACACTATAGCACCCTCCAAGCTCATCATTAAGCTCGGTGCCCTGGGTCTGAACCCCGCCCTGTGCAACTGGGTCTTGGACTTCCTGACGGGCCGCCCCCCAGGTGGTGAAGGTAGGAAATAACCCCTCCACCGTGCTGATCCTCAACACAGGGGCCCCACAAGGGTGCGTGCTAAGCCCCTTCCTGTACTCCCTGTTCATCCCTGACTGCTGAAAAACAGCTTCTATCTCAAGGCCATCAGATTGTTAAATAGCAATCACTAGCGCCTTAGAGGCTCCTGCCTTATATACAGACTTGAAATCACTGGCCACTTTAATAATGGAACACTAGTCACTTTAATAATGTTTACATATTTTGCATGAATCATCTCATATGTATATACTGTATTCTATTCTACTGTATTTAGTCTATGCCGCTACGACATTGCTCGTCCAAATATTTATACACTGCTCAAAAAAATAAAGGGAACACTAAAATAACACATCCTAGATTTGAATGAATGAAATAATCTTATTAAATACTTTTTTCTTTACATAGTTGAATGTGCTGACAACAAAATCACACAAAAATTATCAATGGAAATCAAATGTATCAACCCATGGAGGTCTGGATTTGGAGTCACTCAAAATTAAAGTGGAAAACCACACTACAGGCTGATCCAACTTTGATGTACTGTCCTAAAAACAAGTCAAAATGAGGCTCAGTAGTGTGTGTGGCCTCCACGTGCCTGTATGACCTCCCTACAATGCCTGGGCATGCTCCTGGTGAGGTGGCGGATGGTCTCTTGAGGGATCTCCTCCCAGACCTGGACTAAAGCATCCGCCAACTCCTGGACAGTCTGTGGTGCAACGTGGCGTTGGTGGATGGAGCGAGACATGATGTCCCAGATGTGCTCAATTGGATTCAAGTCTGGGGAACGGGCAGGCCAGTCCATAGCATCAATGCCTTCCTCTTGCAGGAACTGCTGACACACTCCAGCCACATGAGGTCTAGCATTGTCTTGCATTAGGAGGAACCCAGGGCCAACCGCACCAGCATATGGTCTCACAAGGGGTCTGAGGATCTCATCTCGGTACCTAATGGCAGTCAGGCTACCTCTGGCGCGCACATGGAGGGCTGTGCGGCCCCCCAAAGAAATGCCACCCCACCACCAAACCGGTCATGCTGGAGGATGTTGCAGGCAGCAGAACGTTCTCCACGGCGTCTCCAGACTCTGTCACGTCTGTCACATGTGCTCAGTGTGAACCTGCTTTCATCTGTGAAGAGCACAGGGCGCCAGTGGCGAATTTGCCAATCTTGGTGTTCTCTGGCAAATGCCAAACGTCCTGCACGGTGTTGGGCTGTAAGCACAACCCCCACCTGTGGACGTAGGGCCCTCATACCACCCTCATGGAGTCTGTTTCTGACCATTTGAGCAGACACATGCACATTTGTGGCCTGCTGGAGGTCATTTTGCAGGGCTCTGGCAGTGCTCCTCCTGCTCCTCCTTGCACAAAGGCGGAGGTAGCGGTCCTGCTGCTGGGTTGTTGCCCTCCTACGGCCTCCTCCACGTCTCCTGATGTACTGGCCTGTCTCCATGCTCTGGACATTACGCTGACAGACACAGCAAACCTTGCCACAGCTCGCATTGATGTGCCATCCTGGATGAGCTGCACTACCTGAGCCACTTGTGTGGGTTGTAGACTCCGTCTCATGCTACCACTAAAGTGAAAGCACCGCCAGCATTCAAAAGTGACCAAAACATCAGCCAGGAAGCATAGGAACTGAGAAGTGGTCTGTGGTCACCACCTGCAGAACCACTCCTTTATTGGGGGTGTCTTGCTAATTGCCTATAATTTCCACCTGTTGTCTATTCCATTTGCACAACAGCATGTGAAATTTATTGTCAATCAGTGTTGCTTCCTAAGTGGACAGTTTGATTTCACAGAAGTGTGATTGACTTGGAGTTACATTGTGTTGTTTAAGTTTTCCCTTAATTTTTTTGAGTAGTGTATATTCTTAATTCCATTCCTTTAGATTTTTGTGTATTGTTGTGAAACTGTTAGATATTACTTGTTAGATCGTACTGGAGCTAGAAACACAAGCATTTCTCTACAACCTCAATAACATCTGCTTAAACGTGTATGTGACCAATAAAATTTGATTTGAAAATACCTGTTATAACTGTTAAGGCTCCATGGATTGATGAGGAATTGAAAAACTATGGTTGAAAGATGGGACAAAAGGAGTGGCTAATAAGTCTGGCTGCACATCTGATTGGCTGACTTACTGCAAATTGAGAAATTAAATTCAACAAAAAGAATAAACTTTATTATGAAGTCAATATCAATGATATAAAGACGAAAAAAAAAAGTACTTAAAATGAAATGATGGACAGAAAGACTAATTCAACTTCATCTTTCATCGAATCAGATGGCTTATTCATCACAAAACCATTTTATGTTGCCAATTATTTTAATGATTACTTCATTGGCAAAGTGGGCAAGCAGGAAATGCCAACAACGAACAGTGAGCCATAAAACATGCATTAAAAAAACAAATACTGAAAGAAAAGCATTGCAAGTTTGAATTGTGTTAAGTTAGTGTGGAAGAGGTGGAAAGATTATTGTTATCGATTCTGGCATTGACAACTTAGATGGAAAGCTACTTAGGATGGTAGAGGACTCTATAGCCACTCCCATCTTTAACCTGAGCCTAGAGGAAAGTCTTTGTCCTCAGGCCTGGAGGGAAGCCAAAGTAATTCCACTACCCAAGAGTGGTAAAGTGGCCTTTTTTGTAATAGACCTGCAGACATAAACACAGCCTTCCTAAAATACTATGAAAATCTCTATAAGTCCCAGGGCAACTTTCCAGATAAAACCAAAGAGTTTTTTGATAAAATTGAGTTGGTATCTCTGACGGACAAACGGAGGGATGATCTGGAAGGTCGGCTAACTAAAGAAGAGGTGGTTGAAGATATATCTATAATTTCATCAGGAAAGACCACAAGCCTAGATGGTTTAAGACATTTCTAACCAAGTTAATTGAACCCCTGCTTTCCATGTACAACCTCGCTATAAAGACTGGTAAACTCCCAGGATCACTAGAACAAGCTTTAATAACAGTTTTCCGAAACCAGGTAAAGATCCCAAACTATGTGGGTCTTATCGGCCTATTTCGATCCTCTGTCATGACTATAAAGTGTTTTCAAAGGTCTTGGCACTTAGACTTGAAAATGTTTTACCAGGACTAGTGGATATTGACCAGACTGGCTTTGTTCAGAACCGCTCGTCAATAGATAATGTTAGAAGGGTTTTTAACATCATTCATTGTGCTAGAGCTGAAAAGTCACCCTGCATTGCTGTGTCCTTAGATGCTGAGAAGGCTTTTGATCGGGTGGAATGGGGGTATCTATTTGAAACAATGGCAAGAAGAAATTTTGGACCCAAATTTATGGCCTTAGTTAAATTGCTCTATGAACATTCTGTCGCTCAGATAGACTAATGGTAATATCTCCTCTAGCTTCCTTTTGTCTCGTTCTACACGACAGGGCTGCTGTCTTCCGCCTCTCCTGTTCGATCTAGCTATTGAGCCTCTGGCAGTGCCTATCAGAACCCACCCTTCAATTCGCGGTATACAGGTAGGGGAGCATTTTTGCTATTTCCCTATACTCGGATGACATCATTACCTTTCTAGCCCAACCTGATACAGTGGGGAGAATCTTTGCAGGTTTTCCCACTTTCAAAGCATGTAGAAGTCCAGAAAATCACATTGTATGATTTTTAAATAATTAATTTGCATTTTATTGAATGACATAAGTATTTGATACATCAGAAAAGCAGAACTTAATATTTGGTACAGAAACCTTTGTTTGCAATTACAGAGATCATACGTTTCCTGTAGTTCTTGACCAGGTTTGCACACACTGCAGCAGGGATTTTGGCCCACTCCTCCATACAGACCTTCTCCAGATCCTTCAGGTTTCGGGGCTGTCGCTGGACAATACGGACTTTCAGCTCCCTCCAAAGATTTTCTATTGGGTTCAGGTCTGGAGACTGGCTAGGCCACTCCAGGACCTTGAGATGCTTCTTACGGAGCCACTCCTTAGTTGCCCTGGCTGTGTGTTTCGGGTTGTTGTCATGCTGGAAGACCCAGCCACGACCCATCTTCAATGCTCTTACTGAGGGAAGGAGGTTGTTGGCCAAGATCTCGCGATACATGGCCCCATCCATCCTCCCCTCAATACGGTGCAGTCGTCCTGTCCCCTTTGCAGAAAAGCATCCCCAAAGAATGATGTTTCCACCTCCATGCTTCGGTTGGGATGGTGTTCTTGGGGTTGTACTCATCCTTCTTCTTCCTCCAAACACGGCGAGTGGAGTTTAGACCAAAAAGCTCTATTTTTGTCTCATCAGACCACATGACCTTCTCCCATTCCTCCTCTGGATCATCCAGATGGTCATTGGCAAACTTCAGACGGGCCTGGACATGCGCTGGCTTGAGCAGGGGGACCTTGTGTGCGCTGCAGGATTTTAATCCATGACGGCGTAGTGTGTTACAAATGGTTTTCTTTGAGACTGTGGTCCCAGCTCTCTTCAGGTCATTGACCAGGTCCTGCAGTGTAGTTCTGGGCTGATCCCTCACCTTCCTCATGATCATTGATGCCCCACGAGGTGAGATCTTGCATGGTGCCCCAGACCGAAGGAGATTGACCGTCATGTTGAACTTCTTCCATTTTCTAATAATTGCGCCAACAGTTGTTACCTTCTCACCAAGCTGCTTGCCTATTGTCCTGTAGCCCATCCCAGCCTTGTGCAGGTCTACAATTTTATCCCTGGTCTTGGCCATTGTGGAGAGGTTGGAGTCTGTTTGATTGAGTGTGTGGACAGGTGTCTTTTATACAGGTAACGAGTTCAAACAGGTGCAGTTAATACAGGTAATGAGTGGAGAACAGGAGGGCTTCTTAAAGAAAAACTAACAGGTCTGTGAGAGCCGGAATTCGTACTGGTTGGTAGGTGATCAAATACTTATGTCATGCAATAAAATGCTAATTAATTATTTAAAAATCATACAATGTGATTTTCTGGATTTTTGTTTTAGATTCTGTCTGTAACAGTTGAAGTGTACCTATGATAAAAATTACAGACCTCTACATGCTTTGTAAGTAGGAAAACCTGCAAAATAGGCAGTGTATCAAATACTTGTTCTCCCCACTGTAAGTATTGAACACGTCACCATTTTTCTCAGTAAATATATTTCCAAAAGGTGCTATTGACATTAAATTTTCACCAGATGTTGGTAACAACCCAAGTAATCCATACATACAAAGAAACCAAAACATAAGTTCAGAAATTAAGTTGTGTAATAATGTGAAATGACACAGGGAAAAAGTATTGAACACACAAAGAAATGGAGGTGCAAAAAGGCATGGAAAGCCAAGACAACAGCTGAAAACTATCAGTCATTAAAAAGCAATCCAGCCCCGTCAGTGCAAATTAATATCAGCTGGTTCAGTCCCAACTGATGGCCTACAAAAAGGTCTCATTGCCAAGGTGTCACACAAGACACATCTCATGATGGGTAAAAGCAAAGAGCTGTCTCAAGACCTTCGCAACCTAATTGTTGCAAAACATAATGATGGCATTGGTTATAGGCGCATTTCTAAGCTTCTGAATGTTCCAGTGAGCACTGTTGGGGCCATAATACGGAAGTGGAAAGAATCATTTCACCATAAATTTGCCTCGACCAGGTGCTCCTCGCAAGATTTCTGACAGAGGAGTGAAAAGAATAATTGTTGTTGTCCAAGAGCCAAGGACCACTTGTGGAGAGCTTCAAAAAGACGTGCAATTAGCAGGTACTGTTGACTCAAAGAAAACAGTAAGTAATGCATCTCCACCCCCATGGCCTGTATGCACGCTCACCACGCAAGACTCCATTGCTGAAAAAAAAGCATGTTGAAGCTCGTTTAAAGTTTGCTGCACAACATTTGGAAAAGCCAGTGAAATACTGGGAGAATATAGTGGTCAGATGAGAGCAAAATTGAACTGTTTGGATGTCATAACACACCATGTTTGGAGGAGAAATGGCACTGCACATCACCCTAAAAACACCATACCAACAGTGAAGTTTGGAGGTGGGAACATCATGGTGTGGGGCTGCTTTTCAGCAAATGGTACTGGCAAACTTCACATAATTGAAGGAAGGATGAATGGGCAAATTTACCGAGACATTCCTGACAAAAATCTGCTGCCATCTACCAGGATGATGAAGATGAAACGAGGGTGGACATTTCACCAAGACAATGATCCCAAACACACAGCCAAGGAAACTCTCAATTGGTTTCAAAGAAAGAAAATAAAGCTGCTAGAATGGCCCAGCCAATCACCTGACTTAAATCCCATTAATTTAAATCCCAAGATCAAGATTCATAGAAGAGGCCCACGGAACCTTCAAGATTTGAAGACTGTTTGTGTGGAAGAATGGGCCAAAATCACACCAGAGCAATGCATGCGACAGTTTCTCCATACAGGAGGCGTCTTGGAGCTGTCATTACCAACAAAGGCTTTTGTACAAAGCATTAAATAAATATCAGTAAGTGTGTTCAATACTTTTTCCCTGTCTCATTTCACATTATTACACATAACCTAATTTCTGAACTTATTTGTTTTGGTTTCTTTGTAAGTATGGATTACTTGGGTTGTTACCAACATCTGGTGAAAATGTCATGTCAATAGCACCTTTGGAAATATATTTACTGAGAAAAATGGTGACGTGTTCAATACTTATTTCACCCGCTGTGTGTGTGTGTGTGTGTGTGTGTGTATATATATATAGAGAGAGAGATATAGAGAGAGATATAGAGCAAGATACCAAGTTCTGCAGACTCAAGTTTTGTATAATCTTGATTATTGTCCAGTCGTGTGGTCCAGTACTGCAAGGAAAGACCTAGTTAAGCTTAAGCTGGTCCAGAACAAAGCTGCATGCATTGTAATCAGAGGGCTGATATAAATACAATGCATGACAGTCTCTCTTGGCTAAGAGTTGAGGAGAGACTGACTGCATCCCTTATTTTTATAAGAAACATTATTTGTTCCAAGAAACAAATTGTTTGCATAGTCAACTTACACACAGCTCTAACACACCACACACACACCCCCACACACCCACCCACACACCCACACACCCACACACCCACACACCCACCAGACAAGCCACCAAGGATATTTTCACAGTCCCCAAATCCAGAACAAATTCAAGAAAGCGTACAGTATTATATAGAGCCATTATTGCATGAAACCATTCCATCTCATATTGCTCTAATAAACGGAAAACCTGGTTTCAAAAAACAGATAAAGCAACACCTCACAGCATAATACCTCTCCATTATTTGACCTAGATAGCGTGTATGTATTGATATGTAGGCTGTGTGTGCCTTTAACATTTTTTTTTTTAATGTAGTTCTATCCTTGAGCTGTTCTTGTCTATTATTGTTCTGTATTATGTCATGTTTCATGTGGACCCTAGGAAGAGTAGCTGCTGCTTTTGCAACAGCTAATGGGGATCCTAATAAAATACCAAATACACTGGGTGTCATCTCTGATCAGACCGTACAGTAGCCCTCGCTGACAGATAAAAATTGCATGACTGTGAGCGGTGCTACCTGTTATATAAGACAGCCTGAAGCCCTTGCCGGTCATGATGTCGTCTGAGTGGAACTTGATCCACACGTGGTCCTGGGAAGAAATGTAGGGGGCTGGGATGGACGAGCCACATGCCCGGTAGCCATCCAGGTTCTTATAGGTGCCAATGGAAACCCAGTCCAGCCCACAACGGTGAGAGTTCTGGATCTCCAAGTCCTGGAAGCTGGGGGAAGAAATGGCAAAGTGGTAAAAGAGGTTTCCAGGCAGTAAAAATGATTATTTACTTACTTAGGGCTATGGCGGTCACGAAATTTTGTTAGCCGGTGATTGTCAAATAACTGTCGGTCTCATGGTAATTGACCGTTAATTAACATTAACACATTTAGCATCTCCTGGCTTCCACACACAGCCTACAAGCCACTGATGCAGACCTTTGGAATTTGAAAAAGTAATAAATCCATGTAATATAGTTTACACCTTCAGAATAAATCCAATATTTATTTTAGACAGGTCTAAAAAACATGATATGAAGAAAATGTGGTCTATTTCAGAAATACAGAATAGCATACTATTTTTGCGCAGGCTGTACACATTTGGTCAGTCTCTCATTCACAATTTGAGAAGCACTTGATAATGTCTTTAATTTCTCGGCGGCATCCTTTTTGTGTGGCCCTTCTCCCTGAGTGCTGCCTGCTCCAAAGCACTTCTCATCTAACTCACACGGCTCTCCATCAGGTGATCGGGTCTTTCCCACAGGCTACAAGTGAAGACAAGACACATCGCAACCGCGTGCGTCCTTATCCAATTCCGAGGTGCATATTGAAGATATTGGATGAACTGTCCACATTTACTTTGTCAGCCAACAAAATTAGTAGGCCTAACGAACAGCAAAAGCACTAGCCGATGTCAATCTACTATCCCACAAAGTACAAAAATGTACCTATTATATTCTGTGCGAAATATACATTTTCCAAAAGCTAGTCTGGGACAGCTGTGGGATGCGATAGATCCCAAATGAATACAACCACTAGCATCACATAACAACCACAGAACGTTTAGCTTAAAATGTTGATCAACTATTAGGCTATTTCTTCACATTATAAGCGCAGAAATGCGCACACCGCAGTAGGCTATAAGCGCAAATGTTCCATTAGCGGGAAAACACCATTATCAAAAGTGACCACAAATGTGATTATGCAAGTAATGCTTTTATTATAAAGGTGCATTTCTATGGTGAAACTTTTCTTCCCCAAACTTGAAACTTACGCGCTGCATACAGTATGTATGCCAGTTAGGCTCTACACCTGTTGTAAAGTGGATTAATGTGCTTCATTTTTACAAACCTCCATCAAAATATATATAGGCCTTTGGGTTAGACTACATGAGGTGTGCGACTATGATTAGAAGAAAAAAAAAGTCACAAAAAAAGGCATTGTTTCTTGCCTTAAGCTGGTCATCATTCACAAGTGATAATATATACAGTGTAGAGAACAAGTATTTGATACACTGCCGATTTTGCAGGATTTCCTACTTACAAAGCATGTAGAGGTCTGTAAGTTTTATCATAGGTACACTTCAAAAATCACATTATGATTTTTAAATAATTAATTTGCATTTTATTGCATGACATAAGTATTTGATCACCTACCAACCAGTAAGAATTCCGGCTCTCACAGACCTGTTTGTTTTTCTTTAAGAAGCCCTCCTGTTCTCCACTCATTACCTGTATTAACTGCACCTGTTTGAACTTGTTACCTGTATAAAAGACACCTGTCCACACACTCAAACAGACTCCAACCTCTCCACAATGGCCAAGACCAGAGAGCTGTGTAAGGACATCAGGGATACAATTGTAGACCTGCACAAGGCTGGGATGGGCTACAGGACAATAGGCAAGCAGCTTGGTGAGAAGGCAACAACTGTTGGCGCAATTATTAGAAAATGGAAGAAGTTCAAGATGACGGTCAATCTCCCTCGGTCTGGGGCACAATGCAAGATCTCACCTCGTGGGGCATCAATGATCATGAGGAAGGTGAGGGATCAGCCCAGAACTAGACGGCAGGACCTGGTCAATGACCTGAAAAGAGCTGGGACCACAGTCTCAAAGAAAACCATTAGTAACACACTACGCCGTCATGGATTAAAATCCTGCAGCGCACGCAAGGTCCCCCTGCTCAAGCCAGCGCATGTCCAGGCCTGTCTGAAGTTTGCCAATGACCATCTGGATGATCCAGAGGAGGAACGGGAGAAGGTCATGTGTTCTGATGAGACAAAAATAGGTCTAAACTCCACTCGCCATGTTTGGAGGAAGAAGAAGGATGAGTACAACCCCAAGAACACCATCCCAACTGTGAAGCATGGAGGTGGAAACATCATTCTTTGGGGATGCTTTTCTGCAAAGGGGACAGGACGACTGAACCGTATTGAGGGGAGGATGGATGGGGCCATGTATCGCGAGATCTTGGCCAACAACCTCCTTCCCTCAGTAAGAGCATTGAAGATGGGTCGTGGCTGGGTCTTCCAGCATGACAACGACCCGAAACACACAGCCAGGGCAACTAAGGAGTGGCTCCGTAAGAAGCATCTCAAGGTCCTGGAGTGGCCTAGCCAGTCTCCAGACCTGAACACAATAGAACATCTTTGGAGGGAGCTGAATGTCCGTATTGCCCAGCGACAGCCCAGAAACCTGAAGGATCTGGAGAAGGTCTGTATGGAGGAGTGGGCCAAAATCCCTGCTGCAGTGTGTGCAAACCTGGTCAAGAACTACAGGAAACGTATGATCTCTGTAATTGCAAACAAAGGTTTCTGTACCAAATATTAAGTTCTGCTTTTCTGATGTATCAAATACTTATGTCATGCAATAAAATGCAAATTAATTACTTAAAAATCATACAAATGTCATTTTCTGGATTTTTGTTTTAGATTCCGTCACTCACAGTTGAAGAGTACCTATGATACAAATTACAGACTTCTACATGCTTTGTAATTGGGAAAACCTGCAAAACCGGCAGAGTATCAAATACTTGTTCTCCCCACTGTATCTACATCCTTTTCCTTCCTCATGATGGCATCTATTTTGTGAAGTGCACCAGTCCCTCTTGCCGCAAAGCACCCCCAAAACATGATGCTGCCACCCCTGAGCTTCACGGTTGGGATGGTGTTCTTCGGCTAGCAAGCCTCCCCCTTTTCCTCCAAACATAACGATGGTCATTATGGCCAAACAGTTCTATTTTTGTTTCATCAGACCAGAGGACATTTCTCCAAAAAGTACAATCTTTGTTCCCATTTGCAGTTGCAAACCGTAGTCTGGCTTTTTTAAAGCAGTTTTGGAGCAGTGGCTTCTTCCTTGCTGAGTGGCCTTTCAGGTTATGTCAATATAGGACTTGTTTTACTGTGGATATAGATACTTTTGTACCTTTTTCCTCCAGCATCTTTGTTCTGGGATTGATTTGCACTTTTCACACCAAAGTATGTTAATCTCTGGGAGACAGAATGCGTCTCCTTCCTGAGCGGTATGACGGCTGCATGGTCCCAGGTGTTTATACTTGCGTACTATTGTTTGTACAGATGAACGTGGTACCTTCAGGCATTTGTAAATTGCCCCCAAGGATGAACCAGACTTGTGGAGGTCTACAATTATTTTTCTGAGGTCTTAGCTGATTTCTTTTGATTTTCCCCATGATGTTCGAGCAAAGAGGCACTGAGTTTGAAGGTAAGCCTTGAAATATATCCACAGGTACACTTCAATTGACTCAAACGATAGCCTATCAGAAGCTTCTAAAGCCATGACATCATTTTCTGGAATTTTCCATGCTGTTTATAGGCACAGTCAACTTAGTATATGTAAACGTCTGACCCACTGGAATTGTGATATACTGAATAATAAGTGAAATAATCTGTTTGTAAACAATTGTTGGAAGAATTACTTGTGTCATGCACAAAGTAGAGGTCCTAACTGACTTGCCAAAACTATAGTTTGTTAACATAAAATCTGTGGAGTGGCTGAAAAATGAGTTTAAATGAACTATGTAAATTTCTGACTTCAACTGTATGTATGCATACATACAGGGCCTTATTAATGCAGGGGCTGAAGTCCCAGGGCCCAAGCCAGTAGGGTACCCTTAAGCAGAGAAGAATGTAGAGAAAAATATGTGTGTGTGTATATGTTTGTTTGTATATATATATATATATATATATAAATAAAAATGCATACATACATACAAATAATATTCTTCTCTGCTCAATGGCACCCTACTGGCTTGGGCCCTGGGACTTTAATTATTTAACATTAATAAGGCCCTTTTAGCACGTGGGCAGCCAACCAGGCTGATGAGGGTACAGACTGAGGGAGGGAGATGCTGAAGGAGGAAGAGGGGGAGAGAAGTGTTGAGGGAGAGGAGGAAGAGGAAAGGTATAGATTGTGGAAAGGAGATGGTGTTCAGCTGTACCTGATGGTGATGATTTCCCCAGGGTTGGTCCTGATGTTCCAGCTGCAGTTGATCCTGGAGGGGTACTGGAACGGCCAGCCAGGGCTGGTTATCACTCCACTGGACGCACTGATCTGCTCCGCCACATCTCCACAGGCTGGACAGAGACACACAAACACGGACAGGCGCGCACAAACACAAATTAGCATTTAAAGTGAGGTTGGAGGTTTTGAATAATTTCATCCAGTAGTTTTGAAAGTAGTGCTCACAAGCCACAACGGATCCCCGATTGTGTACCACCTTACATATGTGTATAAAGTCACTGTTCTCGAGCCCTGCAACGTGTGCACAAAGAGTGTCAAAAAACTCTGGTGTGCATGTGCTCGGGCCCACCCTGCAACCTCATAGGACAATACTGGGCTGACCTTTGACAAGACAAAAAGGACACTGTGGAATCAGGAAGGTAGGCCACAATTTTCTTATCAATAGTGGCCTAAAAATAAAATAAAAATGTTAGCTTCTGTACCATATAGATTTATGGAGCGACTAAAAATGTGTCACAGCCTGCCGTGACCGGCAGTTCCATTGGGCGGAGTACAATTGGCCCAGCGTCGTCCAAGTTAGGGGAGGGTTTGGCCGAGGGGGGGGGGGGCTTTCCTAGGCTCATCGTGCTCTATCGACTCCTTGTGGCGGGCCGGGTGCCTGCAAGCTAACCTAAGTCATCAGTTGAACGGCGTTTCCGCCGACACAGTGTGGCTGGTTTCCGGGTTAAGAAGCAGTAAGGCTTGGCGGGCCATGTTTCAGAGGACGCATGACTCGACCTTCGCCTCTCCCGAGCCCATTGGGGAGTTGCAGCGATGAGAAAAGATTGGATCGCAATTAGAGATCAGAAAATTTGGGAGAAAAAGGGGGTAAAAAACACACACAAATAATGTGTCTCAAACAGGATATCTAAATCGATGTAAGTAACCTAAAATCCTTATGGAATAGTCCCCAAATTCAACAAAGCACATCAGTGACACCATTTAGGAAACAAGATTGTGACCACTGTTTCTGATTAAGTTGAAAATTAAGTAAATGTATTTGCGGCTGAAATGCCCACATTTCATGTTGTTTGTTAGCCCTGGCCCAGCGTAGGGATGTGACAAATGGACCACTGTTCTTAATGTGTAACATCCCCCCAAAAAATTATCGGCTTTCTGTTAAAAACGCTAAGTAAAATTCATTCATACATTGACACGTCAAGGCCTAAAAAGGGAGGTTTAAATAAATACAGAAGTTGTTTTCAGGCTTCGGTAAAGCCTCTTAAAACGCTATTCTGAAAGTCTGCTGTGGGCAACAAATGTACAGTTTGGTTCTTCGCAGACAAAAACATGGGCTGAGTTGTAGTTCCTGCCTACATTACGAGCTGAGATATCCTAGATCAGATTATTTATGATGAAAACAACTTACCATTAGAAATTCCTGATACGTAAACATTCTTGTTGTTCTGGGAGCAGACTGCATTTCCTAGAAAAGATAAGACAAAACAATAATGAATAATAAAATCTATAAAAATGTTAATTTTTCTGTGGAATGACCGTGGGATCACAACATGGCGCTTTGGACTCATATCTTTTGTGTAAACATGATTTGGAACTGGGGCTTATTCATAACAACTCTGGCCACTCGGAGGCAAGTGCACTGGTTCTAGGGCAAATGTAGATCTACTGAATCAATAAAACCCAAGACTGACTTTCGACATGGGCTACAAACAACGGGTCAATCAACAGGCAACTGAAATTACACCTGTAGTCTTGCAACAGGAGAATTTGAGAAGCTTTGAGACAGTGTGTAGGCTAATATGTAAGGGAACAAGGGGAAGTTAAAGAGGACGATTACACTAGCCCAAAATGTCACATGTAAACACTGGTCAACAACTGAGTGAAAAAGAAGAACAATTCAATAATATGACTGAAAGATCTATGCCTAGAGAAATTTCCCCCTCAGGGATCAATAAAGTACCTATCTATAGAAATACGTATGACTGAACAGGCTAGGCTAATGGAAGACGTGAAGTCCTTGTCTACCTCTTCTCATCGGTTCCCTCCTAATAGTTGAAATTATTTCTGTCCAGCTATGAATCCCTGGCCCTATGCTTATGCCTTGTTATTAGCCAAGCTGTGAGCTGGGGCCATTTAGGATATGTCAGGTTTGTGTTGCTGTGGGTGCAGTTATGAGTACAGTGATGAGAGAGCATCAATAACCTTCATATAAACCCTCCAACGTGTCCAAACAAAGGAAACAATGTGAAACGACTACAGAACGTCTGCTCCTTCCCTGTTTAGCCTAGGAACTGACTAAACACAAATAAGACAAGGCTTTTGAAGGACTGAATCCCTTGACTAGAAATAGCTATTTTGAAAACTTCATGGCTCATGCACCTTTAGCAGCGATTACAGCCTCGAGTCTTCTGGGGTATGACGCTACAAGCTTGGCACACCTGCATTTGGGCAGTTTCTTCCATTCTTCTCTGCAGATCCTCTCAAGCTCGGTCAGGTTGAATGGGGAGAGTTGCTGCACAGCTATTTCCAGGTACCTCCAGAGATGTTTGATCGGGTTCAAGTCTAAGCATTTACAAGCATTTTGCTACACGTGCATTAACATCTGCTAAAACATGTGTAACATGTTACCAATAACATTTGATTTGAAGTCCAGGCTCTGGCAGGGCCACTCAAGGACATTCAGAGACTTGTCCCGAAGCCACTTCTGCATTGTCTTGGCTGTGTGCTCAGGGTTGTTGTCCTGTTGGAAGGTGAACCTTCGCCTCAGTCTGAGGTCCTAAGCACTGTGGAGCAGGTTTTCATCTAGGATCTATCTGTACTTTGCTCTGTTCATCTTTCCCCTCGATCCTGACTAGTCTCCCAGTCCTTGCCGCTGAAAAACATCTCCACAGCAAGATGCTGCCACCACCATGCTTCTCCGTAGGGATGGTGCCAGGTTTCCTCCAGACGTGACGCTTGGCATTCAGGCCAAAGAGTTCAATCTTGGTTTCATCACAACAGAGAATCTTGTTTCTGTTGTTCTGGGATTGATTTGCACTTTTCGCACCAAAGTACATTCATCTCTAGAAGACAGAATGAGTCTCCTTCCTGAGTGGTATGACGGCTGCGTGGTCCCATGGTGTTTATACTTGCGTACTATTGTTTGTACAGATGAACGTGGTACCTTCAGGCGTTTGGAAATTGCTCCCAAGGATGAACCAGACTTGGACTACCATTTTTTTTTCTGAGGTCTTGGCTGATTCTTTTGATTTTCCCATGATGTCGAGCAAAGAAGTACTGAGTTTGAAGGTAGGCCTTGAAATGCATCCACAGGTATATCTCCAAATGACTCAAATTATGTAAATTAGAAGCTTTTAAGACCATGACATTATTTTCTGGAATTTTCCAAGCTGTTTAAAAGGCACAGTCAACTTAACGTATGTAAACTTCTGACCCACTGGAATTGTGATAGATTATTTATCTTATAATTCACTGTCTGTAAACAATTGTTAGAAGAATTACTTGTGTCATGCACAAAGTAGATGTCCTAACCAACTTGCCAAAAGTATAGTTTGTTAACATGAAATCTGTGGAGTGGTTGAAAAATGATTTATAATGACTTCAACCTAAGTGTATGTAAACTTCCGACTTCAACTGTAAGTTTTTCCATCAACAGACTATGATCAATAATGTCAAAAGCCGCACTGAAGTCTAACAAAACAGTCCCCATTTTTTTTATCATCAATTTCTCTCAGCCAGTCATTTGTGTAAGTGCCGTGCTTGTTGAATGTCTTTCCCTATACATGTGTTGAACGTGTGTTGTCAATTTAGGCTAGTAGGCTTAGACTGAAGATGTGGCAATATCTTCCATTCAAGTTGTCAGACCCCAGTGGCTTGTCATTGTTGACAGACAATATGTTTTTCCACTTCTTCCACACTCACTTTAGGGAATTCAAAATTACAATGCTTGTCTTTCATAATTTGATCAGTTATAATTGGATGTGTAGTGTCAGTTGCTGGAATGTCATGCCTAAATTTGCTAATCTTGCCAATGAAAAAAATTATTAAAGTAATAGGCAAAGTCAGTGGGTTTTGTGACGAATGAGCCAACGGATTCAATGAATGATGGAGCAGAGTGCTTTTTTGCCCAAAATGTCATTTAAGGTGATCCAAAGCTTTTTACTATAATTCTTTAGGAAATGAATCTTTGTTTCATAGTTCATAAATGTATCAAGTGCAGCATCTGGTTGCTCCTAATTACACACCAGACCAACACATTCTTTACATCAACAACATAGGAATCACTACAAAACGTATTGTATGACCTTCTAAACACTATTTTAGGCCCAGCCTTTTGAACTTTGGTTTTCCCAGATATGGCTCCTATACTGTGATCACTACATTCGATGGATTTTTGTTTGTAACTACCCTGGTAGGTTGACTGATAACCTGAACCAGGTTGCAGGCACTAGTTACAGTTTGATGCTTTTTCTATGGTGGGCAGCTTGACGAAAGCCAGAAAATATTTAAAAATCACACAGAATATATCTGTTGATATCTCAGACATTATCAAGCATTTCACACTTTATCCAGATACTGGTCTATAGAATGGGCTTTAGGTGAGGCAGGTGAACCTGTAACCATATTACTTCAACCTTATTTAAAATGAGATCCTCAAAGCGTTACAGGAATGTGGTTCTGAATATAAAAACAGCAAAACATAAAACTTTGGCATTTCAGTTATAACCATGTATTGCTACCACTGTATCAAAGGTATTATCCAAGTGAGTCTCAGAGATTGTCAGAATATGACGGTCATCTGTTACTACTATAATTGATTTCATGAACCTTGATTCTTAAGCTACATACAGTGCCTTCTGAAAGTATTCAGACCCCTTGACTTTTCCCCACATTCTGTTACGTTAGCCTTATTTTAAAATGGATTACAAATATATCAGCAATCTACGCACAATGACCCATGACAAAGTGAAAACAGGTTTTTAAAAATATGTTTTCAAATGCATTAAAAACTGAAATGCCACTTTTCATAAGTATTCAGACCCTTTGCTATGAGACTCGAAATTGAGCTCAGGTGCATCCTGTTTCAACTGATCATCCTTGAGATGTTTCTACAACTTGATTGGAGTCCACCTGTGGTACATTCAATTGATTGGAAAATGATTTGGAAAGGCACACACACCTTTCTATATAAGGTCCCACAGTTGACAGTGCATGTCAGAGCAAAAATCAAGCCATGAGGTCGAAGGAATTTTCCGTAGGATTGTGTCGAGGCACAGATCTGGGGAAGGCTACCAAAAAATGTCTGCAGCTTTGAAGATCTCCAAGAACACAGTGGCCTCCATCATTCTTAAATGGAAGAAGTTTGGAACCACCAAGACTCTTCCTAGAGCTGGCCACTCTGAACAAATTGGGGGAGAAGGGCCTTGGTCAGGGAGGAAACCAAGAACCCGATGGTCACTGACAGATCTCTATAGTTCTTCTTCCAGGACAACCATCTCTGCAGCACTCCACCAATCAGGCCTTTATGGTAGAGTGGCCAGACTGAAGCAACTCCTCAGTAAAAGGCACATGACGGCCCACTTGGAGTTAGCCAAACTGCACCTAAAGACTCTCAGACCATGAGAAACAAGATTATCTGGTCTGAAAAAAACAAGATTGAACTCTTTGGCCTGAATAACTGGAGGAAACCTGGCATCATCCCTACGGTGAAGCATGGTGGTGGCCGCATCTTGCTGTGGAGATGTTTTTCAGCAGCCGGGACTGGGAGACTAGTCAGGCAAAGTACAGAGAGATCCTTGATGAAAACCTGCTCCAGAGCGCTCAGGACCCCTTGAGTGGCCCAGCCAGAGCCCGATCCAACATCTCAGGAGAGACCTGAAAATAGCTGTGCAGCAACGCTCCCCATCCAACCTGACAGAGCTTGAGAGGATCTACTGAGAAGAAATGGGAGAAACTCCCCAAATATAGGTGTGCCACGCTTGTAGCGTCATACCCAAGAAGACTTTATGCTGTAATTGCTGCCAAAGGCGCTTCAACAAAGTACTGAGTAAAGGATCAGAAAACGTATGTCAATGTAATATTTCAGTGTTTTTTTTGTTGTATATTAGCAAAGAAAAATTGTTTTTTTGTTTGTTTTTGCTTTCTCATTATGAGGTAGTGGGTAGATTGATGAAGTAAAAAAACAATGAATTTTAGGTTAAATTGTGAAAAAAGTAAAGGGGTCTGAATACTTTCCGAAGGCACTGTATGTTAACATGGGCTATTTTGAGCACTTTTCTTGGATGCTTGTTTTCATTGCTTTACTGGGAAGCTTAGCAGATGTAGACATGCACATGTTATTTCTGTTAGTGCAGGGTGAGCTGCACACAGTTGACTTCCTACTAGGACACACCGCCTCAGTATTAACAGTATAACTCTGGTTATTGGCTTAATAGGTACATTTACAATATTTGGACTGAGGTTGGTGGTAATGGATACTTATGTCATAATGCATATTCATGTCATACTACACATACTATTGCCCTATGTCTCTGAATTCTGAGAAGCACAACATTAGTGCTGCTCAAATGGCTTTCTCTCAATGAAGACAGACAGTTTGGAGATGGTTTTCATTAACCGGAAGAGTGATGCTATTATCACACTGTCACTAGATCACATCTGTCACACTTCTAAAACTAAAGCAGAAAGCACCAGTGATAATAAAGAAGTGGTCTGATGACGCAGATGCTAAGCTACAGGACTGTTTTGCTAGCAGAGACTGGAGTATGTTCCGGGATTCTTCCGATGGCATTGAGGAGTACACCACATCAGTCACTGGCTTCATCAATAAGTGCATCGATGACGTCGTCCCCGCAGTGACTGTACATACATACCCCAATCAGAAGTCATAGATTACAGGCAACATCCGCATTGAGCTAAAGGGTAGAGCTGCCTCTTTCAAGAAGTGGGACTCTAACCCAGACACTCATAAGAAATCCCGCTATGCACTCCAACGAACCATTCAACAGGCAAAGTGTCAATACAGGACTAAGACTGAATCGTACTACACTGGCTCAGACACTTGTAGAATGTTGCAGGCTTTGCAAACTATTAGAGACTACAAAAGGGAAGCACAGCTGCGAGTTGCCCAGTGACACAAGACAAATTACTTTATGCTCGCGTCGAGGCAAGCAACACTGAAGCATGCATGAGAGCATCAGCTGTTCCGGGCGTGATCTCCGTAGCTGACGTGAATAAGACCTTTAAACAGGTCAACATTCACAAGGCTGCAGGGCCAGACGGATTACCAGGACGTGTACTCTGAGCATGCGCTGACCAACTGGCAAGTGTCTTCACTGACAGTCTGTAATACCTACATGTTTCAAGCAGACCACCATAGTCCCTGTGCCCAAGAACACCAAGGTAACCTGCCTAAATGACTACCGACTAACAACCTCTCCCTCAACGTGATCAAGACAAAGTAGATAATTGAGGACTACAGGAAAAAGGGCACCGTCATTCTCATCGACGGGGCTGCCAATGTGTCCTTGAGCAAGCCACCGAACACTAATTTGCTCCAGGGGTGCAGTACTACTATGGCTGACCCTGTAGGTAGGCAGTCATTGTAAATAAGAATTTGTTCTTAACTGACTTGCCTAGTTAAATAAAGGTGAAATAAAAAAAGGTTGAGAGCTTCAAGTTCCTTGGTGTCCACATCACCAACAAACTATCATGGTCCAAACACACAAAGACAGTTGTGAAGAGGGCACGACAAAGCCTATCCCCCTCAGGAGACTGAAAAGATTTGGCATGGGTTCTCAGATGCTCAAACGTTCTACAGCTGCAACATCGAGAGCATCCTGACTGGTTGCATCACTGCCTGGTATGGCAACTGCTCTGCCTCCAACCGCAAGGCACTACAGAGGGTAGTGCGTACGGCCCAGTACATCCAGGACCTCTATACCAGGCAGTGTCAGAGGAAGGCCCTAAAAAATGGTCAAAGATTCCAGCCACCCTAGTCATAGACTGTTCTCTCTGCTACAGCACGGCAAGTGGTACCGGAGCGCCAAGTCTAGGTCCAAAAGGATTCTTAACAGCTTCTAGCCCCAAGTCATAAGACTCCTGAACAGGTCATCAAATGGCTAACCAGAATATTTGCATAGTCCCTCTCACACTGCTGCTACTCTCTGTTTATCTATGCAGTCACTTTAGCTCTACCTCTATGTACATATTACCTCAACTAACCCCTGCACATTGTACCGATTTAGTGAACTATGCCTGTTCCTTGGAATGTTCTAAATGGATTAACAATTCTACATTGAAGACTGCATGGGGATGAATTATGGCCAGGACAACTGTTTGGTGAGTAGGCCTAGGCTTAACGATTCTTAAATGAAAATACGCCCTTTTGTCTTTTTCAAACGAATGTTTTTGCATATTTTCAGTGTGGAACCTGTCTATGTTTAGGGGTGTAATAGCATAGGCTAACCAAGGGTCATCACTTATGTTAGTTACCACAGCTGCAAAGTCAAACCCTGCCTTAAAATATGATTTTAACACTAACCACACGGTTAACCTTACGCCTAACCTTAAATATGCCTAAAAAGCAAATGTTTGTTTTCATGAATTTTTACGATAGCCAATTTTGACATTGTTTTAACGAGTGACAACCGCAAAGAAGACAAAGTGGAAAATAACGCAATTTTTCTAAAACTGCAGCTCATTGATGGAACACATATTTCCCTACTTCAGTCCATTTATTATTTGTTATAAAACTGTTGTCATTTGGCAAAGAACATAGCTCGTATATCCCATCAGTTAAAGACTGATAAAGGTAACGATTAATAATTGACTGCTATTGATGTAAGATGATCAGATCTTTAAGAGTGGATTCGGGAGATAACCGCTCTACATAAACCAATGCTTCCGTGGTTCCCCAGGTTATTAATGGGTTAACTGTTGCAAGATTTAATTCAATCACATAATCAATTAAACGTTAGGTAATCGATGTGATAAAATAGCATGTCAAAACATTAAATCATAGCAACGTTGCAACAATGTCCATCCCTAATCACAGCAGAGTGCAGTGCAGCGCTGTGAGTACAGCAGGAGCAATATTAGCTTTCAGAAATCTGCATTTTCATTTTACAGATTGACCGTCATCTTGAACTTCTTCCATTTTCTAATAATTGCGTCAACAGTTGTTGCCTTCTCACCAAGCTGCTTGCCTATTGTCCTGTAGCCCATCCCAGCCTTGTGCAGGTCTACAATTTTATCCCTGATGTCCTTACACAGCTCTCTGGTCTTGGCCATTGTGGCGAGGTTGGAGTCTGTTTGATTGAGTGTGTGGACAGGTGTCTTTTATACAGGTAACGAGTTCAAACAGGTGCAGTTAATACAGGTAATGAGTGGAGAACAGGAGGGCTTCTTAAAGAAAAACTAACAGGTCTGTGAGAGCCGGAATTCTAACTGGTTGGTAGGTGATCAAATACTTAAGTCATGCAATAAAATGCAAATAAACTATTTAAAAATCATACAATGTGATTTTCTGGATTTAGGTTGGTTGGTTCCTACGAGTACTATAAAGTATAGGATAAGTTCCCGGAAGATAGGCCCAAGCAGGTTGGTACCTGCAGAGGTTAAGTCCTAGGGGATAAATTCAGAGTGGGGTGGGTCCCTACTAAACCCGTAAAGGGAGGGTGAAAGCCCAGCCGCGGTGGCCAGGAGGCCGTAGAGTGTGTGTGTGTGTGTATGGATAGTGATACATGTATCTGTTATTTATAGGGCTTTTACAAAGAACTCAAACCCCTATCAATTAAAATGCCATAATTGATTAAGGGTGTGAAACCTTCTTGTTGCATTGAAGTGAGTTGCTAAATGAGTAGCAATTCAGGGTAATGTAAGCCTTGTAAGTAAACAAGTTTTTTTTTTAATGGGTAACCAGGTCTTACAAAAACCATGTGTTCTTTAGATAGGAGGGTTTAGCCACCAGATGGTTAGACTTGGCAATGCATGCCTAGGAGGGTTTAGCCCCCTAATAGTTTAGACTGGAGCTATGCAGGCACAGCGTGTTCAGGAGGTTTAAGCCACCTAATAGGTTAGGTTGGAGTCTGATGAAGGGTCAGTAGTATATACGGAGATGTTGGTACAGCCATGTACTAGTACGATAGGTTATAGAAAAGTCATCCATGTAAATATATGGTGTAGGGTAGGTTCTGTATAGGATAGGTTCTGGAGGAGAGCCTCATCTATGGTTAGGAAAGGAAAAAGATATTCAAACATTGATTGAACATGATGTGTGTGTATTAGCAGTAGCAATAAGGAGAGAGGTTGGTTTATGCCCTATGGGGCGGGGAACTGTGACAGTGTGTGGAAATAGGAAGACAACTGTGATTCATTTTGGTAATGGGGGTTGTCAACAACAGTGATATTTGAGGAGTAACACTGGAATAAAGACATTAGATCATATATATTCTCTGGTTGTAAATTAGCATAAGCTTCAGTATTGTGACTAATACAAGGTATCAGGTACAGTGACCACATTATTAGGCACCGATACCGTGACTACTTTCCGGGAAGTGGATATCACTACCTGAACAATAGTTAAAATTGGCAGGTATTTAGAGCGTGGGTGTGGCGATTTAAACACCCTAGCCACCGTCCGGAGAAGCGTCAGAATAATAATTATTGAGATGGTGACCGGCGGCCCAAATACGCCCTGTAAAGTGGGGCTAGAGGAAGAAGTTTAATAAAGGCATAGAGGCACTGAAAGATGCTTCAGAAGTATTCTACCAATTCGGCACGAATATGAGAACAATTTGATCCATTTGGCTACATTTATCAGCATTTCCCTGCTGACGGAAATTTCCAATCTATTAGAGAGAGTTCAGAGATGCAATTGTGACTTGGCACAATGACATAAGAGAAGAATCAAAAGCTCAATATATCAGCGTTTTGAAGTCAGCATTCTATCAACATAATAGACAAACTGATAACCCCAAAGTTAGTGGTTGTACTCAGCTGCAAAAAGACTGGGTACGTGAGTACATTGATGGAATTTGTACGTCTGCTTTGATGGCAGGTTTGAAACCTGTTATCAAAACAGCATTTGCGGGGGTATTGGATGAAATAGAGCAGGATGCTTTGAGAGTGGAATCAAACTCCGCTCACGGCGCAGTCGTGTGAGTGCTTAATACAGCCACAGCGACAGAGCCCTGTTTTAAATGCATTCGGAGGAAATACTATTATGTAAGCGTTTGCATCATTGTTAAAAGAGAAGCAACAAGCCCGCTTGAATGCAGCGGGACAGGAAAATGTTACATAGCAGTGTATGGCCTCGGTTCGATAAATAGTGGTTTATAGAGATGACGTTCTATGTGAAGGGAGACGCGAAAGGTCACTTCTCACACAACTTTTTAATAGATGACTGGGATCAAATATCACTGATTCCTTACGATGAGAAGTTGACTAAATCTGCAACAGGTATCACATTTAGCAGGGTAAAAGTGGTACAATCCAAGGCGATACAGCTATTACCCATGTTTTTAAACATAGGTCCGGTAACCATACCAGGATCATTTTACATGGCCACGGGAGTAGAACCAATTTTGGGGTTAGATGATCTTTGCGAGATGCAAGGGGAGTGGTGCCTAAAAGGTAACAAGTTAGAATCGGAATTATAGTTGGGGTAACAAAACCTAAAATTAACTTTTAAAATGTTTTAGTGAATGTTTTTAAATGGTTTCTGAAGGGAAAGAAAAGGGACAGGAAGGAAATGATTAATGGTTTTGAATGTCCTGACTTTATGGTCAGATTTTAAGGCCTGATCAATATTACTAGAAATAATGATTTTTTGTTAACTAGTAAATAGTAGTGTGTTTAGATCATTTCTAACTTGTTAACAATTTCTGCAAGTTAGTTTTTGCTACCATGTGAGTTTTATCTTGCTTGAGCCTGCTAACTGAGGAGTGTTAATTCACCTTTTTCCATACATGTTTCATTTTAAAACATTTATCTTACAAAGGAGTTGTTTAATCTAACTGCTTAACTATTTATCTGTACATGGAATTGTATTTGTTGTTTTTTTACTCATTATTTTCTCATCTTTACAGGAAAATGCCACAGGCACTATCTGATGTGTGGAGACATTTCACTGCAGCTAATGTAGAAGGAAAAGCTGTGTACATTTGCAAATACTGTGCCAAATCATATGTGAAGAATGCAACTAAGATGCAGAATCATCTGGCCAAGCGCATAAAGTTCCCTCAGCGCTCACAACAAGCAACCTCTGACAAAAGTCCCTCTACTTCTATTCAAGGTGAAAATTATGAATCAGACACCTTATTGATATCAACAGCTCATGGTCCTCCTGGAACCAGAAGTTTTTTTTTACTCAATGGAGGAATGTAGTCAGATAAATGATGATGAATGTCTTGCTCGAGCTGTGTATGCAACTGGTTCACCTCTGATGCTCACAGGCAATGTGTACTGGAAGAGATTTCTGAATGTTCTTCGCCCAGCATACACCCCTCCAACCTGACATGCTTTATCTACTAATTTGCTGGATGCAGAGTTTAACAGAGTTCAAGTGAAGGTCAAGCAAATCAGAGAGAAAGCAGACTGTATTGCAATCATCTCTGATGGGTGGTCCAATGTTAATGGACAAGGAATAATTAGCTACATCATCTCAACCCCTCAACCAGTATTCTACAAGAGCACAGACAAAAAGGGACAAGACACACTGGTCTCTACATTGCAGATAAGCTGAAGGCAGTCAATTACCTTGGACCACAGAAGGTATTTGCACTGGTGACAGACAATGCTGCGAACATGAAGGCTGCTTGGTCTAAGGTGGAGGAGTCCTACCCTCACATCCATTCAACCTTAGCCTGAACCTGGAAAGTGTCCCTGTGCTGTGGAAAACATCCTGCTTGGTCCCAGTGCCCAAGATGGCGCACCCGACTGTCCTGAATGACTTCGGACCTGTAGCGCTAACATCCCACATCATGAAGACCCTGGAACGGTTAGTCCTCGCTCACCTCAGACCCCTGCAGTTCGCATATCAACGCAACATTGGGGTGGATGATGCAATCATCTACCTTCTGCAGAGGGCCTACTCTCAAATGGACAACGCAGTTTTCACTGTGAGGGTTATGTTTTTTTGACTTCTCCAGTGCCTTTAACACCATTCAGCCCCTGCTACTGGGTGAGAAAATGAAGAAAGTGGAAGCACCCTTAGTCTCCTGGGTTACGGACTACCTGACCGGTAGGCCACAATTTGTGGAACTACAGAGCTGTGTGTCAGAACTGGCAGTGAGCAACACAGGGGTCCCCCAGGGAACGGTCCTGTCCCCCTTCCTGTTCACCATCTACACCTCTGACTTCAGATATAACTCTGAAACATGCCACTTACAGAAGTTCTCGGATGACTCCGCAATTGTAGGGTGCATCAGGGTTGGGCAGGAGGAGGAGTACAGGAGTACAATCAATGACTTTGAGGTGTGGTGTGAGCAGAACCACCTTCAGCTCAACATCAGCAAAACAAAGGAGATGGTGGTGGACTTCAGGAGAACCAAGGCCCAACTGACTGCAGTACCTATATAGGGGCTGGATGTGGAAATGGTTGGGTCATACAAGTTCCTGGGAGTCCATATGGATAACAGGCTGGAATGGGCTGGTTACACCGGGGCTCTGTACAAAAAGGGCCAGAGCCGACTCTACTTTCTGAGGAGGCTCAGGTA
Organism: Thymallus thymallus; assembly: GCA_023634145.1. Classification (NCBI taxonomy): domain Eukaryota; kingdom Metazoa; phylum Chordata; class Actinopteri; order Salmoniformes; family Salmonidae; genus Thymallus; species Thymallus thymallus. Next base: position 8,059,800 of record CM042396.1, on the reverse strand, counting down.
CTTCAACGTGTGCAGTAAACTACTGCATACCTTCTACCAGTCTGTGGTGGCCAGTGCAATCTTTTTTGCAGTGGTGTGCTGGGGCACCAACATAAAGGCTGGTGATGCTTCTCAGGTAAATAAGCTGATCAGGAAGGCTAGCTCTGTTCTGGGGATTAGGCTTGACACTAAAGGAGGTGGCGGAGAGACGGATTCTGGCCAAACTGCTGGCCATCATGGACGTCACCCACCCTCTCCATGCCATGGCTATGACGCAGAGGAGCATTTTCAGTCACAGACTGATCCCGCCACGGTGTGCCAGAGAGCACTACAGGAGGTCCTTCCTGCCGGCGGCTATTAGACTATTTAATGCCTCACCGGGGTGCAGTGCCATCGGCAACATAGACCTGGAACTAGACCTAACTGTGTTAGGACCTAGTTTAACAATTATGCATCTATCCGTGAGTAACTCTGGTCTGTAATCACTCATTCACTCAGGACTTATTTATTCATTCAGGTCTGTATATACATATTCATGTACAGTTGTTATATCATATCATGTGCAATATCGTAAGTCATTCTTGGACTGAACTTACGTAGTCATTCACTCAGGAATGCATATTAGTATCATGTCAGTTGTATCTTTTTTCATTGCTTTTAGTATATTGAATGTGCAATACGTGCATTTATCTGTAATTAAACCCTGCACACTAAGGACTGTATTTTAGGGGAATTACTATTATTACCCTAAATTATATCATTTAGCTATTTAAGCATCTCTTCCTGTCATTTATCTGTACAGTTAATGTAACCATGCAAATATTCACTTACCTGTACATTTACCTGTACAGTTAATTTAACCATGCAAAATATTAAGTAAACTATTATTACCCTCACTTATATCATATGCACATTTAGCTATTTAAGTATGTCTGCCATCGACCTGTATAGTTAACCATTCAAGTACTCCTTATTTAACTATATCAACTTGCAATATATATATATATATATATATATTTTTTTCACCCAACACTCTATAGTGTACATATTCAGCCATTCACCCATACTATGCAATGTCTTTTTTATAGCTTTTTGCACTCCAGACTTCTTGTATTTTTATACTTTTTCATACTGTCGCTCTATGTATCGTATATCTGTATTTTGTGTATTTTCGTTCTGGCATTTTGCACCTGCCCTCTGTTTTTTCGTAGCTTCTTGATGAAGAAATTTCCCCTCTGGGATCAGTAAAGTACCTATCTATCTATTGGCTGTGCTGCTCATGCATTGAATCTGCTCCAAGGACATCATGGCACTAAAAACAATGGATACACAAGAGAGCCAAGGAAATGGTTAGGTATGTGAAGGGTTATCAAGTTATAGCAGCAATCTACCTCACCAAGCAAAGTGAAAAGAATAAGAGCATCACATTGAAGCTGCCCAGCAACACCGTTGGGGTGGTGTTGTCATCATGTTTGACAGTCTCCTGGAGGGGAAGGATTCTCTCCAAGAAATGGTCATAGCACAGTCTGCCAATATGGACAGCCCCATCAAGAGGATGCTCCTGGATGATGTATTTTGGGAGAGAGTGGTAAGCAGCCTGAAACCTATAGCAGAAGCCAATGCACAGATTGAAGGGAGAAAATGCAATCCTGTCTGATATTCAGACTCTGCTTGCAGATGTAAGAGAAGAAATCAGTACTGCCCTGCCCACTTCACTGTTGCTCCAAGCAGAGGAAACTGCAGTTCTGAAATACATCAAACGTAGAAGCGTGAAGACTTCTACCTGAAGCCCATACACACCGCAGGGTACATGTTGTACCTCAAGTGTGCTGGCAAGAGCATCCTGTCTAGTGCAGAGATCAACAAGGCCTATGGCGTCATCACTACTGTGTCTCGCCACCTTGGCCTAGATGGAGCTGCAATATGGCAGTCGTGCCAACATATCTCATCAGCCACCTAGTGGAAGGGACTTTGTGGATCTGAGGCTCTTTCCTCTGTTGCCTCCATCCTCAAAATCCCACCAACATCAACCACCTCAGAGCGCAACTGGTCCTTGTTTGGGAACACACACACCAAAGCACGCAACCGGCTGACCAATACAAGGGTTGAAAAATGGGTGGCCATCCGGCCAATTTTTTGCCTTTTTGAGCCTGACAACGAGCCATCCTCAACAAGGTTGGAAGGTGACAGTGAAGATGAGGCCTCAGAGTCTAATGTTAAAGAGGTGGACATTGAGGAGGTCAAGGGAGAAGACATGGAAGCCTGAGAGGAAGACCACCAAAGCTTTAGCTTCTAGACTAACATTTTACAGATGAATGTTGAAAAACGTTTTTGGGAGATGCAATTAATCATTGGGGATCATTCAGTATTTATTTTCTTTTGTTATGTGAAATCATCCCATATGAAGAGTCAACTAATTTATCTAAAGTTAAATTCATAACTAAATTGTTTTTTAAAATTATTTCTATTGGAAGGATTTAAGCATTTGCAATTGTGTCTACTTATGATAAGGTAAAAGGTTTATGTTTCTGTCTCCATATGAAATGGTACATTTAAATGGTATTAATATTAATTTGCATACATTTCCATTTATTCCCATATATTCCCGTTAATTCCCACAGAAAGTTTCCACCTCTGAATATTCCCCAAAATGTTCACCCTAGAAATAATGGTATAGTAAGTATAGTCTATTTTACCATTACCTTATGGGATACAATTATTTCCTTATGGAGTTATCATGAGTTGTTGTTAACTCTTAATTGGTTAATTCTTTTATTTAACAGGCAGCGTTATTTTGGTTCTTGTTTCTGTATTTGTTTTGATACAAATTTCACCAGACGGGGTATGCTGTATTGTTGGGATTTCTCCAGAGAGATTAGCGAAATAACTCCCTGACCTGGTAGCTGCAGTGCGGTAGACATTATGATAAGGGAGTATAAGACAAGTTGGAAAATGGTTTCAACAGTGTGTGGTTATGCTCTTTGACATTGGTTTTAGGAATGTTGTATTAAGGAATTGGGAATTTAATAATTTGTCATACGGTAAATAGTTTGGATTTTCTGGATCATAAATGCCTTAACTGTTGCGGAAAGTAAAACACTCAATACATGGTATTAATGATTTTTGATCAATAACCAGGTGAACCTCAATCTCCCTTACAGGCTGAAGAAATAGCGATCAGGGGGTTCAATCATCGATCGGTGTACGAGTCTGGAGACTGCGCATGTGAAGTGAGTATGGAGAGAGATCACGTTCAAACTCTTCTCATGCTGCAGGTGCACTGGTGGGACAATGGACTAGACAGAATGGACTGTACAGAATTATGGGGGAAGCTTCCCTGTTCAAGTCAATATGTTTTCTAGGTGTCATTGTTCTAGAGGAGGTATGAAAATTGTTGGAAAGTGACTAATTGACTTGAAATTATAGGCGTGGATTAGTAGTAGACTAATGTGTTAGGGGTTAGATGGAATGATGTGTGAGCAAATGTATTTATCAGTGTATTCTGAGGAGATCACAAAAACCAAGGCATTAATGTTATAGGGAATTGAGAGGAATGGAATGTGATTGGGGGGTTGCTCAGGAAGTGGGTAATAAAGTCTTTGGGAAATAGTACCTCTCCTCTATGTATATTGTTAGAGAATATAGCTTGTAGGAGAGGACAGCTAACTGCACAATATAGAATATAGAGACTAGTATGAAGTAAATTGAATGTCACACATACCCAGATCATGATGAGAGTAGCAGAGACTGTTATCATTTCAGACACTATGGTCAACTTTCAATAAGAGGTTTGTCAAAGAAGGTTTAACACTTAAAAAGAAAGCCACAGATTCCTGTATACAGGAGGCACATCACCGGAAGGGAAGTTCGCCGTAATAATATAATCACATCTCCTGAAGTGTGTGATTAAGGAACACAGGACTCATGCCACATGAAGTGGGAGACCGAAGGAGAGTATTGGGTGCTGTTATTCACGTCACAAGTTAGTGATCTGGTCGTAATGGGAGAGTCTATGTTGTCCTATTGTCAGGAAATGACCCATGTGTTGCAGTGTGTATATTCCCAGGTGAAAGCTGCACATGAGGAGCAGGAGATATCCGAGAGCACGGGCTGAATTCTGGAGATCGAGTGTACATCAAGATACACCAGGAGGGGTGTCTGGACGGTGTTGGTCTGGACCACACACAGTACTCTTCACAGCACACGCAGCGGTAAAGACCCCAGCCTCTCCTCGGTGGGTTCGTACTTCTCACTTGAAGTGAGATTCAGCTGCATAATGAGTGAGATTGAAGACGACATAACAGAGGAAGCAGAACTAAAGAGAGAGAAAGAGTAGATTCCACTGTAGACATGCAGATGGGTTTGGTGTGGGAGCTAATTTAACCACCATAGATGGGTTAATTGCTTTATTGGTTAATGCATCATGTAAAAGGATAGATGTTGTGGCAATTGTACCCTGGACAGCATCAGGTAATGTTGATTAGGGCTACCACACGTGTATATCAGGTGTCCGAGGAGGAAGGAGATTGGGAGCAAAGTGAAGATGACATGGCTTGGGAACACCTCTCATAACCTGTGGCCTGAGGGTGAAGAGTGGGTGAAAGCATGAGGAGGTTTTAGGACCTTCATTTTTGTGGAATCCAGTCAGGTGGAGAGAGTGTGGGACTGGCATGTTATCAAACTTTGGGTTTTCTTGGCATATATAATTATGCATAGTTTACCACATTGTTAATACTGTTATGTTTTGTGTTTCTCGTTGCTTTCCAAGTCTTGTGCTATCACTCTCTTAGAAACCAGAAGGAGAAAGTGGAGAAACTAAAAAGCAACTCCAGCTGAAATGGAGGAAGCCAACACCTCCAGCGGACATAATTAGTGTTGTGCAATGAGAAATGGAAATAAGAATGTGCATGATGTGATTATAGAACAGAACCCAACACAACACAGTCGCTACAGTCCAATTAGTTGCAGCCTTGTTTGAATGTTGCGGGTGTGCAAATATGTACGGAATGGGGTTAGTCACCGTTACTGTGATCTTTCATAATAATCCCTTCTGATGAGGGAGAGAAATATTAAAATATCTTAAAGATTGTGGGTATTCGGTAGTAATCCATACATCGCAATATTATTTTGGACGATATTACATCGATACGTTGACTCCAAGTATAGTTGCAATATATATATATAGGCAAGTAGTGTTAGGTAGCGCTCGTCGGCTGTACCTGCGCCGAAACTCCAGTAGTTTACATCCTATAGCTTGTTCTCCATCTTCTTTTTAAATAATGTGCCAACATATTTTTAGCACTTTTATTTCCATGACTGATCAAAACTCATTTTCTCATGCTCTCTCGTCTCTCTGTAGCAGACATAGTGTGCAATATGTTTGGAACATCAAATCGCAATACATATAGAATTATGAGAATCTCCGAAAAATATACTCTGCTTTCATTTGACACAAAATGTTATATGCTCCTATAAACTTCATGCTCATGGGTAACTTTTGATGGAAATGACCATATCTTGCTGTGTGTTTGAGTGTGCGGATTGCTGTGGTGTACATTTTTATTTTGTATTTAATTTAACCTTTTTAAAAAGGCAAGGTAGCCTAGCGGTTAGAGCTTTGGGCCAGTAACGGGAAGGTCGCTGGTTAGAATATCCGAGCCGACAAGGTGAAAACCTGTTGATGTGTCCTTGAGCAAGGCACATAATCCTAATTTGCTCCAGGGGCTGACCCTGTAGGTAGGCCGTCATTGCAAATAAGAATTTGTTCTTAACTGACTTGCCTAGTATTTACAATTACAGCCTACACCTGTCAAACTCGGACAGCCCTGGGCCAATTGTGTGCTGCCCTATGGGACTCCCAATCACCGCCAGTTGAGATGAAATTGAACCAGGGTGTCTGTAGTGCCTTAGACAGCTGTGTCAATTGGGAGCCCCGGCATAGATTGTATGCAACTTGTAACTAATATTTATCTATTATCAAATACTTACCAGTGAATATGAGGAGGACCATGTGTAGAGATATCCATGATGAGATCCCATTTGAACCCAAAGTGTAGTAGTAGGCCATTATAGCTAATGAACTAGCCTTAATTATATGTGTTGCTACTTTGTTACTTGATTCAGATTGTTACACTGTTCCCAAAAATGTAACTAAAAAAGCTCTCTTCTTTGGTGTCCCAAAACACATAGGCAGTGTCAAAAACAAAAAGCAACAAAAGAGATTCATATGGATTAGTTATTCTAGTTAACGTTAGCCAATTCCTTTCTGGCCAGACAACTGACAGTGATTGAAAATGAATTATACAGCCAATACAGAACAAGTTATCATGCTACCTAAATGAAGAAGCAATAGCGGTCTTGACAAAATACTGCAATCAAACAGTTAAACAAAACAGTGCGTAGAAACTGGCTGGCTAGTTAGCTAGCATAACAACAAAGGAGACAAACTGAATTCTAGCTAACCAAACTGCTAGCTAACTATTACGCTAACGTAATCTATCCATCTATTCCTAGCCAATGTTGATCTCCACATTACATGTGTAACGTTAGCTAGCTGCTTTAGCACAATTACGTTTCATTACCAACGTTGACATCGAACATAAATGTCACCAAATATAAACTAAATAAATACAATATAAACGACAGGAAACTGTGAACTAAAAAAACGAACGAGCGTTGCAAGCGTCTTCTCTCGTTTTAACGCCTACACAACCTCTGGTCTCGCTAATGCCAGCTAATACCGTTAGCTAGCTTCCAAACAAAAGCAATGGCAGAACGGAACGAAAATATTCCTGAGAGGTATCCTTGAAATATCACTTCACTGTCTTCTTCTATTGAAGGTGGCTAAAATGTGTCAACACCATTTAAAATGTTCCAAAGCATAAGTCCTTAACACTCCGGGCCCTAAACTGTATGTACACACGGTGAATGTTGTCACAGCCAGGGACAGGGGCCGCATTCCAAACACTTAAAATAGACACCCTATCCCCTCAGCCCTCAAATTAAGTTGACACTTGTGATGACGTACCATGACGCTTGGCAAGGGGCGAGGGAGAGCAAGACATCAGTAGATTTATAATTGAACACATTTATGACGATTTTACACTATTGTGGATAAATGTACTGCTTGGATTCTTTACCTACGACATAAATCAGTTGAAACAATTTTATGTAATTAATTATTATTATTCTTTTGGCAAAATTTCAAATCCCATGTGTCATATCAGAGGTCAAGATGGAGCTACACAACATGTTTCTAAGGGCTATGGGTTTATTTGGGTTTCAGGGATTAGTGCCAACGGACCTGAGTCCAGGCCCAGATCAACACTGCATTAATGGGGTCTAATGGCCAACACCACAATAACAAGAGACTATCTGTGCTATTAAGTATAGTAAGCCTGCATAACTAGGGTTAGTAGGGATCAGGCTTTCCTGACCTGTCATGGCATTGCTCACCAACCCTGTTCCTGGAGAGCCACAGGGCATGCAGGCTTCGGTCCCAGCTAACACTATGAGGACTAATACACTGGAGGGTTTGTACGTGTTGGGCTTGACCCCACTGCTTACCCCACAGCTCCACATGGTTAAATAGTGTCTACTGTCCTGTTGCAGGTAGGCATGCTATATAATTACTCTACAACATAGCTACAGGTATAAGCACAGATATGGTAAATTGACTAGGCCTATGACTACGCGGGGCTGGATGGTGACCACTTAGTACCCACAGGGCAGGTCATAAGTGTAAGGCCCTGACTGAGGTTGTTGTGGAAAATCTCTTAAAAGTAAAGCACTTTCAAAGTTGGGAAAAGTAACATAGACTTTTATTACGCAAGCAACAAAAGCAGAGGAGCCTCCGGAGACTTCTGATCTTCCCAGACTCCTCTGTGCTTCTTATACACATTCGTGGTCATATAGCATACATAGCCCCTTCCTTACGGGTAGGCTGATTACCACCTCTTAACTGTTTTCCACTATCGTTTCAAAACCTTTGGTCCTGAGTTGTCTATAACCCTTTGGCACTGAGCGGCGAAACCCCAGCAATAGTACAAACTCTCAGGACAACACCTGCTCATACTCCCAAAGAAACAAATTGATAAAGAGCAAGGTCGTCTGAGAGGAATAGATGCATGGGGCCATCTTCCATCTGATAAGTTTCTGTAGGCAATCTTTAGCATTGACACACACAGGTCTCAAAGGAGCACACACACCGGGCTCAGAGGAGATGATACCCAGTTTCACCCCGTCAACCAGACCAGGGTGTTTCAAGGCCTCAGTAGTGTCTGTACAGAACTGAGAAAAGGTTATTGTCTCAGACACTGCTTCAAGCTGATATAAAATATAAGGCAATATGTTCTAATAATGCATATGCATAATACAATGTAAATGAATATATACCTTGGAAATTATCCAACATATTTGAAATATATCCATGCATACATAATTATCAGTACCTGTCGTCACCATAGCAATATGACAAACAATAATATGGCCTTGCATATATTAACTCTAACTATTGGGCTTTACTGGCTGCTCTAACTATTGGGCTGCTCTATCTCCATCCTGTTGCTATCCCATTCTATAGTTTACTGAGTAACCTATTGTGGTTTCTAACCTTCCAATTCTGTTCTTTGAATCATAGTCCTAAAAATATGTACCTCTAGAGGGAGTAGTATGGCCACAGTCAGGTCCTGACATAATAGAGGGAGTTTGGTTTTTGGGTTTGGTCGATCCCCAATTAGAGGCAGCTGTCTTGAGTTGTCTCTAATTGGGGATTCTATTTATGATCACAGCGCACCCACCTGCGTTGTAGATCATTGCGTTGTCTGTTCTGTAAGTTCTAGTCACCTGTTCACGGTATTGCGTTTGTTGTTTTTGTTCGTTATATTTAAATACACTATGTTTGCACGGACCTCTCGCTCTGCGCCTCGTTCCCTAACCACTGAATGATCCACCACCCTAGGAACCCGCAGTTGAGGGAGGAGGAGGAGTACGGTTGTTTCGGCATCGCAGAGGAGCCTGGACAGCATCAACGCCGACGGAGGACACGTCGGCGAGAGAGGGTGCCAGTCTGGGACCGGTAGCCACCCCGATTAAACAGCTGGAGCTGTCATCTGCGCCGGTGCCCAGGCTGGACGGGTGCGTGCCTGCTCCACGCACCCGTCCTCCAGTGTGTGTGGTCCACTGCCTAGAGCCTCCAGCGATGGTCCACTGCACGGAGCCTCCAGCGACGGTCCCCTGCACTGAGCCCCCAGCGACGGTCCCCTGCACTGAGCCCCCAGCGACAGTCCCCTGCACAGAGCCTCCAGCGACGGTCCCCTGCACGGAGCCTCCAATGACGACCCACGGCCTGAAGTCTGCAGAGACCGGCACAGCTCTGTGGCTGGAGAGCTCTTCTGCGTCGGTGCCCAGGGTGGGCACGACGTGCAGCCCCGCTATGGAGCAGGAGCTCCGTAGCGTGCCGGTGCCCAGTCTGGGGCCGGAAACCATCTCTGCGTTGGTGACCAGGGTGGGCATGACGTGCAGCCCCGCTATGGAGCAGGAGCTCCGTAGTGTGCCGGTGCCCAGTCTGGGGCCGGCAACCAGCCCTATTACAGGGCTGGAAACCACCTCTGCGTCGGTGTCCAGGGTGGGCACGACGTGCAGCCCTGCTATGGAACAGGAGCTCCGTAGCGTGTCGGTGCCCAGTCTGGGGCCGGCATCCAGCCCTATTACAGGGCTGGAAACCACCTCTGCGTCGGTGCCCAGGGTGGGCACGACGTGCAGCCCCGCTATGGAACAGGAGCTCCGTAGCGTGTCGGTGCCCAGTCTGGGGCCGGCAGCCAGCCCTACCACGGGGCTGGAATCCTCCTCTGCGTCGGTGCCCAGGCTGGGCACGGCGTTCAGTCCTGCTCCAAGGATGAGGATGGAGAAGGGTCCGGAAGTCTGCTCCGCTCCAGTGCAGGGGCAGTCCACTCCACCGGTGCCTGGTCTGGGCCCGGCCGCCTGCTCCGCTCCAGTGATGGAGCAGTCCGCTCCACCGGTGCCTAGTCCAGTTCCGGTCATCTGCTCCGCTCCAGTGATGGAGCAGTCCGCTCCACTGGTGCCCAATCCAGTTCCGGTCATATGCTCCACTCCAGTGCCGGAGCAGTCCGCTCTACCGGTGTTCAGTCCAGCTCCGGTTATCTGCTCCAATCCAGAGCCGGGGCAGTCCGCTCCACCGGTGCCCAGTCCGGGTCCGGTCATCTGCTCCAAGGATGGGGATGGAGAAGGGCCCGGCCGTCTGCTCCGCTCCAGTAATGGAGCAGTCCGCTCCACCGGTGCCCAGTCCAGTTCCGGTCATATGCTCTACTCCAGTGCCGGAGCAGTCCGCTCTACCGGTGCCCAGTCCGAGTCCGGTCATCTACTCCGCCCCCATGCCGGAGCCGTACGCTCCATCGGGGTCCGAGCCGGGACCAGACGTCAGCCCCTCTCCAGGGTCGGGGGCTCCCACACCAGGGTCCAGAAAGGGCTTGGTGCATCGTGGGAATACTGATGGGGGAAGCATCACCCCGGGGTCCGGATCGGACCGGGCGTGCAACGGGTTGGCAGGAAGGGAGAAGCCGTCACTGCCTACGTCACGCCCGAAGCCGGAGCCGGAGCCCCCACCATCAACCACCCAAGTACTCCGCCCTTTCCCCCATAGATTTGTGTATTTTTTGAGGGGGGAGAGGGGGGATTATTTGCGGTCGGGAGCCCGCACCTTAGGGGGGGGGGGTACTGTGAGGGTTTGATTGTGGTTAGGTCTCTGACTCCCACTAGAGGGAGTGGTAGGACCACAATCAAGCCCTCACATCAGAACTAAGGTTAGTTAATGATCCCCAATCAGAGACAGCTGTCTAGAGTTTGTCTCTGATTGAGGATAGTATTTAGGCACCACACACATCCACCTGTGTGTGGATCATTGTTTGTTCGTGTCTGTCTGCATGTTGCGCCAGAACGTAAGTCACTGTGTTTGCTTTTCTCTCCTTCTTTGTTTTTGGGAACTTATTAGTATTATAAGTTTAAATAAAAAGGATGACACTCCACAAACGCTCCGTGTAACGTCCCATGAATACGCACCGTGACACCAGGACCCCCTGGACCGGCTCCACGCAACCAACCTTCGGTAAGCCACTCCAGGCTGGTAGAGCAGCGGCCACCACTTCCGCCTCCGACGGCCGATAACCGGAAGATGCCGGAGGGGTTTTTCGATCAGTTGAAGGAGGAACAGGCGAAGTGGTGGAGAGCCTGGGTGGCCCTTCCTTCCGCGACCGAGTCCAACCCCCACGTTCGGAGAATGGAGGAGGAGGACAGTTTTGAAGCCAGACTGGTGATCTGGAAGGAGCATCTGCCTCTCCTCTTCCATGACAGGGAAAAGGAGGAGGTAGAAGAGACGAAGCTCCTCACCATGCCGGTGCCCAGTCTGGGACCGGTAGCCACCCCGATTAAACAGCTGGCGTCCAGTCTGACTTCAGCACTCGAGCCGTCCTCCGTTCTGGTGCCCAGTCCGACGCCTCCAGTGCCGGCTCCACGCACCAGACCTCCAGTGCGCCTCCCCAACCAGTGCCGGCTCCTCGCATCCGTCCTCCAGTGCGTGTCCAGTCCGACGCCTCCAGTGCCGGCTCCACGCACCAGACCACCGGTGCGCCTCCTCAGTCCGGTACTACCCGTACTGCACCAGAACTCCAGTGCGTGTGTCCAGCTCGACGCCTCCAGTGCCGGCTCCACGCACCAGACCTACGGTGCGTTTTTCTAGTCTGGTAGGACCTGTGCCAGTTCCCCGCACCCAAACACTGTGTGTCCAGCCCCGCTCGGGAGCTGAAGCTCCTCACAGCGCCGGTGCCCAGTCCGGGACCGGCAGCCAGCCCAGCTACGTGGCTAAAAACGTCCTCTGCGTCGGTGCCCAGGCTGTGCACGGTGTTCAGTCCTGCTCCGAGGTTGGGGCTTTCCACTGGACCGGGGCTGGACGGCAGGTCATGTCTAGCCCCGGTCCAGACCGCTCCTCCGGTGCCTAGTCCGGTGCCTAGTCCGGGACCGGTCGTCAGCCCAACTACAGTACCGGAGCACTCCGCTCCCCCCGGTGCTCAGTCCGGGACCGGTTGTCAGCCCTGCTACTGTGTCACGAGGACAAGGTTGGGGATCACTCTGTCATGCTGATTGAGTCAGAATAAACAGACTGGAAGCTTTAAAAGGAGGGTGGTGCTTGAAATCATTGTTCTTCCTCTGTCAACCATGGTTACCTGCAAGGAAACACGTGTCGTCATCATTGCTTTGCACAAAAAATGCTTCACAGGCAAGGATATTGTTGCTAGTAAGATTGCACCTAAATCAACCATTTATCAGATCATCAACAATTTCAAGGAGAGAGGTTAAATGACAGGTTGGCGTCAGGGTGCCCAAGAAAGCCCAGCAAGCGCTAGGACCGTCTCCTAAAGTTGATTCAGCTGCGGGATCGGGGCACCACCAGTGCAGAGCTTGCTCAGGAATGGCAGCAGGCAGGTGTGAGTGCATCTGCACGCACAGTGAGGCGAAGACTTTTGGAGGATGGCCTGGTCTCAAGAAGGGCAGCAAAGAAGCCACTTCTCTCCAGGAAAAACATCAGGGACAGACTGATATTCTGCAAAAGGTACAGGGATTGGACTGCTGAGGACTGGGGTAGAGTCATTTTCTCTGATGAATCCCCTTTCCGATTGTTTGGCCCATCCGGAAATCACCTTGTCCGGAGAAGACAAGGTGAGCGCTACCATCAGTTCTGTGTCATGCCAACAGTAAAGCATCCTCAGACCATTCATGTGTGGGGTTGCTTCTCAGCCAAGGGAGTGGGCTCACTCGCAATTTTGCCTAAGAACACAGCCATGAATAAAGAATGGTACCAACACATCCTCCGAGAGCAACTTCTCCCAACCATCCAAGAACAGTTTGGTGACAACCAATGCCTTTTCCAGCATGATGGAGCACCTTGCCATAAGGCAAAAGTGATAACTAAGTGGCTCGGGGAACAAAACATCGACATTTTGGTCCATGGCCAGGAAACTCCCCAGACCTTAATCCCATTGAGAACTTGTGGTCGATCCTCAAGAGGCGGGTGGACAAACAAAAACCCACAACTCCAAACATTGATTATGCAAGAATGGCCTGCCATCAGTCAGGATGTGGCCCAGAAGTTAATTGACAGCATGCCAGAGCGGATTGCAGAGGTATTGAAAAAGAAGGGTCAACACTGCAAATATTGACTCTTTGCATAAACTGAATGTCATTGTCAATGAAAGCCTTTGACACTTATGGAATACCTGTAATTATACTTCAGTGTACCATAGTAACTACTGACATAAAGATCTAAGAACACTGAAGCAGCAAACTTTGTGGAGACCAATACTTGTCATTCTCAAAACTTTTGACTACGACTGTAGGTAGGCCGTCATTGTAATTAAGAATTTGTTCTTTACTGACTTGCCTAGTTAAATAAAGGTTAAATAAATAAATTACATATCAGGATATTATTTTTGATGATATATTGTATCGTTTTGACAATATCGCAGTATTTTCCGCTAGTTTGCCTACACCAACATTTTTAATTCATAGCTTGTTATCCATCTTTTTAAATAGGGAGCCAATTCATTTTCAGCACTTTTATTTCCATGACTGATTAAAACTTTCCATGACTGATTAAAGCTTTCTTTTGTCCCTCTGCAGCAGACATATGGTGATCAATATGTTTGGAACATCACAGTATTGAATTTCAATACATATCGTATCGGCTCCTAAGTACTGTGATAGTATCGCTTCATGAAGTCCCTGGCAATTCCCAGCCTTAACCAGCAGTGGACAGTCCCCATTTATGACTAGTCCATAATGTAATAACTGCCAATAATGTAATAGCTTTTTCATTTCTAACGTAATAACCAGTCTCCTGGACCCTAGCGATAGTCCATCAGATGGAAGTTCTGCAGAGAGATGAAACAATATAAACAGACTGAAGGAATTAGTGTGTGTGTTTGAGTGTGTGTGTATGTGAATTTGCTCACCAGATAGGTAGAGGCAGCAGGTGGCTGTGCATGTGTGTATGTGTGTGTGTCTGCGTGCAGGTGTGTGTGCGAGTGTTTGTCTATATTACTACTAACCAGAGACATTGAGGCCGCTGGACGACTATAGGGTTACGTTGTCTATGGTCACCAGTGTCTGTCATCCTCCATGTGTGGGGTAGCCTTCAAAATAAAAATCCCTTGTTGAAAGTGACGCAAACATATACAAGTAGTGGAATCCCATATTTTGACTAGATAAGGCTAAACAAGGTTGTAATGTTCTTACGTAATTAGTTTGACAATGAACAGAAAACACTGGATGTGGGGGTGGCAGGTAGCCTAGAGGTTAGAGCATTGGGCCAGTAACTGAAAGGTTGCTGGTTCAAATACCTGAGCCAACAAGGTGAAAAACCTGTAGATGTATACTTGAGCAAGGCACTTAACCCTAATTTTCTCCAGGGATGCCGTACTACTATGGCTGACCCTGTAGGTAGGCTGTCATTGTAAATAAGATTTTTTTCTTAACTGACTTGCCTAGTTAAATAAAAAAATAACAATCTATTAGGTGGCAGGTAGCCTAGTGGTTAAGAGTGTTGAGCCAGTAACCAAAAGGTTTCTGGTTCAAATCCCCAAGCTGGTAAGGTGGAAAAATATTCTGTTCTGCCCTTGAGCAAATCAGTTAACCCCCAACAACAACTGCTCCCTGGGTGCCAATGATGTGGAAGTTGATTAAGGCAGCTGCCAATATACCCAGCTGGGCTAGTTAGGAGCATCTGACTGATGTATGGATTGACATCTCTCAGGTGGGGGAGAGCTAGACTACGTAGTGCCAGCCAGATGTAAACAACAACACACACATTCTGGAAATGAGTTCTACAGCACCCTTGGCAGGGGAATTCTGTAACAAATGCAATTATGCAGTCTAGGGTGTAAGGGGTGGTGTGAGTTGTGGTGCAGAATAGACAGTAGGCAGTGATGATGAAACAATGATCTTGTGTTCCCAAAGCCAGAAAAACAACACAACAGACTTAAAGTCTGGGAGAAAATAGTCTCCCAAAAACCGTCTGGCAGGAAAATAACTACGAAATACTCCCTTTGACTGAAACCAAAATAAGACAGGGAGAAGACTTCTCAAGTACATGAACTTGCGATCGGACACTGAGATGTAGTACATGGTGAACAGGTAGACAACAATAGGATCTTGATTAGTCCAGACTGTGAGTGAGGAGGCACCAAAGGTTGTTGGAGGATGACACCTAGTGGGTCCTCCTGTAACACTAGGGGGTTAAATGCAGAAGACACATTTCAATTGAATGCATTCAGTTGTGCTACTTCCTTCCTTTCCCCCTAGACTGCATAATTCCATTCGGGGCATTTGTTACAGAATCCCCCTGCTGAGGGTGCTGTAGAACCAATTTCCAGGACGTGTACATTGTTTACATCTGGCTCTCCCCCAAGTCAGTTAAGAACAAATTAATATTTACAATTACAGCCTACCTACAGGGTCAGCTCCTGAATCAAGTTAGGGTTAAGTGCTTTGCTCAAGGACACACCGGCAGGTTTTTCACCTTGTCAGCTCGGGTATTCGAACCAGCAACCTTTCGGATACTGGCCCAACACTCTAACCGCTAGGCTACCTGCCGCCCAATAATAATGTGAGAGATATCAATTCATGCAACCTGTCATTGGTCAGATCCTCCTAGCTAGCCCAGCACTGGCCAGTTGGGTCCGTTGCATGCTCTCTCAAGCATGGAAGTATTAGCCGGGCCTGAACTGTGTTTTTTCCAGTGTCAGAGTGTGGGATACATGATTACAAATAATTTGTTGTTATTTATCGCTCTGAATCTGAAGTTGTTACTAGTATTGGCTATTAATACCTCTAGTGTAATTTCTATGTGTAATACTTGCTATTTATGCAGCCCATTTGTATAGTCAAATTCAATCAAATGCATTTGTAAAGCCCTTTTTACATCATCAGCTGTCACAAAGTGCTTATATAGAAACCCAGCCTAAAACCCCAAAGAGCAAGCAATGCAGATGTAGAAGCACGAAAGGCATGAACCTAGGAAGAAACTTAGAGAGGAGCCAGGCTCCGAAGGGTTGCCAGTCCTCTTCTGGCAGTGCCGGTGGAGATTATAAGAGTACTTGGCCATTGAGGCTAGACCGTTCCTCAAGATGTTCAATTGTTTATAGATGACCAGCAGGGTCAAGGCAGAGGTCAAGGCAGCAGGTGAGGTAGAAAGAGAGAGCGAGAGGGAGAGAGAGAGAGAGAGAGAGGGTCAAAACAGCAGGTAAGGGTTCCATAGCCGCAGGCAGAACAGCAGTAAATTGAATCAGCAGCATGACAAGGTACCACATCCGGTGAACAAGTCAGGGCTCAATAGCCTCATTATATGGTTATTAGGTAACCTGTTTGCTGTTGTTATTTGCTGTTGCTATTATTGTTAGCAATCATGCTAGACATTCACTGTTGTAGTGCATTTGATACGCATACATTCATGCTGCTGTATTCATTGTATTCCATGTTTATATTCATTATTCCTTTCATTTCTTATTACAGAACCATCCCCATGTTAATCTTCCTCAGTGTGTTTAAATAAAGTTCCTGTGTTCCTAACTGGGAGTGGTGTCAGTGGGTCACAAACCAGTAGAATACGGGTGACTCTCTTTCAGCATTGTTATAATAAAAAAACTGGGTATCAGCCTACTCAGTTAAACCCACAGAACACAGCTATGTGGAATTTACACAAATATTAGTATCTCAGGCCTTATTGCAGAACTTTGACTGTGGGAAATCACCTTCCCAGTCAGCCTATTGTGCATACTGAATACTTAAATTGCACTTTACAGCCTATGGACTGTGTACCTATGAAATGGGGTATCAGCCTACTCGGTGACACCAACAGAACACAACTATGTAGAGTTTACACAAACAGTAGTGTCTTATCTCTTACTGCAGGACTCTGCAGCACTGTGAAATGAGCCACATTATCTCTGAATGTTCAACACACATAGTAGGTTGAGTGCCATAATATTTTTGGCCAGCATCTGATACATAGGCTAAACAGGTAATAACTCTGTTAAAATGAAATCTTCTTTCTTTTTCTTTTCTCTACTCCACTCTGTAAGCGCCTCATTGCTGCAGCTTAATTTCAACGAAAGTCATGTTTGCAATCATATCGCTTGAACCATTGCACAGGAACTCTGCTGAAGCAAGACAGAATGAGAGCGATGAGCTGAGCAGCCCACGATAGCGGGCTGAGAAATTTGTTGAGCTTATTATTTTTTATTATGCCCCGCTGACAAGGCCCTTGATGATGTGAGGCCTCAGGTAATTGCCTCTTCTGCCTAATGGTAAGTCCACCACAGCATAGGATGATGTTCTCTCTAAATCCAGTGCTGAATATCAGGTAGGGGAACAAACACATCATGCAGGACCAAGGGGATTGTAATTCTGTTCAGCAGAGATGCTAAAGTCCTCCTTCTCAAGTCAACTGGCAGCTTCATTAAATAGTACCTGAAAAACAGCAGTCTCAATGTCAATAGTGAAGAATTGCCTCTGGGATGCTGGCCTTCTAGGCAGAGTTGCAAAGAAAAAGCCATGTCTTCTGTCCAGTGTCTGTGTTCTTTTGCCCATTTTAATCTTTTCTTTTTATTGGCCAGTCTGAGATATGGCTTTTTCTTTGCAACTCTGCCTAGAAGGCCATCATCCTGGAGTCGCCTCTTCACTGTTGACGTTGAGACTGGTATTTTGCGAGTACTATTTAATGTAGCTGCCAGTTGAGGACTCAAACTAGACACTCTAATGTACTTGTCCTCTTGCTCAGTTGAGCACCGGGCCTCCCACTCCTCTGGCACACACACACACACACACACACACACACACACACACACACACACACACACACACACACACACACACACACACACACACACACACACACACACACACACACACACACACACACACACACACACACACACACACACACACTACTACATTAATGAAATATTGCCCTCTTGCTAGATTGATGACTAAAACCATAGCGAAACAGTGCAAAATGCACTCCATTTTTGTGGAGCTTTTTTGTGCTGTCTGGCTCAAAGCTCTTTGTTATATGTGTCATACAATTGTGTCATACCCTGGTGGCTGTAAAGGTTTCTGAAAATGTCTATACTTGCACATACTTCACCATTACACTAGATGGCAGCATTTGGTAAACTATCAAGTTTCTCACTGTTCTACCATCATTAGTGAACTTTCAGTCTCTCTTCCAATGAGACCTTTAATAATTAAGAGATGAAAGGAAGAGATTTATAAAGGGCATATATGTAGATCCTTGACAGATCTCAAGAGTTACAGTAGTCACCTGACAGAGACAGGCAGAATATTATTTGTTCTTATCTCCCTCATCAACGAGGACATTTACAGTGCTCAAAGTTTCCAGATAACGTTGAAAACAGCCGTTCATAAGACAACCATCACAGTCACCGGTTATCAAATTTCAACATGCTGTTGTATCTAAAAGGAGAATGGAAAACGATAAAGTCAAAATGGGCACATCTGTACAGTACATCACGGTGGTTTTGTGAATCAATAGCTTACTGTCTCCTGTTCATATTTCTTTGGTAAAGATCTTCAGATAGAAGAGGACTCTGATTGAAGTAGATAGCTACAATCTCCTTACTTGCAAAATGGCAAGTGAATTAGACATGTCTGCCTGTCCTGATATAGCCCCTGTCACAGGCTTTCACCTCACCTTGAGCAAAAGCCTGGGTGTCCGAGGCTAGTCCTGATGCAGTTTCACTTAAGTTAAAACACACTTCACACCCAACATGTACAATCTCTCATACTTCAGCACAAATCATTGTGTAATGAGCCCTATTAAACATAAACTCATACAGAACTGCTGATAAGAAGCTCTTTTCACACAGCACCATTACCCCTGACATTTTTAAACGTCTACCTATAGTCATGCTCATACCTCAGAGCTTTGACAGAGGGTTCTGTGTTAAAGCGTTGAAATGTGCCCTCAGATTTTGATGGAAAACCTAAAATAATAAATATGTGAAGAGCCTTAAGTGAACATAATGCAGAAGAGGGTTGTTGTTCTTCAATTAGGGGAACATTTAGGGTGCATCAGGTTAGTTAGATATATTCATAGTATAGGCCTTTCAATATATCTTAGTAAGGTAATAAGGAATGCAAAAAAATATAATAACTAATTTTCCTATGGTGTTTTTTAATCCTGACAATGATGGAAAAAGTGATACAAACCGTTACTGGAAAACAGTAACGGCTAAACATAGCACAATAGAGTCTAATGTGAGAGAGATATAAACATCACCTGTAATGTAAAGTTTAAAGTGGTTGAGTGACAGGTGACATATTTCCAGATGTCTTACAACGTTGACCCAGCCAGTTTTGAGGGGTGATAGAGAATCATCACAGAGAGCGAGTACCATGCAAATGAACACAGAGAAGTAAATCTGTACTGACACGTTGCATATTCTGACAGCCATCTGTGCAGATGCCTTTTCTCTTTCAACAAATTAGTAATTAAAAGTTGTCCCTACTATAGTGTCAAACAGTGTTGTTGCATGGCTGGTGCTGGGAGCATATACACTACCATGGCCAAAAGTATGTGGACACCTGCTCGTCGAACATCTCATTCTAAAATCATGGGCATTAATATGAAGTCCCCCCTTTGCTGCTATAACAGCCTCCGCTCTTCTGGCAAGGCTTTCCACTAGATGTTGGAACAGTGCTGCGGAGACTTCCTTCCATCCAGTCACAAGATCATTAATGAGGTCGGCACTGATGTTGGGCAATTAGGCCTGGCTCGCAGTCTGTGTTCCAATTTATCCCAAAGGTGTTTGATGAGGTTGAGGTCAGGGCTCTGTGCAGGCCAGTCAAGTTCTTCCACACCGATCTCGACAAACCATTTCTGTTTGGACTTCGCTTTATACACAGGGGTATTGTCATGCTGAAACAGAGAAGAACCTTCCCCAAACTGTTGCCACAACGTTGGAAGCACAAAATCGTCTAGAATGTCATTGTATGCTGTAGCACTAAACAATGCCTAAACATTTAATATGGCGCAAAAGAGAGAGAGAGATAGAGAGAACGAGAGAAATAATGCACTTTTGTTTATTATCTATTTCACTTGCTTTGAATTTAAAGAGGGAAAGAGAGAGAGAGAGAGAGAGAGAGAGAGAGAGAGAGAGAGAGAGAGAGAGGGAGGAGGAGAAGTAAAAGGAGAGACAGAGAGAGAGAGGAGAAAGACAGAGGGTGGGAGGAGAGAGGAGAGAGGAGAGAGGAGAGAAAGAAAGAGATCAAATTAGCCCTTAACTCTCCTAGCAATTCTATCATTTTGCTTGTCTAATATTCATCTGTCAGACTTTTGTCCCAGTCAAATCTGTCAATTAGATTATATGATTATGTGATTTCTATCTCAGACAAATAATAGGGGAGAGGGAATGGAGTCACAGAGAAAGAGAATGACGGAATCTGCAATCAATGCCGCACAGGGATGATAACTGGAAATCTGTCTTCTTCTTCTTCTTCTTCTTCTTCTGACCTTTTGCCTTTTCTCCATTTCTTACGCAAATACAAACTGCTTTAACATCACAAAAAAACACATTATCGCTCTAGGCAAAGTATACAGAGTTCCAAAAGAACTGCATTTTCCTTAAGCTTCCACATCGGAAGACTAGGCTTAGGTTGTTTGCAGATCTTGAGGCAAAAAGGCAGTGTCATTCAAATTATTTCATATCAGTAGATATGCAATAAATAGAAGGATTAAAAAAAATATTAATAAACATTTATGATCAGTAGTGCTTTGGGATTGCTGTTTAGGAATTCACTGCATTTTGATCTAATCACACCATCAAAAATATTCATGAAACACAATGATATCTCATACTTGCAGGCTGACAGCCATTAACTGGGAAATTCTGGTAATTTATTAACACTTATCAGGACCTGGAAAGGCCTTTCCACTGTGTTTGTCACATAGGGAAGGGGAAATAGTTTAAGTGATACCAAATGATTTATAATGTCCTGTTGTTATTTGCTTCAGAAATTTAATTAAAATGGGTGTCCAATTTTGGCTGAAGATCTTCAGTTAAAAAGTCCCCTTTAATTTATCTTCTCGCAGCATGCACAAACAAGAATACAATAAGACTGCTTTTCAAATATTCTAATGATTTCTGATGAAATGCAAGGCTATGATTGTGCCAGTTGAATCCAGACTTATTGTTGGACTGCATGTATTCATAAATCATAATTCATGATACTGGTATCTCCTTCTGAGACACATTGGAGAAATTATCATTAATAATAATTAGAAAAAATATGTATTTCATTTAATAATTATGAAATCATGTAAAATATAACACTTTTATATGGAGTGCATTGGATCATTTTGACTTCTATCTGTGTAGTGTTCAATTAACCCAAACAGCCCAGGGCTAAGCCTGGATTTAAGCTCTGTTCTGAGGACCGATAAGCACAGGACAGATCAATGTGGCTGTTGTTAAGGTTAAATGATGTGATGTTGCGTGTTATTTTTGCACTGTGTGCACAATCAATGATATTGACACTCTCCCTCAAGTGATAAACCCGAACAAATAATTTCAGGGCACATTCTGATGGCATAAGCGACATAAGTGGTTAGTTAGGGTCCCCGGCCGCTAGGAGGCCCTAAGCGAAATATTTTATTTTGGGGAACTCCGTCGGGGTCTCAACTTACTATTGAGAGTAAGAATAATAGAATGCACCAGGTGCAAAAACTGCATTAGCAGTTTTTCTCTTGTTATGTCAGTCATAACATTGCAATGAATTTGTTATAAAATTGTTATGTTTTCTCTCTGCCCCATGGCAAAATGTGTAGAATTGCATAAAACTTGTTTTAAAGGTCCAATGCAGCCGTTTTTTTCTCAATATCAAATAATTTCTGGGTAACAATTAAGTACCTTACTGTGACTTTTAAATTAAAAAGGTCAATAAGAAACAAAATAGGTTCTTAGCAAAGAGCAATTTCTCAAGCAATAATTTTGCTCGGAATGTCT
This sequence comes from Thymallus thymallus, assembly GCA_023634145.1. NCBI lineage: Eukaryota > Metazoa > Chordata > Actinopteri > Salmoniformes > Salmonidae > Thymallus > Thymallus thymallus. The sequence continues at coordinate 8,037,730 of CM042396.1, read as the reverse complement.
GGGAGTGGTCTGAGATGGAGGGGAAAACTGAAAATGTGCTGTTATTGGTCTACCAACTAATTTACCGCATGGTGATGTCACCATCGACGGCCAAATCTCCATCCCACCAAAACAGGCTGAAATTTCAGGTGGTCTTTTCAAACAGCTCTTACACTAAAATGGCATTATCAACACAGGCCTTTAAAATTGTAACTTTTTCTCTACGCCTATGCCTAAATGTGTAGAATTGCAGGAAATTAACTTAAAAAACAGAAATGTTTCTCTCCACTGTCAAAAGGGGGGCCGCTAAAATGTTTTGCCTCAAGGTGGGGGGCCCCCAACCAAATCTCCCTTAGGGCCTGTCATGCCAAATGGTGTCCCTCTGCCAAAAAGTGTGTCACAATGGGATTCGAGAAGCTATTAGCGTCCGTTGGTAGGGCCGTTGATAGAACATGCCAAATTCTGCCCAGGTTACGTAATGAAAGAAAACAAATCGATAGTGTTCGTTGCTATGCTGGTTGTTATGTTCTGATTGTTCTGAGCCGTGGAAGAGAGAAGCTTGCGCAGTCAAAAGACAGGGGAAAATGCGATCATTGTTACAGGTTATTTATGCTATTTAGGATATGTTTTAGCTTTAAATCTTACCGATTATTGGTGGATAAATTACAAAACATGATCCACACATTGTCATTGATGTTTACTTGCTTGCAAAACTTGATTGCAAACCTTGATGCGAGCTGAGCTTTCAAAAATCACATAAGGAGGCAAAACAACTAGATATTTTCCATGTTTACATTGCACAATTAATTATCTGATTATGTAATTTTTTTATTAGCATAATGTCTCAATTATAAGCAGTATGTTGCCCTTCTTTTTTAATCCCTAACATCACTGCAGCGAGTGCAACTTCAACCATGTCAAGCAGTAAACAGGGAGTGACAAACAAACAAGGGGAACATCTCAATTGTCCAAATATCTCAATAGTCTTAATCTGCACTAATGAAAAATATCTGGACAATGTAAAACCTATCATCTCTCCCTTCGGTTTGAATCTTACTACTTCCTGTCTCCTGATTCTGCCTCGTTCTTCTCCTCATCCTGTTGCTGGTTCTCTCTTCCTACAGACAAAATCCTTTGTCTACTGAAGTCCGATTGCCCAACAACCTGCCCACTCGACTCAACCCCAACCCCTCCTCCCTCCTATGTTTGACCACTGGCTGCTTTCTCTCCAACTTCCATCCTCAAGAAACTAACACTTCTCAGACAGGTATCCTTTCTTTCTTTTCTATCTAAAACTTGATACAAAAACTGTCAGTTGGAACAGCATTGAACAAATCAGATTCAGTTGTTAACTAAACGTACAATTAAATGTGCTATATCTTGAGTATTACTTAGCCCACCTTCTAGACCAAGATTTTGTACAGGCACAGATACAGGTCGGTAAATAAGTCACATGGTGGGTTTGTACGAAAGGTTGCCTCTCTCTAACTTCTCACTCTATGTGTGACGCATCATTCCTTTAGTAAATACGTAAACACGGTTTTGTTTGGTTGTTAGTGCAGTGGGTTTGTAACATGTGCGGCCCGTCAATGTTATTATTTTTTGGTGGATGACGGGTCAAGGTCATACCAGACATTTTTGTGTATGCATACTATTTTGAGTATCATAGCAGGTTAGTCTGACTTTCCAACAAAAACTGAAATATCACATTTACATAAGTATTCAGATCCTTTTACATAAGTATTCAGACCCTTTACTCAATACTTTGTTGAAGCACATTTGTCAGCGATTACAGCCTTGAGTCTTCTGGGTATTACTCTATAAGCTTGGCACACCTGTATTTGGGGAGTTTATCCCATTCTTCTCTGCAGATACTCTCAAGCTCTGTCAGGTTAAAATCAAATCATCAAATCAAATTTGATCGGTCACATACACGTGTTTAGCAGATGTTATTGTGGGTGTAGCGAAATGCTTGTGTTTCTAGCTCTGACAGTGCAGTATTATCTAACAAGTAATATCTAACAATTTCACAACATATACAGTACCCAATACACATAAATCTAAGTAAAGGAATGGAATTAAGAATATATAAATATATGGACGAGCAATATCAAAGCGGCATAGACTAAGATACAGTAGAATATAATAGAATAGAGTATATACATATGAGATGAGTAACGCAACATACTGTATGTAAACATTATTAAAGTGACTAGTGTTTCATTTCTTAAAGTGGCCAGTGATTTCTAGTCTATAGGCAGCAGCCTCTAATGTGCTAGTGATGGCTATTTAACAGTCTGTTGGTGTAACGTTTGATCAGGCACCAGTCCATCAGAGGGAGCCATCACCTGAATATTGAACTCTGTTACTTCCTGTTCCTGCCACATCAATTCATGTCTTGTCATTTCCTGTCACCCTGTATTTAAGCCATGTGCTATCACTGCCTTATTGCGAAGTATTGCTAGTTCTCTGCCTTACTAAGTGTTCGACCATTCTCTATTGATGATTACCGTGATGACCATTGTTTTGCCTTTTGACTCACGCTTTTAGATTGCTGATTTTTGGATTTGTCTAACATTGGATTGCTTTACCTGTGCTTCGACCAAGGCCTGTGACCAGACTACGAGTAGTGACTATTGTTTGGATTTGATGCTCAGATCCTTTAATAAAGACCCGCTTATGGATTCCACTCAGCCTACATCTTCCTTACAGTTGGCCTCGAGATAGAAGCTGTTTTTCATTCTCTCTGTCCAAGTTTTGATGCACCTGTACTGACTCCAATCAAGGATGATAAACGGACATAGGATGCACCTGAGTTCAATTTCGAGTCTCACAGCAAAGGGTCTGAATACTTATGTAAATAAGGTACTTCTGTTTTTAATTTGTAATACATTTGCAAACATTTCTTAAAACCTGTTTTCACTTTTTCATTATGGGGTATTGTGTGTAGATTGCTGAGGATTTGTTTTATTGAATATATTTTAAAATAAGGCTGTAACTTAACAAAATGTGGAAAAGGTCAAGGGGTTTGAATACTTTCCGAAGGCACTGTACCTGTAACCTGTGTGTATTGTTTCTTTCTCTTTCCCTTCCCCTTTTACTCTGCTCCTGTTCTTCAGGATCTAGGTGTTCTGCCATGCTCTGAGAAGCCTACCGTATCCCTTCCCCAGACCTGGATCCACCGTTCTGCCATGCTCTATGATGCCTACCGTATCCCTTCCCTAGACCTGGATCCACCGTTCTGCCATTCTCTGAGATGCCTACCGTATCCCTTCCCCAGACCTGGATCCACCGTTCTGCCATGCTCTGAGATGCCTACCATATCCCTTCCCTAGACCTGGATCCACCTGATGTCCACCATGATCAACCACCCTCCAAGATCCCACTTCTGATGACATTATCTACAGCTACTGTTAAATGTCATGTGGTTTGATCTAATCTGCTAAGGACCTGTGCTTGACATATCATCCTGGGCACAATGAGATACACAGATGCACTACATACACAGGCACTGCAAGCACTCCAAGAGAAAAGAGAACAGCTGTAACTGGACTTTACAGTCTCCCTTCCACCCTCTGAGACTGGCTGCCTGTCGAGGGAAAGTGACTGGCAGACCCACCTGTAGCAGCCACCTCTTCTATATCCCACACACCAGAACTAAGATTTTTTTTTTAATCACCCATACCCTACTTCTGCCAAGACTGCTCCCCTTTACTGTACTTATAATTCATACTTCTGTTTTCTCAACAAAATTGTATTTTATTGTTTATGTGTTGATGTTAGCCTATACTCATGAATTTGCCTCCTTCACTCATGCTGCCAAACATGCCCTTGTAAAACTGACTATCCTACCGATCCTTGATTTCGGCGATGTCATTTACAAACTAGCCTCCAACACTCTACTTAGCAAATTGGATGTAGTCTATCACAGTGCCATCCGTTTTGTCACCAAAGCCCCATACACTACCCACCACTGCGACCTGTATGCTCTCGTTGGCTGGCCTTCATTATATATTCGTCGCCAAACCCACTGGCTCCAGGTCATCTATAAGTCTTTATTAGGTAAATCCCCGCCCTATCTCAGCTCACTGGTCACTATAGCAACACCCACCCGTAGCATGCGCTCCAGCAGGTATATCTCACTGGTCACCCCCAAAGCAAACACCTCCTTTGGTCGCCATTCCTTCCAGTTTGCTGCTGCCAATGACTGGAACGAATTGCAAAAATCATTGAAGCTAGAGGTTCCTATCTCCCTCAATAACTTTAAGCATCAGCTGTCAAAGCTGCTTATCGATCACTGCACCTGTATATAGCCCTTCTGTAAATAGCCCACACTACTACCTCATCCCCATATTTATTTTTGTTTATTTTCACTAATCTTGCACTCCAGTATCTCTATTTGCACATCATAATTTGCACATTTTTCATTCCTGTGTTAATAATGATAATTTCTGTAATTTATGTCACCACTATAGTCTATTTATTGTTCTACCTCCTAACCTTACTGCATTTTTGCACTACATTTTGCACTCTGTATATAGATTTTTCTATTGTGTTTTTGACTGTTTGTTTAATGTGTAACTCTGTGTTGTTATTTGTCACACTGCTTTGCTTTGTCTTGGCCAGGTCGCAGTTGCAAATGAGAACTTGTTCTCAACTGACCTACCTGGTTAAATAAAGGTAAAATAAAATAAAAAAAAATTTCATTCTATAACTGCCATGTGGGCAAATCAACAAGTTCATGACACACCTGTTCCACATAAAAAAAAAATTTTTTCGACAGGATGTTCATTTAATTAATTGCTGGCCCTGGGTTCTGAGAACTTGAAAATAAGGCAGAAACACATGATGTATTCAATATCTTAAATAGCCTACCTTTATGATAGTATTGAAGAAAGAATTGTCAATCCAGATCAATTCCTGCAAATTAACTGGTTTATGCAAAATATTTTAGTTTTTTAAGAAATGTATAAATTTAACCATGCAAAATGTTCACTTACCTGTTCATTTACCCATTCTGTCTATTAAGTAAACTATTATTACCCTCGCTCATATCATACGCATTTTTAGCTACTGAAGTATTTCTCTGCCATCAACCTGTATAGTATAGTTAACCATCCAACATCCACCAATGTATAGTGTACATATTCAGCCAACCACCCATACTATGCAATGTCTTTTTTATAGCTTTTATTTTTTTTGCACTCCAGATATCTTGTATTTCTATACTTTTTCATACTGCCGCTCTATGTATCATGTACCGTGTATCTGTCTTTTGTGTACTTTCGTTGTGGCATTTTGCACCTGCCCTGTGTTTTGTTGTAGCTGGAATTGACAATGAAATTTCCCCCCCGGGGATCAATAAAGTACCTATCTATCTATCTATCTATCTATCTATCTATCTATCTATCTATCTATCTATCTATCTATCTATCTATCTATCTATCTATCTATCTATCTATCTATCTATCTATCTATCTATCTATCTATCTATCTATCTATCTATCTATCTATCTATCTATCTATCTATCTATCTATCTATCTATCTATATATCTATCTATCTATCTATCTATCTATCTATCTATCTATCTATCTAAATGTTTCGTTTTATCATACCCCAAAATTCTACTTTGGTCTCAGAATTTCTGTGTTTATTATACTAAATTCTATTGCAATCTTCTAACACAGAAGCTTTAGAAACAATTAGGCAACTGTCATCACTGTAATTATGGAAACAAATGGCCAGCCCCAAACAAACAAACAAACAGCTTAACACACCCCCACACATTACACACAGCCAACACTGCTGGAAGAAAAGCCAATTTAGAAACCCCAAGAGGAGTCAGTTTACGTTTGGAAAAATGACTGAAACTTAGAGAGAAGAGAACACACAAAATGACACACTTTATTATACTGACATTTTTACCAAGAATTCAGAACGAAAAATCATAAACTTCCTTACCTGGGTTTTCAAGTGTGTCTGTTATCAGTCATCTAGCTACACTGAAAAAAGAGAATCTGCGTCAGAGTCCTACAGAAGGATACATGACACAAACACAAAACATCACTGGCATCACTTTGCACTGTTAGGCAGTGACTATGAAATGGGTCTGGGACAAGAATCACTGGCCTGTTCTACTCTGTGATAATTCACTGATGCCTCAACTTGTTGAGAACACAAAAAATATTTACCACCAGAGTTTCTAAAAGGATTTTGCTAGGGCTGCACAATGTTATAGGACAAGGGCTACAAAATCATAATGATAAAATTTCATTGAATAATGCCATAAGGGACCACACTATATGGATTTGGCACAAGTTCAGCCACACATCTCATGATTGGCCAAGTCTGGCATTAAGACGGGTCATGGTGAAGAGCTTTATTTTGAGATTTCAATATTAAAGAAACATTATGCAACTATTTTACCTCAAAATGAAGGATTCAAAATCACTTTGATGGTACACTGACTTGTAATAGGGAGAATGGCCGTGGTGTGTGAAGATGACGTGGATTGTATGACAGTTGAGAAAATATTCCTTTTACAGCTTTACTATAAATGTATGATATTATTGTGTGTGTGTGTGTCTCTTTGTGTTGACATGCACATTACTGTTGAAACTTACAAAATACTATTTGATCAGGTTATCTGCATCTTCTCCCAGGAAGATGATGAGGGCTTTCAGGACACAATCCCTTCGAAGATGAATGTCCTCAGTCTAGAACATAATCTTAATTTAAAAATATATATAATCTCTGAAAACAGATGTCCTTACTCCTACAGCTAAACTCCTACACTTGATTTAAAAACTGACAGATATTTACAATGTGAGCATAATGTTGTAGCTTTTGAGTAGCTGAAAACAGTCCATGAATATGAAAACACTATCAATATTGGTCTGACCACGTTAATGTATCTATAAAGAATACAGATAAAACTGTCACACCACCCTTAGGTACCACGTAAACTCAGGGACTCGTGTCATCAAACACATCTACCTGGTCCAAAGTCCAAATTACAAATATGTAAACTGAAAATGTTAATTCTGTCCGTAAGCAGAGTTATACTTAACCTAAACCATACAACAATTTGACCAAATCACAAAAGTTCACTGTAACAAAACCTGAAAAATACAGACTTTGATCACTTTCTGTTGGAACAGTGCAGGCCATTTGTCCTTGAAGTCCCTAATGCTGGACTCTTGGTTTACCATTTCCTGTCGTCTGTAGGCAAATGTGCGAACCATTTTGTCTGCGATGACCCTTTCGTTGTTTCTTATGCCGATCTCTGTCCGAATTTCTAGTCTCACTTTTTCCAGGCTTTCCAGAGTTTCGCCAGTTGGGAAGGATGGTTAGCTTCAGCTCGTTTTGGCCTCTTCACTTTTTTAGCAGGGAACACATCTGTAGTAGCTTTAGATTTCAGGGAGTTTACTGACAACTCAGGACACCCCTGCAATTTGAGCTGAGTCCTGTAGTTGCCCATCTTGTATTTCAGTCGCTGTTTCCAACCATAGCAGCCATTGAATGAGCCAAGTTCTTTCAAACAAGGGTGCTTTTTGATTAGGGCCTCTGCAAATGTGCAGAAATTAAATGTTAGAGCCTTGTCCATAGCACTATATCACTTTTCTAGGAGTATAACCTACTTTTGGTAGTCCAATGAGTGTCCAGGCCTGAAGTAACCAGTCAAGGAAAAAAATCTACAGAATAAAATCAAAAGTGCATTAATATTAAGGGGAGGGAACTTCTATTCAATGCTTACCTTGAATTGTGCATGGTTAAGCACGCAGTATTGCACGTGGCTGTTATGACCCATCCAGGCTCGCACACACAATGCTAACTAGCTAGCTAAGTGGCACAGCAGCAGGGCACTAGCTAGCGAAGCAATATTAATAGCTCGTTAGCCTACTGACCAAATTAAGTATCATAAGTGTGAACATAGAGCGAAAACAACACATTTCACAAAAACATCAAAGTGTGTCGGATATATTATGCTAATTTAAAACTTGCTAGCCAGCTAACCTTAGCATGTCTTAACGATAGCTGGCTAACATTAGCTAGCGTAACTGGTTTGGTTCAGTCGGTTCACTAAATACTTTAACAACAACATTTTAACCAATTCAGGTGGAACATTTTATATCTAACATATTACATTATTTGCATATAAAAAAATGTGTCTTGCATTAGACTTACCTTCTTTCCAAGTCGGGAGAATGCAGGTATAGCAACCGCTTTTCCAAAGTCAGTCACTGTTACAAAAAATGGCGGCTCAACTGCAGGTGGAAAAATCTGGAAAATGCGTGGACGCATGACGTCAGACGCACAATCGAGAGAGAAACCTAATTGACGCACTTTCGCTGGATTAAGAATGGCAAATTAAGGGAACAATGTGTAATTTCAAGTTGTTAAGATCCACAAAAGTAGACTGCCATCACGAAAGCAGAAGACTGCTGTGCCACTTGGGAGACCTAAATGAATGTCTTCATCTGAGGCTGACATCATGCCTTTGCTAGAACTTTATCAACGTCTAGGAGTTTGTCTCATTTCAGAAATCTATTTTAATTTAATGCAACTCAACTGTAATACAGTATTATTAAAAATGCCTGATATTTGTATCTTTCTCTGGGGTAGCAGTATCCCTATCAGTATCATAGGCACTCTGATGACTAACTCTCCTGTCTAGGCATCATGTTGTCTGAAACAATAGCCATATTGATATGCCAAAACTGATTTTCTATACAAGTGGCAGAGATTGGCAGAGTACAGTAACAGTTTTAAAATATAAATAATACTGCTAGTATACATTTTTCACAAGCATTTACGACAACCAAGCTTACAATAACCAAGTTTACCCAAAATATAAAAATAAATCAACACAGAATTAAAAATACTGTATAATTATGCTGATAAGCATCAATGAAATGCATCTTAGTATTGATTCATTAAATAATCATGCACAGCAATTTAACATTACACTGATTGGTTTGCTAGTACACCTATTTCTAACCCCCTCCTATCCCACCCTCTCTCTCTGGGCCTCCCGCCCCACTCTGAGGTTGGGTTGCTGCTCCATCTCCAGCAACTCATAATTGCCCCACACATAAACTTAACCAGTCTCAGCAAGAGAGTAGGGGAATACCCTCATGCAATCATGACAGAGGGCTGTGTGCAGTTGGGATAGGAGTCTTTATGCTGGTTATACTGAAATGCTTCCTTCCTGGGAGCAGGGCATCAGCTAGGCAGCTAGGCAGGCAGCTATGCAGATGGAATCATCCGAGGCCCCCTTATCTCTATTCTTGAGCTCATTTGAATCATTCCCCTCTGCTCTCTCTTCATCACACGCTGTCCACTCGGGCCCCTCATCTGGCACCCAGTTTTATTACGCCACATATGCTCCTATCTAGCACAGCTGTTGATGTCACCTCAGTGTATGGCAGGATTTGGGAGATTAGCTGCACCCCATATACTCCTTAAGCCTTTATCATAATGAAGGCTCCCCACACAGATGGAGGGATGGGTGAAGGCCAGACTACTTATAGGGAACTGAATATTTCTAACTAGTTGTTTGGAGCAAATACATTTTAATATACCTATAAAGAACAAGTACATATTACCTCAATTAGCCGAGTAATTGTGCCCCCGCACATTGACTCTGTACCTGTACCACTTGTATATAGCCTTGCTACTGTTATTTTTACTGTTATTTTACTGCTTTTATTTCTTTACTTATCTATTGTTTACATAACCCTTATTTTACAAAAAAACTGCATTGTTGGTTAGGACTTGTAAATAAGCATTTCACTGTAAGGTCTACACCTCTTGTATTCGGCGCATGTGACAAATACAATCTGATTTGATTTGATTATCACAACGGGGGAAGAGGCTGTACATCTGGAGCATAAGGGAATGTTTTGATTCTATGCATTGTCTGATTTGTGCTCTAATGCAGCGATTGTTAGTGCAATTTAAAAAATGTAAAAGTAGGCCTAGTACTTTGGATGGAAAGAGACCTGCTTTTCTGGACAGAGCAAGACGAGTTGACCTCCTTTACACTCTAACCCACAAAAAAAAACACACAACCAGTATGACAATGAGATTACAGCCAGAGGTTAAGTATGACCCTACGTTTCCAATAGCTTGGTTTGAATAATTACATCTTTACATCTTTCCAATTCCCTGGCTGACAGACACGTTTTCTGACCCGTGACATTATTTTGATGTACAAAACCATTTTGATGGGCAGATCTGACAGATGTGTAAAATCTGTCTGTCCATAGCAGTGACATTAATTCCTGCAGTACCCTCCTTTTTGAATTGTGTTCATCTCCTCTGGGACTGTGCTAGTACCTGAACCCCATCATCCCTGGGGCTCATGTGTATCGCTGCCATTGCAAAGCAGTGGAGAGGAGGGGAAAAGAGGAAAGGAGAAGAGAGGAAGGGAGGAGAGGAGTGGAGAGGAGATGAGAGGAAGGAAAAGGAGAGGAGAGGGCTGAGGGCAGCTCAGGAAACTGCATCTCCTTCAGTGCTGACCCGTCATTCAGGGCAGTTTTGAGCCCCACATTTTTGCATATTATTTTGGCATTAATACGTGTCACATACCAGTTTGCAAACAATAAATATACAATATACAGTGGGGAGAACAAGTATTTGATACACTGCCGATTTTGCAGGTTTTCCCACTTGCAAGTAGAAGTCTGTCATTTTTATCATAGGTACTCTTCAACTGTGAGTGACGGAATCTAAAACAAAAATCCAGAAAATCACATTGTATGATTTTTAAGTAATTAATTTGCATTTTATTGTATGACATAAGTATTTGATACATCAGAAAAGTAGAACTTAATATTTGGTACAGAAACCTTTGTTTGCAATTACAGAGATCATAAATTTCCTGTAGTTCTTGACCAGGTTTGCACACACTGCAGCAGGGATTTTGGCCCACTCCTCCATCCAGATCCTTCAGGTTTCGGGGCTGTCGCTGGGCAATACGGATTTTCAGCTCCCTCCAAAGATTTTCTATTGGGTTCAGGTCTGGAGACTGGCTAGGCCACTCCAGGACCTTGAGATGTTTATTACGGAGCCACTCCTTAGTTGCCCTGGCTGTGTGTTTCGGGTCGTTGTCATGCTGGAAGAAGACCCAGCCACGACCCATCTTCAATGCTCTTACTGAGGGAAGGAGGTTGTTGGCCAAGATCTTGCGATACATGGCCCCATCCATCCTCCCCTCAATACTTTGCAGAAAAGCATCCCCAAAAAATGATGTTTCCACCTCCATGCTTCACGGTTGGGATGGTGTTCTTGGGGTTGTACTCATCCTTCTTCTTCCTCCAAACACGGCGAGTGGAGTTTAGACCAAAAAGCTCTATTTTTGTCTCATCAGACCACATGACCTTCTCCCATTCCTCCTCTGGATCATCCAGATGGTCATTGGCAAACTTCAGACGGGCCTGGACATGCGCTGGCTTGAGCAGGGGGACCTTGCGTGTGCTGCAGGATTTTAATCCATGACGGCGTAGTGTGTTACTAATGGTTTTCTTTGAGACTGTGGTCCCAGCTCTCTTCAGGTCATTGACCAGGTCCTGCCGTGTAGTTCTGGGCTGATCCCTCACCTTCCTCATGATCATTGATGCCCCACGAGGTGAGATCTTGCATGGTGCCCCAGACTGAGGGAGATTGACCGTCATCTTGAACTTCTTCCATTTTCTAATAATTGCGCCAACAGTTGTTGCCTTCTCACCAAGCTGCTTGCCTATTGTCCTGTAGCCCATCCCAGCCTTGTGCAGGTCTACAATTTTATCCCTGATGTCCTTACACAGCTCTCTGGCCTTGGCCATTGTGGAGAGGTTGGAGTCTGTTTGATTGAGTGTGTGGACAGGTGTCTTTTATACAGGTAACGAGTTCAAACAGGTGCAGTTAATACAGGTAATGAGTGGAGAACAGGAGGGCTTCTTAAAGAAAAACTAACAGGCCTGTGAGAGCCGGAATTCTTACTGGTTGGTAGGTGATCAAATACTTATGTCATGCAATAAAATGCAAATGAATTATTTAAAAATCATACAATTGGATTTTCTGGATTTTTGTTTTAGATTCCGTCTCTAACAGTTGAAGTGTACCTATGATAAAAATTACAGACCTCTACATGCTTTGTAAGTAGGAAAACCTGCAAAATCGGCAGTGTATCCCCACTGTATGTATACTGTAGCTAAGAAAGTAATACTAAGTGTATTGAGTTTGAGTTAATTTATTCTTGCTCACAGATAAAACTGAAGAAATGCAGAATTGACATTACTAATAATTGCAAAGCACTCATTTAAAATATATAACACATAATACATGACAGACATAGAATACAGAACACTTAAAACATTACAGGACATTTTTCATGATGGAAATTGACATATTAAAATGTCATTGTAAAAAAGAAAATTTTTGGGAAACCATTTAAGAGCTATAGGTATTATACAGTCTGACAGCAGTGGGTAGAGTGGTGTTTTGCAGGCGGTTTGTACGGGCAGTTATACAGGACAGTTCATGGCTGTTTCTCAGGAGACTGGTGGTGCCGTTACCTCTTTTTGGAGGGAGCAGGTCATTCAGTGGATGGTCAAGAATGTGCATGTCCTTCACCTGGTGCACTGCAGCCTGCTCTCGCCTGCTCTGCAGTGGACTGCTCCACCCCTGGAGATGATCCTCAGGGCCCTCCTCTGCACCCTTTCTAGTTGGGCCACCGTATTCCAGACGAGGCCTGATCAGTATAGTATAGGCTGTGACCAGATCTTCAGTGGGTAGGCCATTTCTGTCAAGAACAGTCAAAAAGTGCAGACGTTTTGAGGCCTTCCTCATTGACTTCTCCACATGTGTGTCCCCGCTGAGGTTAGAGTCTAGATGAAAACCAAGATACTTGGTTGTTGTTACCACTGGTACATCCTGTCCTCATAGGATTAGTGGTGCAGGTTGTGGATGGTCTTTAGAAAAACATCTGAATTTTCCCATTCAGGAGCATGTTGTTGGATGTGGCCCACTCTTCCAGCTGCTTTGCCTACAAGCCCATGGAAGTGTCCTCTTGGATGCTGGTTAATGGTATGGCTCGGGACAGCCGTACATCGTCTGCATAACCAGTGTCTAGAGTGTCACTGAAGACAACTTTTTAGGTGGACGTGTGGAGGAGAAACAGATATGGTGAAACCACGCCCCCTTGTAGCACACCAGACTTGACCTCTGACCAAGGGCTAAATGTGCCATTTGCCATCACCCTCTGTCTTCTTCCGGCGGTGTAGCTGTCGAGCCAGGCTAGTAACCTTGGACACAGTTCGATGTCAGACAGATGTTGTAGGAGCTTTGCGTGATCTACTTGATCAAAGGCTTTGGACATATCAGCAAGTAACACCTTCACCATTGTTGGTTTTCTGGAGTCTGTAGCTGTCAGCCAGCAATGTGTGGCTTTCACAAGGGTGATAGTAGTGCTGGACTTTGGTAGGTAGGCATACTGATTCATTCATACAAAAAATACTGTTGGTATGAGTTTTTTTAAGATTAAGCTCTCCTGGATTTTTCCAAGGCATGAAGTTAGACAGATCGGCCTCCAGTCACTCGTTGTTGAGAAGTAAGCTGTTAGTAGCCCATGTGCCTCACACTAATAATTTGGTCTATTTACCACTCTTAATTTCGCCTACTGTTCTGACTTGGTGGTGTAACACATGCAGCCTATGACCTGTTTTAGAGAAATTAATATTGTATGAGCTTTCATTGTCTGCTTATATACCCCCTTTATTTATCCTACGGTTCTGACTTGGTGTACAGAGAGAACACTGTAAGAATGGCCCATGTTCATCTCAATTGTCATTAGAAACCACATTTGTGTTTAAGCAAGTCAGCTATATCAGCTATGTTTTTTTAAAAGGCAGTAAATGAGGCTGAATGAACTGTTTCGCTGCCAGACAAGGCTCCGCTGATAGCCAGGTGTATTAGTGGTAAGATGTTGGGACGGCTGTTGGGACAGCTTTATGTAGGCCCTAACAGTTTGTCGGCACCGTTTGTCACTGTTACAGTGCAATTATTGTATTGTTTAGTGTTGTGTTGTGTAGTGGCTTTGCTGGCATGCATCCCAGTTTTTGTTTTGTTTGCCGCATCAAGATTTACATGATAAAATCGCCACTGGTCTCTTTGTGTCATCATGGTCAATTGGCCTGTTAAACACTCATGCATAGCTTGCCACTGGTACTCTTGGTGCTCTCTCTCTCTTTATAAGTAAGGTTACATCAACATTATGGGAATTCCGAATTCTTCTATATTGTCCTCCAGAGTCAAACATTGTACTTGCGTCTCAAATTATCTATATAATATAGTGGATGCAACACAGTCAGATGAGTTCTTCTACAGTATGATTAATAGCCAAATGCCAATCTATTTCTTCTTGACAAAAGACCATTCAGAGGCCAGCAGGTTGTTGGTGTGCCATGATTAGAATTTAAATCCCATGAGGCACATATTAACCAGTTAACATTTCAAATCTTTAACACATTTCTTTAATAAATTCAGTCCTCAATTAACACTTCTCTACAGCTCATTCAAACGAAGTGTTAATTATTCTTGTTTGGGTATTATTATACACAACACTTAAAAAAATTGCTGTAAATGTATAGCAAAAACTGTAAAAAGTACTGTATTTCTTTTTTACAGTGTATATTCTCAACTGCTTATAGATAGTGATGGCTTAATTAATATAGCCTATTCCTATGTATTACCACACTGTCCACTCTATTTGTAGTAAGACTTTCACTTTCTGTAAAGATTTGAATGGATTGCATGACTTAAAATATATTTTAATGAATACGAGCAATGTTGTTTTTCTGTTCTGTTGGATCTTGAGTGTTGATCCAGCCGCTATCACTGGCTGCTAAAGTTAAATGATGCGATGTTGCATGTTATACTTTCACTGTGTTTACAGTCAATGATACTGACAATCCCTCAAATGAGAAACCCATGTTTAGTAAAACAATACTGTAATTTCTGGGTACATTTTGATGGAGATTCTGGGAACTAGAAAATAAAGCATAGAGATACATTATATGTCGCAAGGTGCAAAGTGACAAGTTCTAGGTTTGGTTTAAGCAGGCAGAGTGAAGCAGAGGCAGACAATGAAGGGATAGTTAACATTTATTAAGGCATGGTTTTCAATATTTCCATTTCAAACAAATTCCAGATTCTCATTTCCATTCAATTATTTTGTTTCCTAAAACCATAGTTAAAATAATCATACAAACCAAAACAAAGAAAGCAAAGGGGTACAGGAAGGTGTGCAGCCCAGCAGGCATCCATCTTTTCAGGACTTCCATTTCATCTTAAACAACCTCCATTAGCCATGTACTCACCAAACGAAGCCCTACATGCACTAGCAAAACATGTGCTCCACCATGCCTCTGGACTGAATTAGCAGCCGCCTAAAACACAAAAACAGGGGGGTTTAAATACACAGAATCCACATCACATGACTCATCAATTATCCAATAGAAATTCTTCATCTAGATTGCATGCAAATAGGTCACACGTGACATATTACGTTTCTTAAATAGTCTATTTTGAATAAATAATTGCCAATACAGAGCACAGTTGGCCAATCAATTCCTGCAAATTGACTGGATTTTGTTTTCTCAGAAAATGTTTGTTTTGTGATCCTCCAAAATTCTACTTTGGTCTCAGAATTATGGGCATTTATTCTAACGCATCGGTTTAGAAACATTTAGGCTACAGTCATCACTGTAATTATGGAAACAAATGACCAGCCCCAACCAAACATCTTAACACAGAGCTACACAGTACACACAGCCAACACTGCTGGAAGAAAAGCCAATTTTGAAAAAAACAAAAGAGGAGTCATTTTACGTTTGGAAAAATTACAAACTGAGAGAGAAAATAACACACAAAATACAGTATTATGAAAATGTCTGATATTTTCCTGTTTCTCTCTGGGGTAGCAGTGTCCCGATCAGTATCATAGGCACTCTGATTACTAACTCTCCTGTCTATGAATATTAAAATTGTATCTGCATATTTATTAAAATCCGTTGTTTGTGGAGTATACATGATGTCTAAAACAGTAGCTAGTCAATAGCTAAAAGTTTGATATGCTTTACTCAACACACCAATTCTGAAAATGAGACTACTTGGGAGAGTTGTTGTGAGATTTGAGTCCCCTGTCACTCTCCTCGCACACACACACACACACACACACACACACACACACACACACACACACACACACACACACACACACACACACACACACACACACACACACACACACACACACACACACACACACACACACACACACACACACACACACACACACACACGACACACACAGACACACACACACACACACACACACACACACAGACACACACAGACACACACAGACACACACATACACCTGCCCCTTCCATTTCCACCCAGCTAGGCAGTAATTTCATGGCTTGTTGCAAGTGCTAAAAGCCTTTGGGTGCCACTAACATTAACTTTTCATTGGCCCCTGGTCTTTCAATGGAGTTATTAAACCAGCCACCTGAGGTGAATAAGTCTTCTTCCTGGTAGCATTTGCCAGATCTTGATTACACAGGGAATAAACTTAGTTATGACACATTTCCTTTTCTTTCAATTTCTCCTCGGTACTGTGGAAAACTTCCAGACAGTGTTCAAATCAGTGCAACTAGATATCTCTCTCTTTGCCTCTCTATATGCTGTTATTTCTCTCTCTCTCTCTCAAGGAATTGGTAACCTGAGTAACTCGATTCAGAGTTGATTCACACTTTGACATCCTGGTTTGGTACAAAGTGTCGGATGTGGCTTATTCCTAACCTTGATGTTTCCAAACACATATGTTTCCTGTTTACTTGTGTTGACCCCTCAGTGTTTCACAGCACCCACTACTCTACTTAAAAAACACATAGAAGTGAACATCAGGGCAGCTGGGAAGGCAAGCGGCATTCACCATGTTCTCTTCTTATCTCAAAAGTCCCATATGTTTCAGTCGTATGCCTTGAATTTAAAGGAAGGGTATAACATTGTTTTAATGCCACATAAACAATGTTTGCGCACTGTATACAACATCCATACACATCAATCAGAATTTTAGTCATTGTGAAATTCAAATTCTATAGTTTTGCATTATCTGCTGTCTCCAGTGCATGCATGTTGGGAGATTTGAGTGTTAGAGCAGTTATAAGCAGGTCCCTGAGTATTACCCTTGGGGATTCTTTTGGAAAAACCTTTCAGTATACAACTGTGTAATTGACCATTTTCTCTAACTAAAACAAGACACCTGAAATATGAAGGAAAGCAAACGTTTTAAAGCACAGCGGTTTTCTACCTTCGTTTGATGCAAATAGTCTTCATAGAATTATACTGAACAAAATATTTAACTAAAATAAAAAATCCCAGAAATGTCCCGTACTCACAAAACGCTTATTTCTCAGAGGATTTGTGCACAAATGTGTTTACATCCCTGTTAGTGAGCATTTCTCCTTTGCCAAGATAATCCATCCACCTGACAGCTGTGGCAAAACAAGAAGCTGATTAAACAGCATGATCATTACACAGGTGCATCTTGTGCTGGGGACAATAGGCCACTCTAAAATGTGCAGTTTTGTCACACAACACAATGCCACAGATGTCCATTGAATGTCCATTTCTCTACCATAAGCCAACTATTTGATTTCGAATTTTAGGACCCCTTTAGGTATCAAAAAAATAGATTGAATTTAGCCTTAACTACTATAGCCCAGAGAAACGCATTGAATAACACAATCATAAACGGAAAAAAAGAAAGTACAAAAATGTATAATAAGAAACAAGGTTTTGAAGTGTGCGTTCTTTATCTAGGAGATATTTTACCCATATGTAACCTTTTTTGGGGTAGTCACAAAACTACCTTCATACTTCCATTCATTATTTAAAACCGGTACCGGTTATCTTTAGACGGGCCTGTGACACTTGTGGGGGTTGTAGAGCAAAACAGAGAACACCATCGTGTTTATGAGTCTCCCCTTTCCATAGAGTGGTCATACCAGTTTGCAATTCGGACGCTACAGAAGTTTACGTGAGAATACCGATTTTTGGGATTTTGCATAGTCAGAAAAACACAGCTCTAGCTCTGCCACCTTTCACTGCAAATGCGGAAGAGCTACATAGGCTGATGTGGTGGATTGAGACACATCCAATGCAAAAAAACAGATATCTCTAGCTTAAACTGAAACCCCCCGCCAAAATATGTATGTTTTAATGTTACTTAGATTGATGCACCAATCTACTCTAGGGGGTTATACTAACTGTAACTCAGTAAAATCTTAACAATTGTTTTATGTTGCGTTTATATTTTTGTTCAGTGTACTTTGCAAATGCTAAATCAAAAATCTGCTACTTAAAAAAAAATACATCCCATGTAATGTTGCAAGTTATAATCATATTATTCTGTAGTGACCAGGTGTGGAGCTAGGGGGGGCATTGGAGGGGCCCCCTCATTTTAGTAAAACATTTTACAGTTAGGGCTAATAACTTCAAAAGTAACTATTATCATGAATGCATTAATGTTTGAATGGTCGTCAATCATCATTAAGTAGGCTATAACTGTACCCGGATTACAGAGCGCACAGATTGAAGGCAAAAGGCTTTCAACAGCTTTTACCCCAAGCCATAAAACTCCTGAACAGGTAATCAAATGGCTACCCGGACTATTTGCATTGTGTCCCCCCCCTGCCCCCCCCGAAACCCTATTCTACGCTGCTGCTACTCTCTGTTTATCATCAATGCATAGTCACTTTAACTATACCTACAGTGGGGAGAACAAGTATTTGATACACTCCCGATTTTGCAGGTTTTCCCACTTACAAAGCATGTAGAAGTCTGTAATTTTTATCATAGGTACTCTTCAACTGTGAGTGGCGGAATCTAAAACAAAAATTCAGAAAATCACATTGTATGATTTTTAAGTAATTAATTTGCATTTTATTGCATGACATAAGTATTTGATACATCAGAAAAGCAGAACTTAATATTTGGTACAGAAACCTTTGTTTGCAATTACAGAGATCATACGTTTCCTGTAGTTCTTGACCAGGTTTGCACACACTGTAGCAGGGATTTTGGCCCACTCCTCCATACAGACCTTCTCCAGATCCTTCAGGTTTCGGGGCTGTCGCTGGGCAATACGGACTTTCAGCTCCCTCCAAAGATTTTCTATTGGCTAGGCCACTCCAGGACCTTGAGATGCTTCTTACTGAGCCACTCCTTAGTTGCCCTGGCTGTGTGTTTCGGGTCGTTGTCATGCTGGAAGACCCAGCCACGACCCATCTTCAATGCTTTTACTGAGGGAAGGAGGTTGTTGGCCAAGAGCTCGCGATACATGGCCCCATCCATCCTCCCCTCAATACGGTGCAGTCGTCCTGTCCCCTTTGCAGAAAAGCATCCCCAAAGAATGATGTTTCCACCTCCATGCTTCATGGTTGGGATGGTGTTCTTGGGGTTGTACTCATCCTTCTTCTTCCTCCAAACACGGCGAGTGGAGTTTAGACCAAAAAGCTCTATTTTTGTCTCATCAGACCACATGACCTTCTCCCATTCCTCCTCTGGATCATCCAGATGGTCATTGGCAAACTTCAGACGGGCCTGGACATGCGCTGGCTTGAGCAGGGGGACCTTGCGTGCGCTGCAGGATTTTAATCCATGATGGCGTAGTGTGTTACTAATGGTTTTCTTTGAGACTGTGAGGGCTTGGTTGTGGTAAGGTCCTCACACACTGATTAGGGAGATTATCATCCCCAATCAGAGACAGCTGTCTAGCGTTGTCTCTGATTGGGGATAGTATTTAGGATCTGCACAAATCCACCTGTGGGTGGATCATTGTTCATTGTGTTAGTCTGCACTGCCTGTAGCCAAGCAAAGTAAGTCACTGTGTTTTTGTTTATTATACTCTCCTTTTTTTTTATGCCTTTAGAGAACAACTCATTCAATAAAAAGGATGACACTTCACCAGTGCTCCGTCTATCGTCCCTTAAATACTACGCACCGTGACAGAATGATCCACCACCCTGGGACGCAAAGGAGTTTAACTTTAGGAGATATCCTCCTCGGTATGGGAAAAATTACCGAGGAGGAACACTCTTATTATCGTTCGGTGGAGGAAGGCTGGGGTCCGGCGCAGCAGAGGCGCCGGAGACGGAGGACACGTCACCGGGCTAAAGTTGAGGACCAGCCTGGAGCCCAGAAAAACCCCCAAACTGATTTTGGGGGGGGGGCTATGGGGGTGGTCGGGGATCGAAGGAGAAGAGCCCCGACCACTGCACTCGTGGGGGTTCCAGGAGGAGCCCCTACAGCCGTGGGAGCAGGAGTACAGAGAGGAGTCGGAGGAAGACGACGACGATGTGCTTCTGTTCCCTCACTCGTGGGGGTTCCCGGAGGGACCCTCACAGGATGGGGATTGGCGGTGGAGTAGAGACGACAGGGACAGTCGTGCTCCAGCGCCAGTTCCCAGTCCGGTGCCTCCAGCGCCGGTCCAGAGTCGGAGGAAGAGGAGACCGACTCAGCGCACCAAACCATCGGTGCGCAACATTAGCCCGGTGCGACCCGTACCAGCTAAAAGCACCAATCCAACGGTGCGTTTCCCCAGCCCGGTACGGCCCGTGCCTGCTCCGCGCACCAGCCCTATGGTGCGTGTCTCCAGCCCGGTGCGACCCGTGCCAGCTAAACGCACCAACACAACGGTGCGTTTCCCCAGCCCGGTACGGCCCGTACCTGCGCCTCGCATCAGACCAGTGGTGCGTTCCCCCAGTCCAGTACGCCCCGTGCCTACTCCTCGCACGGAGGCTACAGCGACGGTCATCAGCGCAGCTCTGTGGTTGGAGACCATCTCTGCGTCGGTGCCCAGGGTGGGCACGACGTTCAGTCCCGCTGTGGAGCAGGAGCTCCATAGCGCGTCGGTGCCCAGTCTGGGGCCGACAGCCAGCCCAACCAGAGGGCTGGAAACCATCTCTGCGTCGGTGCCCAGGGTGGGCACGACGTTCAGTCCCGCTGTGGAGCAGGAGCTCCATAGCGCGTCGGTTCCCAGTCTGGGGCCGACAGCCAGCCCAACCACAGGGCTGGAAACCATCTCCGCGTCGGTGCCCAGGGTGGGCACGACGTTCAGTCCCGCTGTGGAGCAGGAGCTCCATAGCGCGTCGGTGCCCAGTCTGGGGCCGACAGCCAGCCCAACCAGAGGGCTGGAAACCATCTCTGCGTCGGTGCCCAGGGTGGGCACGACGTTCAGCCCCGCTGTGGAGCAGGAGCTCCATAGTGTGTCGGTGCCCAGTCTGGGACAGACAGCCAGACCTACAGCAGGGCTGAAAACCACCTCTCCGTCGGTGCCCAGGGTGGGCACGGCGTCCAGCCCGAGGTCTCCGGTGAAGGTCAGCAGCCCGAGACCTCCGGTGAGGGTTAGCTGTCCGAGGTCTCCGGAGAAGGTCAGCAGCCCGAGGCCTCCTGTGACGGTCAGCAGCCTGAGGTCTCCTGTGAAGGTCAGCAGCCTGAGGCCTCCTGTGAAGGTCAGCAGCCCGAGACCTCCGGAGAAGGTCAGCAGCCCGAGACCTCCGGAGAAGGTCAGCAGCCCGAGGCCTCCTGTGAAGGTCAGCACCCCGAGGCCTCCGGTGAACGTCAGCAGCCCGAGACCTCCGGAGAAGGTCAGCACCCCGAGGCCTCAGGTGAAGGTGAGCAGACCTGAACCTCCACCAGAGCCACATCCGGGTCCAGCAGTCTGCTCTGCTACAGCGCCAGAGCGGTCCGCTCCACCGGTGCCCAGTCCGGGGCCGGTCATCTGCGTCGCTCCAGTGCCGGAGCAGTCCGCTCCACCGGTGCCCAGTCCGGGGCCGGTCGTCGCCGTCGCTCCAGTGACGGAGCAGTCCGCTCCACCGGTGCCCAGTCCGGGGCCGGTCGTCCACGTCGCTCCAGTGGTGGAGCAGTCCGCTCCACCGGTGCCCAGTCCGGGGCCGGTTGTCAGCCCCTCTCCAGGGTCGAGGGCTCCCACACCAGGGTCCAGACAGGACTTGGTGGATGGCGGGAGTACTGAGGGCGGAACCATCGCGCCGGGGTCCGGACCGGACCGGGCGTGCAACGGAGAGGTAGGAGGGAAGCTACTCTCACAGCCTGTGCCACGCCCGGAACCGGAACCGGAGCCCCCACCAGCAACCACCTCAGTACCCCGCCATGTCCCCCCTAGTTTTTTGGACAATTTTTTCTTTCAGGGGATGGGGGTGTATTGGTGTGCGATCGGGAGTCCGCACCTTAGGGGGGGGGGGGTACTGTGAGGGCTTGGTTGTGGTAAGGCCTCTTACTCCCACCTAGGGGAGGAGAGAGGCACACAACCAAGTCCTCACACACTGATTAGGGAGATTATCATCCCCAATCAGAGACAGCTGTCTAGCGTTGTCTCTGATTGGGGATAGTATTTAGGATCTGCACAAATCCACCTGTGGGTGGATCATTGTTCATTGTGTTAGTCTGCACTGCCTGTAGCCAAGCAAAGTAAGTCACTGTGTTTTTGTTTATTATACTCTCCTTTTTATTTTATGCCTCGAGAGAACAACTCATTCAATAAAAAGGATGACACTTCACCAGCGCTCCGTCTATCGTCCCTTAAATACTACGCACCGTGACAGAGACTGTGGTCCCAGCTCTCTTCAGGTCATCGACCAGGTCCTGCCGTGTAGTTCTGGGCTGATCTCATATATTCAACCTAATAATGTAATATAGATGCTTTTAAAAACAAGCTAGGGAAGAACACTATAATAAGCCTACTCACAACATAGATGTGTCGTGTCGTGGGTATGAAGGTAATTCATGCGCAATCATGCAATGGGCAATGTAAAATTGTAAATCATTTTTTAAATGTTCAAAGCACAGGCACAACCTAATCCGAATGAACATTTAAAAATGTGTCTTTCAACTGTTAAAATTGAGCGCATGAGACACTTCTCAAATTGTCACCCTTTAAAAAAGTAACTCGCACTGGCAACTTTTTTCATTTGGAAAAATATTATTTTCTCTTTTGCTTTTTTTGTGGTTCGAGCCCTGAATGCTGATTGGCCAACAGCCGTGGTAAATCAGACCGTATACCACGGGTATGACAACATATTTATTTTTTACTGCTCTAATTACATTGGTAACCAGTTTATAATAGAAGACACACCTATTTTATAGTAAGAATATAATTAAGCAATAAGGCATCTCAGGGGTTTGTGGTATATGGCCAATATACCACGGCTAATGGCTGTGTCCAGGCACTCCCGTGATGGTCCACAGCCCGGAGCAGTTTACCCCACCGGTGCCCACTCCAGGACCGGTCGTCTGCCACACTCCATGGCCGGAGTCGCCTGCCACACCGGTGCCCAGTCCAGGCCCGGTTAATTGCCCCGCTCCATGGCCTGAGCCGATTACTCCACACGTGGCCTACGGTAGTGAGGCCAGTTGGATGTACTGCAAAATTCTCTAAAACATGGCAGAGAAATTAACATTAAAATCTCTGGCAATAGCTCTATTGGACATTCCTGCAGTCAGCATGTCAATTGCACGCTACCTCAAAACTTGAAACATCTGTGGCATTGTGTTTTGTGACAAAACTGCACATTTTAGAGTGGCCTTTTATTGTCCCCAGCACAAGATGCACCTGTGTAATGATCATGCTATTTAATAAGCTTCTTGATATGCCACGCCTCACAAATTGGGATGTAAATCAATCAAATGTATTCATAAAGTCCTTTTTACATCAGCCGATGTCACAAAGGGCTATACAAAAACCCAGCCTAAAACCCCAAACATTAAGCAATACAGATGTGCACGGTGGCTAGGAAAAACTCTCTAGAAGCAAAACCTAGGAAGAAACCTACAGAGGAAACAGTCTCTTACCTCGTTTCCACCAAAAAAGAACTGGTTCGGAACTGGTGCTGGTTCAAAGTTGGTTCAAAGTTGGTTCAACTTGCGAACCTTCTCAGAACCTGTTTGTTTTTCCATTGACTAGAGCCAAGCATGACGTGGTAAAAGAACGGTTCTAGTCCAGCAAAGAGTTGGTGCCGCTTTGGAACCAATTTTCCTGGCCGAGAACCGGTTCTTTGGCTGTCGAAACACAAAGAACTGGTTCGCGAGTAGGCACCGGCTCCGAACCGGCTCTCAAAATGCTTTGGTGGAAAAGGGGTATCTGAGGGATGGCGGGTGGAGATTATAACAATTCATGGCTATTAAGGCCAATTCTTTCTCCAAGATGTTCAAATGTTCATAGATGACCAGCATGGTCAAATAATAATCATAGTAGTTGTAGAGGTTGCAACAGGTAAATACATCAGGAGTGAATGTCACTTGGCTTTTCTTAGCCAGGCATTTAGATGCGGTAGAGAGCGCAGGTACAGTGTGATAGAGCACAGGTGCGGTAGAGAGAGAGAGCGAGATGAAAACAGCATGTCTGGGACAAGGTGACACGTCCAATGAACAGGTCAGCGTTCCATAACCGCAGGCAGAAGAGTTGAAACCGGTGTAGCAGCACGACCAGGTAGACAGGGGACAGCTAGGAGTCATCAGGGCAGGTGGTCCTGAAGCATGGTCCTAAGGCTCAGGTCCTCCAGGAGGGCAGGTAGAGTGGGAGAGAGATAATTAGAGGGAACATACTAAAATTCACACAAGACACCGGATAATAACATCAGATTTAACAAACTGACCCTAGACTATTGCAGCATAGATACTAGAGGCTGAGACAGGGGGGGTCGGGAGACACTGTGGCCCCTTCCGACAATACCCCCAACAATACCCCCGGACTGGGCCAACCAGGCAGAATATAACCCCACCCACTCTGCCAAAACACAGCCCCCACACCAATAGAGGGATATCAACTACCACCAACTTACTGCCCTGAGACAAGGCTGAGTATAGCCCACGAAAGATCCCCTCCACGGCACAAACCCGAGGGTGACGCACCCCTCCTAGGGATGGCATGGAAAGCACCAGTAAGCCAGTGACTCAGTCCCCGTAATAGGGTCAGAGGCAGAGAATCCCAATGGAGAGACAGCAAGGGTGGTTTGTCGCTCCAGTGCCTTGCCGTTCACCCTTGCACCCCTGGGCCATACTACACTCAACCATAGGACCTACTGAAGAGATGAGTCTTCAGTAAAGACTTAAAGGTTGAGACGGAGTCTGCGTCTCTCACATGGATAGGCAGACCATTCCATAAAAATTTAGCTCTATAGGAGAAATCCCTGCCTCCAGCTGTTTGCTTAGAAATTCTAGGGACAATAAGGAGGCCTGCGTCTTGTGACCGGAGCGTACGTGTAGGTATGTACGGCAGGACCAAATCTGAGAGATAAGTAGGAGCAAGCCCATGTAATGCTTTGTAGGTTAGCAGTAAAACCTTGAAATCAGCCCTAGCCTTAACAGGAAGCCAGTGTAGAGAGGCAAGCACGGGAGTAAAATGATCAAATCTGGTTCTAGTCAAGATTCTAGCCGCCGTGTTTAGCACTAATTGAAGTTTATTTAGTGCTTTATCCGGGTAGCAGAGGAGTAGAGCATTGCAGTAATCTAATCTAGAATTGGTATTTTCTGCATAATCTTTGGACAAAAAAAGTCAGATTTTTGCAATGTTACGAAGATGGAAAAAAGCTGTCCTTGAAATATCCTTGATATGTTTGTTAAAAGATAGATCAGGGTCCAGAGTAACGCCGAGGTCCTTCACAGTTTTTTGGGGGACGACTGCACAACCATCAAGATTAATTGTCAGATCCAAAAGCAGATCTCTTTGTTTCTTGGGACCTAGAACTAGCATCTCTGTTTTGTCAGAATTTAAAAGTAAAAAATTTGGCGCCATCCACTTTTGTTTTGGATGTAAACAAATGTGTGCACAAAAGTTTTCGTGCGTATGGAAAATGACTGGGATCTTTTATTTCAGCTGATGAACCTGTAGACCTGTAGCGCTAACATCCCACATCATGAAGACCCTGGAAAGGTTAGTCCTCGCTCACCTCAGACCCCTGGTGTGTACATCACTGGAACGCCTGCAGTTCGCATACCAGCACCACATCGGGGTGGATGATGCAATCTACCTTCTGTAGATGGCCTACTCTAAACGCAGGTAGCACTGTGAGGGTTATGTTTTTTGACTCCAGTGCCTTCAACACCATTCAGCCCCTGCTACTGGGTGAGAAGATGAGGAGGATGAAAGTGGAAGCACCCTTAGTCTCCTGGGTTATGGACTACCTGACCGCCAGGTCACAATTTGTGCGGCTACAGAGCTGCGTGTCAGAACAGGCAGTGAGCAACACAAGGGCCCCCCCAGGGAATGGTCCTGTTCCCCTTCCTCTTCACCCTCTACACCTCGGACTTCAGATATACAAGTCATAAGTTTACATACACTTAGGTTGAAGTCATTAAAACACACTTTTCAACCACTCCACAGATTTCATGTTAACAAACTATAGTTTTGGCAAGTCGGTTAGGACATCTACAGTCGTGGCCAAAAGTTTTGAGAATGACACAAGTATTGGTCTCCACAAAGTTTGCTGCTTCAGTGTTCTTAGATCTTTATTTCAGTAGTTACTATGGTACACTGAAGTATAATTACGTAAGTATTCCATAAGTGTCAAAGGCTTTCATTGACAATGACATTCAGTTTATGCAAAGAGTCAATATTTGCACTTCTTTTTCAAGACCTCTGCAATCCGCCCTGGCATGCTGTCAATTAACTTCTGGGCCACATCCTGACTGATGGCAGGCCATTCTTGCATAATCAATGCTTGGAGTTGTCAGAAGTTGTGGGTTTTTGTTTGTCCACCCGCCTCTTGAGGATCGACCACAAGTTCTCAATGGGATTAAGGTCTGGGGAGTTTCCTGGACATGGACCCAAAATGTCGATGTTTTGTTCCCCGAGCCACTTAGTTATCACTTTTGCCTTATGGCAAGGTGCTCCATCATGCTGGAAAAGGCATTGGTCGTCACCAAACTGTTCTTGGATGGTTGGGAGAAGTTGCTCTCGGAGGATGTGTTGGTACCATTCTTTATTCATGGCTGTGTTCTTAGGCAAAAATGTGAGTGAGCCCACTCCCTTGGCAGAGAAGCAACCCCACACATGAATGGTCTCAGGATGCTTTACTGTTGGCATGACACAGGACTGATGTAACGCTCACCTTGTCTTCTCCGAACAAGGTGTTTTCCGGATGGGCCAAACAATCGGAAAGGGGATTCATCAGAGAAAATGACTCTACCCCAGTCCTCAGCAGTCCAATCCCTGTACCTTTTGCAGAATATCAGTCTGTCCCTGATGTTTTTCCTGGAGAGAAGTGGCTTCTTTGCTGCCCTTCTTGACACCAGGCCATCCTCCAAAAGTCTTCGCCTCACTGTGCGTGCAGATGCACTCACACCTGCCTGCTGCCATTCCTGAGCAAGCTCTGCACTGGTTGTGTCCCGATCCCGCAGCTGAATCAACTTTACGAGACGGTCCTGGTGCTTGCTGGACTTTCTTGGGCGCCCTGACGCCTTCTTCACAACAATTGAACCTCTCTCCTTGAAGTTCTTGATGATCCGATAAATGGTTGATTTTAGGTGCAATATTACCAGCAGCAATATCCTTGCCTGTGAAGCCCTTTTTGTGCAAAGCAATGATGACGGCACATGTTTCCTTGCAGGTAACCATTGTGCCGTCCTCGATATGTCTGCTTAATATCCTGACGGCCAGCTAAACTTTTTCCCCACATCAAGACTCTGAAGAATAATTCTTAGTTCCACAGGTTTATTGGAGTTACAGAGAAAAGGTGAAACTGCAACACACAAAAGAGCAAGGACAAATTACACATTAAAGGCTAATTTGCACTATTACTGTTGCATTTTCGTTTGTACTCATTTTAACATTAATAAATGAGAAGAAATACATGTGAACAACATTCTGGTCATTATAGCACCTTTACCGTGCAGCTCGTTAACAAACGACACACGAGAGCTAGCATTCACATAGCCAAAGTACATTCAGACCATCTCTAGATTACACTCTACAAACTTAAATTATTGTAAAAATAATGATGAATACCTCCAGACAATATTACAAAATAAGGTATACATACCGACGATGCTACGCCAGACACAAGAGATCGTCAGATACGGTTGAAATGCAATGAAATAAACAGCCTTGAACAAACCGTTGAAACGCGTTCGACGTGAGTGTTTACATTCAAACTATGGGTCGCGCGACAGACATATAGAACCATGCGATCTTAAAGAGAACATGACCTAAATAGAAACACATTAGGAAATGCATATTCCTGGAACACAGAGTACTGTAATGCTGACTAAATGAAAAGCATGTTTATCTTCTTTAACTTTAAACTTAATGCTTATTTACATGTTCTTACTCATAACAACACAACCATGGTTGACAGAGGAAGAACAATGATTTCAAGCACCACCTTTTAAAGCTTCCAGTCTGTTATTCTGACTCAATCAGCATGACAGAGTGATCTCCAGCCTTGTCCTCGTCAACACTCTCACCTGTGTTAATGAGACAATCACTGACATGATGGCAGCTGGTCCTTTTGTGACAGGGCTGAAATGCAGTGGAAATGTTTTTGGGGGATTAAGTTCATTTTCATAGCAAAGAGGGACTCTGCAATTAATTGCAATTCATCTGATCACTCTTCATGACATTCTGGAGTATATGCAAATTGCCATCATCAACACTGAGGCAGCAAACTTTGTGGAGACCAATACTTGTGTCATTCTCAAAACTTTTGGCCACGACTGTACTTTGTGTATGACAAGTAATTATTCCAACAATTGTTTACAGACAGATCATTTCAATTATAATTCACTATATCACAATTCCAGTGGGTCAGAAGTTTACATACACTAAGTTGACTGTGCCTTTAAACAGCTTAGAAAAATCCAGAAAATTATGTCATGGCTTTAGCAGCTTCTGATAGGCTAATTGACATCATTTGAGTCAATTGGAGGTGTACCTGTGGATGTATTTCAAGACCTTCAAACTCAATGCCTCTTTGCTCGACATCATGGGAAAATGTTAAGAAATCAGCCAAGACCTCAGAATTTTTTTTTTAGTGGGGGTGCTTTGCTGCAGGACGGACTGTTGCACTTAACAAAATAGATGGCATCATGAGGAAGTACAATGATATGGATATATTGAAGCAAAATCTCAAGACATCAGTCAGGAAGTTAAAGCTTGGTCGCAAATGGGTCTTCGAAATGGACAATGACCCCAAGCATACTTCCAAAGTTGTGGCAAAAGAACATTTGTGGGCAGAACTGAAAAAGTGTGTGCAAGCAAGGAGGCCTTCAAACCTGACTCAGTTACACCAGTTCTGTCAGGAGGAATGGGCCAAAATTCTTATTGTGGGAAGCTTGTGGAAGGCTACCCAAAACGTTTGACCGAAGTTAAACAATTTAAAGGCAATGCTACCAAATACATTTTACTAGGATTAAATGTCAGGAATTGGGAAAAACTGAGTTTAAATGTATTTGGCTAAGGTGTATGTAAACCTCAGACTTCAACTGTACATACACATGCAGTGATTAGTAAATTCCTTGCCATATGGCATAACATACAAACTTTCAATGAACATTTTTATGTAATTTATAGTATCTGAGCCTGAGAGTAAATATCTCAGTGTGGTTACCCTGTTACTTTTGTGTTCTGTAACACTTCAATTATGTTTGTTATTTTAGGATAACCTCAAATTACTCAGTTAGCAGTCTATTAAAAGGAGAGAATACAAAACTCCCTTAAAAAAGCCTAATAATTAACAGATTTTTGTGCATAGTGTAATGTGCCGCAATACTACACAACAGCCCCTTTAAAATCACCCTTTCAAATCACCCCGTTCAACCCCCTCTTATTGCTAAGATAGCAGGTCTATGATTTTTTAGCTGCTTTTTGTAGCTGCTTGGCGAAGAAATTTCCCCTCGTGGATCAATAAAGTATCTATCTATCTATCTATCTATCTATCTATCTATCTATCTATCTATCTATCTATCTATCTATCTATCTATCTATCTATCTATCTATCTATCTATCTATCTATCTATCTATCTATCTATCTATCTATCTATCTATCTCGTTAACTCGTATGCCCTCTAGTGGATTTGTTGGTATGACATGTACTGACGTACATAAAAAAAAAAATCCCATATCTACGGGCTACACTGAGCTACATAATAACAGAGGGGAATAACGAACTCGAACTAAACCAATGATCTACAATGACAGTTTAGATATATAACTTGAGGGAATGGTCCATGGGCAAAGAGACTACCGGAAAGCTAGCCTATTGTGCTTTACAGAGACATGGCTGAATGATAACATCCCCATAGAGAATGTAACTATCGGCGGTTTCCAGACCATCAGAGCGGACAGGGATAGCGCTTCTTCCAGTAAGGGTAAGGGAGGGGGGGCTGGCTTTATTAGTTAACAACAGATGGTGTAATCCGAGCCATATTACTGTTAAGGAACAGGTTTGTAGCCCAGACATTGAGCTGTTAGCCGTTAGCCTGAGACCCTACTATTTGCCGAGGGAATTCACGGCGACCATTGCTGTTATTTTTACATCCCGCCCTCTGCTGATGCAAACACAGCGTGCGACGTCATCCACCCTGCTATCGCGAGGTTACAGACAGCGCATCCCAGTTCCTTCTTTGCCATTTCGGGGGATTTTAACCATGCATCTCCCTCTTCAACGCTGCCCACGTTCAAACAGTTTGTGAAGTTTTCAACCAGGAATAATACAACTCTGGACTTGTTATATGCTAATGAAAAGGATGCATACAACTCCGCTGCACTCCCTCCCCTCGGTAGATTGGATCACAACCTTGTCCACCTCACCCCACTCTACAGGCCTATGGTCTAACAGCAGCCAGCGACCACTAGGACCATCAGGAGATGGTCCCCGGAGGCGAATGAGGCCCTACAGGACTGCTTTGAAACAACAGAC
Source organism: Thymallus thymallus (assembly GCA_023634145.1). Classification (NCBI taxonomy): domain Eukaryota; kingdom Metazoa; phylum Chordata; class Actinopteri; order Salmoniformes; family Salmonidae; genus Thymallus; species Thymallus thymallus. Next base: position 8,006,766 of record CM042396.1, on the reverse strand, counting down.
TGGGATGTGCTCTGTGAGGCTCATGGGAAGGACAATGATGGACTTACAGACTGCATAATGGACTATATAAATTTTTGTGTAGATAACACTGTACCCACCAGGAAGGTACGCTGTTTTCCAAATAATAAACCCTGGGTCACCAGCGACCTGAAGGCCCTGCTGAATGAGAAGAAGAGGGCCTTCAAGGAGGGGGATAGGGACAAATTGAAATGCGTCCAGAGGGAGCTGAAGTTGTGGATTGCTGAGGGGAAGGGAGGGTATAAGGAACGGTCCTGTCCCCCTTCCTGTTCACCCTCTACACTCTGAAAAATGCCACCTACAGAAGTTCTCGGATTTGTAGGGTGCATCAGGGGTGGGCAGGAGGAGGAGTACAGGAGCACAATCAATGACTTTATGGTGTGGTGTGAGCAGAACCACCTTCAGTTCAACATCAGCAAAACAAAGGAGATGGTGGTGGACTTCAGGAGAACCAAGGCCCAACCGACTGGATGTGGAAATGGTTGGGTCATACAAGTTCCTGGAAGTCCATATGGACAACAGGCTGGAATGGGCTGGTAACACCGGGGCTGGTCCAAACTGCTGGCCATCATGGACAACGTCACCCACCCTCTGCATGCCATGGTTATGATGCAGAGGAGCACTTTCAGTCACAGATTGATCCCACCATGGTGTGCCAGAGAGCACTACAGGAGGTCCTTCCTGCCGCCGGCTATTAGACTATTTAATGCCTCACCGGGGTGCCGTGCCGTCGGAAACATAGACCTGGAACTGTTGGGGTGTTAGGACCTAGTTTAACAATTAGGCATCCATCCGTGAGTAACTCTGGTCTGTAATCACTCATTCACTCAGGACTTATTCATTCAGGACTGTATATACATATTCATTTACAGTTGTTATATCATATCACGTGCAATATTGTAAGTAATTATTTGACTGAACTTACGTAGTCATTCACTCAGAAATGCATATTAGTATCCTGTCAGTTGTATATTTTTTCATGGCTTTTAGTATATCGAATGTGCAATGCGTGCATTTATCTGTAATTAAACCCTGCACTAAGGACTGTAAGGCAATTATTATTATTATTACCCTAATTTATATCATACGCACATTTAGCTATTTAAGTAACTCTTCCTGTCATTTACCTGTACAGTTAATTTAACTATGCAAAATATTCACTTACCTGTTCTTTTAACCAGACTGTATATTAAGTTAACTATTATTACCCTCACTTATATCATACGCACATTTAGCTATTTAAGTATTTCTCTACCATCGACCTGTATAGTATCGTTAACCATGCAAATATTCCTTATTTATCTATATCAACTTGCAATATTTGTATCTTTTTTTTTTCACCTAACACTCTGTAACAATGTATGGTGTACATATTCAGCCATTCACCCATATGCAATGTCTTTTTATAGCTTTTTGCTCTCCAGACTTCTTGTATTTTTATACTTTTCATACTGCCGCACTATGTATCATGTATCGTGTATCTGTCTTTTGTGTATTTTCGTTCTGGCATTTTGCACCTGTCCTGTGTTTTTTCGTAGCTGCTTGGTGAAGAAATTTCCCCTCGGGGATCAATAAAGTATCTACCTTTTGCTGTAAATTATTAGTAAACTAATGGTTACCTCAAAATAATTGTGCTAAACAAAATAATGAAATCCTTAGATCCTTAGATGTATATAATGTGCAATATACGCTCTACTAGGTAGCCATCTAAGCAAAAAAACAAGATTACTAAAGTATTATTTATCTTTTGGTCTAAGCATAATGAATAATGCAGATGCGCTCTAGTCAGAATTAGCTGAGATTGAGAACAAGTGATGTCAGCCAACGTTAGCTAAAGAGGTCCGATCTGAAACATAAATGTTAGCTAACTAGCTAATCTGGCATTAACATAGCCATCATAATAAAAAAATCTTATTACTGGAATAATTCACATAATGTTATAGCTAGTTACCCATCTTCTGCAGGTTACAGTTCCTTGCAGCCCAGGTAACAGTCCGTTAACAGATCAACAAAAGAAATGTCCATGCAGCTGGATGGCCTGTTTCAGTCCTTAAACTGGCTAGCATAACTAGCCTCCAGATAGCCAAATAGCCCTTAGGCTAGAATTTCACCCAAAGTTGGAAAGAGAGAACTGAATTACTGTTGTGTTCGATCTTCACTTGCGTGTCAAGTTCTTCAGAATGAAATCCTTAGCTAGCGCTGGTTCTGAGAAGCTTTTCCGAATGTCATCTGGGGTTGTTATCCTCAAATCCTCAAGGGTACCACAGGCCATAACGGATTCCCTCAGCCCCTGACCATAGCCTTCACCTCCCTGAAGGCAGCCCTCTGCTTGGTAACCGCCTGAGTGTAGTCAGGGTAAATTCGGATCTGGTCTCCAAGTGTGGATATCACTTGTTTGACCTCGGCTGCTTTGCGGAGGATTGCTTCTTTCTCTTGGTAGTAGTGACATCTTATCACGATTGCTCGTGGTGGCTGGTCATCCCTCGGTCTCTCTCGTAGAGTGCGATGTGCGCAGTCTAGCAGCAGGGGTTTATCCAGGCTGAGTGCCTGCTGTAGCATCTCTGCGATGAACTCTGTAGGGCACTTGCCATCCTCCAGTCTCTCTCTCACACCCGTCACGCGTAAATCAGAGTGAGGTTTTTCTTTTTAAGTTCCTTTATTTCCTTTTTTATTTGGAAAACATCCCTTTTCAGTGTGGTGATCAAGTCAGAGTAGCCACTAGCCATGGTCTCCAGGCTGGTCGTGCGGATGTCCAGTGCCTCGTGGTTGGATCTAGCCTGTTCAGTGGCAGATTTCAGCTCCTCTCTCAGCTGGCTAACCTGGTGTAGTAGCTCTGCCGACTGCATCTCTGCCTTTTCGTCCATTTCGTCAATTAATTCCTGCTTCATTTCAGTTAATGCCTGTAGAACAGCTTCTTGTCCAGTCGCCTCGGCTGTGTATTGCTCAGCCGTTGGTGTAGCCTCATGGTCCTTGGCTAGGCTTGCTGGTCTGTTAGCATTAGCCCTAGGTTGATTCTTGCAGTTGGTGCCTAACATTGTCGACAAAAATGACAAAAACGTGACAGCAAGCCTTCAAATGGAGTCTCAGGTTGTAGAGTGGTATTTTGATACACATTACAATCTGCCTATATGTTTTGGAACAAACTAATCAAATATTTAAATATTCTGGTGAGGAGCTCAGAAAAGTACGTCCTCACATGGCTCTGCTCCCTTCACCGTTATTTCATAGTTTTGATGTCTTCACTATTATTCTACAATGTAGAAAATAGTAAAAATAAAGAAGAACCCTTAAATGAGTAGGCATGTCCAAACTTCTGACTGGCATTGAACATACATTAGAATACAAAAACACAATCATGGTAAGCACAAATATAACATCATAAATCACCCATAAAAACAGTTACATTCATCCACAAATAAATCCCCAATCAATACTTTCAATTGCCCGATTGGCACCAAAACCTCACAATAAAATATATTTTGAATTTTGTTCCAGCAATACAGTGCATTAAAACTAAAAGCAGATTTACCTATCTCAGTGGAGACGCTAGGAACCTCGAGTTAACCAATCGTCAGAAAAGGGAATAATGTAGAGATCTACAGGTTTTTAGCAAGTCCAGCCAATCTTTAGATAAAGGATACAAACAAAACAAAGGGCACTGTGGTAGACGGCATCCAAAGGTTTAAGAGTAGTAGCAACTGCACTTTGATAAATAATATCACCATAATCAAGAACAGATGAAAAGGTTGACTGAATAATCTACTTCCTACTGTTTAGAGAAAGTCACGATCTGATTCTGTAGAAAACGCCAACTTTAAATCCTAACTTCTTAACCAGCTCATCTACAGTGGGGCAAAGAAGTATTTAGTCAGCCACCAATTGTGCAAGTTCTCCCACTTAAAAAGATGAGAGAGGCCTGTAATTTTCATCATAGGTACACTTCAACTATGAGAGACAAAATGAGAAAAAAAAATCCAGAAAATCACATTGTAGGATTTGTAATGAATTTATTTGCAAATTATGGTGGAAAATAAGTATTTGGTCACCTACAAACAAGCAAGATTTCTGGCTCTCACAGACCTGTAACTTCTTCTTTAAGAGGCTCCTCTGTCCTCCACTCGTTACCTGTATTAATGGAACCTGTTTGAACTTGTTATCAGTATAAAAGACACCTGTCCACAACCTCAAACAGTCACACTCCAAACTCCACTATGGCCAAGACCAGAGAGCTGTCAAAGGACACCAGAAACAAAATTGTAGACCTGCACCTGCAATAGGTAAGCAGCTTGGTTGGAAGAAATCAACTGTAGGAGCAATTATTAGGAAATGGAAGACCACTGATAATCTCCCTCGATCTGGGGCTCCACGCAAGATCTCACCCCGTGGGGTCAAAATGATCACAAGAACGGTGAGCAAAAATCCCAGAACCACACGGGGGGACCTAGTGAATGACCTGCAGAGAGCTGGGACCAAAGTAACAAAGGCTACCATCAGTAACACACTACGCCGCCAGGGACTCAAATCCTGCAGTGCCAGACGTGTCCCCCTGCTTAAGCCAGTACATGTCCAGGCCCGTCTGAAGTTTGCTAGAGAGCATTTGGATGATCCAGAAGAGGATTGGGAGAATGTCATATGGTCAGATGAAACCAAAATAGAACTTTTTGGTAAAAACTCAACTCGTCGTGTTTGGAGGAGAAAGAATGCTGAGTTGCATCCAAAGAACACCATACCTACTGTGAAGCATGGGGGTGGAAACATCATGCTTTGGGGCTGTTTTTCTGCAAAGGGACCAGGACGACTGATTCGTGTAAAGGAAAGAATGAATGGGGCCATGTATCGTGAGATTTTGAGTGAAAACCTCCTTCCATCAGCAAGGGCATTGAAGATGAAACGTGGCTGGGTCTTTCAGCATGACAATGATCCCAAACACACCGCCCGGGCAACAAAGGAGTGGCTTCGTAAGAAGCATTTCAAGGTCCTGGAATGGCCTAGCCAGTCTCCAGATCTCAACCCCATAGAAGATCTTTGGAGGGAGTTGAAAGTCTGTGTTGCCCAGCGACAGCCCCGAAACATCACTGCTCTAGAGGAGATCTGCATGGAGGAATGGGCCAAAATACCAGCAACAGTGTGTGAAAACGTTTGACCTCTGTCATTCCCAACAAAGGTTATATAACATAGTATTGAGATAAACTTTTGTTATTGACCAACTACTTATTTTCCACCATAATTTGCAAATAAATTCATTAAAAATCCTACAATGTGATTTTCTGGATTTTTTTTCCTCATTTTGTCTCTCATAGTTGAAGTGTACCTATGATGAAAATTAAATTATCTCTCATCTTTTTAAGTGGGAGAACTTGCACAATTGGTGGCTGACTAAATACTTTTTTGCCCCACTGTATATACAGTGGGGAGAACAAGTATTTGATACACTGCCGATTTTGCAGGTTTTCCTACTTACAAAGCATGTAGAGGTCTGTAATTTTTATCATAGGTACACTTCAACTATGAGAGACAAAATGAGGAAAAAAAATCCAGAAAATCACATTGTATGATTTTTAAATAATTAATTTGCATTTTATTGCATGACATAAGTATTTGATCACCTACCAACCAGTAAGAATTCCGGATCTCACAGACCTGTTAGTTTTTCTTTAAGAAGCCCTCCTGTTCTCCACTCATTATCTGTATTAACTGCACCTGTTTGAACTCGTTACCTGTATAAAAGACACCTGTCCACACACTCAATCAAACAGACTCTAACCTCTCCACAATGGCCAAGACCAGAGAGCTGTGTAAGGACATCAGGGATAAAATTGTAGACCTGTACAAGGCTGGGATGGGCTACAGGACAATAGGCAAGCAGCTTGGTGAGAAGGCAACAACTGTTGGCGCAATTATTATAAAATGGAAGAAGTTCAAGATGACGTTCAATCTCCCTCGGTCTGGGGCACCATGCAAGATCTCACCTCGTGGGGCATCAATGATCATGAGGAAGGTGAGGGATCAGCCCAGAACTACACGGCAGGACCTGGTCAATGACCTGAAGAGAGCTGGGACCACAGTCTCAAAGAAAACCATTAGTAACACACTACGCCATCATGGATTAAAATCCTGCAGCGCACGCAAGGTCCCCCTGCTCAAGCCAGAGCATGTCCAGGCCCGTCTGAAGTTTGCCAATGACCATCTGGATGATCCAGAGGAGGAATGGGAGAAGATCATGTGGTCTGATGAGACAAAAATAGAGCTTTTTTGTCTAAACTCCACTCGCCATGTTTGGAGGAAGAAGAAGGATGAGTACAACCCCAAGAACACCATCCCAACCGTGTAGCATGGAGGTGGAAACATCATTCTTTGGGGATGCTTTTCTGCAAAGGGGACAGGACGACTGCACCATATTGAGGGGAGGATGGATGGGGCCATGTATCGCAAGATCTTGGCCAACAACCTCCTTCCCTCAGTAAGAGCATTGAATATGGGTCGTGGCTGGGTCTTCCAGCATGACAACGACCCGAAACACACAGCCAGGGCAACTAAGGAGTGGCTCCGTAAGAAGCATCTCAAGGTCCTGGAGTGGCCTAGCCAGTCTCCAGACCTGAACCCAATAGAAACTCTTTGGAGGGAGCTGAAAGTCCGTATTGCCCAGCGACAGCCCCGAAACCTGAAGGATCTGGAGAAGGTCTGTATGGAGGAGTGGGACAAAATCCCTGCTGCAGTGTGTGCAAACCTGGTCAAGAACTACAGGAAACGTATGATCTCTGTAATTGCAAACAAAGGTTTCTGTACCAAATATTAAGTTACAGTGGGGAGAACAAGTATTTGATACACTGCCGATTTTGCAGGTTTTCCCACTTACAAAGCATGTAGAAGTCTGTAATTTTTATCATAGGTACTCTTCAACTGTGAGTGACGGAATCTAAAACAAAAATCCAGAAAATCACATTGTATGATTTTTAAGTAATTAATTTGCATTTTATTGCATGACATAAGTATTTGATACATCAGAAAAGCAGAACTTAATAGTTGGTACAGAAACCTTTGTTTGCAATTACAGAGATCATACGTTTCCTGTAGTTCTTGACCAGGTTTGCACACACTGCAGCAGGGATTTTGGCCCACTCCTCCATACAGATCCTTCATGTTTCGGGGCTGTCGCTGGGCAATACAGACTTTCAGCTCCCTCCAAAGATTTTCTATTGGGTTCAGGTCTGGAGACTGGCTAGGCCACTCCAGGACCTTGAGATGCTTCTTACGGAGCCACTCCTTAGTTGCCCTGGCTGTGTGTTTCTGGTCATTGTCATGCTGGAAGACCCAGCCACGACCCATCTTCAATGCTCTTACTGAGGGAAGGAGGTTGTTGGCCAAGATCTCGCGATACATGGCCCCATCCATCCTCCTCTCAATACGGTGCAGTCGTCCTGTCCCCTTTGCAGAAAAGCATCCCAAAGAATGATGTTTCCACCTCCATGCTTCACGGTTGGGATGGTGTTCTTGGGGTTGTACTCATCCTTCTTCTTCCTCCAAACACGGCGAGTGGAGTTTAGACCAAAAAGCTCTATTTTTGTCTCATCAGACCACATGACCTCTCCCATTCCTCCTCTGGATCATCCAGATGGTCATTGGCAAACTTCAGACGGGCCTGGACATGCGCTGGCTTGAGCAGGTGGACCTTGCGTGCGCTGCAGGATTTTAATCCATGACGGCGTAGTGTGTTACTAATAGTTTTCTTTGAGACTGTGGTCCCAGCTCTCTTCAGGTCATTGACCAGGTCCTGCCATGTAGTTCTGGGCTGATCCCTCACCTTCTTCATGATCATTGATGCCCCACGAGGTGAGATCTTGCATGGTGCCCCAGACCGAGGGAGATTGACCGTCATCTTGAACTTCTTCCATTTTCTAATAATTGCGCCAACAGTTGTTGCCTTCTCACCAAGCTGCTTGCCTATTGTCCTGTAGCCCATCCCAGCCTTGTACAGGTCTACAATTGTATCCCTGATGTCCTTACACAGCTCTCTGGTCTTGGCCATTGTGGAGAGGTTGGAGTCTGTTTGATTGAGTGTGTAGACAGGTGTCTTTTATACAGGTAACGAGTTCAAACAGGTGCAGTTAATACAGGTAATGAGTGGAAAACAGGAGGGCTTCTTAAAGAAAAACTAACAGGTCTGTGAGAGCCGGAATTCTTACTGGTTGGTAGGTGATCAAATACTTATGTCATGTAATAAAATGCAAATTAATTATTTAAAAATCATACAATGTGATTTTCTGGATTTTTGTTTTAGATTCCGTCTCTCACAGTTGAAGTGTACCTATGATAAAAATTACAGACCTCTACATGCTTTGTAAGTAGGAAAACCTGCAAATTTGGCAGTGTATCAAATACTTGTTCTCCCCACTGTATGCTTTTCTGATGTATCAAATACTTATGTCATGCAATAAAATGCAAATTAATTACTTAAAAATCATAAAATGTGATTTTCTGAATTTTTGTTTTAGATTCCGTCACTCACAGTTGAAGAGTACTTATGATAAAAATTACAGACTTCTACATGCTTTGTAAGGGGGAAAACCTGCAAAATTGACAGTGTATCAAATACTTGTTCTCCCCACTGTATATTTTAAATGTCAAATCCATATCAATCAAAATGCCTCTATCTATCTATCTATCTATCTATCTATCTATCTATCTATCTATCTATCTATCTATCTATCTATCTATCTATCTATCTATCTATCTATCTATCTATCTATCTATCTATCTATCTATCTATCTATCTATCTATCTATCTATCTATCTATCTATCTATCTATCTATCTATCATGTTCAGTGAAATTGGTACAGAACTCTCACTTGGCACAAATGTAACCTCTTACAAGGCACACCTCAAAATATGTTACTGAGCCAGAAACACCAATACCCTGGAACAACTACACTTAAAACATTTTTTATATCCTGTTGTTTTTACTGTAAATTACTGGTAGCCAGTTACCTGTAAGTAACTGGAAAAAAGGTACAGTAAAATGTATAGTAATGTACTGATAACCAAAGTATCTTTGGAATTTGCGATAACATACTGTACCTTTTTTTTTACGGAATTTACAGGTAACTGGCTGCCAGTAAATAACAGGATTTATTTTACAATGTAGTGGTCAAAAGGTTTTTGGTGCTAGAAAAATGCGATATAGTACTGTATTCTGTGTGGTGGAAATACAGTACCATTCCAAATCCAGCATTTATTTCCCTGCCCACAATGTTTTCCCATAATGCACCATACTTTACACTACATTCTGCAGTGGTATACAGTATGCTTCAGGTATAATAATTCACAGTATTTTACTGTTGATAAATGTAAAAATATAAAATATAATTTACAGTTTTTCATTACAGTGTAATATTCAGTGTATTCATCTTTGTAAATCATGTTGTACACACCTTGTTTGTTTTGTTCACTTCAGACCTTGACCTCTTTCAATCCTATCACTCAGAATTGTTCGAAAAGGTTGCAAATTGGCAATCCCACAATGCTGTGTGGTTACAGTAATGTACTCTTAAAACAACGTTTATTTGGAATTTACGGTATAATTCACTGTTTATGCCTAAAATCACACATTTTTCATGACAAATTATTAATATGTTACTTTACTGTTAGTTTAATTGTATAATTCTGAAAAGAAAACAACGTTTTAAAGTGTTCAATCTTTCCGATCCTTACCAATACATGTTTCGTCGCTGTGCCTCCATCCCAGGTGACCTACGTTGGAAATCAACAATTCCTTCTTTGTCCCATTTTTTTATCCAATCCTCATGTGGAAGCGCAATTATTTACTAGACCCACTTAGGCTGTACAGTCCACGTGAGATACGAACATAATTGCATGTTATTTTTTAATTATAGTGAAAAACCCTGAACTTGTAGGATGAGGAGCTGCAAGGTGCCATTGCATTGTTAATTCCTTATCCTGCTCCTCTGATTGTGTGCACCGCGCTCCTTTGCTAAATGATGATAAGCTGAATATCCATGTTCACCGCATAATTAATCCATCTTGCGGCGCGTGCTTCCCTCCGCCAAGTCAGATGTTATCGCGCTCACATGCCTGAATTGCGGTGGAATCCTCCCTCAATTGGAATTTTTGATGTTCCATAAAAGGAGAGGTGGAAATCCTTCAATTTCAGTCACAGATTGGTAAATAGATAAAAGCTTGTGCAACCTTATAGCTCCTATTGTATGATAGCTAGAGAAGTAAAATGTGTCCTGGGATTCATTCTGAGCCTAAAACCCTGAATGATATAGATTTACTGAGGGAAAAGTGGGATAAATAATTGTTGCATTCAAAATGTCTAAGCATGTTAAAAAATAGCAAAGCAATGCAACTGTAAATGCAAGTCGATTCCAGGGCAAGCATACTGAAATATATAAATACAGCAAAAATTGCCTATAGCTTATAAAGACAGCAATTTTCTCAGTCAAAATATAGGTCTTCTTCATTTAACATCTGAAGAAAAACATTTAAAAGAGTCAAACATTTATTACAATGTAACAGAAAACTGTAATTGATATGGTAATTTTGTTATTATCAACAGTAAAAAACTGCTGTATTTCTAATGGTACTGTAATCCTACCTAACAGAATACAGTACCGTACTGTATCTTTAGAGCACCAAAAACCACTAGTATTGTTGTCTCTGGCTCATTAACATACTGTATTTTGACAGGCTTTGCCCCTTCTAACAGGCTTTATTTGTTGCACCCGTGAGTGAGAGTGCTGTACCAGTTTAACTCATATGTGGTTATAAAGCCGCATCAATTATAGATGGGATAGATTTGAATGGCAGCAAGTCTTAAACCTTAAGTGATTGAGCAGTTTGCCTTGTACTTTTGGTATATTTTGCCCTGCAGTTGCTGCCATTTTGGAAGCCTTTGTTAAAGCCTCTAGAAATGCGAGTGATAGAAAACACCAACTATTCATGAATATGTTGTAATGTGTAAACACTACCTAGCAGCCAACTAGCTTGCACCAATGCCTTGTAATTACAGTAAAATACTGTGAAATACAAACCCCTCCCCTCAATGAATTTCATTTATTAATGAATCCATTCATTCATTCAGATTTTGGTAGCATTTAGTATGTTACAGTATAATACAATAATGTTTACGATATTGTACTGGGTGTCATTACACAGTACTTGCTTTGATACTGTATTTATATTTCAGGAGGAGTAGCAGCTAATGGGGATCCATAATAAATACAAATACAAATATAGCAGTTCTGTAATATGTAATACATATTTTTACTTGCCACCGAGCTGCGCGTAAGTTACTGTCAAATTCATGGCAACCCCTTTACAATGTACTTCATAACTCACTTGACTCTCATGATAATTACATAATTTCAAAGAATTCAATAATTGTTATTTTCTATATGGGCTTATTGAATACTCAAGTTTATAAACAATAAACTATTCTACTTCAGCTGTTCACTGCTAGATAATGAATGAAAACAAGGATGGACTATTAGCTATCAAGTCTTATAAAACCTTTCCTGTTGTTTTTACGTTAATTTACAGCCAGTCAGTTGCCTGTAAGTTACTATAAAAAGGTACAGCATGTTACAGTACCATATTAAATTTTTTATGGTAACTTACAGGCTGCCTGAAAGTTACCGTAAAACCAAAATACAGTGCATTACTGCAATAGTTGTATGGTAATTGTAACGAATGAATACATTCGTAATTTATTGAGGGGAGATGGGATTTGTATTTTACAGTATTTTACCGTAATTGCATGGGTTTTGTGCAAGCAGGTTTGCTGCTAGGTAATGTGTTTACATATTACAGCATATCAATACTTCAGCGATTTTTTTTAACAAGATGGTTACCCTGTTTTTAGCTCCTAACAGACTTTGCAGTATTTTAATTGTATTTTTTTTGTGTAATTTCTTACATTATTTGATCATAACGTTTCTGGTATTATTAACTACAGACGCAAATAACTTCTGGATATTAGATTGACGGTCACTCACCAGAAATTTGAGTAGAAATTCAACTTTCCTGACCTGGATCCTCTGTTTGAATTTCCCGAGACAGCCCTATTCATGCCTGGGGCTGCACTAAAACACTGAAACTGAGGAAGAGGTAGAAGGAGTGGGGCCCTAGTCAGACTCAGGTGGCGTGCATATACCATCCACCTCTTCCAAGTATATTACTCGCTAACGTTCAGTCCCTGGACAAAGTAGACGAGCTCAGGGCGGGGATCTTCTTCCAGAGAGACATCAGGGACTGTTACAGTGCCTTCGGAGTAAAGTATTCAGAGCCCTTGACTTTTTCCAGATTTTGTTACGTTACAGCCTTATTCTAAAATTGATTAAATAAAATAAACAATCCTCAGTCATCTAACCACAATACCCCATAATGACAAACCAAAATAGTTTTTTAGAAATGTTAGCCAATGTATAACAAAAATTAAAAACAGAAATACCTTATTTACATAAGTATTCCAACCCTTTACTATGAGACTCAAAATTGAGCTCAGGTGCATCCTGTTTCCATTGATCTTCCTTGAGATGTTTCTACAACTTGATTGGAGTCCACTTGTGGTAAATTCAATTGATAGGACATGATTTGGAAAGGTACACACCTGTCTATATAAGGTCCCACAGTTGACAGTGCATGTCAGAGCAAAAACCAAGCCATGAGGTAGAAGGAATTGTCAGTAGAGCTCCGAGACAGGAGTGTGTCGAGGCACAGATCTGGGGAAGGGTACCAAAAAATGTCTGCAGCATTAAAGGTCCCCAAGAACACAGTGGCCTCCATCATTCTTAAATGGAAGAAGTTTGGAACCACAGAGACTCTTCCTAGAGCTGGCCGCCCAGCCAAACTGAGCAATCAGGGGAGAAGGGCCTTGGTCAGGGAGGTGACCAAGAACCCGATGGTCACTCTGACGGAGCTCCAGAGTTCCTCTATGGACAACCATCTCTGCAGCACTCCACCAATCAGGAACCTCTGTCATCGTGAAGTGCTTTGAGAGACTAGTCAAGGATCATATCACCTCTACCTTACCTGCCACCCAAGATCCACTTCAATTTGCTTACGGCCCCAATAAATCAATTGACGATGCAATCGCCATCACACTGCATACTGCCCTATCCTATCTGGACAAGAGGAATACCTATGTAAGAATGCTAATCATTGACTATAGCTCAGCATTCAACACCATAGTACCCTCCAAGTTCATCATTAAGCTCGAGGCCCTGGGTCTGAACCCCACCCTGTGCAACTTGGTCCTGGACTTACTGACAGGCCACCCCCAGGTGATGAAGGAAGGAAACAACACCTCCACTTCTCTGATCCTCAACACTGGGGCCCCACAAGGGTGTTTGCTCAGCCCCCTCCTGTACTCCTTGTTCACCCATGACTGCGTTGCCAAGCATGCCTCCAACTGAATCATCAAGTTTACAGACGGCACAACAGTAGTAGGCATGATTACCAACAATGATGAGACAGCCTACAGGGAGGAGGTGTGGGCTCTGTGAGAGTGGTGCCAGGAAAATAACCTCTTACTCAACGTCAACAAAACAAAGGAGATGATCGTGGACTTCAGGAAAGAGCAGAGGGAGCACCCCCCCTATCCACATTGTCGAGACCGCAGTGGAGAAGGTGGAAATCTTCAAATTCCTCTGCGTACATATCACTGACAAACTGAAATGGGCCACCCACACAGACAGTGTGGTGAAGAAGACGCAACAGCGCCTCTTCAACCTCAGGAGGCTAAAGAAGTTTGGCTTGGCACCTAAAACCCTCACAAACTTTTACAGATGCACAATTGAGAGCATCCTGTCGGGCTGTATCACCGCCTGGTTCGGCAACTGCACCGCCCACAACCGTAGGGCTCTCCAGAGGGTGGTGCGGTCTCCCCATTGCATTACCGGGGGCAAACTACCCGCCCTCCAGGACACCTACAGCACCTATTGCCACAGGAAGGCTAAAAAGATAATCAAGGACATCAACCACACAAGCCACTGCCTGTTCACCCTGCTCTCATCCAGAAGGCGAGGTCAGTACAGGACCAAGAGACTGAAAATCAGCTTCTATCTCAAGGCCATCAGACTGTTAAACAGCCATCACTAGCACATTAGAGGCTGCTGCCTATAGACATAGACTAGAAATCACTGGCCACTTTAAGAAATGGAACACTAGCAACTTTAATAATGTTTTAATATCTTGCATCACTCATCTCATATGTATATAGTGCGGAGAACAAGTATTTGATACACTGACGATTTTGCAGGTTTTCCTACTTACAAAGAATGTAGAGGTCTGTAAGCTTTATCATCGGTACACTTCAACTGTGAGAGACGGAATCTATAACAAAAATCCAGAAATCACATTGTATGATTTTTAAATAATTAATTTGCATTTTATTGCATGACACAAGTATTTGATCACCTACCAACCAGTAAGAATTCCGGCTCTAACAGACCTGTTAGTTTTTCTTTAAGAAGCCCTCCTGTTCTCCACTCATTACCTGTATTAACTGCACCTGTTTGAACTCGTAACCTGTATAAAAGACACCTGTCCACACACTCAATCAAACAGACTCCAACCTCTCCACAATGGCCAAGACCAGAGAGCTGTGTAAGGACATCAGGGATAAAATTGTAGACCTGCACAAGGCTGGGATGGGCTACAGGACAATAAGCAAGCAGCTTGGTGAGAAGGCAACAACTGTTGGCGCAATTATTAGAAAATGGAAGAAGTTCAAGATGACGGTCAATCTCCCTCGGTCTGGGGCACCATGCAAGATCTCACCTCGTGGGGCATCAATGATCATGAGGAAGGTGAGGGATCAGCCCAGAACTACACGGCAGGACCTGGTCAATGACCTGAAGAGAGCTGGGACCACAGTCTCAAAGAAAACCATTCATTGGCAAACTTCAGACGGGCCTGGACATGCGCTGGCTTGAGCAGGGGGAACTTGCGTGCGCTGCAGGATTTTGCTCAAGCCAGCGCATGTCCAGGCCCGTCTGAAGTTTGCCAATGACCATCTGGATGATCCAGAGGAGGAATGGGAGAAGGTCATGTGGTCTGAAAAATAGAGCTTTTTGGTCTAAACTCCACTCGCCGTGTTTGGAGGAAGAAGAAGGATGAGTACAACCCCAAGAACACCACCCCAACCGTGAAGCATGGAGGTGGAAACATCATTCTTTGGGGATGCTTTTCTGCAAAGGGGACAGGACGACTGCACCGTATTGAGGGGAGGATGGATGGGGCCATGTATCGCGAGATCTTGGTCAACAACCTCCTTCCCTCATTAAGAGCATTGAAGATGGGTCGTGGCTGGGTCTTCCAGCATGACAACAACCCGAAACACACAGCCAGGGCAACTAAGGAGTGGCTCCGTAAGAAGCATCTCAAGGTCCTGGAGTGGCCTAGCCAGTCTCCAGACCTGAACCCAATAGAAAATCTTTGGAGGGAGCTGAAAGTCCGTAATGCCCAGCGACAGCCCCGAAACCTGAAGGATCTGTATGGAGGAGTGGGCCAAAATCCTTGCTGCAGAGTGTGCAAACCTGGTCAAGAACTACAGGAAACGTATGATCTCTGTAATTGCAAACAAAGGTTTCTGTACCAAATATTAAGTTCTGCTTTTCTGATGTATCAAATACTTATGTCATGCAATAAAATGCAAATTAATTACTTAAAAATCATACAATGTGATTTTCTGGATATTTGTTTTAGATTCCATCTCTCACAGTTGAAGTGTACCTATGATACAAATTACAGACCTCTACATGCTTTGTAAGTAGGAAAACCTGCAAAATCGGCAGTGTATCAAATACTTGTTCTCCCCACTGTATATATCGGTGAAATTGGTACAGCCCTCTCACTAACGGGTGGCATGCATCCTCTTACAAGGATAGCCTCAAAATATGTTAATGAGCCAGAAACAACAATACCATGCAACCACTAGCGGTCAATACGGAACGGTGCTGTATTCTGTGGGGTGGAATTACAGTACCATTCGAAATACAGTAATTCTTTCCCTGCCCACAACATTTTCCTACAATGTACCATAATGTACAGTATGCTGCAGTATAATGTACCAAATTTTTTTTGCCTTGTAATGTTTGGTGTAATTAAAATAGGTAAATCATATACAGTAAATGTTGTACACACCTTGTTTGTCTGGTTCACTTCAGACCTTGGTGTCTCTCAATCCTATCACTCAGAATTGTTTAAAAAAGTTGCAAGTTGCCAATCCCACAATGCTGTGCAGTTACATTAATGTAAGCCTACTGTTAAAGTTTATTTGGCAATTCACTGTAAATAATTAATATGGTACTTGCTGTACAGTATTGGAATAATGTGGCTGAGAGTATTGGAGAAACACTCTTTTTACACCACTTCGATACAGCTACAACCGGAAGATACTTTTTAGTTGCAGGTTAGGAGAACTTATGCAGCAGGTTAGGATAATTAACTTAGTAGGTTAGGAGACAGGTTAAGGTTAGAAAAAGGGTTGGCGTTAGTGAAAATGCTCCCTGAGAGTATTACGCCTACAGCTACGGAACACTGGGAGGCACACACCTCTTTCTGAAACAAAAACTCACCTTCTGTCAACGTCTCGCTTCAGTTCAAGGGGACAACACAGCCCTCTCATAGGACGAGGTACGAGCGCAAGAGAGAAGCTAAATACAGCACGGGTGCTTGTGTCCTTTTATGTCAGTTACATGTAGCCTACTCCTCAAGACCTAAACAGTGGTTGGCGTTTGGATGAATTGAAAGGTATATTTGAGAAAAGTATAGAGGATTCTTTGAGCAGCTCTCAGCTCTGAGCACTGAGCAGGCATGTCCCGAAGGAAGCAGAGCAATCCAAGGCAATGTAAACGTAAGTTAATTTTTCTCTTTATTAAAACACAGACAGTATCGGCTACTGCAATATTTACTAATCAAAGTTGATTCTAATAAGGTCTCTGACTCTATTGTGAGATTTTTCATAGCCTACCTTATATGTTGAAAAAATAAAGCAATATGAAATATGAAAGAAATCATCATCATTATATCAGTAAGCCTATATAATATATAATGCATGGTCACAATCATTTATAAATAGTGGTATACAAAATATTCTGGAGTTGTGGTCATTTCTGCGAATCTACTTTTTTGTTGTTGCTCTTTTCATAATATTTCTTAGAAGTGTTGAAATAGTTATGATTCAAAACAATGTATCCATGTGTTCCATCAGCGAAATTTACTTTTTCTGGATTCCTCTTTATAAATAGTTTTTGTGCAAAATAAAAGAAAATCAGCTCAACTTTTTTGAACTTGGTTTTAATCATTCATGAATTGATTAGCTTATGTTATCTGACAATGCTGGTGATTAATTGCATTAAAGATACTCCTGTTTCTGAATGGCATGACAGCAGAGCTTATCCCCTTGGCAAAAATGTACACATCATTTCAACAACCAAAAATCTATGTGGAATCAATTTTTTTACCTAAATCCAATGACATGGTGAATTTGGTTGTTGATTTCACTTTAGTTGACAACTCAACCAAATGTTAATTCAAACTAGAAGTTGAACTGATGTCTGTGCCTAGTGGGTACTGTTTGGTAGGCTATTTGTTTAATATTTTTAATTCTACAAAAAATCACTGCATTAAATATAATTTTTCTGTGTGATTAGATTTATATTGTAATTTAATCATTGATTCACGGTCATAAGATGACCCAGCCATGAACACATTGTGATGGCCTGTCCTAAACCTGATACAAACCACTGCCCTCATATGGTATTTGTTTACGCATTGTTTACATGTTTTGAAATATTTTAGTTTCGTTCATAATGGCCATGTCCCTGGCTGTTTATGATATATGTTTATTATGTAATTGTTATGACATCGTTATGCAGCCCTTATTACAGATGGTTCAAGTGAAGTGTAACTTGTATATAATGCAGTCTGTTCTGCTCACCTTATGTCATTGGACTGCCTTGGTTTTATCAGAGTAAAATCTAGTGTGTTTAAATAATATAACTGTTTCAACACTTCTAACAAAATTAGGTCAACGTACATGACCTGTATGTACTTTAATACAGTGTGTACTTCTCATCTCCTGTCATTGGGTTATACATCAAAGTAAAAACTCTAGTATGGTTGGGGGGATGTGGTGAGTCTGAGAGCCAGCCAAGCAGCACAGGCAGTTATAGCAGAGGACAAAAAGGTTGATAAAGGGTGAGGAGGATTTCTCCGCTCCCACATCGATGGAACGCATTACCCCTGCCTGTTATCTGGCTGTGCGATTCACAGTGAGTAGAGTATTTTAATATTTTGCTTATTCCATTCTCTGGGGTACCCTCTGCAGAGCAGATAAAAAGAGGAGGTCTGAAAGAGCTCCATTAATTTGCCCCGATGACTGAGGTGATAAGAGGAGATAATGGAGAAGATAAGCTGTAGAAGATATACCATCAGACACCCCATTATTACCATTAGAATTCCAGCCTGGCAGTCTGCAGCTTGCCGATAATCCCCGTTTCACCCCCACCCCCCCTCTTCCACCACTTTGGCTGATAAGACAAAAAATAGTCACTCTGTCCGCACACCCGAGTCCCTTTATTATCCCACCTCCAGGATATTCTGATAATATGGTCATATATTAAGTATTTCTTCCCCCGCCTCAACTTTTGTCCCCTTTTGAAATTATTATTATTATTATTAATATTTCTCTTATTTTTCCGTAAATAGAAGAAATAAAAATAGCATTTCTTGTTGGAAATCTTTCATGTTGGTTTTTCCACCTCCTCCATCTCGCCTTCCTCCCTCCCGCCAAAATCCAGACCTTTTATTGTAATAAGAGTTTGATCCCAAAGCCAGAAAGAGGAAAAGGAGGTGTTGTATGGGGGAACACATATCAATGGTATCAGCCCCATCTAACCAGCTCAAGCTGGTAGCAGCTGTTGTTCTTTGCCTTATCACCTCAAAGCCAATATGCCAATAAATATTGTTCAGATTGGTCTCCATTCCATGGCGGGCCGGCCAAATTTATGACAGGAGGATTAAAATAATGTCCAGTGTTTTGCAGATTAGGCTGGGGCGGTGTGATATGTGATTCTTAACCTCCACAGTGTCTACACACCACCATGCTTCTCTGATACACAGCCTAGCTGCTCCTTTAGAGGTAGTGCACTGTAAATATGTTTCAATGTTTCAATGGGCACCTGTCGTGTCCTGACTCTTTCTGTGAGTGTGTACACGGTAACGCAGGGCTCTCCAACCCTGTTCCTGGAGAGCTACCCTCCTGTAAATGTTTGTTTCAACCCCAGTTGTAACTAACCTGATTGCGCTAGATTAGGGTTGGAGAGCCCTGCTGTAACAGAAAACTAATTTATACAGTAATTTGCGTTATTACCAACAGTAAAATACAGAATTGTTTAACTGCAGCATACTGTAAATGATGGTGCATTGAGGGAAAATGTTGTGGGCAGGGAATTAATTGCTGTATTTCGAATGATACTGTAAACCTTTTGAATTGAACTCATATGTGGTTATAGGGCCCCATCAATTTACAATGTATAGCGGACAGATTGGATTGGTAGCAAGTCTTAAACCTTAAATGGTTGCGCATTTCATAGTGTCCTTTTGGTCTATTTTGCCCTGTAGTCGCTGCCAGTTGGAAGCCTTTGTTACGCATCTAGAAGTGCAAGTGATATAAAACACCAAATATTAATTTACATTACATGACCAAAAGTATGTGGATACTTGCTCGTCAAACATCTCATACCAAAATCATGGGCATTAATATGGAGTTTGTCCCCCTTTGCTTCCACTCTACTGGGAAGGCTTACCACTGGAACATTGCTGAGGGGACTTGCTTCCATTCAGCCAAAAGAGTATTAGTGAGGTCGGGCACTGATGCTGGGTGTTTAAATTCCAATTCATCCCAAAGGTGTCGGATGGGGTTGAGGTCAGGGCTCTGTGCCGGCCAGTCAAGTTCTACCACACAAATGTCGACAAAACATTACAGTATGGATCTCGCTTTGTGCACGCTGGCATTGTCATGCTGAAACAGAAAAGTGCCTTCCCCAAACTGTTGCCACAAAGTTGGAAGCACAGAATTGTCTAGAATGTAATTGTATGCTGTTGTGTTAAGATTTCCCTTCACTAGAACGAAGAGGCCTAGCTCAAACCTGACCATTATTGCTCCTCCACCAATCTTTACAGTTGGCACTATGCATTGAGGCAGGTAGCGTTCTCTTGGTGTCCGCCAAACCCAGATTCGTCCATCAGATAGCCAGGTGTTGAAGCATGATTCATCACTCCAGAGAACATGTTTCCACTGCTCCAGAGTCCAATGGCGGTGAGCTTTACACCCCTCCAGCTGACGCTTGGCATTGCGCATGGTGATCTTAGACTTGTGTGCGTCTGCTTGGCCATGGAAACCCATTTCATGAAGCTCCCAACAAATGGTTATTGTGCTGACGTTGCATCCAGATGCAGTTTGGAACTCGGTAGTGAGTGTTGCAACTGAGGACAGATGATTTTTACGTGCTACGCGCATCAGCACTCAGCGGTCCCTTTCTGTGAGCTTGTGTGGCCTACCACTTTGTGGCTGAGCTGTTGTTGCTCCTAGATGTTTCCACTTCACAATAACAGCACTTACAGTTGACCGGGGCAGCTCTAGCAGGGCAGAAATTTGATGAACTGACTTGTTGCAAAGGTGGCATCCTATAACTTTTATTTTGAATTTAACCTTTATTTTGCTGAATACAACAGGTGTAGACCTTAATGCTTACTTATAAGGGGGGGGGGGGGGGGGGAGAGAGAAGGGTGGCTGGAGTCTATGAGCAGGGTGGCTGGAGTCTTTGACAATTTTTAGGGAATTCCTATGACACCTGGTATAGAGGTCCTGGATGACAGGAAGCTTAGCCCCAGTGATGTACTAGGCCGTACCCACTACCCTCTGTAGTGCCTTGCGGTCGGAGGCAGAGCAGTTGCCATATCAGGCAGTGATGCAACCAGTCAGGATCCACACGATGGTGCAGCTGTAGAACTTTTTGAGGATCGTAAGACCCATGTCAAATCTTTTCAGTCTCCTGAAGGAAATAGGCTTTGTCGTGCCCTCTTCACGACTGTCTTGGTGTGTTTGGACCATGATAGTTTGTTGGTGATGTGGACACCAAGGAATTTGAAGCTCTCAACCTGCTCCACTACAGCCCTGTCGATGAGAATGGGGGCGTGCTCAGTCCTCTTTTTCCTGTAGTCCACAATCATCTCCTTTGTCTTGATCACGTTGAGGCAGAGGTTGTTATCCTGGCACCACGCAGCTGCTCAATCTTGCCGATGCAGCGCATATACCCGCCAGCTGTATGTTATCCATGCCGTCGTTCAACCACGACTCAGTGAAACATAAGATATTACAGTTTTTTATGTCCCGTAGGTAGGATATTCGTGATTGTTCTTAGTCTATTTTATAATCCAATGATTGTACATTGGCTAATACAATAAAATACAATTTTATTGCTCACATACACGTAATAGGACTGATGGTAGATGCAGATTACCCACTTGCCGTCGGATCCTTACAAGGCACCCCTATGACCTATGTCGCCGATATCTCCGTCTCTTTCTCATGCGAATGACAGGGATTTGGGCATTTTGTAAAAATAGCATATATGCTGTATTGTGTAAATATTGTACATATCAGCCAACTTGCTTCCACCAATCTCTTGTAATTATAGTAAAATACTGTGAAATACAAACACCTCCCATCAATGAATTTCATTTATTCCGATTACGGTATAATACAGTCAATATTTATATATTTCTTAATTCCATTCTTTTACTTTAATACTATATTCATACTGAATATACCAAATGTTAGGAACACCTTCCTAATGTTGAGTTGCAATCGGGGCATGGACTCTACAAGGTGTTGAACGCGTCCCACAAGGATACTATGTTGACTACAATGCTTTCCACAGTTGTGTCAAGTTGGCTGGATATCCTTTGGGTGGTGGACCATTCTTGATACACACAGGAAACTGTTGAGTGTGAAAAACCCAGCAACTTTGCAGTTCTTGACACAAAGCAGTGCACCGGGCACCTACTACAATGCCCCGTTCAAAGGCACTTAAATCTTTTGTCTTGCCCATTCACCCTCTGAATGGCACACATACACAATCCATGTCTCAATTGTCTCTAGGCTAAAAAATCCTTATTTTATCTGTCTCCTCCCCTTCATTTACACTGATTGAAGTGCATTTTTAAAAAACTGCATCGTTGGTTAAGGGCTTGTAAGTATAAGCAATTCACTGTAAGGTCTACAAGTGTTGTATTCGGTGCATGTGAAAAATACAATTTGATTTGATTTGATTTAACAAGTGACATCAATAAGGGATCATAGCTTTGACCTGTATTCACCTGGTCATTCTATGTCATGGAAAGAGCAGTTGTACTTAATGTTTTGTATACTCAGTGTATATTACAGTCAGTGTAATCTAATATGAAGCTGCCTATGACGGCAACCCCTTTACAATGTATAGTAGTTCCGGGTGACCAGAATATGGAATAATCAATATGAAATTGATGCATCACAAATCACCTAGCAACCGCACCAAGCGCCATGTTGAAAGTCCTCCAATCTTCCACAAGGCTGCAGAAACTTCGGGATGATTGCACAGAAAATGGAGGCAGTCGGAGAACCTATTCAAGTAAATACAGCGGGTAAAATAAGTATTGAACACATCATCATTTTTCTCAGTAAATTAATTTCCAAAGGTGCTATTGACATGACATTTTCACCAGATGTTGGTAACAACCCAAGTAATCCATACATACAAAGAAACCCAAACAAATAAGTTCAGAAATTAAGTTATGTGTAATAATGTGAAATGGCACAGGGAAAAAGTATTGAACACACTTACTGATATTTATTTAATACTTTGTACAAAAGCATTTGTTGGTAATGACAGCTTCAAGACGCCTCCTGTATGGAGAAACTAGTCACATGCATTGCTCTGGTGTGATTTTGGCCCATTCTTCCACACAAACAGTCTTCAAATCTTGAAGGTTCCATGGGCCTCTTCTATGAATCTTGATCTTGGGATTTAAATCAATGGGATTTAAGTCAGGTGATTGGCTGGGCCATTCTAGCAGCTTTATTTTCTTTCTTTGAAACC
Source organism: Thymallus thymallus (assembly GCA_023634145.1). NCBI lineage: Eukaryota > Metazoa > Chordata > Actinopteri > Salmoniformes > Salmonidae > Thymallus > Thymallus thymallus. The sequence continues at coordinate 7,983,582 of CM042396.1, read as the reverse complement.
AATTGAGAGTTTCCTTGGCTGTGTGTTTGGGATCATTGTCTTGCTGAAATGTCCACCCTCGTTTCATCTTCATCATCCTGGTATATGGCAGCAGATTTTTGTCAAGAATGTCTTGGTAAATTTGCCCATTCACCCTTCCTTCAATTATGTGAAGTGTGCCAGTACCATTTGCTGAAAAGCAGCCCCACACCATGATGTTCCCACCTCCAAACTTCACTGTTGGTATGGTGTTTTTAGGGTGATGTGCAGTGCCATTTCTCTTCCAAACATGGTGTGTAGTATGACATCAGTTCAATTTTGCTCTCATCTGACCACACTATATTCTCCCAGTATTTCACTGGCTTTTCCAAATGTTGTGCAGCAAACTTTAAACGAGCTTCAACATGCTTTTTTTTCAGCAATGGAGTCTTGCGTGGTAAGTGCATTACTTACTGTTTTCTTTGAGACAACAGTACCTGCTAATTGCAGGTCTTTTCGAAGCTCTCCACAAGTGGTCCTTGGCTCTTGGACAACTCTTCTGATTATTCTTTTCACTCCTCTGTCAGAAATCTTGCGAGGAGCACCTGGTCGAGGCAAATTTATGGTGAAATGATTGTCTTTCCACTTCCGTATTATGGCCCCAACAGTGCTCACTGGAACATTCAGAAGCTTAGAAATGCGCCTATAACCAATGCCATCATTATGTTTTGCAACAATTAGGTTGCGAAGGTCTTGAGACAGCTCTTTGCTTTTACCCATCATGAGATGTGTCTTGTGTGACACCTTGGCAATGAGACCTTTTTGTAGGCCATCAGTTGGGACTGAACCAGCTGATATTAATTTGCACTGACAGGGGGCTGGATTGCTTTTTAATTACTGATAGTTTTCAGCTGTTGTCTTGGCTTTCCATGCCTTTTTGCACCTCCCTTTCTTCATGTGTTCAATACTTTTTCCCTGTGTCATTTCACATTATTACACATAACTTAATTTCTGAACTTATTTGTTTTGGTTTCTTTGTATGTATGGATTACTTGGGTTGTTACCAACATCTGGTGAACATTTCATGTCAATAGCACCTTTGGAAATATATTTACTGAGAAAAATGTTGACGTGTTCAATACTTATTTCACCCGCTGTATATGTTGAAGTTGATTTAAAAAATGATGTATTATTAGCTAGCTTGCTACAAAAACTTTGTGTGCAGGCTAACTAAAATGAGCTTTACATACTGTATACACGTGCATTCGAAGTATTCAGACCCCTTGAATTTTTCCACATTATGTTATTCTAAATGTTTTTGTTTCCCCCTCATCAGTCTACACACAATATTCCATAATGACAAAGCAAAAACAGGTTTAATAAAAAAACTGAAATATCACAATTTTAATTATTTTTTTTACACCTTTTTCTCCCCAATTGGTAGTTACAGTCTTGTCCCATCGTTGCTACCCCCGTACAGACTCAGGAGAGGTGAAGGTCGAGAGCCGTGCGTCCTCCGAAACACAACCCGCACTGATTATTGACACAATGCACGCTTAACCGAGAAGCCAGCCGCACCAATGTGTCGGAGGAAACGCCGTACACCTGGCGACCGTGTCACCGTGTATGCGCCCGGCCCGCCACAGGAGTTGCTACAGCACGATGGGAAAAGGATTTTTATTTATTTTTACTATATTCTACAAACTTTTGACCGGTAGTGTAAGTATTCAGACCCTTTACTCAGTACTTTGTTGAAGCACCTTTGGGAGCGATTACAGCCTCGAGTCTTTTTGGCACACCTATATTTAGGGAGTTTCTCTCATTCTTCTCTACAGATCCACTCAAGCTCTGTCAGGTTGAATGGGGAGCGCCGCTGCACAGCTATTTTCAGGTCTCTCCAGAGATGTTAGATCGGGTTCATGTCCGGGCTCTGGGTGGGCCACTCAAGGACATTCAGAGACTTGTCCCGAAGCCACTCCTGCGTTGTCTTGGCTGGGTGCTTAGGGTCATTGTCCTGTTGGAAGGTGAACCTTCACCCCAGTCTGAGGTCCTGAGCGCTCTGGAGCAGGTTTTCATCAAGGATCTCTCTGTACTTTGCTCCATTCATCTTTTCCTCAATCCTGACCAGTCCCTGCCGCTAAAAAAACATCCCCACTGTGTGATGCTGCCACCACTGTGCTTCACCGTAGGGATGGTACCAGGTTTTCTCTAGACGTGAATTCAATCTTGGTTTCATCAGACAAGAGAATCTTGTTTCTCATGGTCTGAGAGTCATTTAGGTGCATTTTGGCACTCTCCAAGCAGGCTATCATGTGCCTTTTGCTGAGGAGTGGCCTATCATAAAGGCCTGATTGGTGGAGTGCTGCAGAGATGGTTGTCCTTCTTGAAGGTTCTCCCATCTCCACAGAGGAACTCTGGTGCTCTGTCAGAGTGGCCATTGGGTTCTTGAACACCTCCCTGACCAAGGCCCTTCTACCCCGATTGCTCAGTTTGGCTGTGCGGACAGCTCTAGGAAGAGTCTTAGTGGTTCCAAACTTCTTCCATTTAAGAATGATGGAGGCCACTGTGTTCTTGGGGACCTTCAATGCTGCAGACATTTTTTGGTACCCTTCCCCAGATCTGTGCCTCGACACAATCCTGTATCGGAGCTCCACGGACAATACCTTCGACCTCATGGCTTAGTTTTTTGCTCTGACAATTACTGTTATATGTGCCTAACCAAATCATCTCCAATCAATTGAATTTACCACAGCTGGACTCCAATCAAGTTGTAGAAACATCTCAAGGATGATCAATGGAAAAAAGAACCTGAGCTCAATTTCGAGTCTCATAGCAAAGGGTCTGAATACTTATGGAAATAAGGTATTTCTGATTTTTTGTTTTTGCAAAAATGTCGCTTTGTCATTATGGGGTATTTTGTTTAGATTTAATCAATTTTAGAATAAGGCTGTAACGTAACGAAATGTGGAAAGGGGTCTGAATACTTTCCGAATTAACTGTAGCTAGCTACATGAATTAAACATCACCAGCTTGCTAGCTTCATATTAGCCAGTTAGCTATCTATCTGATGTATTTACTGTTGTAACTCCAAATGCATTTATAGCTAAGTAGGTAGCTAGCTAACAGCCATGGAAGAGGGTGAAAGGTTTAGCAAGCACTTCCAGCTGTCAGAGAAGGGAGAGTCTGAGGACAGAGAGATCTAGCAACATAATATTCAGTGCTGTCTAACTTGAGTATAATGCAGCCTGTTTCTTTGTGATGTTTTCAGAGAGCCGTCAAACCCTGTCTGCAGATGAAGAGGTCCCAGTTAATGTCCCAAGCGAATAAGGGTACATCCTTGTATAGGATGGATATTATGTTAGCAAATTTTGAGAACAGAAATACAGTTTAAAAGTCACACAATGTATGAACCTATTTCAACTCGAGCAGTTTCCGTACCAGGGAGTGATGCAACCAGTCAGGATCCTCTCGATGTTGCAGCTGTAGAACCATTTGAGGATCTGAGGACCCTTGCCAAATCTTTTTAGTCTCCTGAGGGGGAATAGGCTTTGTCGTGCCCTCTTCACGACTGTCTTGGTGTGTTTGGACCATTCTAGTTTGTATATTAGATTTTATATATTCATACGGTTTAAATGGGCACATTTGTCATGACGACAAGGTGAAGCTGCTCTACTCAAATGGCACAACAAAATTGTTCAGATTGACCAAAGCATATCATATACTGTAACAACCATCTTGTATAATTGAGGGATGTCTCCTTACATATCTGGAAAAGGACAAAGTAGTAGAAGTAGAAACTGATGCTGCTGTAGAGGTGGTCCAGCTTTTGTCAAATTAATGTAATATTTGACATTTCATAGCAGATTAGGATCATTTAGGCAGCAGGTTAGGAGAATTAGGTTAAGGTTAGGAAAAGGGTTAGGATTAGCTAAAATGCCCAAAAAACACATTTTGACAATTCGGATCTCTTTTAGCCAGGATCCCTTTATCATAGGCCTAGATTACATTGTTGCATTCAAGACAAGGTATTTTTATTGATCTGTTGTCAGTGTCAGTAGAGTAGGCCTAGGCTACGTATGAAAAAAGATTCAGCTACATTTTTCCCATACAAAGGAAATGTCTCTGATATAACCTATAAACCTACCTGATTAATAGACTAAATTATCAATAATTAAATTTCTCTGCAAAATGTGATTATAGAGTCATGCAATCCTTTGTTATAAAGGTGCATTTTTCTGTTGAAAAATAGCTTCCCCAAAATGTTCAACTCACGTGACACATGCTAATTGCTAGACTACAAGCTACCTAGCTATAATGCAATTGTTCAGAAAATGGGTGTGCCTTCACAATGTTTTCAGATTTGAAGAAAATGACAGAGAATATGCAGCCCGAAAATCCGACAAGAGCAGATACAAATTAATTGCTTTAACTAATTATGACAAATGTTAAGAAAATGTTGAGCAATGTAATAAAGTAATGACTTTTAAATTAGTTACGTTACACGTTATGTTGGCTGACAATTTGTTAGCTACGCTATCCTTAGGAACAGCATAGCATATCATTTCAGCAGTATGCACCCTATGTTAGCTAGCTACCTAAAGTTAGTTGGATACTAATACATCAAACTTGCCAGTATATTAAATGCTATCTAATTTACTAACCTACTGTGTGTTCATAAATTCAATCTGGAGTGCCAGAGTGCGCTCTGGGCATTTGTAAATTCAGAGTGTTCCGCTCTCAGAGCGTTCAGAGCGCACACATACTCTACAGAAAATTACTGTGGTGATGAATCAACTAGTTTTAGACACTGTTATCATGCAGTTTAGGGTAGCCACTCTTCTGTTGCTGTCAGAAGAATTAATGGCCGCCAGGAGGCGTCGTACGTCAACTGCAAGCCCTCTATACGCCTATTTGGTAGTGTGGCTCTCAGTCAGTGAAGAATTGTGAATTCCTAGATCAATGCGACATGAAGAGGGGTGACTGCATGCCAGCTTCTCTCTCTCCATCCTCAGCATCTGTTCACTCTACACAGTGTTTTGGTCCACTGGTCTACAAAGAGGCGGCAGGTAGCCTAGCTGTTAAGAGCGTTGGTCCAGTAACCAAAAGGTTGCTGGTTTGAATCCCTGAGCCGACTAGGTGACAAATCTGTTGATGTGCCCTTGAGCAAGGCACTTAACCCTACTTGGGTAAGAACATGTGCTAAAATGTGAAGAGGAGCTGAGACTCAGAGAGGAGTCAATCTTTATACAGGGCACAACTGAAAAAGAGACCTACTGTAGGCCTCAATATCTCTTCCCTGTTTTAAAAGGTTATTAAATAAAAACCTGATTCTCTCTCTACAATATTTTAAAACAACACTGTCTCTGTACAGTGTGAACCGTTTCATGTTGATGATGGCTATCACTGAGACCATGATGAGACAGGGATGAAAGCAGTGATGTCAGATGATCCTCTCTGTTAAGGCGGCTACACAATTTACGTGCTTAGATCTACATGCATGCATGTTTGTGGGTAGAGTCGTTTTTGGGGGGGCAGCGGGCTCTTTTTGTTGCAATACACCCAGAGAAGAAGTCATGCCTTGTGTAGTGTATATCCACTAGGGGGCTTGGGGAGCCAGAGTAGCTTTCCAAGCAAGAGGGGCCGAGGCCCACTTTTTTACTCTAGCTAGCGACGACATTTGAACTTCAGGTGTTATATGCCTGATTACAAATACTAGCTAGCTAGCTAGTTGTCAGGCTAATCTGGTGTTCTACGCTTTACGATGCAACTTTTTAGCCACAGAAGCAAACATGTTTCTCTATGAATTAAAATTGCTAGAGTTTGAACAGCAAGATGTTCAACTGCTCTTACTACTCAGGAGGAGAAGAAAATAAACTGAGAAAATGGCGAGTTCGTCCACTGAACACTACAAGAGGGGACGATACACATCACTTGTCTAGGGCTGTGGTGTTTATGAAATTTTGTCAGCCGGTTATTGGCATGCAAAAGTCTTCCGGTCTCACGATAATTGACCGTTAATGAACATAAACATGTTTAATATCTCCAGGCCTCCACATATACAAGCTGGAACATCTGCATTTGAAGTCTAATAAATCAATTTAATATACACCATAATAATAAACATTATGATATGAAGAAAATGTATTTCTGGCCATGCTCCATGCCATAGTCTGTAGGCTTGTTCATTTAGCAGACAAGATATGCTTATATGTTCTGTGTCATTATTTTATATTATATGATTTTATAGTAAGAAGAATCGAATTGAACTTAGCTGTGAACAAAATAGAAAGGATATTTTTCCCATTCTGGAGCGAGTGAAGGCTATGTTGAGTGTAAAAGTGATCATTTGAAACAGGTCCTATAGGCTACTCTAGATTTAGAGTTATTTGGCAACTTTAGTTGTTAATGATACAAACCTTAGAATGTCTTAGAAATCAAAGCATATGTGGGCTGCATGAGGCAACTATAGGATATTGATGATTTGAGAAAGTCGTGAAAAAAGCTTGCGCTCTGTTCCTTGCCTCAGGCTGAACACACTGTTTTCTCATCATACTATCACCCATCAGACTATTCTCAATTTAATATTATCTTTACTAATATGTTAAATTAGTTTCGGTTTAGAATTGCCCATTATCAAATGGGCAGGAGCAGGGGCAGGGGAAAAAAATACATGTCATCCCCCCAAGCACTCGAATAGCCAATGGAAGCCGCTTTCTCGCCTGTTCATTCTGGTAGGCTACTCCGGTTATTTCACTCCATCCATCAACCACTGTTTGAGGAGCAAGTGCTCAATTTGGGCAACCAAGTGATATATGTTTTTGGAAACTTCATTAAACTGTTGACAGCGCCTGTCTCTGCGTGCTTTAGAAAGTAATGAAGGCGAAAGGGGAGGAGATGGAAACGCACGGCGGTGAGATATTCTGTAGCTAACAGTAGCCTAATGTGTCACCCTATTAATTATGAAATTATAAAAAATTCTCTATTACTAGGCTATTCAAAATCAAATTCAAAATAACTATGTAAGCCTCACAATCAATGAACCAAGAGCACCGCCTAGGTCTATACGTTCTCTCCCAGACTCATGAATAGAAACTTTGGAGTGTAGCATAACGGAACCAGTCCATCCATGCATAATAATACAGTCCACACTCAAAGGCGATTACTTTTATTTTAAATCATTTAATATGCGTTAGGATATGTATTGTATAATGAATGACACAATCATTATTTTAATTCAGTTTTTCTTTCGGTCTTGGGTTTATATATAAGCCTATGTGTATGTATAAGCTCTAATATACAGTGGGGAGAACAAGTATTTGATACACTGCCGATTTTGCAGGTTTTCCCACAATTTTTTTCATAGGTACTCTTCAACTGTGAGTGAAGGAATCTAAAACAAAAATCCAGAAAATCACATTGTATGATTTTTAAGTAATTAATTTGCATTTTATTGCATGACATAAGTATTTGATACATCAGAAAAGCAGAACTTAATATTTGGTACAGAAACCTTTGTTTACAATTACAGAGATCATACTTTTCCTATAGTTCTTGACCAGGTTTGCACACACTGCAGCAGGGATTTTGGCCCACTTCTCCATACAGACCTTCTCCAGATCCTTCAGGTTTCGGGGCTGTCGCTGGACAATACGGACTGCTCCCTCCAAAGATTTTCTATTGGGTTCAGGTCTGGAGACTGGCTAGGCCACTCCAGGACCTTGAGATGCTTCTTACGGAGCCACTCCTTAGTTGCCCTGGCTGTGTGTTTCGGGTCGTTGTCATGCTGGAAGACCCAGCCACGACCCATCTTCAATGCTCTTACTGAGGGAAGGAGGTTGTTGGCCAAGATCTCGCGATACATGGCCCCATCCATCCTCCCCTCAATACGGTGCAGTCGTCCTGTCCCCTTTGCAGAAAAGCATCCCCAAAGAATGATGTTTCCACCTCCATGCTTCACGGTTGGGATGGTGTTCTTGGGGTTGTACTCTTCCTCCAAACACGGCGAGTGGAGTTTAGACCAAAAAGCTCTATTTTTGTCTCATCAGACCACATGACCTTCTCCCATTCCTCCTCTGGATCATCCAGATGGTCATTGGCAAACTTCAGACTGGCCTGGACATGCGCTGGCTTGAGCCGGGGGACCTTGCGTGCGCTGCAGGATTTTAATCCATGACGGCGTAGTGTGTTACTAATGGTTTTCTTTGAGACTGTGGTCCCAGCTCTCTTCAGGTCATTGACCAGGTCCTGCCGTGTAGTTCTGGGCTGATCCCTCACCTTCCTCATGCTCATTGATGCAACACGAGGTGAGATCTTGCATGGTGCCCCAGACCGAGGGAGATTGACCGTCATCTTGATCTTCTTCCATTTTCTAATAATTGTGCCAACAGTTGTTGCCTTCTCACCAAGCTGCTTGCCTATTGTCCTGTAGCCCATCCCAGCCTTGTGCAGGTCTACAATTTTATCCCTGATGTCCTTACACAGCTCTCTGGTCTTGGCCATTGTGGAGAGGTTGGAGTCTGTTTGATTGAGTGTGTGGACAGGTGTCTTTTAAACAGGTAACGAGTTCAAACAGGTGCAGTTAATACAGGTAATGAGTGGAGAACAGGAGGGCTTCTTAAAGAAAAACTAACAGGTCTGTGAGAGCCGGAATTCTTATTGGTTGGTAGGTGATCAAATACTTATGTCATGCAATAAAATGCAAATTATTTATTTAAAAATCATACAATGTCATTTTCTGGATTTTTGTTTTAGATTCCGTCTCTCACAGTTGAAGTGTACCTATGATAGAAATGACAGACCTCTACATGATTTGTAAGTAGGAAAACCTGCAAAATCGGCAGTGTATCAAATACTTGTTCTCCCCACTGTATGTATGGGTGTTTTTAATTAATCATCACCTTAGCAAGCACTGTCCATTTCGTTGTTAGGCTTTGAAACAACTTCCACAATGGCCATGTTTTCCACTCAGTTTCAACCTGTTTCTTCAAATTGATCAGTCACAGTGAGGTGAATTTTAAAAGCACAATACTGTTTTGATGATAAGTATTTGATGTGCATTGATGTCAGAGTAGTTTGAAGGACAATATAGCCCTGAGAACCAGGCCATTAGCGAGTTTGATACTACCAATGCATGTCCTGAGTGCATAAAAGGAGATTACCATCACTCAACAGTCACATGGAATTTTACTGTGGTCATGACTCATGACTGCTGACGTGTTGGTAATACGGTCACTGCAACAGCCCTACTCTTGTCCAACCTTTGCTAAGCATTGACAAGTAAATTGCTGCAGGAAGGCTGTCTGTGACCCTTCGGTTTTTGGCGAGTGGCAGCACACAGCAAAGTATAGCTGCGAGTTATGAACTAGGAATCTTGACACTTATAAGCTAGGAATCTTGACAGTTTGTGCCATCGTCATGGAAGTCTGCCACACTATCTGGCATGACCTGAAGAAGGATTTTGTCAGTATTATTTGAGTCAGAAGCAAGTCTCAAGTCTCAAGTCGAAGTAGAACGGATCAAGACTCGAGTCAAGTCTAAGTTGTGCATTCTAAGAGCAAGTCAAGTCAAGTCGAGTCACAAGTTTTCAAGTCAAGTCTCAAGTCAAGTAAAAAACTAATCTATACATGCAACGCCTTGTTCAATTACAAATCTTTGTCTATTTATTGAGGCTACCAGACAGCCCTTTTCATTATTTTGTCAAAAACACATTTTGATTAGCCTATGTAATTGTAAAATAGGGACCTTGTAGCAGTTGTAAGGGCATGTAATCAGCAGAAGGCAAAGCAGGTTGATGTGCTCAGAGTGTAGATTTATTTACAGGTCTTGGTGATCCAATGGTGAAAGCGCCATATCATACAAAATTTTCAAGTAGATTTACCATATATACACTGGCAATAGCCCAAAAGAAATAGCCTCTGTATCAGGCTTAACCTGTCCTATCTGAACGGATACAGGTAAAGGGCAAGACTGTACAGCCTCAACTTGAGAAACTAAATCGCATCTGTCTAACAGGAGCTCAAACAGGCAGGCATGCATAATAAAAACACTTGGCCCCCAGGACCATACAATTACTCAATTGGCAATTACAACCAATAAACTGGCTCTACAATGTAAAAGGCAATTTCCACATCCATTGTTACATTGGTACATTAATCTTAATCAGACTTAATGATTATTAATGATATTTCAACACCATGCGTACATGGAACAATCATTTGTTCACACACAACAAAAATGACAGAGACATAGGACACAGACACACGGAACTCCGACATAACCCAGAAAATATGAACAAAGGAAACCATACATTGAATTAAATAAACAGAACTTCTACCTCATGAGTCTTGCGAACGTTAATGTGCACTATAAACATCGCGCCAACTCAGAGCAGAGTAACAAATGGTTGGCTAAATGAAAATGTATCGTAGGCCTATCAAACATGAAATAGAAATGTCTATGTGTTGCAATAAACGTTTGCTTTGCACCCGATCCTATAGTTGTAGATCAAATCAGCAATCTGTTCGCTAGCTCACCCGACCTGTGTTGACTGACAGTTTGGATGGAGGATCCTGGGATGAGATGTTGGGGTTACCCGAGAGAATGCTGAGACTGTGAAGGCCTGCGTGGCCCTCCAAAATTACCTTTGCACTACAGACACTGACAACACAGAATCATCAACACGGTACATCCACCCCACGTTGTACCACTCCACACCCACTGGGGACCTGCATCCAGGAGAGTGGAGACAGGTGGTACAAGGAGACACCAGCTTCCTGGACCCAAGAAACATGTCGTCAGACAGGGCATCCAGAGTTGCTATAGACGTGCGCAACAACCTCAAGGACTACTTCCTCAAACCAGCTGGTCAAGTGTCTTTCCAGGATGCTGTAGTGTTCAGATTTTCCTTCACTGGGAACCAAGAAAAACAGCCAGACCATTATTCCTCCTCCACCAATCTTTACAGTTGGCAGTATGCATTGGTGCATTCTCCTGGCATCCGCCAAACCCAGAATTGTAGGGCTCCCAAGTGGCGCAGTGGTCTAAGGCATTGCAGTTCAGTGCTAGAGGCGTCACTACAGACGCCCTGGTTCGATTCCAGTCTTTATCACAACGGGCTGTGATTGGGAGTCCCGTAGGGCGGCACATAATTGGCCCAGCATAATCCGAGTTTGGCCGGTGTAGGCTGTCATTGCAAATAAGAATTTTGTTCAATTTAAATAAATTAAAAATATATACTTATAAAAAAAAATGTCAGTTGGACTGCCAGATGGTGAAGCGTTATTCATCACTCCAGAGAATGCGTTTCTACTGCTCCAGAGTCTAATGGTGGCGACTCTTGGCATTGTGCATGGTGATCTTAGGCTTGTGTGCGGCTGCTTGGTCACGGAAACCCATTTCATGAAGCTCCCGACGAACAGTTACTGTGCTGATGTTGCTTCCAGAGGCAGTTAGAAACTCGGTAGTGAGTGTTGAATTGAGGACAGGCAATTTTTCCACGCTACACACTTCAGCTGTCCCATTTTGTGTGCTTGTGTGGCCTACCACTTCGCAGCTGAGCTGTTGTTGCTCCTAGACTTTTACACTTTACAATAACAGCCCTTACAGTTGACCTGGGCAGCTCTAGCAGGGCAGAAATTTGACGAACTGACTTGTTGCATCCTTTGACGGTGCCACGTTGAAAGTCACTGAGCTCTTCAGTAATCCCATTCTACTACCAATGTTTTGTCCTGTCAGCAAAGGGTCTGGCAGAAATAGCCGAATCCATTCATTTGAAGGGATTGAAGGGATGTCCACATACTTTTGTATATATAGTACCAGTCAAACATTTGTACATACCAACTCATTCTAGGCTTTTTCTTAATTTTTACCATTTTCTACATTGTAGAATAATAGTGAAAACAAAAACTATGAAATAACACATATGGAATCATGTAGTAATCAAAAAAGTGTCAAAATATATTTCATATTTGAGTAGCCACCCTATATTTGAGTAGCTTTGCACACTCTTGGCATTCTCTCAACCAGCTTCAGGAATTCATTTCAATTAACAGGTGTGCCTTGTTAAAAGTTTATTTGTGGAATTTCTTTCCTTCTTAATGCGTTTGAGCCAATCAATTGTGTTGTGACAAGGTAGGGGGGTTATACAGAAGATATCACTATTTGGTAAAAGACCAAGTCCATATTATGGCAAGAACAGCTCAAATAATCAAAGAGAAACAACATTCCATCATTACTTTAAGACAATTCCTGCAAAGAAACCACTACTAAAGGACACCAATAAGAAGAGACTTGTTTGGGCCAAAGAACACGAGCAATGGACATTAGACCGGTGGAAATCTGTCCTTTGGTCTGATAGCGTCCTTTGAGTCCAAATGTATGATTTTTGGTTGCAACAGCTGTGTCTTTGTAAGATGCAGAGTAGGTGAATGGATGATCTCTGGATGTGTGGTTTCCATCGTGAAGCATGGAAGAGGAGGTGTGATGGTGTGGGGGTGCTTTTCTGGTTACACGCTCTGCGATTTATTTGTAATTCAAGTCACACTTAACCAGCATGACTACCACAGCATTCCGCTATACGCCATCCCATCTGGTTTGCGCATAGTGGGACTATCATTTGTTATTCAACAGGACAATGACCCAACACACCTCCAGACTTTGTAAGGGCTATTTGACCAAGAAGGAGAGTGATGGAGTTCTGCATCAGATGACCTGGCCTCCACAATCACCCGACCTCAACCCAATTGAGATGGTTTGTGATGAGTAGGACCGCAGATTAAAGGAAAAGTATCCAACATGTTCTCAGCATATGTCAATCAACTGTATTTAGAAAGCCCTTTTTACATCACAAAGTGCTATACAGAAACCCAGCCTAAAACCCCAAACAGCAAGCAATGCAGATGTAGAAGCACGGTGGCTAGGAAAAACTCCCTAGAAAGGCAAAAACCTAGAGAGGAACCAGGCTCTGAGGGGTGGCCAGTCGTCTTCTGGCTGTGACGGGTGGAGATTATAACAATTCATTGCCATTAATAAGGCCAGTTCTTTCTCCAAGATGTTCAAACGTTCATAGATGACCAGCAGTGTAAAATTATAATTTTAGTGGTTGTAGAGGTTGCAACAGGTAAATACATCAGGAGTAAATGTCACTTGGTTTTTCATAGCCAGGCATTTAGATACGGTGGAGAGCGCAGGAGCGTTGCGATTGAGCGCAGGTGCGGTAGAGAGAGCGAGAGATGAAAACAGCAGGTCTTGGACAAGGTGGCACGTCCGATGAACAGGTCAGGGTTCCATGACCGCAGGCAGAAGAGTTGAAACCGGTGCAGCAGCACGACCAGGTGGACTGGGGACAGCTAGGAGTCATCAGGGCAGGTAGTCCTGGAGCATGGTCCTAAGACTGTGGCCCCTTCCGACAGGGCCAACCAGGCAGGATTTAACCCCACCCACTCTGCCAAAGCACAGCCCCCACACCAATAGAGGGATATCAACAACCACCAACTTACTACCCTGAGACAAGGTTGAGTATAGCCCACGAAAGATCCCCTCCACTGCACAAGCCTGAGGTGGTGACAAACCGGACAGGAAGTGACACAACCCTCCTAGTGATGGCGTGGAAAGCACCAGTAAGCCAGTGACTCAGTCCCCGTAATAGGGTCAGAGGCAGAGAATCCCAATGGAGAGACGGGAACAGCGGCCAGGTAGAGACAGCAAGGGCGGTTCGTCACTCCAGTGCCTTGCCGTTCACTCTTGCACCCCTGGGCCAGACTACACTCAATCATAGGACCTACTGAAGAGATGAGTCTTCAGTAAAGACTTCAAGGTGGTGACCGAGTCTACGTCTCTCACATGGATTGGCAGACCATTCCATAGAAATGTTGCTCTATAGGAGAAAGCCCTGCCTCCAGCTGTTTGCTTAGAAATTCTAGGGACAATAAGGAGGCCTGCGTCTTGTGACCGGAGCGTACCTGTAGGTATGTACGGCAGGACCAAATCTGAGAGATAAGTAGGAGCAAGCCCATGTAATGCTTTGTAGGTTAGCAGTAAAACCTTCAGCCCTAGCCTCAACAGGAAGCCAGTGAAGAGAGGCTAGCACGGAGTAATATGATCAAATTATTTGGTTCTAGTCAAGATTCTAGCAGACTTGTTTAGAACTAATTGAAGTTTATTTAGTTCTTTATCCGGGTAGCCAAAGAGTAGAGCATTGCAGTAATCTAATCTAGAAGTGACAAAAGCATGGATTACCTTTTCTGCAACATTTTTGGACAAAACATTTCTGAATTTTGGAATGTTACGAAAATGGAAAAAAGCTGTCCTTGAAATATTCTTGATAAGTTCGTTAAATAGATCAGGGTCCAGAGTAACGCCGAGGTCCTTCACTGTTTTCTGTGTCGTCCGCATAGCAATGGAAGTTAATATTATGTCTCCAAATGACATCACCAAACAATAGTGGTCCTAAAACGGAACCTTGAGGAACACGGAAACTAGGCAAGAACTTGTAGACCAATTAAGGTTTCCAATCTCTCCTAAAGAATATGGTGGTCGATGGTGTCAAAAGCAGCACTAAGGCCCAGGAGGCCTGTAAACAGCAGCTATAAAAAGTGATTGAGTAGGCTGCATAGATTTCATGACTAGAAGCTCAAAATATGAAAATGCTTTCCTTTTTTGGGGGGTAAATTGAAATTTCTATAAAAGTAAAATCTATAAAAGTAAATTAAATAGGACAAAAACAAACATAAAACAATGGAAAAGAAGTTCAATAAAAATTAAAAAGACAGGCTCTCCACATATTGTATTAATGGGGGACAGGTTAAATCAACCTTTTGTTGGGACCAATGCACAGTGTACCAACCTTCTCCAGAGGAAAAATATTAAACGAAATGATGTGTGGATACGCTCAATACTTTGTTGCCATATATCATCGGGTAGCTCGTCACCCATGTCTTGCTCCCATGCAGATTTAGTATTTGCTAATGAAGGTGGATTAATGTTCTGTATTATGTCATATAATCTGGAGATCGTGGATTTGACTTATTCCAAATTAAGTTGGAAATGTAGCTGTATTATTGGGTATTATTGGGAATAAGTACAAAAACCTAGGTAGTACAGTCATTTTAACAGAATTAACGCGACCTGCTAATGAAATGGGAAGAGACGGCCACCTTATGAAATCCTGCTTAGTGCGCTCCAGGAGTGTTTTGAAGTTATGTTTTAACAGAGCCTTAAATGAGCGTGTGACCTTTATCCCCAGATAAGTAAAGACCTGATGCTCCACCTTAAATGGGAAATTGGCATACCCAATTCCTTCGGCTAACTGATTAATGGGAAGGAGCACACTTTTTGTTAGGTTTAACTTATAACCAGAGAATGTCCCAAACCTTGTAGCATGTCCAAGAGATAGGGTATAGACTCCACGGGGTTAGATATGTATAAAATAAGATTGTCTGCAGATAAGAAACCTGTGAGTTATGCCGCCCCTTAGTATTCCCTTAATCCAATCCTCCACCAGCAGTGCGATAGCAAGAGGCTCAATAGCCATATCAAATAGGAAAGGGGATAAATAGCAACCCTGCCTGGCCCCCCTGTGGAGAGGGAAGTAGCTTGAGGTAACATTGTTGGTGCGAACAGAAGCCACTGGGGACGAGTACAACATCTTAATCCAGGAAAGCAATGATGGGCCAAACCCAAATCTCTCTAGTACTGTAAATAGATATTCCCACTCAACCCGGTCGAAAGCCTTTTCAAGAGAGATGACAATCTCTGGCTGTTGAGTTGAGTAGGCAGAATAAAGTACATTAAATAGCCACCGCATATTATATAAAGATTGCCTTGCCTGAGATAAATCCGGTTTGCAGTTGATCTGTAAAAAGACATCAATGTGAGTTGATGTGTATTTTTTAAAGGCACCACAGGATAGTAGTAGTGTGTCAAGTCACCATGCGCGTTGTGACACAGTACTGTCCGGAAAGCGGATATCTAGCTGGACAGGGCTGTGGTCTGAAATAAAGATGCTGTGATATTGGCTATTAGTTACAAAAGGAATAATTCTATTGTCCAGCAGGAAAAAGTCAATCGTAGAGTATGAGCGGTGGACTGAAAAAAAAAGGAGTACTGTTTAGCAGTGGGATTGCTCCTCCTCCATAGATCAGAGAAATTATAGGATTCTAGAAATGAGTTGCGCCTGATTTTTTACATCATTTTTTACATTACATTGTTGGTCTTCGATCTGGATATGACTAGACTTGGATGCAATGCACAACTGAAATGTCAGCCCAATATCAAATGATGAGAGTTAAGGTTGGGAATAAGAATGATAAGGATGGCTGCCCATCTGGATTTAGCACCAAAGCTGGAGTGAAATATTTGGTCTACCCATCTTCTCTTTAGTTTATCATGGTTGCTGGACCGGAGATGGGTCTCTTGGAGAAAAACAATGTCCGGACTTAAGATGTCAGGCTCTGGCCATAGAGAAGCCTATTTGCTTCTCTATGTAGCTATGGTCAGAGTCTGACAGTGTCGTTCTTTTCTGTTTCTGTGTGGGGTTTGGGTTGGATCCCTAATTAGAGGCAGCTGCAACGCATTGTCTCTAATTAGGGATCCCATATATGTTGAGTCTGTCCTTCACTCGGGTGTGGGTCGTTGTCGTTATAATTCGCAGTCACGGTGAAAGTAAGTGTGTTTTCGTTACGTCTATTAATTAGTGTGTTTTGTTAACGTGACGTTTTTCCTTAGTGTTTTGTTTTTTGTGTTCGTTAGTTCGTCATTCCCTTTTTGTATATACAAAGTATTTATTAACGTAGGTACATAGTATATTAAAAACCATGTCGAACTACTATCCTTGCGCTGCGCTTTGGTCTCTCCACACACACAATCGTGACATAAGATGAGCATACACTCGGCTACGGTTGACCACCTGGCTAATTCCTTTCAAGTTCCAGCTGATAAAGCAAGTTGAGCCTAGAGTAAGTGAATTAGGCATAGTCATAGTAATCAGAAACTAATGTTAGTATGATCACATGGCCAGTGTGCTGAAAGGTCAAAATACCCAGAAGCAACAAAATACCTAGAAGAAAATCCTCTGTTGATTATCCTAACAAGCCAGAACACCGAAAAATGACTGGCAAATGCTTGGCAATTAATACCCGTCCTGCAGTGTTTTCTCGGCTATACAACCTGCAATCCCGTTCCATCCGCCACTAAGTTCCAAGAGGGACCAACCAGTCAAATAGCAAAGAATAATACAAATGGCCCTTTGGGAGTATAAACTTGTATGTATTAAACGTGCTCACAGTATGTTAGTTGGGTGTCCTATTAAGGCATGGAAAGAGAGCTAAGTGGATAGCCTT
Organism: Thymallus thymallus; assembly: GCA_023634145.1. Classification (NCBI taxonomy): domain Eukaryota; kingdom Metazoa; phylum Chordata; class Actinopteri; order Salmoniformes; family Salmonidae; genus Thymallus; species Thymallus thymallus. Next base: position 7,966,288 of record CM042396.1, on the reverse strand, counting down.
AGGTAGCGACTAGACTAATTATTACTGTGCCACCTAGCACCGCAGCTAGATGGTAAAAGCTAATTGTGCCATGTACTGTAAATCAAATATATTGTCCTTATGAGAAAATGTCACCTTATACTGTACATACCATAATTGTTCATAACGTTAAGTTACTGGATGAATAATTATAATTTTTTGACAGCAGGGTGGAGGCACATTTCTAATCAAGATGTTAATTCACTAGTTGGTCCTTGGTCGCGTTAGCACGTTGAAGACTGACTTCAAATAACCAGACAAATACATTTGCAGACTTTTCAGATATTTATTTACGAAAATACTGCAGTGTAAAACAATGTAATACACAGGTGAAAACTGTGATGAAAGGGGAAATAAGAGAAAAAACATAAAGTAAACACCAGTAACATTTGAATGAGGAAATATCCTTGGTAAATTACCCACCACTCTTACGTGTGTATAAGAAAAGCACACAACATCAGTTTTTGGGGTGAGACAGAGGGCTCTGTCTCACTTGAGAGTGGACGGCGCACTGATCGATGGTCCTGTAAAAGTACATCGTCATGTCCCTGACCCACGGGTAGACATTGATCAGCAAGAATGGACACCATCCATGGTACCATGACGTCGTAGACTGCCTCTGCTGGACACAGCGGCTGTTTCTGTAACTCTTGCTGCCGCTTCTTTAAGTCATCCACCCGCTGCATAATGTCAGTGTCCAAAGGATCCTCAGAAGTCTTCCTTTCCAGCCATTGGAGCTGGTTCGGAGAGATGTGGCGGAGGTTGATGGAGTTGCAGGGCGGAGAGCAAGGGTGCACCTGGACGGTGTGTTGGGTGTTGGTGAGAAAGGCCATGAAGGCTATGAATCAGGCTGGGGAGAGAAAGAAAGATGATGAACCAAGGGGCGATTAACCACCTGTAGATGGGCCCACAGGGCTCAGCTGTCACGAGAGGGTGCATGGAGAGACCAATGCGCAGCGCAGGGATAGTAGTTCGACATCTTTATTTGTTAATTACTATATATAATACAAAAACCCAAAATGACGAACTAAAAAACAAACAAAACTCGAACTACGAAACTGACACGAAATAACTAACGTGATAAACAAAGCACACTTACTGTCACCGTGACATGCGAACTATAATCGATAACGACCCACAACCCAGTGTGAAAATCTACAAACCTATGTAGGATCCCTAATTAGAGACGATGCGCTACAGCTGCCTCTAATTAGGGATCCCACACAAACCACCAGCTAGAAACAGAAAGAATAGACCTGTCAGACTCTGACCATGGTTACATAGAGAAGCAAATAGGCTTCTCTATGGCCAGAGCCTGACAGTACCCCCCCCCAAAGGTGCGGACTCCCGGACACCAAAGAACACACACAAATACATGGGGGGGTATTAGGGAGGGAAGATTAGTCTGTCGGTGGAGGTTCTGGCTCCGGCGAAGTGGACAGTTTTCTCCCATGCCCCTTTTTTATAACCGGGCCCGGACTGGGTACCGGTGGGGCAAACGGCTCCGGCCATGGAGCGGGGAAACAACCGGGCCCGGACTGGGCACCGGTGGGGCAAACGGCTCCGGCCATGGAGCTGGGCAATAAACCGGGCCCGGACTGGGCACCGGTGGAGTAAACTGATCCGGCCATGGAGCTGGGCAAGGAACCGGACCCGGACTGGGCACCGGTGGGGTAAACGACTCCGGCCATGGAACGGGGAAAACAACCGGGCCAGGACTGGGCACCGGTGGGGCAAACGGCTCCGGCCATGGAGCGGGGAAAACAACCGGGCCTGGACTGGGCACCGGTGGGGCGGCCTGCTCAGGCTCTGGAGCAGAGCAGACGGCTGAATCCGGACTGGGTACCGGTGGAACGGACTGCTCTGGCACTGGAGCGGAGCAGACGGCTGAACCCGGAATGGGTACCGGTGGAGCGGACTGCTCTGGCACTGGGACGGAGCAGACGGCTGGACCCGGAATGGGTACCGGTGGAGTGGACTGCTCTGGCACTGGAGCGGAGCAGACGGCTGGACCCGGAATGGGCACCGGTGAAGCGGACTGCTCTGGCACTGGAGCGGAGCAGATGGCTGAACCCGGAATGGGTACCGTTGGAGCGGACTGCTCAGGCTCTGGAGCGGAGCAGACGGCGGGAGGTTCCGGGCTGCGGACCTTCGCTGGAGGTTCCGGGCTGCGGACCTTCGCTGGAGGTTCCGGGATGCGGACCTTCGCTATAGGTTCCGGGCTGCGGACCTTCGCTATAGGTTCCGGGCTACGGACCTTCGCTGGGGATTCCGGGCTGCGAACCTTCCCTGGAGGTTGCGGGCTGCTGAGGGCCGGCACAGGAAGAACCGGACTGGGGAGGTGCACCGGATGTCGGGTGCGTGGAGCGGGCACAGGAAGCACCTGGCTAGGCGCACGCACTGGAGGTTGGGTGCGGGGAGCCGGCACGGGTCGTACCGGACTGGGGAGGCGCACCGGAGGTCGGATGCGTGGAGCTGGCACAGGAAGCACCTGGCTAGGCGCACGCACTGGAGGTCGGGTGCGGGGAGCCGGCACGGGTCGTACCGGACTGGGGAGGCGCACCGGATGTCGGATGCGTGGAGCCGGCACTGGAAGCACCTGGCTGGGAGCACGCACTGGAGGTCGGGTGCGGGGAGTAGGGCAGAGGTCCGGACCCGGACTGGACATCGGTGAAGCGGATTGCTCTGGCATGGGAGTGGAGACGACGACCGGACCTGGACTGGGCACCGGTGGAGCAGACAGCTCTGGCATGGGGGTGGAGTAGACGATCGGACCCAGACTGAGCACCGGAGGAGCGGACTGCTCTGGCAGGGAGGTAGAGTAGACAGCCGGACCCGGATTGGGCACCGGTGGAGCGGACTGCTCCGGCCCGGGAGTGGAGTAGACGACCGGAACTGGACTGGACCACTCCGCCATCTCCCTCTCGACCTCTTCCTCTATCTCCCTCAATTCCTCCAGAACCTCTCCAAAATGCACCTCCAAATACTCCTCCTCCACCTTGCTCTGAGCCCCCCATTTATACCTCGGCCTCTCCAAAATCCACGGGGGGGGGGGGGGGTGGTATTGGCTCTTCCTGCCTGTAGCCAGACCACCCCCATAGCCCCCCAAAAAATTACCTTGGGGTTGTTTGCGGGCGTTTCCCCGTCTCGCGCGTTGTGCATAACGCGGCACCTCCTCACTCTCCATCTCTCCCGAGTTACGCTGCTTGGTCTCGTAGTGGTGGGTCGTTCTGTCACGAGAGGGTGCATGGAGAGACCAATGCGCAGTGCCGGGATAGTAGTTTGACATCTATATTTGTTAATTACTATGTACAGTGGGGAGAACAAGTATTTGATACACTGCCGATTTTGCAGGTTTTCCTACTTACAAAGCATGTAGAGGTCTGTAATTTTTATCATAGGTACACTTCAACTGTGAGAGACGGAATCTAAAACAAAAATCCAGAAAATCACATTGTATGATTTTTAAATAATTAATTTGCATTTTATTGCATGACATAAGTATTTGATCACCTACCAACCAGTAAGAATTCCGGCTCTCACAGACCTGTTAGTTTTTCTTTAAGAAGCCCTCCTGTTCTCCACTCATTACCTGTATTAACTACACCTGTTTGAACTTGTTACCTGTATAAAAGACACCTGTCCACACACTCAATCAAACGGACTCCACACACTCAATCAAACAGCTGTGTAAGGACATCAGGGATAAAATTGTAGACCTGCACAAGGCTGGGATGGGCTACAGGACAATAGGCAAGCAGCTTGGTGAGAAGGCAACAACTGTTGGCGCAATTATTAGAAAATGGAAGAAGTTCAAGATGACGGTCAATCTCCCTTGGTCTGGGGCACCATGCAAGATCTCACCTCGTGGGGCATCAATGATCATGAGGAAGGTGAGGGATCAGCCCAGAACTACACGGCAGGACCTGGTCAATGACTTGAAGAGAGCTGGGACCACAGTCTCAAAGAAAACCATTAGTAACACACTGCGCCGTCATGGATTAAAATCCTGCAGCGCACGCAAGGTCCCCCTGCTCAAGCCAGCGCATGTTCAGGCCTGTCTGAAGTTTGCCAATGACCATCTGGATGATCCAGAGGAGGAATGGGAGAAGGTCATGTGGTCTGATGAGACAAAAATAGAGCTTTTTGGTCTAAACTCCACTCGCCGTGTTTGGAGGAAGAAGGATGAGTACAACCCCAAGAACATCATCCCAAGCGTGGAGGTGGAAACATCATTCTTTGGGGATGCTTTTCTGCAAAGGGGACAGGACGACTGCACCATATTGAGGGGAGGATGGTTGGGGCCATGTATCGCGAGATCTTGGCCAACAACCTCCTTCCCTCAGTAAGAGCATTGAAGATGGGTCGTGGCTGGGTCTTCCAGCATGACAATGACCCGAAACACACAGTCAGGGCAACTAAGGAGTGGCTCTGTAAGAAGCATCTCAAGGTCCTGGAGTGGCCTAGCCAGTCTCCAGACCTGAACCCAATAGAAAATCTTTGGAGGGAGCTGAAAGTCCGTATTGCCCAGCGACAGCCCCGAAACCTGAAGGATCTGGATGGAGGAGTGGGCCAAAATCCCTGCTGCAGTGTGTGCAAACCTGGTCAAGAACTACAGGAAACGTATGATCTCTGTAATTGCAAACAAAGGTTTCTCTACCAAATATTAAGTTCTGCTTTTCTGATGTATCAAATACTTATGTCATGCAATAAAATGCAAATTAATTACTTAAAAATCATACAATGTGATTTTCTGGATTTTTGTTTTAGATTCCGTCACTCACAGTTGAAGAGTACCTATGATAAAAATTACAGACTTCTACATGCTTTGTAAGTGGGAAAACCTGCAAAATCTGCAGTGTATCAAATACTTGTTCTCCCCACTGTATAATACAAAACCCCAAAATGACGAACTAACAAACAAACAAAACTCAAACTACGAAACTGACACGAAATAACAAACGTGATAAACAAAGCACACTGTCACCGCGACTTGCGAACTATAATCGATATCGACCCACAACCCAGTGTGAAAATCTACAAACCTATGTAGGATCCCTAATTAGAGACGATGCGCTACAGCTGCCTCTAATTAGGGATCCCACACAAACCACCACCTAGAAACAGAAAGAATAGACCTGTCAGACTCTGACCATGGTTACATAGAGAAGCAAATAGGCTTCTCTATGGCCAGAGCCTGACAGCTCAGTCTCTGGGCTGTCCAAAACACCACTGCCCTCCAACACCTACAAGCAGATGGTGAATACATTAGAATACACTGCACGCAATCTTAAAACATCTTCATGGGCTCCTTTGAGTTGAAATGCTTATTCAAAAGATCTGATTTCATAAACATCTCAATCAAATTAGCACACACACAACACAATGTCTGATTTCAAATGATTGAACTAACGCTGCTAATCATTATTATGACAACACAGGCATTGTACATTTCCCACTCACAATTTCTGATTTCACATATTCTAACTACGTCTGTAAACATAGAATCACAAACACACACACTGTACAAAACGATTCGGCTATGTGACAAGAGTACATACCGTATCTGGCATATTGGTGTCTGTCTGACGATGTTTCACTTGAACAGGAAGCCAATCCAGTTGTCAGACAATCGGTGGGACACACACACACACCGGCAGCAGCCCCACTCCTCATCTCCTTCAACCTTTTCAGATTGCGAACATACTGGTCCCGAATCTTCCTCCATATTTCTTTGATATCAGTACAACCCTCCCTCCAGCTGTTGTCTTTTGCGTGCTTGTCCGAATACAACCGCATCGAAGGGTTGTAAAGGTTCTCGAATTGTCTCACCAGCTCGCCAGCCCGCGTAGCAAATCTCCAAATAAAAGCACAAAAAAGGAAGCTTGCAAGTAGTAGAAGTGAAGTAACCGAAAGTCCATCTCTTCCATGTTTATGCCTTAAGGGATACAAGAACATATGTGATAGACAGGGGTATTTGTATTTGTATTTATTGTGGATCCCCATTCCTGGGGTCCAGCAAAATGAAGGCAGTTCATTCAATTTATAAAACATTACAATACATTCACAGATGTCACAATACACTGTGCCCTCAGGCCCCTACTCCAACGCTATCACATACAGTGAGGAGAACAAGTATTTGATACACTGCCGATTTTGCAGGTTTTCCTACTTACAAAGCATGTAGAGGTCTGTAATTTTTATCATATGTACACTTCAACTGTGAGAGACGGAATCTAAAACAAAAATCCAGAAAATCACATTGTATGATTTTTAAATAATTAATTTGCATTTTATTGCATTACATAAGTATTTGATCACCTACCAACCAGTAAGAATTCCGGCTCTCACAGACCTGTAGTTTTTCTTTAAGAAGCCCTCCTGTTATCCACTCATTACCTGTATTAACTGCACCTGTTTGAACTCGTTACCTGTATAAAGGACACCTGTCCACACACTCAATCAAACAGACTCCAACCTCTCCACAATGGCCAAGACCAGAGAGCTGTGTAAGGACATCAGGGATAAAATTGTAGACCTGCACAAGGCTGGGATGGGCTACAGGACAATAGCCAAGCAGCTTGGTGAGAAGGCAACAACTGTTGGCGCAATTATTAGAAAATGGAAGAAGTTCAAGATGACGGTCAATCTCCCTCGGTCTGGGGCACCATGCAAGATCTCACCTCGTGGGGCATCAATGATCATGAGGAAGGTGAGGGATCAGCCCAGAACTACACGGCAGGACCTGGTCAATGACCTGAAGAGAGCTGGGACCACAGTCTCAAAGAAAACCATTAGTAACACACTACGCCGTCATGGATTAAAATCCTGCAGCGCACACAAGGTCCCCCTGCTCAAGCCAGCGCATGTCCAGACCTTTTTGGTCTAAACTCCACTCGCCGTGTTTGGAGGAAGAAGAAGGATGAGTACAACCCCAAGAACACCAACCCAACCGTGAAGCATGGAGGTGGAAACATCATTCTTTGGGGATGCTTTTCTGCAAAGGGGACAGGACGACTGCACCGTATTGAGGGGAGGATGGATGGGGCCATGTATCGCGAGATCTTGGCCAACAATCTCCTTCCCTCAGTAAGAGCATTGAAGATGGGTCATGGCTGGGTCTTCCAGCATGACAATGACCTGAAACACACAGCCAGGGCAACTAAAGAGTGGCTCCGTAAGAAGCATCTCAAGGTCCTGGAGTGGCCTAGCCAGTCTCCAGACCTGAACCCAATAGAAAATCTTTGGAGGGAGCTGAAAGTCCGTATTGCCCAGCGACAGCCCCGAAACCTGAAGGATCTGTATGGAGGAGTGGGCCAAAATCCCTGCTGCAGTGTGTGCAAACCTGGTCAAGAACTACAGGAAACGTATGATCTCTGTAATTGCAAACAAAGGTTTCTGTACCAAATATTAAGTTCTACTTTTCTGATGTATCAAATACTTATGTCATGCAATAAAATGCAAATAAATTACTTAAAAATCATACAATGTGATTTTCTGTATTTTTGTTTTAGATTCCGTCACTCACAGTTGAAGAGTACCTATGATAAAAATTACAGACTTCTACATGCTTTGTAAGTGGGAAAACCTGCAAAATCGGCAGTGTATCAAATACTTCCCCACTGTATGTACAGTACAAAATCCATGTGTACGTTTGTGTATAGTGCGTATTTTATCGTGGGTGTATGCATGGGTCTGTGCCTATGTTTATGTTGCTTCACAGTCCCTGCTGTTCCATAAAGTGTATTTTTATCTGTTTTTAAAATCTAATTTTACTGCTTGCATAAGTTACTTGAAGTGGAATAGAGTTCCATGTAGTCATTGCTCTATGTAGTACTTTACGCCTCCCATAGTCTGTTCTGGACTTGGGGACTGTGAAGAGACCTCTTGTGGGGTATGCGTGGGTATACGAGCTGTGCGCCAGTAGTCCAAACAGAGAGCTCAGTGCATTCAAGTAGTGAAGAAGTCCATCTCTCCTCCACTTTGAGCCAGGAGAGATTGACATGCATCTTATTAATATTCACTCTCTGTGTACATCCAAGGACCAGCTGTGCTGCCCTGTTCTGAGTCAATTGCAATTTTCCTAAATCTTTTTTTGGGGCACCTGACCACACAACTGAACAGTATTCCAGGTGCGACAAAATTAGAGCCTGTAGGACCTGCCTTGATGACAGTGCTGTTAAGAAGGTAGAGCTGCGCTTTATTATGGACATACTTCTCCCCATCTTAGCTATTGTTGTATCAGTATGTTTTGGCAATGACCGTTTACAATCCAAGGTTACTCTGAGCAGTTTAGTCACCTCAACTTGCTTAATTTCCACATTATTTATTACAAGATTTAGTTGAGGTTTAGGGTTTAGTGAATGATTTGTCCCAAATACAATGCTTTTAGTTTTAGAAATATTCAGGACTAACCTATTCCTTGCCACCCACTCTGAAACGAACTGCAACGCTTTGTTAAGTGTTGCAGTCATTTCATTTGCTGTAGTAGCTGGCATGTATAGAGTTGAGTCAACCGCATACATTGACACTCTGGCTTTACTCAAAGACAGTGGCTTGTTATTAGTAAATATTGAAAAAAGTAATGGGCCTAGACAGCTGCCCTGGGGAATTCCTGATTCTACCTGAATTATTTTGGAGAGGCTTCCATTAAAGAACACCCTCTGTGTTCTGTTAGACAGGTAACTCTTTATCCACAATAACCCATAACAGATAAGTTTTCCCAGCAGCAGACTATGATTGATAATGTCAAAAGCCACACTGATGTCTAAAAAAACAGCCCCCACAATCTTTTTATCATCAATTTCTCTAAGCCAGGTATTCCCAAACTGGGATATGCATACTAATGCCGTCGGAGGTACGCCAAAGAAAAATGTGATAAACATTAAAAAATATATATATATATATTTTAATAAAAAAACAAAAAAAAAACATGTCTTCACATTTTCAAACAGTCCATTTAGATTTTTCTCGCCTGAGTAGCCTCGTTTCACTGCCAAAAATAAAATTAAACCATCTAGTGTTCAGCGAAAAAAACAACACAATCTCAAATCTGGTAGCCTAGTCAAATAATGAACTTGCAATCCTATTAACCGTTACTCTCTTGCGGGAATTCCACTAACGGTCCGTATGTAGCTGCTGCTCATTCCGTTTGCTCGAAAGTGGATCAATGGTTTATAAAAGTAAGGCCTGCGTCCATAGAGACACATATCAGCTCTATTGGTAGTACTTCTACTACCAGCAGTACTACACCTGCTGTCGACGACACAAGTTTTTCTGCTTCCACTAGCACATCCAATGGTAGCATCACTAATTCTACATTTGTTGTTAGCCCAGCTAGCATGGACACTGACAGTTGTGAATCTGATGCAGCCGAAGAGCTACCGAAGAGCTACTCGATGAAACCTTCACTCTTGCGCAGACATTTAGAAACAAAACATGCCATTTTGAAGAATAGCCACAGGAGTTTTTGGAGCGAGAATTAAGACAACTTTAGAGTAGAAAGACATGTATAAAACAACAGATACCATTAATAAGAAGGGTCTAGAAGCGTCTTATATGGTGAGCTACCGAGTGGCTAGGACAGGCAAGCCCCATACTATTTAACAATACCCACGAGCCGGGTTGTGACAAAAACTCACACTCATTCTTATGTTTAATAAATGTATCGTATAGTGTGTGTGTGGCACGCTTACAATGATGGCAAAAAACAACATTTGAGAGTGCGCTGACCCTGGTGCTAGAGGGGGTACGCAGCTGGAGGTTGAATGTTTGAAATGGTATGGGACTATCAAAAGTTTGGGAACCACTGCTCTAAGTCAATCATCAGTAATTTGTAAAGTGCTGTGCTTGTTGAATGTACTTCCCTATAAGCATGCTGAAAGTTTGTTGTCTACAGTTGTTTACTGTAAAATAGCATTGTATCTGGTCAAACACCATTTTTTCCAAAAGTTGACTAAGGGTTGGTATTTTTGATTCAGTAAAGACGGCTTTACTATTCTTAGGTAGCGGAATGACTTTTGCTTCCCTCTAAGCCTGGGGGCACACACATTCTAGTAGGCTGAAATTTAAAATATGGCAAATAAGAGTGGCAATATCGTCCGATACTATCCTCAGTAATTTTCCATCCAAGTTGTCAGACCCCGGGGGCTTGTCATTGTTGATAGACAACAACAACTCTTTCACCTTTTCCATACTCACTTTCCATACTCTTTCATAATTTGGTCAGATATACTTGGATGTGTAGTGTCAGCTTTTGTTGCTACCATGTCATGCCTAAATTTGCTAATCTTGCCAATCTGATTCAATTAATGATGGAGCTGAGTTTGCCTTTTTTCCTAAAATGTTATTGAAGGTTTTACGAAGCTTTCATTCTTTGTCATTTACCTTTGTTTCATAGTGTAGTTTCTTCTTCTTTTTATTCAGTTTAGTCACATGGTTTCTTAATTTGCAATCTCAATTTCCAGACTTATTTGCCATTCCTTTTGCCTCATCCCTCTCAACCATAGCATTTTTTAATTCCTCATCAATACAAGAGGATTTAATCGTTTTTACAGTAATTTTCTTAATGGGTGCATGCTTATTAGTAACTGGAATGTGTGTTAAGTGCAGTGTCTGTTTGCTCCTCATTACACACCACGGACCAACACATATTCTTTGCTTCAACAACATAGGAATCACTACAAAACCTATTGTATGACCTCTTATACACAATATTAGGCCCAGTCTTTGGAACTTTGGTTCTTAGATATGGCTACTATATTGTGATCGCTACATTCAATGGATTTGGATACTGTTTTCAAACAAATCTCTGCAGCATTATTAAAGATATGATCAATACATGTTGATGATTTCATTCCTGTACTTTTTGTAACTACCCAGGTATGTTGATTGATAACCTGAACCAGGTTGCAGGCACTAGTTACAGTTTGAAGCTTTCTCTTGTTTGGGCAGCCTGATGAAATCCAATCAATATTTAAATCACCCAGAAAGTATACCTCTCTATTGACATCACATACATTATCAAGCATTTCACACATGTTATCCAGATACTGACGGTTAGCACTTGATGGTCTACAGCAGCTTCCCACCAGAATGAGCTTTAGGTGAGGCAGGTGAACCTATAGCCATATTTCTTCAACAGTATTTAACATAAGATCTTCTAAATCTTAAATAGCAACACTTCCACCATTGGCATTACTATCTTTTCTGTAAGTGTTATAACCTTGTTTTGGTACCACTGTATCATCGAATGTATTTAAGTATCTAAGTGAGTTTCAGAGATCGTCAAAATATGAATGTCATCTCTTACAAGTTGACCTTGTTTCTTAAGCTATATACTGTATGTTAACGTGGGCTATTTTGAGCACTTTTCTTCTACATTTAAATTTTAGTCATTTAGCAGATCCTCGTATGCAGAGCAACTTACAGTTAGTCAGTGCATACATGTTCATACTTTTTTCATACTTACTTGTTTTTATTGCTTTAATGGGAAGCTTAGCAGCAGTAGATGTGCTCATGTTCTTTATGTTAGTGCAGGATGAGCTGCACACAGTGCAGGGTGAGCTGGCTCAGTGCTAACAGTATAAATCTGGTTCATAGGCACATGATTACTACCTACAAAATTGTCAACAAATGTTACACCCATTGAGCTGCAATAAACACATAGCCAGTTGTGAAGAGAAAGAATCTTGCTAAAGCGTTCAATGCCACGATTCATAGAGGGCACAGGGCTGGACTTCCGTTGCAAAACTCACTCAATACTGCCCCTCAGTCTTCAATGATACGTATGGGACAAGACTGTAACTACCAAGTGGATATCATGAAATTGGGGAGAAAAAGGGGTAAAACGTTTTTAAAAACATATAATTTTTGTCGAATAATGGAGCGTATATGTGACCAAAAAGACATTGTAACACCGCGCTACGCTTTGTCGGCCCTGTTTGCATATTCTGTGTCAACCCCTGTAGCTAGTGGAGCACTGAGCAGTCAGCCCATGTGGTAGGATATGAAAGGTGTTGATGACTGTTTCCTTTGTTAACCTTTATTTAACTAGGCATGTCAGTTAAGAACAAATTCTTATATACAATGACAGCCTACACTGGCCAAACTCAGACAACACTGGGCCAATTGTGCACCACCCTATGAGACTCCCAATCACAGCTGGTTGTGATACAGTCAGGATTTGAACCAAGTTATCTGTAGTGACACCTCTAGCACTGAGATGCAGAGTCTTAGACCACTGTACCACTTGGGAGCCCAAGTGCGTTTATGAGAGGTGTTGATAACTACTTCTTCGGGTTAATGATTTGTTACATTGTTACATTGTTTCCCTTTTGGTGTAGATTTATTGTGGTGTACAGTTTGGGGTTGTTGTATTGAGTGGCTGGTGAATGAATGAATAGTATGGACTGTTTGGGCAACTTTCTGTTGTGCCTCAATATGCAGAAAAAATGAGCATTAATAAGGAATATAAGCTGTCTTCAATTAACCAAACTGGAACAACTTTTAAAGTTTGTTTTGTGATGGAAGAATGAGGTACACACTGGTGTGAACAGCTTATTCCAGAATTGACACAATCACCACAATCATTTGAAATTGTCATTGTTATTTTCCGATGGAATCTATGTAAAAAAGCAAGACAAGCAAGATGTTTATTTGACAAATGTTTATAATTTACCGTTATGTTCCAGTGTTTGTAGATTTGCAATCAGTGATGTCCAGCCAGCCTGGGCAACAACATCCCTTCTATTTTCAGTTTAACCTTCAGTTAGCTTGTAGGCATCAATGCTTGTGATAGTCAATCTCCATTATCAGTTACAAGAACTCACTTCTGTTTGTTGTTATTGAATAAAGCAGATAATTATCTCACTAGTCTGCTCATGATAGAACACGGAATGCAAGTAAAAAAATCTAAAACATAAGCAGGATTGAATTATTTATCGTTGTTGATGCTGCTCTTTAATTATTTGTATTCATACTTTTACTGTCAATGGTAAAGATGTCTTTTCAAATTCTGTAAAAACACTCTTAGTACTGTACCATTGTCAGTGCAACACTGGGAACAGTACAATATCAGGGACGTAGATTAGTCTTTTATTGATGAGGTTTTCTGCACACAAAAGGGAGGTGGATTTTACTCAAAGAAGGTCAGGAAAAGAACAAAATCACAGTGTGTTCTAGTGTATTGTAAATGTAAATTGTTTGATTCAGAGAAGTATGAAGTTGATTTTGTACAGTAATTCTCTTCAATTAATTCCTGGTTGTAATTTGAATAATCAGTGAACTTCAGAAAGGATTAGACTCTGTGGAGACTAGAGAGAGAGCGAGAGAGCGAGAGAATGATAGAGATAGCATCCAGAGAGAGAGAGAACTTCAGAATTAACTAATCCGTAGAAAGACTCCATGGATGGTGAATTGATTTGGGTCCCTACCTAAACAGATTATGTATCTTAAATGTAAGGCCTGGCTCTCAGTTTTGGCGGATTATGGAATTTTCTTTCTCGTAGACGGGTAAATACTGTCAAAGCCTCGGGCACAGGTTTATCAAATTCTCTCCCATCTGAGCCCCCCGAACTTGAGAAAAGACACATTATGTTCTTATGCCGTGACTTTGAAATATTCCATCAGGTATTTGCTTTCACTGAATGAACCACCTACAACAGCATTTCGAAGCATGCTCACAATCTACGTTTCAACCACTTTGCCCTCAGAAAATAATAGCATACTATTTTTGTCTGATGCAAGTCAAAAACGGCAAGTGTCATAAGAGCTTAAGCAAAGCAAGGAAAAACTATCATAATTTATATTTAACCTATTGACAGTAGAATGGCCAGTTGAGAAATGATGGACGGCAATATTTATTAGTATTAAACAAGCTTTTCTGTTTAATTAAAACGTCAGTATTTCCATGGCTGGTTCAACAGAGATACACTCAGAAGTTTAAAGTGGAAAATCACTAATGGCAGAATAAATCTGTAAAGAAAACAAGTGATAACATAAGTTTCCTGCAAACATGAGACAGCAACTTTATACTTGAATACTTGAGAAATGCTTTAATAAGAGCATATTTTGGGTTCAAAGCTGGGAAGCAGACGATACACAACCAGTGCCTGCAGTAAGGCTTACACATTACAATATGGCTGACCTGTGTACCCAGACAACACTGTGTTGTTGCTCCATTCCCCCCAGATACCCGCTGTTTTGAGTTAGTTTTGAGTTAATTTACCTCAACTTGATTTCATTATCCCAAAAAAATTATACTGGAAGTGAAATACTGCAATTTAGAGAGAGAGAGAGAGAGAGAGAGAGAGAGTGAGAGAGAGTGTGAGAGAGAGAGAGAGAGAGAGAGAGAGAGAGAGATATTGTCTGGGTCTGACGAAGAAAGTGAAGATGAAAAACCGCAAGGAAAGAGACAGGTCCGATAAACACAGATTGATTGATGTGAGGCAGCCAGGCCAGCCACCAAGGAATCAACAGATTGACTGTTGGGAATAGATCAAAATCTCTAGATCTCTTCAAACAGTGGAACGGAAGGCAAAGTCAAGGACAAACCCAGGTCAACGGCTCTCCCCTCTCCTTACCTCTCTGAGTGTTAACACTACCAGTGTCCCTCTAGTGCAGGGTTTAGGCTTTATTTTGTTGTCTCACTAAGACACTAAGACATTAAATACAAGAGGCAACAGCAGCACTAAAGGAGGTATTGTTGCGATGCTCCTCTCTCCCAGTTAAAATGGGGGAGATTAGCGAAAAGACATTCATTACTCTAGGGGATTTGAACCCTATTCATGGCTCAGTGCTGTGTAATCAGTCCTCCTAATCTCATTTAAAGACTGGAATAAACAACCAGTCTTCATGATGAGGAAGAAAGCCCAGAGATGCACATGGGTAGAATTATGGTAATGTGGGAACAGAACAAGCATCTTTAATACACTAATAACTCTTTATGTATGCGAGAAGAAGATGGTTCCAACGAAAATGGGGGAAGACGAAACACAATCACGTACGTGAAGACAGTGAAACGAGAACTCAAATTCACATTCTGACTTTTCAACATCAATCTGGGGGAGAGACCAGAGAGAGAGAATAAGAGAGAAACTGATATAGAGAGAGGCCAGTGATAGAGAGAGCTGTTGGTCACGGCACTGAGATTAGTCACACAATGCAGCATGGCACCGCACAGCGCAGCGCGGTGGATCGGATGCCCTTATCCCCAGCCAAGGTGCCACAGCTGTGTGTTTGATGTGCACTGTTGTGTTATGCTCTCTCTCTCTCTCTCTCTCTCTCTCTCTCTCTCTCTCTCTCTCTCTCTCTCTCTCTCTCTCTCTCTCTCTGTGTGCAGGGGTTTCCATCTGCTAACTTGTATCACCATTTCACAGCCGTCAAGCTACGGGTGTGTTTGTTAATCACCTTCAACAGAAAATAACAGCATTATGAACAGTACAGTCCTCTCCAGGAGGAACAAAAGTGTTGAGAAATTTCCAGTAATACTCTATTCTGCAAGTCGGTATTAACGATTTCCGCACCAAGGAAGGCTACATTTTCATGTTACTTAAGAGTACTTTTGGATTATATTGTATTCTAAGGCTAGTGTGCATGTCTTGCTTGTCTGTGTCATCAATCAATTGCATGTTCTTAAATCACTTCAACCATGTGAATGGGAGTTAGCATTCTAGCTAATTACTTCTGCATCCAAAATTAGTATTTTGCAAGGACCGCAAGCATATATAGTCATGGCGGTTGCTTAAGCAATAATCAAAACAACATAGGGTTAATTACAACCAATGTTCCCTCTCACCTCTGACTGCAACGCAGAAGAAATATGATCTACAGTTTCCCCTTTAGTTAACACTATCAACGTTTCACTCTACTGTTGTAATTGTTATTGAATCAATGCAATATTAGCCACTTTCAATGTAATACACCGAAAGAAAACAAACTATGCATGATTTAGTATGCAAACTCTCCGTGCAAGAGATTTTCTTCTAGGCAGAGCGTATTGGAGTAGGATTCTATTGTATTGACAGGCATGACTGTATGACTGTATTCTACACAGACCGGTGCGTCATAACCAATCAGAGCTGCAGTAGGCCTATATGCAAATAAACATAGCCATATATGGATCTGTGCCTTTCACTTTGAACTAGACTGTGTTTAGGCAACAGTATGAGCGGTCGAGAGTAGATGCGCTTGTTTGGAAATCAAAATGAGCGTTCATATTCTTTGCTAGTTAGTGAGTTATTATCCCTGTTATAGCTAATTTCTAGTAAACAATGGGGGAGGGGTTGCTTCATTTCTAGTCATAGTATATATATCTTTTTTTTGGGGGGGGGGTACTTTTTACCCTTTTTCTCCCATCATATACTTTGCACACGAACCGCCACCCGTTTGGAGTAAAAAATCATGAATGTATTTACGTGGGATGCCGCCGTGTAGCTCTCGGAACCAGGCCACCCTGGAAAGGGAGTTGGTTGGGTCTTCTTGCAGCTGGCTCTTAAGGCTCTCATTGTCCAACAGTTACAACAAGTCTTCTACTGTTGTGGTCCTCTGTGGTTGACTGATGTCCGGTGACTTACCATTTAGTCCTAAACAGAACAACAGAATGGATTTTCCTTTCACTCGTTCTGGAAGATTGCTCCTTTGAAGGCTAATCATCCGTACTAGTGATTATCCGGAAGGTGACTTTATCATATCTACCTCGTGTTGAGATTCAGGGTTCGAACCACTTTAGATGTGAGCTGCAGATCGCCGTCTTCCTGTACTGATATGTTAATTCTTAACCAATCCTTTTATTCACTCTGTTCAAAGAACCGGTTCCGTCAGGCTGACACGCTCTCTGACCTCACTTGGGGCGTGGCTACTTACCGTGCAAAGTTTATAGATAGCAGTTATCTTATGATTCCTAAAATCACATTCTTATCTTAACAAAAATACTTTCATAATTTTTTATATTATATACACAACATATTAGATGAAAACTTGACAGATTCAAGTTGCAGTATTTCCTTTATAGCATTTTTAATGACATCACAAAATAATAACCCAATCGACATTCTTTTTCAATAGACCTTCTCTGACCATTCCCCCCGTTCTTATGTTAGAGATATTGTTCCAGTATTCACTTTTTGAAAGTGTTAGAGTTTCAGCGGAAAAACGTCTGTGTAACAAAGGCACATTCCTATGTGAATAGGGAGAGGGATAGAGAGTCTTCTTCTACTTTAATTTACGACAGGGTGCAAGCTGTAAAAAAAAAAACTGTTCCCTCCTCCCCTCTGCGGGTGAGATGGGGTCTGGTGGAAGTTTATTCATTGCAAACCTGATCTGACCCATTTGGATAACACCGGGACATGTTATGGGATGCGTTTTTCTCCATTGTTTTTGATGGTGGGCCACTCTGGTACGCGTACATTATGATCAAATAGCCACAGTAGCCTACTTGGCCACTGTTAAAACTGTAACTTTAAGCAGGTACAGTCTCAGTGTTCACAGTAAACGCACACCGGAAGTTGCACAGCATTTTCACAAAGTTCAAGTTTGCGCTCAGCAGACCAGAGATTTGCTCAGTGGCGATTTGTTTTCAGGGAACATTGATTACAAAGGTTTAGGGGACTATATACTTCTTCGTGACGTGAATTCACACTCTGAGAATTGGGGGAGTGAAGAAAATTTCCCCATTCGCCTTTACCAAGAGGTACTATGAATGTTGATCACTGAACTTTAGTTTAATTAGACTTCATTAGCAAAAAGATGCCTGTCAGCTATAACCTTTTCCAGTAATTAACGCCTGCGTCCCAAATGGCACCCTATTCCCTACATGGTGTTCACTACCTTTGATCAGAGCCCTATGGCCCAATCAAAAGTAGTGCAGTGCACTACTTTGTATTTGTATTTATTATGGATCCCCATTAGCAGCAGCTACTCTTCCTTGGGTCCAACAAAATTAAGGCAGTTACATACAATTAAAAAAAACATCTAACATATTTCACAACAACATTGTGTGCCTTCAGGCCACAACTCTACTACCACATATCCACAACACAAAATCCATTTGAACGTGTGTGTATAGTGCATATGTGTGTGTGTGTGCATGTGTGTGTCTGTGCCTGTTTGTGTATCTCTTCACAGTCCCTGTTGTTCCATAATGTGTATTTTCATCTGTTTTTTTAAATCTGATTTTGCTGCTTGCATGAGTTACTTGATGTGGAATAGAGTACTCTATGTAGTACTGTACGCCTCCCATAGTCTGTTCTGGACTTGAGGACTGTGAAGAGACCTCTGGTGGCATGTCTTGTGGGGTATGCATGTGTGTCTGAGCTGTGTGCTACATTTTTAAACAGACAGCTCGGTGCATTCAGTGTCAATACTTCTCACAAATACAAGAAGTGATGAAGTTAATCTCTCCTCTACTTTGAGCCAGGAGAGATTGACATGCATATTATTAATGTTAGCTCTCCTTGTACATTTAAGGGCCAGCCGGGCTGCCCTGTTCTGGGCCAAATTTAATTTCCGTAAGTCCCTCTTTGTGGCACCTGACCACACGACTGGACAGTAGTCCAGGTGCAACAAAAATAGGGACTGTAGGACCTGCCTTGTTGATAGCGTTGTTAAGAAGGCAGAGCAGCACTTTATTATGGACAGACAACTCCCCATCTTAGCTACAGTTGTATCAATATGTTTTGACTATGACAGTTTACAATCCAGGGTTACTCCAAGCAGTTTAGTCTCCTCAACCTTCTCAATTTCCACATTATTCATTACAAGATTTAGTTGAGATTTAGGGTTTAGTGAATGCTTTGTCCCAAATACAATGCTTTAAGTTTGTGAAATATTTAGGACTACCTTATTTCTTGCCACCCATTCTGAAACTGACTGCAATGTTAAACATTATTTCCATTATGAATACCTGCCATGAACACAACAGTATCATTGACTTGAATCGGAAGTATAATACAGCATCCACCAATGCTAGAATAAGCTAATATTTCTATTTGAATGACTGTCTTGTATAGCTGAAACCATAGCTTCCCACTCTGGAAACGCCATAGCACTAAGGGCGGGGACCAGTTCAGGTCCAGGGACCGGAGGTTGAGAAACCCTTTAGACCACATTGACTTCCATTGAAGTCTCAGGTGGTGCTGGGCCAAGCAAGCTACGGTCACGTGCTGAGTGGATCACCAGATTAGAAAACCAGGAGCCAGGCAGCAGCAGTGTGTGTGTGTGTGTGTGACATAGAGGCAGTGCAGTGGCTGAGGCTCAGGGAAGATTTCCATGCCTCTCTCTCCTGTCACATTCAATTACCTCACCTCTAATTAGGGGACCTGCGGAGGGCCCCGGCTCTGTGATACGGCCCCATACTGTACTATGGAGCCAGCTTATAGTGTGCACTGGCGCTATCACCATGCAAACACACACCTCTTACATCGCAGGCTGGAGACAAATCCAACCATGAAATTAGCAGTCAGTCAGCTCATGCCTGCATATTCTATTGTATATTTTATTTTGTAGTTTAGTGTGTGTGTGTGTGTATTTTCTCTGGCTCCTCTGATTCAGTCAGTGTTTGAGAGAAAGTGATGTTGAGGTAGGTGAGATGAAATGCAGTTTTTGTAAATCTGTATTGTCCGTATTTAGTATCACACTCAGACAACCATAGATTAATATTTTTTTCTCCATTGCAACACAATCCACCCAATCAATCAATCAATCAATCAACCAATCAATAAAATGCTATTTGTCACATACTACATAAACAACAGGTGTAGACCAACAACACAGAGAGAAACAACGAGAAATAGTAGAAAAATAATAACACAAGGAATAAACAAACAATGAGTAACGATGACTTGGCTATATACACAGGGTACAGGGGTATGAGGTAATTGAGGTAGATATGTACATATAGGTAGGGATAAAGTGACTAGGCAACAGGATAGATAATAAACAGTAGCAGCAGCATATGTGTAGATAGTTAAATATTTAACCAGTAGCCACCCGGACTAACAATTTTATGGATTCAGGGTAGAAGCTGTTCAGGGTCCTGTTGGACCTAGACTTGGTGCATCGGTACCGCTTGCCGTGCGGTAACAGAGAGAACAGTCTATGACTTGGGTGACTGGAGTCTTCGACAATTTTTTGGCCTTTCCTCTGACACCGCCTGATATAGAGTTCCTGGATTGCAGGAAGCTCGGCCCTAGTGATGTACTGGGCCGTATTCACTACCCTCTGTAGCACCTTGAAGTTGGAGCCAGTCAAGATGCTCTCAATATAACTTTTGGAGGATCTGAGGGCCCATGACAAATCTTGTGCTTGGCCCTCAGTTTCCTATAATCCATGATCAGCTCCTTTGTCTTGCTGAAGTTGAGGGAGAGTTTGTTGTCCTGGCACCACACTGGCAGGTTACTGACCTCCTCCCTATAGGCTGTCCCATTGTCATCAGTGATCAAGCCAACCACCGTTGTGTTGTCAGCAAACTTAATGATAGTGTTGGAGTTTTGTGCGTCCACGCAGTCGTGGTTGAACAGGGAGTACAGGAGGGGACTAGGGTTGAATATTTTCCCGGTATTTTACAAAATGTTCCATACCGAGAATAAATTACTTTTCTCCTGGGTAACCTGGTATTTCTCGCAAAAACTGGAAATGCCCTTCAAAAGCATTATAAAGCATATAAATGTCTGGATTTGATTAGAGCTTTGATCAGAATGAACATTAACCAACAATGCAGTTCAAGAAAGAGTTAAGAAAATAATTATTTAATATTTAAGTAAAAAGTAACACAATAAAATAACAATAACGAGGCTATGTATATAGAGGGGGTACCGGTACTGAGTAAATGTGTGGGGGTACAGGTTAGTTGAGGTAATTTCTACACACTACCGTTCAAAAGTTTAATGTCACTTAGACATTTCCTTGTTTTTGAAAGAAAAGCAAATTTTTTGTCCATTAAAATAACATCACATTTTTCAGAAATACAGTGTAGACATTGTCAATGTTGTAAATGACTTATGGCTGTTTCTTTGCAACTCTTTATTTTTTTTTTTATTTCACCTTTATTTAACCAGGTAGGTCAGTTGAGAACAAGTTCTCATTTGCAACTGCGACCTGGCCAAGACAAAGCAAAGCAGTGCGACAAAAAAAAAAAAAACAAAAAAAAAAACAACAACACAGAGTTACACATTAAACAAACAGTCAAAAACACAATAGAAAATCTATAAACAGAGTGCAAAATGTAGTGCAAAAATGCAGTAAGGTTGGGAGGTAGGACAATAAATAGACTATAGAGTAGAAATAAATTACAGAATTATCATCATTAACACAGGAATGAAGGATGTGCAAATTATGATGTGCAAATAGAGATATTGGAGTGCAAGATTAGTGAAAAATAAACAAAAATAAATATGGGGATGAGGTAGTAGTGTGGGCTATATACAGGTGCAGTGATCGATAAGCAGCTTTGACAGCTGATGCTTAAAGTTATTGAGGGAGATAGGAACCTCTAGCTTCAATGATTTTTGCAATTCGTTCCAGTCATTGGCAGCAGCGAACTGGAAGGAATGGCGGCCAAAGGAGGTGTTGGCTTTGGGGGTGACCAGTGAGATATACCTGCTGGAGCGCATGCTACGGGTGGGTGTTGCTATGGTGACCAGTGAGCTGAGATAGGGCGGGGATTTACCTAATAAAGACTTATAGATGACCTGGAGCCAGTGGGTTTGGCGACGAATATATAGTGAAGGCCAGCCAACGAGAGCATACAGGTCGCAGTGGTGGGTAGTGTAAGGGGCTTTGGTGACAAAACGGATGGCACTATGATAGACTACATCCAATTTGCTAAGTAGAGTGTTGGAGGCTAGTTTGTAAATGACATCGCCGAAATCAAGGATCGGTAGGATAGTCAGTTTTACAAGGGCATGTTTGGCAGCATGAGTGAAGGAGGCTCTGTTGCGAAATAGGAAGCCAATTCTGGATTTAATTTTGGATTGGAGATGGTTGATGTGAGTCTGGAAGTTGAGTTTATAGTCTAACCAGATGCCTAGGTATTTGTAGGTGTCCACGTATTCTAATTCGGATCCGTCGAGAGTAGTGATGATAGTCCGGTGGGCGGGTGCTGGCATCGTTCGATAGAAAAGCATGCACTTAGTTTTACTAGCGTTTAAGAGCAGTTGTAGGCCACGGAAGGAGTGTTGTATGGCATTGAAGCTTGATTGAAGGTTAGTAAACACAGTATCCAAAGAGGGGCCAGATGTATACAGAATGGTGTCATCTGCGTAGAGATGGATCAGAGAGTCACCAGCAGCGAGAGCGACATCGTTGATGTATATAGAGAAAAGGGTTGGCCCAAGAATTGAACCCTGTGGCACCCCCATAGAGACTGCCAGAGGATCGGACAATAGGCCCTCCGATTTGACACACTGAACTCTGTCTGCAAAGTAGTTAGAGAACCAAGCAAGGCAGTCACTTGAGAAACCAAGGCTGTTGAGTCTGCCAATAAGAATGCGGTGATTGACAGAGTCGAAAGCCTTGGCCAGGTCGATGAAAACGGCTGCACAGTACTGTCTTTTATCGATGGCGGTTATGATATCGTTCAGTACCTTGAGCGTAGCTGAGGTGCACCCATGACCAGCTCGGAAACCAGATTGCATAGCAGAGAAGGTACGGTGGGATTCGAAGTGGTCAGTTATCTGTTTGTTAACTTGGCTTTCGAAAACTTTAGAAAGGCAGGGCAGGATGGATATTGGTCTATAACAGTTTGGGTCTAGAGTGTCTCCTCCTTTGAAGAGGGGGATGACCGCGGCAGCTTTCCAATCTCTAGGGATCTCAGACGATACGAAAGAGAGGTTGAATAAGCTAGTGATAGGTGTTGCAACAATTTTGGCTGATAATTTCAGAAAGAGAGGGTCCAGATTATCTAGCCCAGCAGATTTGTAGGGGTCCAGACTTAGCAGCTCTTTCAGAACATCAGCTGTCAGGATTTGGGTGAAGGAGAAGCGGGGGGGGCTTGGGCAAGTAGCTGCCGGGGGTGCAGAGCTGTTGACCGGGGTAGGGGTAGTCAGATGGAAAGCATGGCCAGCCGTAGCAAAATGCTTATTGAAATTTTCAATAATCGTGGATTTATCTGTGGTAACAGTGTTTCCGAGCCTCAGTGCAGTGGGCAACTGGGAGGAGGTGCTCTTATTCTCCATGGACTTTACAGTGTCCCAGAACTTTTTGGAGTTAGTACTACAGGAAGCAAATTTCTGTTTGAAAAAGCTGGCCTTTGCTTTTCTAACTGACTGGGTGTACTTGTTCCTGACTTCCCTGAATAGCTGCATATCGCGGGGGCTATTCGATGCTAATGCAGTGCGCCACAGGATGTTTTTGTGTTGGTCTAGTGCAGTCAAGTCTGGGGTGAACCAAGGGCTATATCTATTCTTAGTTCTACGTTTTTTGAAAGGGGCATGCTTATTTAGGATGGTGAGGAAAGCACTTTTAAAGAACAACCAGGCGTCCTCTACTGACGGGATGAGGTCAATATCCTTCCAGGATACCTGGGCCAGATCGAATAGAAAGGCCTGCTCGCAAAAGTGTTTTAGGGAGCGTTTGACAGTGATAAGGGGTGGTCGTTTGGCCGCTGACCCATTGCGAACACAGGCGATGAGGCAGTGATCGCTGAGATCCTGGTTGAAAACAGAGGAGGTGTATTTGGAGGGCAAGTTAGTCAGGATGATATCAATAATGGTACCCATGTTTACGGATTTTGGGTTGTACCTGGTGGGTTCCTTGATAATTTGTGTGAGATTGAGGGCATCTATCTTAGATTGAAAGACAGCCGGGGTGTTAAGCATATCCCAGTTTAAGTCACCTAACAGTACAAACTCTGAAGATAGATGGGGGGCAATCAATTCACATATGGAGTCCAGGGCACAGCTGGGGGCTGAGGGGGGTCTGTAGCAGGCGGCAACAGTGAGAGACTTATTTCTGGATAGGTGGATTTTTAAAAGTAGAAGCTCAAACTGTTTGGCCACAGACCTGGACAGTATGACAGAACTCTGCAGGTTATCTCTGCAGTAGATTGCAACTCCACCTCCTTTGGCAGTTCTATCTTGACGGGAAATGTTGTAGTTGGGGATGGAAATTTCCGAATTTTTGGTGGCCTTCCTAAGCCAGGATTCAGACACAGCTAGGACATCCGGGTTGGCGGAGTGTGCTAATGCTGTGAATAAATCAAACTTAGGGAGGAGGCTTCTAATGTTAACATGCATGAAACCAAGGCTTTTACGGTTAGAACTCTGCCTAGAAGGCCAGCATCCCGGAGTCGCCTCTTCACAGTTGACGTTGAAACTGGTGTTTTGCGGATACTATTTAATGAAGCTGCCAGTTGAGGACTTGTGAGGAGTCTGTTTCTCAAACTAGATACTTTAATGTACTATTCTGGTTAGAACCAGTTTGCGTTGTTCTGTGAAAGGAGTAGTACAGAGCGTACATGATCTTCAGTTTTTTGGCAATTTCTCGCATGGAATAGCCTTCATTTTTCAGAACAAGAACAGACTGACGAGTTTCAGAAGAAAGTTATTTGTTTCTGGCCATTTTGAGCCTGTAATCAAACCCACAAATGTGATGCTGCAGATAGTCTAAAGAAGGCCAGTATTATTGCTTCTTTAATCAGCACAACAGTTTTCAGCTATGATAACATAATTGCAAAAGGGTTTTCTAATGATCAATTAGCCTTTTAAAATGATAAAGTTGGATTAGCTAACACAACGTGCCATTGGAACACAGGAGTGATGGTTGCTGATAATGGGCCTCTGTACGCCTATGTAAATATTCCATAAAAAATCTGAAGTTTCCAGCTACAATAGTAATTTACAACATTGCCTACACTGTATTTCTGATCAATTTGCTGTTATTTTAACGGACAAAAAATTAGCTTTTCTTTCGAAAACAAGGAAATTTGTAAGTGACCCCAAACTTTTGAACGGTAGTGCAGGTAGGGACAAATTGACTATGGGTAGAAGCAGTGTAAAAACAAATTAAGGGGGGTCATTTGATTAATTGTTCAGCAGTCTTATGGCTTGGGGGTAGAAGCTGTTAAGAAGCCTTTTGGTCCTAGACTTGGCGCTCTGCTACCGCTTGCTGTGCGGCAGCAGAGAGAACGGTCTATGACTTGGGTGACTGAAGTCTTTGACAATTTTTTGGGCTTTCCTCTGACACCGCCTAGTATATAAGTCCTGAATGGCAGAAAGCTTGGCCCCAGTGATGTACTGGGTCGTACGCACTACCCTCTGTAGTGCCTTATGGTCAGATGCCAAGCAGTTGCCATACCAGGCGGTGATGCAACCGCTCAGGATGCTCTCAATGGTGCAGCTGTAGAACGTTTTGAGGATCTGGGGACCCATGGCAAGTTTTTTCAGTCTCCTGAGGGGGAAAGGTGGGAGTGCTACGGGCAGTAATCATTTAGGAAGGTTACCTTTACTTCCTTGGGCACAGGGACTACTTGACAAAGGTTTTTTTTTTATGAGTCCGACGCACACAATATATTGCTTTCTCCGGAATGGGCCCAAACCCTGCTTATTACAATTATCTGTAACGTCCCTCAGTCGAGCAGTGAATTTCAAACACAGATTCTACCACAAAGACCAAGGAGGTTTTCCAATGCTTTGCAAAAAAGGGCACCTAAAACTAAAAACACACATTGAATATCCCTTTGAGCATGGTGAAGTTATTAATTACACTTTGGATGGTGTATCAATACACCCAGTCACTACAAAGATACATGCGTCCTTCCTAACTCAATTTCTGGAGAGGAAGGAAACCGCTCAGGGGTTTCACCATGAGGCCAATGGTGACTTTAAAACAGTTACCGAGTTATAGGAGAAATGAGGATGGATAATCAACATTGTAGTTACTCCACAATACTAACCTAAATGACAGCTTGGAAAAAAAGGAAGCCTGTACAGAATTAAAATATTCCAAAACATGCATCCTGTTTGCAATAAGGCACTAAAGTAAAACTGCAAAAAATGTGGCAAAGAAATTAACTTTATGTCTTGAATACAAAGCATTATTTTTGGGGCAAATCCACCGCATCGCCTCACTGAGTACCATTCTTCATATTTTCAAGCATGGTGGTGGCTGCATCATGTAATGGGTATGCTTGTCATCAGCAAGGACTAGGGAGTTTTTTTAGCGGCTGAATTTGGGGAAAGAGGCATCCCTGCTGCTGTCAACACTAAATGGAACTCAACACTGAGACAAGTGAAGGCACTTATCCAATATGACCATCTAAAGCTCTGTCATGTTCTAGAAAAGGCTGGGTACAAGGAGTTGCTGTTCACAGTACGGGAGTGGAATAAATTGAAGGAGTTGGTGGACATCCTGAAGCCATTTGGAGAAGCAACAGATTTGAAACAGGGGGAGAAGATAGTCACAATCAGTTATATTGTGCCCTCTGTCCTGTCCCTGAATCACCACCTGGAGCAGCGGAAGCCTCAAGTCCATTTCCTGAGCGGCCTGGTCAGAAGTCTCCAGGCATCCCTGAACAAAAGATTTATTGGAATCTTCATCAATGTGAAAATGGCCAGTTCACAAGATGGAATCACTGCCCACTTTTCAGATCCAGTCTACCTCAAAGCAGCTGCCTTGGATCCGGCTTTTTCTCTGATGTGGGTGGAACACCATGTGCAAGGAGGAGTTGGCACAAAGAGTGAAATGTAAATATTATTGAGTTTAATGTCACTTTTTCCTCATAATTTAATCCAATTGACTGCAACAATAATACTTTCTCAGTTTAACCGACTGCATAACCAATACTCTAATACCGGCCTTTTTGTTTCTGCTTTTACATGTTTTGCCAGAACTGATTCTGCAAGATGCTGCAGGGACCTGAGCCTCTTGGACAAGAAGAAGGGCTGTTTGCAGCATTCTGTAAGAGGCAGGAGAAAGCTGTTGGGACCACTTCAGCACTACAGCTAAGTCACTACCTTGACATATGCGAGGAACAGAATGCCCTCTTGTTCTGGGCAATGAACATGAAGGCTCTTCCTTCACTGTCCCGAGTGGCCATCAGGGTCTTGGCAGTGCCTGCCTCCAGTACTCCGGTATTTCCATGGAAATATAAAGTTTATTTGGAAAGTAATAAATATATATATTTTTTAAATCGTTCTTGATTTGCGTAAATTTAATATACTAACTATTACTCTTGTTAAAAATATGAAATGGTATTACATTTGGTGAAGAGCACATTATGACTTCGGACTTGCCTGTCTTGACTTGGGACTTGAGTGCTAAGACTTGAGACTTACTTGTGACTTGTAAAACAATGACTTGGTCCCACCTCTGGTAATTATGGTGAAAAACAATTTTGGTTGGTAAAGAATCTGTGTGGCTGGTAGATTTTTCCATCTACCTGCCACAGTGTAAAATTTTAGGCCCTGGTTGTAACCATTAGTGGAACCCTTTTTTGGTGCTATATAAAACCTTTTTTAATGGATCTTTATATAAGCTTATGAAAGGGTTATTTATACTGTAGAACCATGCAGTTTCATTTAGAACCTTATGAGCATTGTTCTTTATAGAACCTTCAAAAAAGTTTTCTATAAAGCACCCAAAAAAATTCTGCTATGGAAACATTAACACTATTAAGAACCATTATTTTTTGTGTGTGGTTATTCGGTTATTGACATTCAACAGTATTCAGACCCCTTGACTTTTTCCACATTTTGTTATGTTACAGCCTTAGTCTAAAATGGATTAAATAGTTTTAAATAGTTAATCAAAATAAATATCCCAAGTATTCAGACCCTTTACACAGTACTTGAAGCACCTTTGGCAGTGATTACAGCCTTGAGTCTTCTTGGGTATGACGCTACAAGCTAGGCACACCTGTATTTGCGGAGTTTCTCAAATTATTTTCTGCAGATCCTTTCAAGCTCTGTCAGGTTGGATGGGGAGCGTCGCTGCACAGCTATTTTCAGGTCTCTCCAGAGATGTTAGATCGGGTTCTAGTCCGGGCTCTGGTTGGGCCACTCAAGGACATTCAGAGACTTGTCCCAAAGCCAGTCCTGCGTTGTCTTGGCTGTGTGCGTAGGGTCGTTGTCCTGTTGGAAGGTGAAGCTTCACCCAGTCTGAGGTCCTGAGTGCTCTGGAGCAGGTTTTCATCAAGGATTCTCCGTTCATCTTTCCTTCGATCCTGACTAGTCTCCAAGTCCCTGCTGCTAAAAAACATTACTACAGCATGATGCTGCCACCACCATGCTTCATCGTATGAAAGGTGCACGGTTTCTCCAGACGTGACGCCTGGCATTCAGGCCAAAGAGTTCAACCTTGGTTTCATCAGACCAGAGAATCTTGTTTCTCATGGTCTGAGAGTCTTTAGGTGTTATGTGCCTTTTACTGGGAAGTGGCTTCCGTTTGGCCACTCTACCATAAAGGCCTGATTAGTGGAGTGCTGCAGAGATGATTGTCCTTCTGGAAGATTCTCCCTGACCAAGGCCCTTCTCCCCCGATTGCTCAGATTGGCTGGGCGACCAGCTCTAAGGAAGAGTCTTGGTTCCAAACTTCTTCCATTTAAGAATGATGGAGGCCACTGTGTTCTTGGGGACTTTCAATGCTGCATAAATATTTTGGGTACCCTTCCCCAGATCTGTGCCCTGACACAATCCTGTCTCAGAGCTCTACAATTTCTTTGACCTAAGGGCTTGGTTTTTGCTCTGACATGCACTGTCAACTGTTGGACCTGTGCCTTTCCAAATCATGTCAAATCAATTGAATTTACCACAGGTGGACTCCAATCAATTAGTAGAAACAGGATGCACTGGAGCTCAATTTCGAGTCTCATAGCAAAGGGTCTGAATACTTACGTATATAAGGTATTTCTGTTTTTAAGTTTTTATACATTTGCTAAACTTTCTAAAAAACTTTTTCAGCTTTGTCATTATGAGGTATTATGTGTAGATTGATGAGGAAAAAAATATATTTAATACATTTTAGAATAAGGCTGTAACGTAACAAAATGTGGAAAAAGACTTTCAGAATGGACTGTAGGTGTATTTATGCTGTTGTTCAAATGCACAGATCACTTTAAATACCTTCTCAAAAAAACTACTGGTAGTTTAAAATCTTGGCATCATGTATGTTTTGTTGACATCTCTGGAGATGTCAGAGAGGCTCCGGGAATGTTCCGGAATCACTGCTGATGGGTGGTGGATATTCTGGCGCTTTACTGCAGCCGAAGCCTCACCCAGGCGTGTGCTACACAATGGAGGATCAGCTACCTACGGAAGAGAGGCTACTAACATTATGCCACGAGAAACTTGGAACGTAGGAGAAAGCGAGGTGCTCTGATAAAGAGGTCCTGGCCTGTATGACAGAGTGTTGGGCCAGTAACTCCCTGGCTGTACTGTACCATCGATGCGCTCTCGGCTCAAGCCATATTAACTTTTCTAAACTGCCTCAACTCCTTTTTCCTAGCCAATATCCAAAGCTGATTTGAGACACCATTTGTTTCTAACTTTTAATTTGTTGTTTATTGATTAATTATGTATTTTGTTAAGAGGATCACAATGGAAATACATTTTTTGTGTTGTCCTCAATGATTTTTAAATGCATTGTATCCACATGTACGGTTATATTGTGTGTTTTGTTATTGTCAAAATACATTTCCCGAACACAGATTTAACCTAGTCCTGGACTAAAAAGCAGTTACATTGATATTCTCCATTGAGTTAGCTTTTTAGTCCAGGTATAGGCTCAATCTATGCCTGGGAAACCGACCCTAAATGTGAGATGTAACATCATATTACTTTGACTGCATTCAGAGCCATTGTCTTTGTTCACAGTGTCTATTTATCAGAAATCTGTGCCCTGCCTCTTTTCATGTGCGTGGCTTCACTTTCTAGCCTCCTACAAAAGGAGTAATTCACAACACTGATGAAAGTGAGAGTCACAAATGGAGATCAAAGGATAGTAGGGACACCGTGTGTAAGAGTAAGACAGAGTAAAGGCTTGTAAACATTGGCAGTTTGAAGTGACTCAAATTCATAATTTTTGTATTGTTGCGCATACACCTGTTGTTGCTATGACAACTAGCGTAAACATGTCAGCAAATGAATGCTGTCTGAACACACACAAATCCGATTTGGTCACTTGCTGTAACTTGCTGTTTGGACCGTCAGTATTCCAAAACGGGCTTGAAAACCCAAACTGATTTGAGCATTAAGGCCTGCAGTGTGAATAAAGCTTAAAAGCACACAAATGCACGCGTACATGCATGCACAAACACACTCACATACACACACACACACAAAACCAATATTCTCTTTACACCTCATGTATCCTCAGTCAGACTTCAAGGATAGAAATTCTAATGTAAATATGCAAAGTTTGAAATGACTTGAAAAAAGTAAATACAGTATATCAAAGGTGTAATGTCCTGAACTAATTAATTCATGCAAGTAGGTATCCTGATTAAAGCAAATCAGGAATATGCAAATATCAAAGAATTTGTACAGCTTGGAGCAATAACGAATCACTCTGATTTAAAGGAGTAGAATTGTGCGGAGGGGAGGAAAATTTATAAGACAGGGGTCAAAATGAACTTAACGATTACACTGGTGATGTACTTCCCAAAGGCGTAAATTAAAAGGAGTAGTAAATAAAAAATCTACATTGTACTGACATAAGAAATTAATAATTAAAAAGTGTGTTATATTCTGACTACCTTCACTGCCTTGCTTTTGTGAATATTTATCATCGCTGTGCTATCTTACGCTTTTGGATCAGCTCCTGTTTTGCTCACTGTGGAATAACCACTTTGTTGTGTACAATATAAGAGTGAAGTAGAACCCATTGTATCACCCTATTTCACTCTATTCTCTCTTGATAATAATGTTTTCTATTATTCTAGTCTTATCTCTCTGCCTGAAAAGAGGGAAGATCTTCATGAAGGCAGATCGTAATGATCAGTAATGTGGACATTTATTTAGGAAATGCTTGAACTGACTGTCGTCGCTCTGTCTCTCTCTCTCTGTCTGTCTCTCTCTCTCTCTCTCTCTCTCTCTCTCTCTCTCTCTCTCTCTCTCTCTCTCTCTCTCCCTCCCTTCCAGGCCTATTGGAAGTTGGTGTGGAAGAGGTCAAGGAGTTTTGTGAATCAGAGAGAGAAGCGCTGTCTTACACATATTCAATGGATAGAAACCTCTCTGATGATGCCGACCGCAAAAGTGTGAAAGATGATGATGACTCCAGCAACAAAGGTGATACTTCTACTTTGTATTATTCAGCCACAGTATTTATGTTGGTTTCTTTATATATTATAACATTTGATAACTGTTGAGATCACCTGTTTTGCAAAAGTCTAACCAATAAGGAAATACATTGTCGTCAAAGTTTTTGTTTTATTATCCTAGAAAATGTCAAGAAAAATGCACAGACGTTTTCTTCTGTCTAGATCTAACTGAAGGGACTGGCAGTTACTTGGCTTTAGTACCAATACCCAAAGCAGGAACAACAAACAACCTTTAGCACTTTTCATTCTAAAATTCAATTTCAACAAGAAGTGTGATATTGAGAAAAACCTATTCTTTACTAACAAGTTTATTGGTCATAGTAGGTAAATAACAACGATTGCTGCAGGGTTCCAACATCCCGAGCTACAGTATACTATCACTAGCTCTTTGAACTGAAATTCAATTACATACATTTCTCCTGGCCACACCTTACGATCACACAAGGCTAATTTACACACTGCTCCAGGGTCAATAATGGCAGGATATTTTATCCGCCGTCTCCGGTACTGGAATTAAACATCCCCAGGCCTTTTTAAATTCACTCGCTGTCTAAACGGTGCATACTGTACAGTATGTTATTTCAAAATGATGAATCTTCCTTTTGAAATGTATTTCAATATATCCTGCATTCAAGAAAGTTTGGAGACTTTATAAACTACTTTCAGGAAAATATTTCAAATTGGTGTTGCAGTTCATTATTATGCATTCCTTCTGTTATTTTTGTTAAGGAATAAAAACAATATTTAATCGCATTAATTTCTAGCTACAAATTATATTGAAAGTCCACAGGTGAAGACAGAGATTGATTCCTGATAAGTTATCACGACTCAGGATATGACCCAGATGCAGACACAGGAGGCGGATAGTACAGTTCCCAGATGATTTATTTTAAACATGGGGCAGGCAAAGGGCAGGTCGAGGACAGAAAATGTTTGTGATCAGGTCAGAGTCAGGCAGGTACAGGACAGCAGGCAGGCTTGGGGTCAGGGCAGGCAGAATAGTCAGAACTAGGAAACAGAACTTGAGATACAGGAAGATGGGAAAGCACGCTGGTAAGAACTGACAGGACAAGACGAACTGGCAACAGACAAACAGGGAACACAGGTATAAATACACAGGGGATAATGGAGTAGATGGGCGACACCTGGAGGGGGGTGGAGACAAGCACAAGGACAGGTTAAACAGTTCAGGGTGTATTTATTTAACCTTTATTTAACTAGGCAAGTCAGTTAAGAACAAATTCTTATTTACAATGACAGCCTACCTACAGTCAGCCATAGTAGTACGGCACCCCTGGAGCAAATTAGGGTTAAGTGCCTTGCTCAAGGACACATCGACAGGTTTTTTTTTCACCTTGTCGGCTCGGGTATTCAAACCAGCAACCTTTCAGTTACTGGCCCAACACTCTAACCTCTAGGCTACCTGCCGCCCAATTGTATGTATTTGCTATATTTTATAATTTATGTGTTGAATGGACATGATGTGTATGCAGAGGACTCAGTCTCATACTTTATGGTGGTCGAGAAATCTTTTTCTGTGACGTCAACCAGTCAGGTACATACATGCATGACAATGAGCTAATGATGTTGAATTTCGCCTGGCGTAGAACATTTGCTCTCCCGCCAGGCCACTGTTCAGGAGAGATAGCCAACTACACAGCTAACCCAATCACTTCAAACTGAAGCTGGAATAACAGCAAACTAGCTGCATTTTGTGTTTTTCTATTGACATTTCTTTGTATATATCCATAAAAATGCTGATTCATGATTTCGACTGGCTGAGAAAAGCTGCCAACCTGTCTGTATCATCCCGACCCCCCACACGTCATTACCATAGGACACCTGGAGATCGGATTTCAATATTGAAATAATGTTGCAAAAGTCGGAGAGACGACAGCAAGGTTATCACAAATCTCGGCTGTTGAAAACCAAATGCTAGTCTAATGTCTCGATGTTTTTTACAGTGTAGACCTAGTATTTATACAACAGATGGGTCTAATCCTGGATGCTGATTGTGAAAACCACTTCCAGCCGGTGTCTATTCCACAATGTACCAATGGCTAAATCTATGACGTTGAAATGCCTCTGTACTCTGTTTCATCAGACTGCGCAATCCACTGTCTCATCAGCTCAGCCAGGCAATTTACTGTATATACTAGATCTACACTGTAAAAGAGCTTTAACAAACGCAAATGCAGCTGCACTGTTTGACATGACTGTGTTAGCCAAAGTTGGAGTAAATGGAATCAGATCGAGTAAATAGGCATTTCAACGTCATAGATTTAGCCGGTGGTAACATGTGGAATAGACACTGGCTGGAATGAGGTTTTAACCAATCAGCATCCAGGATTAGACCCACCCGTTGTATAAACTCTGCTAATGCCTTAGTTTGCAGTCCTATTTCAACAGTTTTTTCATATATTTATGTAATAACCATTTCATTACTAAATGATTAGCAGGTAGACTGTAAAATAACCATGTGGATATTACCATTTGATTACTGGCCCCTTTGCTGCCGAGTGAGGCTGACGTCTGAACTCTAAACTCTCCTTCCTCAGGTGAAAAAGATGGTGGCCAATCAAAATCACAGGGCGATGATGGACACAGGGGGAAGTCGGAAGTCAGGCTACAGAAAGAGAAAGAGTGGGATGGCCCAAGTAAGACAACACACATTCACACATGCACACATGCACGCATGCATTTACACGCACACAGACACACTACCCAATTCCGATTAATTAACCAACTCATAAGTCCAGCACACCTTCATCAAATGAACAAACAATAAACATAAAGGATCTGGCATATCTGGTTCATATCTCATCATGGTTCTTTGCAGTCATTATCTAGTGTGATATTACCAGCACAGACAGACATTGTCTTTGTCCCAGATTACTACAGTCAGTGTGGTATCTCCTCTAACTCTGCTCTCCTTCAAGGCAGAACATGATTAAAAGAAGATAAAGAACCATTTCCATGTCAGTAATGAGCTACATTGCCTTTTATCTGATCGTTTAGAAATATGTATTCTTCTCCGAGATTTTGCTGCTCTTTGGTGACGTAGCTTAGGGCAGGGGTTCTCAAAACTCTCCTCCTAAACCCACAGCTGTTCCATGTATTTTAACTATTCCACAACTAGTACACCTGATTCAAATTGTCAACTAATCATCAAGCCCTTGACTAGGTGAATCAGGAGAGTTAGTTCAGTGCTACAACAAAATTGTTAAATGTTCTCTCCCTTCCATATACTGGGAATAATTACAGTATATGGAAGGGTTGATATAAATACTTTCCTCTAATGGGATATAACATAATTTACATGTGAATCTTAAAATGTAAACAAATAATACATGTTTGATATTTGATCAATGGAGATTTGTTTTACTTCTATGTCATATCAATTGTGGTGTCCTGTCAACGTTATATCTTCCTAACAGTGAAATATAAATGTGTTATATAATCACAAACCTATTCTATAATCAATTTATAGTTATAAATCTTTAGGCCTACAGTTTCAATTCACTTCCAAGTACTAACCTCCATTATCACCACCAACCACTCTGATTTGAATATACCTTTTTCCAACTGGCAAGAAATATGAATTCAATCCTGTCCCATAATAAGCCCAATAATAAGTTATGGGTAATGAGATATATATATATATATATATATATATATATATATATAGAGAGAGAGAGAGAGAGAGTAAGGGCCTGGGAGGATTGGAGGAAGGATGGGGGTGGGAAAGGGATTTTAATGGCAGTGTTGGATTAAAGAAATCCCTGGAACAATGTTAAATCATTACAGCTCCAGACGACATCAAAGTCCCCATGATTGAGCCCCTAAAGCCTTTTCACAGGGGGACTGGCGGAGAGCAAAGCGGGTGTAAACCAGTGGCGAGACCGGCCCGGCCACACTGGGCTAGAGCAGATTGGAAATGTAAGAGCTGGGAGATACAGTGGGCTTTTGACATATTACAGTATGTGATGTGGTGAAGCCAGAGATGTGTAAATATGTACTGTATATAGGCGTACATCTGAAAGGTATTATTGAAAGGAGATATGTGATGATCTCTTTTATGTGATGAAGTCAAGGATATAGGATAAATCGATGGTATAGTAATACGTATACATCTGAAAGGTATTTTTGAAAGTGCCATATTGGAAATGTACACAGTAAAATCAAACCTTCCTAAGGGCTCAAATGTAACACTATTTTGGGGTTTATATTGTTCCACCCCCATTTTGTGTTAAAGTTGCTCATAATGGTGTTGATGTTTTTGAGTTAAAACGACACTAAATTGAGTAAATATCCAACCCTCAGAGAGGGTTACTATACTTTTCTGTTTTGTTTTGAATTAACTATCAACTTCCTTTGAGTTATAAGGAGGTAAAGCCTTATCTACATTTTTCTTAATGTGTCACATTATTTTGGTTTACAATGTGATTACAATGTGATATCCAATCTCTGTTGGAAGCTAATTTACAGGAAGATATCCAGCACTTTTACAAAAAACAAACAAAATACAAGCAAAAAAACAGATATTGAAACAAACAAGTTTTTAAATGAACCTTCAACAGAACATGCTGGGAAATATAACAATGAGGCCCCTCCCACATCTGTGGATAACTCCATAGATTTAACTCCTTGTTTCTGGTTACTCTTAATGGAGTTAAAAGTACTCTGTTCCAATGAACTCCATTTATCAACACTAACTCCAGGGAGTGTAACAATCTCTTGAAGGTTAAGACATTAGAGTAAATTTAACCCAACATTTTTAACACTGTGATTTTAACTATCCTTGATTTACAGTGTAGGAGCAAGAAGATTGGCTTTTGACACTCAGAATGCGAATAGGCTTCTGTATACATTTGAAAGGTGTTGAGAGTGTCATTCGTAACATCAGCCACTCTAGTATTAACTATCTCTCTATGCTTCCAATTCTTCCTTGGCGAATATTATCAACACACTTGTCCACCTGACCCTCACTTTGTTTTGTTTTTGAAAGCAGTGTCTAAATGATGGATCTCTCACTTCCTCTTCTTAGTATGTGGATGAATGAGGGAGGGAGGAGGAGGGACCAAGGGCCTGGTTGTCAGCTGAATTAACTAAGACACCAAATAATGCTGTTAATAATATTATTAATATTGATAATGATAAAGAGCCTCTAATCTTCAAAAAACAAAACACCATGTTCCTCCCTGATTGTGGGAGTGTTGCGGTATTCAATTAGGAGGTTTTCTCCTGCAAATTAATCATGTCCTCAACAAACAACTCGGCAGTAATTAAAACCTCAGCCTGGATAAAGACGTGTTGCTGGATCATCAGTCTGTTTATCAGAGCTCACACACCCGCTGTTAAGTAAATTCCGCATCGTGAGGGGAATTTCAATGATCGCAGTCAGGTCATCCTATTTTTTCAGTGAGTGAGGGGGAGGAGGACTGCTTGAGTTTGGATGTTGGAATTCAAGTCTGTCAATGGAATGGAAAGCAAAGCCGCCTTCTGTGCTGCCCTTCACGACTAGAGAGATTAATTTATTAGTGTTTGTAAATGGGGGGAGAGTGGCAGATCTAAAGGAACAATAGAACTAGAAAGCCTTGACCCGAGTAGCGGTGCTGCCTACCCCACAGGGGTTTGACAGGAAGGTCAGGGGTGTGAAATGTAGGCTTTCTGATTATGGTAAAATACGATGGGAGGTGTGTGGGAGGAAAGGAAAGTCTGTTGGACAAGAGGAAACATACACAGGTTACTGAGGAAGTATGGAAGTCAATCAAGGAATAAATTGATTAATATATATTTTTTCAATTGTAGGCCTGTTTTTTTCTTATGAGCTTTATATCACACTCTCCCAATTGAATACATAGTGATTTAATATGAAGATGCATATTTGTATTATTGCATTTTGTGGTTAAAATTGTCTAGTTAGATGATTCAAGACCACCTGTGGGATTGGAATTTGAGTCCACAGAACACAACCTTGTCTTTAATGTCGGGGTGATTTATTTTGTATTTGTATTTATTAGGTTCCCCATCTTCCTGGGGTCCAAAGATATTAAAGCACTAACATTGCATATAAAACTAAAGATAAAACAGTACATAATATACCATTATTACACCACTACATGTCCACAATACAAAATGTTTAATACAACAATTTCACAATGTGTGCGTATGACTGTAGTTATAGAGTGGTATACTGTATACCTGAGTGTTGAACTTGTGGTCGGTCAGCCCTGAATCATCAGCAGGGTCTGTACACAGTCTCACTGTATGACTGTGAGAGGACATGACACGACCATCACTGTGCTGCAGCACATCATGAAATCACTCCACACCCTACAACCTCCTTTTTTTCGAACCGTTTGAAACCTCCAACGCACTCAAACAGACTGCTGCACCACAACAGCAAGATCATTCCCCTCTCCAGGAAATCTAGACAGAGAGAGAGAGGGAGAGAGAGAGAGAGAGAAGTCAAAAACCAGCGACAATGTGCCTGAGAAATACTGTTTTTTTTCCCTCGCTCTTCCTCTCCCAAACCAAAGATGGGCTGTCTCCAAATCCTTGTTCCCTATCAGACAAATTAAAGTAAATCAAGCATGAAATGAAGCAGGAGAGCCTGGAGATAAGGTCCCTTTAAGTCCCTCACAGATTAGGCTGTAGAGAGAGCAAGAGAGGGAGTGAGGGGAGTGCGTGAGAGCGAGAGGGAGCTAGGAAGCGGAGGTGCATTAGGTCCCCAGCAGTGGAGGAGGCCAGCCTCTCATCTCAGCACAATAGAGGCCTGTGTATTGGATTACTTCTCCATGTCACTGATGTGGGGGAGTGGTGCAGGATGACGAGAGTGAGACAGAAAAATGAAAACAGAGTTTAAAATGTTCCTTAAGTGTCCCTAGTCCCCATTGTTCCCCCCGAAACCATACTTCTATTTTTTATTTTTTCAGAACAGAGAAATTAATCAAAGGGGGAGGGGAGAGAGACAGACTTGAAGATATTTTTCATGGGTATTGGAGTATTGGATTGATGTATTCCGTGAGATTTTTACTAGTATTCTCAGTGGTCATTGCATTTAACAAGGCCAGTGGGCCGCTCAATCAGGAACTCCATGCCTCTCTGTAATCTGAGTTCTTAGTCACAGAGAAATAACGACTCCTGATCTCGCCGAGCCAGAGACTTCTATCTGGTCCATCTCCTGAGCATTTAAAAAAAAAAATACTCCTGAAACTGGGTGATTTAACACGCTCCTCCACTGTTCACATCAAAGCTGGATGGACAAAGAGGCTTAATCCACCTTATCTGTTGGCTGTCAAAATTCTGGGGCTAAACCCTAATCAAAGAGACAACTAGGTCATCCAGGATCGAGGCTATGGAGAGGCACTTTAGTGAAGTTTATGATCTAGTAATTGACTGCAGAGGGAGGAGAGGCTCAGTGAGGATGGTGGTGGTGGTGGTGGTGTTCAATGTATGATGAGGAAGTCATCCTGAAATACACTCAAGAGACCTTGTGATAAATGTTCTCTGACAACAAAAAAAAGGGTTCCAAAAAGGGTTCTTCGGCTGTTCCCATAGGATAACCCTTTTTGGTTCCAGGTAGAACCCTTGTGGAACCCTCTGTAGAAAGGGTTCTACCTGGAACCCAAAAGGGTTATACCTGCAACCAAAAAGGATTCTTTCAAGGGTTCTCCTATGGGGACAGCCGAAGAACCCTTTAAGGTTCTAGATAGCACCAAGAGTGTACCGAAGACTATCATACACTCTCTTTGACTGTACAAAGGTGTTGTGCCTCATTACGATAACATGGAGAAGAAAACTGTTTTCATAAAGAAATTATGAACTCATGCTGAGGTATGATTGAATGTTAATAAATAATCAAAATATTGATTGTGTTGTGTTTTATAGGAGAGCTGGAGATTCTCTATGACGGTACAGAGCGGAGGACACGTTCTCGACAGACACTTCCTGTGGGCACCACATGGGGTCCTTTCGAGGGGAAGATCGAAATGACCACAGCAGGAAGTGACATGGTAGGTAACTCAATAATGGAGATGTGATATGAACGAAATTATAACTATTTTTGGATGGGTCCAAATATACAATGCATTTTGCAAAGAACTTCCCAGATATTTCAATATTTTCACGAACTATAAGACAATCGTTGTGGCCTCTATCATTCCACCAACTTACTTTCGTTTTTTTGATTCCTGCAAAGTTAGAATATGTTTGCTTGTGTTTGTTCTGAGAGAGACACGAGTGGCAAGCAAGGAATGTATGTGTGTATGTGTGTGTTT
Organism: Thymallus thymallus; assembly: GCA_023634145.1. NCBI lineage: Eukaryota > Metazoa > Chordata > Actinopteri > Salmoniformes > Salmonidae > Thymallus > Thymallus thymallus. The sequence goes on along the minus strand of CM042396.1, from coordinate 7,926,739 downwards.
GCTTGTGTGTTTGTGTGTGCGCATGCATGTGTACCCGCGCGTGCATGTGTGTGTAATCTGCGCCTGTGGCAGGTTCCCCTCTCTGAAGCGCGGTGGTATCGCTGGCCCATTGTTGTCACTGCTGTCAGAGCAGGGAGAGGCCGATGCAGCCTGTGCTGGCCTGATAAGGAAAAGAGGATTCAGCCTGGCTGGGAAGAGCAGAATCAGTGGGACTTGAGAGGAGAGTGGACTACAGTGGATCTCTCGCTCTCCCTCTTGCTCTCTCTCTCTCTCTCTCTTTCTCTCTCTCTCATATTCCCACTCAGTCACATTCATGTAGACACGCTGGAACGTTGGGCTTACATGTCCTATCCAAGATGTTTTAAAAAAAAGATTCCTTCAATGAAAACATTGGGATGTGCCCCCTGTTTTAAAGTCCAACTTATTCTTAGAAATCCATTGGAATTGTTGGATTTTGAATATACATATTATAACTCTCAAGTTTAAATTATTCTAATTCAACATTATCTGACCAGGGATATTCAATAGAAATGTGAACAGCATCAGTCCATCAGCTTTGGAGGTCTATCCTGTGAGGATGATGCTGCGGTATCCCATAGCTTAAAGCAAAGCTCTTTAGACTCCTCCATGATAAAGAGATCATGAACGCCTGTACAGTCTCCAATGATCATAGATGCTTTTCTTCTCCTCTCTTGCCTCCCTCGCTTCTCTTACCTCCACCAGACAGACAGGCAGCAATATCTCTTCCGGTGAGATATTTGGTATTTGGTATTTCATTAGGATCCCCATGAGTTGCATCTTTTTTATCACAGTCAGACCTCTCCTCATCTTTACAAACATTGAATACATGCTGACCTTGACAGTTTACAATCCAAGTTAACACACCAGTTTTATGATGGTTGTAAATACCTTTCCTTGCCATGCAGTAGTGGGGGGAAGCAGCCCCCTTTTGTTACAGAGAACCTCTGTGGAACAAAATAGTTCTTCCCGCCAAAACTCCAACATCTCAAAATGGATAATGGTACAATATTTCTATAATAAAGAATGTGCGAAATGGTCGGGGGGAACTCAAAGACAATCATGTCGAATTTGTTTTCATTTTGTGATGTAACTAAGGACGATAGAACAACATATCTGTGTCTCTGAAAGTGTACATTTTTCAATTATGAGGTTTGCATCCAATTGTTGTATAAAACGAATGATTAAGTATAAGAATACTTTTGAAAAGATAGAATTGTGATTAATGTAACTAAGCCACGCCCCTAATGAGGTCAAAAGAGCGGTTCAGTGCTATGAAACCGCCTTTCCGACCAGAGTGCTTAAAAGGACTCGCTAAGGATTTACCAACCAGACCAGAGAACGTGAGGACGGGGGTCCCCACGTTGAAATGATGAATTTCTACTACACCAAAGAACATGAGGCATCGTCCACACAATGTAATGGTTATAAACTCTAAAAACTATCGATCACTACAGAAGAAGTGATAAATCCTAGAAAATCGCCTTGATCAGTCTCCAGCTGAAAATGTGTGTAGTCTAGAACGAGAATACCGACAACCGCGGAAGCATCTATTCTAATAGATAAACTCTAAGAAATACAGGTTACGCTGAAGTATCCATTCTAACCACCACTAAGATCAGAAACTCTACCTAAGGACATGGTGATCTCTGGTGGCCAAACCAGACTCGTACACCCAACATCTCCGTGACCAAACGATTTTGCCGATCAAGGACAGCTGAATCGTAAATATATACCATTGCATTCCTTTTCAGAACGAGCGTTTTATTAGGATGTAAAGTATTTGTATTTCTGTGTGTTTTATGTATTCTGTAAATGTTTATTTAGATAGTGTTAGGTCGCGTCAATTCAAATCTGGTATTGGAACAAAAGGATTACTACGCCGTTTAAATCATCTATGTATTTTATTCTAGCAAACCCTTAAATGGTAAATATGAAGTTTGTATATACAGGCTCACTGTGACACCACGCAGGGCAAACAGCAAGCAGGGCCAGAGAAGAGAGAGAGAGAGAGAGAGAGAGAGAGAGAGAGCGCAAGAGAGCGAGAGCGCAAGAGCGCGAGAGTGAGTGAGCAAACAGTCAGCAGCGCTAGAGAAGAGAAGAGCGCCCCTATCCTTTGTTCTTCCTTAAATACTCCGACAGAATCGTTTCCGCTCCTTGCTGACCTGTCGGAGTAGAGGCTGAGTGTGGTTTAAACTTACTCAGCCTATCGTTGGCGTGCAGGCTGGTCCCAGCCTCGTGACGCAATCCAGTTGATGGAAGTAGTGGTCCTCTTAGTAGATGTCCAAGCTTCATATTACAACAAGACACAGTTCTATCGTAAAACCCCCAGCTAGCACATTCCTTCCACATAGCTCCCCCCTACCCAAACCTACAGCAGTTCTAAAGATCTATGATCACACAATACATTCACTTAATAACTCTTGTTGTAGATTAACATATTCATTAGCTAAACATATACCAGCCCTTACAATAGTAAATAAATAATTGAGCCAATTTGTGTATTGCTGACTCATCAATAATGTTAGGGTTTGTGCAGACTACAAGGAATTACGACGTTCAAAATGAGACTGACCGAGGTAATAATAACCAATAATAAGCGACTGTTATCTCCCAAGTGGCACTGCATCTCAGTTCTAGAGGCATCACTACAGACAACCTGGTTTGAATCCAGACTGTATCACAACCGGCCGTGATTGGGAGTCACATAGGGCAGTGCACAATTGGCCCAGCGTCGTCCGAGTTTGGCCAGTGTAGGCCGTCATTGTGTTCTTAACTGACTTGCCTTGTTAAATAAAGGTTAAATAATAAATAATAAAATAAATAAAATAAAAACATCTCAGGAGAGTTTAATTTGGGAGATAGAAACTCTTTTTAAAAAAATCCTGTGGTGCCCCAGTTTACTGATGAGTTAATTGTTTAATCGACTACGTGATTAATTTAATCATGTAGTCGATTAAACATAGAATATAAGTCCTCACATTAATGATAGTCACGACACGACACCACATTATTTATTATCAGATACAGCTGAGGTCAAAAATGTTGGGGATGATTTGTATCAAATAAAATGCTGTTAGTTTTAGAGATGTTCATGACTAGTTTATTACTGGCCACCATTCTAAAACGGACTTCAACTCTTTGTTTAGGGTTGCAGTGATTTCACTAGCTGTGGTTGCTGACGCGTACAGGGTTGAATAATTTACCATTATTGGTTAGTGAAATGACTTTGGCTTCCCTCCAGGTCTGAGAACACATATTTTTCACCAGACTCATAAAACATATGACAAATAGGAGTGGCAATATTTTTTGCTACAATCCTCAGTAGCTTTTATCTAAGTTGTCAATACCAGGTGGTTTCTCATTATTGATGGACAACAATACTTTTTCCACCTCACCCACACTTACTTTACAGAATTTAAACTTAAACTTTCTTACATTAGTACGTTTTTTATGCATGAATAGGATGGCTCACAGTTTGTTGTTGACATTTCCTACTTTGCCAATGAAATAGTCATTAAAGTAATTGGCAACATCAAAAGGTTTTCTGATAAATTAGCCATCTGATTCAATGAAAGATGGAGTTGAATTAGTACTTTTGCCCATAATTTCATTTAAAGCATTCCAAAGCATTTTTCCATCATACTTTGTCATTTATATTGGTTTCATAATACATCTTTTAATTTTTGTTCAGTTTAGTCACTTACAATTTACAAGTTTCCGAAGTGCAACCAGACTTCAGCTCTCCTTTTGCCTCGTCCCTCTCAGCCATACAGCTTTTACATTTTTCATCAATCCACCGGGCCTTAACAGTTCTAACAGTTTTTTAATAGGTACATGCTTACGCTTATGCTTACCTATCAAGTGCAGGGTCTGGATGCTCCTCATCAGACCAACAAATATTTTTTGTGTCTTCAACATAGGAATCATGTCAGGCTCTGGCCATAGAGAAGCATTGGCTTCTCTATGTAGTTATGGTCAGAGTCTGACAGTGTCGTTCTTTTCTGTTTCTGTGTGGGGTTTGGGTTGGGTCCCTAATTAGAGGCAGCTGCACCGCATTGTCTCTAATTAGGGATCCCATATAAGTTGAGTCTGTCCTTCACTCTGGTGTGGGTCGTTGTTGATGTTGTCGTTATATGTCGCAGTCACGGTGAAGTAAGTGTGCCTTTTTTTACGTCTGTTCAGTTTCGTGTTTGTAAACGTGCTGTTGTTGTCAATAGTGTCTGGTCTTCGGTTTTGTAATAGTTCGTCATTTTGTTGTACATTATACATAGTATTTATATATTACATAGTATAAATAAAAACAATGTCGAACTACTATCCCTGCGCTGCGCCTTGGTCTCTCAATGCACCCACTCATGACAAATCAGTACAAAACATTGTGTATTATCTTTTATACACTATTTTAGGCCCAGCCTTTGGAACTTTGGCTTTTCCAGATATGGCCACTATATTATGGTTAGTACATCCAATGGGTATGGATACAGCTTTAGAGCAGAGTTTAGCAGAATTGGTAAAAATCTGATCAATAGGCCTCCTGAGTGGCGCAGCGGTCTAAGGCAATGCATCGCAGTGCTTGATGCGTCACTACAGACCTGTGTTCGATCCCAGGCTATGTCGCAGCTGCCCACGACTGAGTGTGACATATGTTGTTAGCTGTTAAACGCTGAAAGCTGAATGAGAGACCTCGGTTTATTGTTGTTTTTTAAAGCTGACACTGTTTTTATATACTTTTATTTTGTTTTGGATCCTGCGGCTCTGTTGGACTGTGCTGACTTTCAATGTAGCAACTGCGTTCTTGTGGAGGACCACAGGGGCGAAGTGGCTACTCTTAGCAAGAAAGTAGAAAACATACACAAACTACTGGGGAATCCACGCCTGCCTACTTTTTCTTTTTCTTCCACCCCAGTAGCCGGACGCCGCTCTGGTCTTGTGGAAGTGTCGCCGCCGTGTCAGCTCTCCACAGCCGACTGGCCGGTGCTCAGCAGGGATCCATCCCCAAAGGGGTCTCCCCCTTCCCTGGAGAACAGAGCTGTTCTCGACCCAACCAACCAGCCATGGAGATATGTCACTCGCCATGGAAGTCAAAGAAAGCTTCCTCTGGCAACAGGGGTCTCCTTGGACCTGACACAGACCAGAAACAGCTTTGCCGAGGTCCCAGCAACTGATACTAACCACATCGCGGGATCCAAATTCCAAAGGTAGCAAACAACAAACCGAGCTCTCCCTCGTTACACATTCACCTCTCATTAAATAGAAGGAGAAACATGGAAGACCTGTGCCCTGTTGTCGTGAAGAAAATAGAACCATGGTGCTGTTTCTCTGGATATGTGGTGAGAAGATAGAACGAAGTCAGCACATTGCTAATGTGGAGGACAACCTCCCTCCAAAAAAAACTGCCCAGTCTGACCATGAGGTGGCAAGCCCCTGCTGCTGCAGGGTGGTCCTCACCCCATTCACCCGCCTCACCCTTGCCTCTCATCTCCCCCGCCTGGTGCTGTGCCAGGGCCCTAAGACAAAGCCCTGTCAAATTAGCCAACCAGGTGACTGGGGAGATGAGGGAGAAGAAAATGGCAGTATTCAGCGGAAATGCAGATTTCATCGTCTGCAGGCCTATCAGGCTGATGAAAGATTAATGTTTTGATTAAATAAAAAACTTCTGAGAGGAAATGTATAGAGTTCTTTCGTTCATGGTTGAATATTGCTAAATCTTTTGTTAAAATAATTGCAAAAAAATGTCCTTATGGGACACTATAATTCATAGGATTTTATGTACGGCTATTATCGATATGATAGATCTTGCTCATCTTATTGTCTAAAGTGGACAGCTGCCTGCAGATTCAGGTCATCTAATGACATGCAAATGTGTGCATCAGCTGGTGGTGTGTCACAGTCAGTCACAATGGCTCAGAAGGAGACATTACTTATTGTGCTGTATGTATGCAGCATAATTAGATACTTAAAACTACACTCTGGGAATGTGCTTAACGATCATTTATATTCTTGATATATACAGAATACCAGAACGTAGCTTTAAAACCGGTTTGATCTGGGCTGTATGGGAACAGATCCTTCTTCTTGAAGCAGTAATTGCTGGTATACCAGACTATTCCTGAACATTAGGTAGAGATCACAGCTCACAGAGATACATTGGAACGGATATCCTGACCTGACCCGACCCAATCACTGTGATCCTAATCTAGCGGTTGAAGTTCACATTAGATTGAATAACAGTCAGCCAAAGTCTAGAAAAACAATAGATCTATGAGGTTTATCTTATAATGTGATTCAACTTGTTGTAATATAGATTTTCATTTAACGATGAGGTTCCTAAAACCAAGGCAGAGGCTGCGTCTGAAATTGCACCCTCTTCCATAAAGATACATTAAATGTGTTATTTTAAATTGCTTGCATTATTCCATATACACATCCCCTATTCCTTTATCAAAAGAAGTGCACTATATAGGGAATAGAGTGCCATGTCAGATGCACTCAGACCTTGGATATACAGTAGATAATTTCACTTCAAGAATGCCCAGTATTGCTGTTGAGCTCAGAGGAGAGGGTCAACTTGTTACAGATTAGGAACACTTATATTTAGACAGTGAAAGCACATTAAACTACTCTTTATGAGAAATTGCATACCATATCTGAACTAGGCAGGAAGCGAAATATAGTCCAATATCATCATTTACTCCTGCATTGTGATGTGTAGCGCTGGGTCACTGAAACGCATACCAATTCTTTAAATTCTTTCCCTTCCCCGCCAGTCTTTAATTTTATTGGTCAAATACACGTGTTCAACAGATGTTATTGCGGGTATAGTTAAATGCTTGTGTTTCTAGCTCCAGCAGTGCAGTAATATCTAACAAGTAATATCTAACAAATTAACAACAATACACACAATACACACTAATCTAAAGTAAAGGAATGGAATTAAGAATATATAAATATACAGTGGGGAGAACAAGTATTTGATACACTGCCGATTTTGCAGGTTTTCCTACTTACAAAGCATGTAGAGGTCTGTAATTTTTATCATAGGTACACTTCAACTGTGAGAGACGGAATCTAAAACAAAAATCCAGAAAATCACATTGTATGATTTTTAAATAATTAATTTGCATTTTATTGCATGACATAAGTATTTGATCACTTACCAACTAGTAAGAATTCCGGCTCTCACAGACCTGTTAGTTTTTCTTTCAGAAGCCCTCCTGTTCTCCACTCATTACCTGTATTAACTGCACCTGTTTGAACTCGTTACCTGTATAAAAGACACCTGTCCACACACTCAATCAAACAGACTCCAACCTCTCCACAATGGCCAAGACCAGAGAGCTGTGTAAGGACATCAGGGATAAAATTGTAGACCTGAACAAGGCTGGGATGGGCTACAGGACAATAGGCAAGCAGCTTGGTGAGAAGGCAACAACTGTTGGCGCAATTATTAGAAAATGTTCAAGATGACGGTCAATCTCCCTCGGTCTGGGGCACCATGCAAGATCTCACCTCATGGGGCATCAATGATAATGAGGAAGGTGAGGGATCAGCCCAGAACTACACGGCAGGACCTGGTCAATGACCTGAAGAGAGCTGGGACCACAGTCTCAAAGAAAACTATTAGTAACACACTACGCCGTCATGGATTAAAATCCTGCAGCGCACGCAAGGTCCCCCTGCTCAAGCCAGCGCATGTCCAGGCCCGTCTGAAGTTTGCCAATGACCATCTGGATGATCCAGAGGAGGAATGGGAGAAGATCATGTGGTCTGATGAGACAAAAATAGAGCTTTTTGGTCTAAACTCCACTCGCCGTGTTTGGAGGAAGAAGAAGGATGAGTACAACCCCAAGAACACCATCCCAACCGTGAAGCATGGAGGTGGAAACATCATTCTTTGGGGATGCTTTTCTGCAAAGGGGACAGGACGACTGCACTGTATTGAGGGGAGGATGGATGGGGCCATGTATCGCGAGATCTTGGCCAACAACCTCCTTCCCTCAGTAAGAGCATTGAAGATGGGTCGTGGCTGGGTCTTCCAGCATGACAACGACCCGAAACACACAGCCAGGGAAACTAAGGAGTGCCTCCGTAAGAAGCATCTCAAGGTCCTGGAGTGGCCTAGCCAGTCTCCAGACCTGAACCCAATAGAAAATCTTTGGAGGGAGCTGAAAGTCTGTATTGCCCAGCGACAGCCCCGAAACCTGAAGGATCTGGATGGAGGAGTGGGCCAAAATCCCTGCTGCAGTGTGTGCAAACCTGGTCAAGAACTACAGGAAACGTATGATCTCTGTAATTGCAAACAAAGGTTTCTGTACCAAATATTAAGTTCTGCTTTTCTGATGTATCAAATACTTATTTCATGCAATAAAATGCAAATTAATTACTTAAAAATCATACAATGTGATTTTCTGGATTTTTGTTTTAGATTCTGTCACTCACAGTTGAAGAGTATCTATGATAAAAATTACAGACTTCTACATGCTTTGTAAGTAGGAAAACCTGCAAAATCGGCAGTGTATCAAATACTTGTTCTCCCCACTGTATATATTTGGACGAGCAATGACAGGGCGGCATAGACTAAGATACAGTGTAGAATAGAATACAGTATATACATATGAGAGGAGTAATGCAAAATATGTAAACATTATTAAAGTTTATAGTGTTCCGTTATTAAAGTGTCCAGGGATTTCAAGTCTATGTATATAGGGCACCCCTAATGTGCTAGTGGTGGCTATTTAACAGTCTGATAGAAGCTGTTTTTCTCGGTCCCAGCTTTGATGTGCCTGTATTGACCTCGCCTTCTGGAAGTTAGCGGGGTGAACAGGAAGTGGCTCGGGTGGTTGTTGTCCTTGACGATCTTTTTAGCCTTCCTGTGACATCGGGTGCTGTAGTGTCCTGGAGGGCAGGTCATTTGCCCCCGGAGATGTGTTATGCAGACCGCACCACCCTCTGGAGATCCCTGTGGTTGCGGGCGGTGAGTTTATTTTAATTGTATTTTATTTAACCTTTATTTAACTAGTCAGTTGCCGTACCAGGCGGTGATACAGCCCAGCAGGATGCTCTCAATTCTGCATCTGTAAAAGTTTGTGAGAGTTTTAGGTAGGTGCCAAGACAAATTTCTGCTCCTTCTTCACCACACTGTCTGTGTGGGCGGACGATTTCAGTTTGTCAGTGATGTGTACGCTGAGGAACTTGAAGCATTTCACCTTCTCTACTGATGTCCTGTCGATGTGGATAGGGGGGTGCTCTCTCTGCTGTTTCCTTAGTCCACGATCAGCTACTTTGTTTTGTTGACGTTGAGTGAGAGGTTATTTTCCTGGCACCACACTCACAGGGCCCTCACCTCCTCCCTGTAGGTTGTCTCATCATTGTTGTTAATCAGGCCTACTACTGTACAGCAGTGGCGATCGCACCGATAGCGAGGTACAATGTGTCTAAAGATCACGTCTAAAGAATCTCCCTTTGTCTTCTTCTTCTTCTTCTCACCATCTGAATTCTCTTCAGGATTCCTAAGCCCCCTGAAGGACAAGATCGCTTCTGAGTGAAAATTCAGAAGCCTGTAACAATAATCCCTTTGTTCGGACAGATGGATGGAGGGAGGACAGATTCGAGTGGCGGGCTCTGCCTTTACCCCATAACACACTCCCCATCACACACACCATCCTTCAATCTCACTCTCAGGTCAACTGTGAAAAGGCTATGAAAACTCACTTTCCATAAGAGTTTGACTGATGAATGACTGTGAGTGATCACAGGTTTTTAGAAAGCAAAATGCTAACGTACCACCACCGTCTTTCCTATCCTACAGAACGCCCTGTCTCCAAAGCAGCCTGTCCCCGTGGTTCTGACTGCCGGTCCCAGGTGGCTTCAGGATGTCACCTGGCTGGCAGCAGAAGATGGCAAGAACAATTGTGTTGTGTACAGCATAGGTACGTACCCTATTTATCCTTTCACTATCACTGTACTCTCCCTCGTAAAGATGTCTATTGACCTGAAGGGCACTTCCTGATTTAGTAGATGCTACAATAGAAAATATTGTCTTGCAAAACCAACTGTAGTAATCAAATCCCCTGGACACTGAGGGCACAGGGATGTGTCTTTAGAGGTTTTTACATAGGAAAGATTTTCCTATAGGCTAGTACCTGAGCACTATTATCCCTCCCTTGTTTGGGGTTTGTTTTTTGTGTTAATTTTTTTAACCTTTATTTAACTAGGCAAGTCAGTTAAGAAGTCAGTTAAGAACAAATTCATATTTACAATGCCAGCCTACCTACATGGTCAGCCCCTGTGACCTTGAGCAAGTGCCTTGCTCAAGGTCACATCGACAGGTTTTTCACCTTGTTGGCTTGGGTATTCGAACCAGCAACCATTCGGTTAATGGCCCAATGCTCTAACCGCTAGTCTACCTGCCGCCAACTTTCCATTGTTATATCCAGCCGCACAATTATACAATTGACACCAATCTGAAGGGGCCTAATTTCAATGGAAGCCGGTAGGCCGACATTTATTTCAACGATGGCACTGCATCTGGATCTTGGACAATATTTACAACAGGTCAGCTCAGGATGTGATCGGAATGTGATTGGGTAAAATTGGTTTTGTGGGCCTCTTACCAACATACTGACTGGGAAAATTATATTTCCTCTCCCTCCCGTCATTCTTTGCATATTTAATGCAATGTCTATTTGCACTTGTTTATCTTAAGAAAATGTGCATTTATTCAACATATCAATTCCTTTACAGTCAAAATGCAACTCTAAACTGTATATTAAGGAACAACATTTAATCTATAGAACCATTCCATATTAACAACAAACATTGATATGAAATTTGTATGAACTAAACCCCCCTAAAATGTTATATCCATAATGTTAACAATTCAATCAAACAATCTTTAATCTCTAAATGCTTTCTAAAATATGAAGACTTCAGGCAACGAGAAGTTTTCAGGTCACTACCAGTTATCTTAGGAGAGAGCAGTACTGAGAGTGAAGAAACATCTCCACCAATGTCATATTCTATTATTAGTCTGTTGAAACAGAAATGGCACCCTGAGGGAGATCCACAGTGACAGCAGCAGCCAGTCAGTGTGCTGCGATTGTGCTTAATTAAAACAACAAAGATTAACTGAATCATGGCTCTCAGAGGGAAGCTGGTAATTAATCGTACGCAGTGGTAATTGATTGGGTTTAGCCACAGGATCTGTCTTTATAGTCGGGCTGGATAGAGGCTGGATGGAGTGGCAGAGGATCTGACAGAAAAAGTAGGTCAATAATCTAGAGCTGGGCAGTGTGTACTACTGTCACTGAGGTAATGCCACTAGTAGATCAAACAAAATTAAATAAAATTGTATTTGTCATATGCGCCGGATACAACAAGTGTAGACTTTACCCTGAAATGCTTAGTTACAAGCCCTTAACCAACAATTACGTTTTAAGAGTTACAAAATAGTGACTAAATAAATTATAGTAAAAAAATGTTTTACTAAAAGGAGCACAATAAAATAACAATAACAAGGCTATACAGGGGGTGCCGGGTCAATGTGCGGGGGTACAGGTTAGTCAAGGTAATTGAGGTAATATGTACATGTAGGTAGGGGTAAAGTGACTATGCATACAGGATTCAAATAGTCCGGGTAGCCATTTGATTAACTGTTCAGCAGTCTTATGGCTTGGGGGAAGAAGCTGTTAAGGAGCCTTTTGGACCTATACTTGGCGCTCCGGTACTGCTTGCCATCTAACAGTCTATGACTAGGGTGGCTGGAGTCTTTGGCAGTTTAGGGGGCTTCCTCTGACACATTCCTGGTATAGAGGTCCTGGATGGCAGGAGCTTGGCCTGGGCCATACGCACTACCCTCTGTAGCGTCTTGCGGACGGATGCTGATCATTTGTCATACCAGGCAGGGCTGCAACCAGTCAGGATGCTCTCGATTGTGCAGTTGTACAACTTTTTGAGGATCTGAGGACCCATGCCAAATCTTTTCAGTCTTCTGAAGGGGAATAGGCATTGTCGTGCCCTCTTCACGACTGTCTTGGTGTGTTTGGACCATGATACTTTCTTGGTGATGTGGATGGCCCTCCTTTTCCTGTGGTCCACGATCATCTGCTTTGTCTTGATCACGTTGAGGGAGAGGTTGTTGTCCTGGCACCACATTGCCAGGTCTATGACCTCCTCCCTATAGGCTGTCTTGTCGTTGTCAGGCTCTGGCCATAGGGAGTACCCTTTGGCCATGGTCAGAGCCTGACAGATCTAGAGCTTTAGATCTATGTGTTTTTCATTTTGTGTTGAATCCCCAATTGGAGACAGCTGTGAGACGTTATCTCTGATTGGGGATTCTATTTAAGTTGCTCAACCACGTTTGTGTGGGTCATTGTTCCTGTTGGTGTGTGTTGGTCTGCATTGTTTGAGACGGCAAGTAAGTCACTGTGTTTTGTTTATTAGTCCGTTTTGTTTTACTCACCTTGTTTATTTGAAGTGCTTCGTGAGTACATCTCACTCAAATAAAAAGGATGACACTCCATGAATGCTCCATATATCGTCCCATGGATACATACTCCCATTATCGTTCAGTGGAGGAAGGCTGGGGTCCGGAGCAGCGGCGCCGTCGTCAGGGGAAAAATCGACGGGCAAGAAAGGCAAAGGACCAGCCTGGAGCCCATGGGGGTGGTCGGGGATCGAAGGAGAAGAGCCCCGACCACTGCACTCGTGGGGGTTCCAGGAGGAGCCCCTACAGCCATGGGAGCAGGAGTACAGAGAGGAGTCGGAGGAAGATGAAGACGATGTGCTTCTGTTCCCTCACTCGTGGGGGTTCCCGGAGGAACCCTCACAGGAAGGGGATTGGCGGTGGAGAAGGGACGACAGGAACAGTCATGCTCCAGCGCCAGTTCCCAGTCCGGTGCCTCCAGCACCGGTCCGGAGTCAGAGACGAAAGAGACCGACTCAGCGCACCACACCATCGGTGCGCACCAACAGCCCGGTACAGCCCGCGCCTGCTCCGTGCACCAGCCCAATGGTGCGTGTCCCCAGCCCGGTGCGACCCGTGCCAGCTCAACGCACCAGCCCAACGGTGCGTGTCCCCAGCCAGGTACAGCCCGTCCCAGCTCCTCGAACCAGCACAGTGGTGCGTTCCCCCAGCCCGGTACGGTCCGTGCCTGCTCCTCGCACCAGATCAGTGGTGCATTCCCCCAGCCCAGAACCTCCAGGGAAGGTCAGCAACCCAGAACCTCCAGCGAAGGTCCGCAGCCCGGAACCTCCAGCGAAGGCCCGCAGCACGGAGCCTCCAGCGAAGGTCCGCAACCCAGAACCTCCAGTGAAGGTCCGCAACCCAGAACCTCCAGTGAAGGTCCGCAACCCAGAACCTCCAGTGAAGGTCAGCAACCCAGAACCTCCAGCGAAGGTCCGTAGCCCAGAGCCTACAGCGAAGGTCCGCAGCCCGGAAACTCCAGTGAAGGTCAGCAACCTAGAACCTCCAGTGAAGGTCAGCAATCCAGAACCTCCAGCGAAGGTCCGCAGCCTGGAACCTCCAGCGAAGGCCCGCAGCACGGAGCCTCCAGCGAAGGTCCGCAACCCAGAACCTCCAGTGAAGGTCAACAGCCCTGAACCTCCAGCGAAGGTCCGCAGCCCTGAGCCTACAGTGAAGGTCCGCAGCCCGGAACCTACAGCGAAGGTCAGCAACACGGAACCTCCAGCGAAGGTCAGCAACACAGAACCTCCAGCGAAGGTCAGCAGCCCTGAGCCTACAGTGAAGGTCAGCAGCCCTGAACCTCCAGCGAAGGTCCGCAGCCCTGAGCCTACAGCGAAGGTCCACAGCCCGGAACCTCCAGCAAAGGTCAGCAACCCTGAGCCTACAGTGAAGGTCCGCAGCCCTGAGCATACAGCGAAGGTCCGCAGCCCGGAACCGCCAGCAAAGGTCAGCAACACGGAACCTCCAGCAAAGGTCCGCAACCCTGAGCCTACAGTGAAGGTCCGCAACCCAGAACCTCCAGCAAAGGTCCGTAGCCCAGAGCCTACAGCGAAGATCCGCAGCCCGGAAACTCCAGTGAGGGTCAGCAACCTAGAACCTCCAGTGAAGGTCAGCAACCCAGAACCTCCAGTGAAGGTCAGCAGCTCGGAGCCTCCAGCGAAGGTCCGTAGCCCTGAGCCTACAGCAAAGGACCGCAGCATGGAAACTCCAGCGAAGGTCAGCAGCCCTGAACCTCCAGCGAAGGTCCGCAGCCCTGAGCCTACAGTGAAGGTCCGCAGCCCGGAACCTACAGTGAAGGTCCGCAGCCCGGAACCTACAGCGAAGGTCAGCAACACGGAACCTCCAGCGAAGGTCAGCAACACAGAACCTCCAGCGAAGGTCAGCAGCCCTGAGCCTACAGTGAAGGTCAGCAGCCCTGAACCTCCAGCGAAGGTCCGCAGCCCTGAGCCTACAGCGAAGGTCCACAGCCCGGAATCTCCAGCAAAGGTCAGCAACACGGAACCTCCAGCAAAGGTCAGCAACCCTGAGCCTACAGTGAAGGTCCGCAGCCCTGAGCATGCAGCCCGGAACCGCCAGCAAAGGTCAGCAACACGGAACCTCCAGCAAAGGTCAGCAACCCTGAGCCTACAGTGAAGGTCCGCAACCCAGAACCTCCAGCGAAGGTCCGTAGCCCAGAGCCTACAGCGAAGATCCGCAGCCCGGAAACTCCAGTGAGGGTCAGCAACCTAGAACCTCCAGCGAAGGTCCGTAGCCCTGAGCCTACAGCAAAGGTCCGCAGCATGGAAACTCCAGCGAAGGTCAGCAGCCCGGAGCCTCCAGAAAAGGAACAGCAGCTCAGAGCCTCCAGCGAAGGTCGTCTGCTTCACTCCAGTGCCAGAGCGGTCCGCTCCACCGGTGCCCAGTCCGGGGCCGGTCGTCTGCTTCACTCCAGTGTCGGAGCAGTCCGCTCCACCGGTGCCCAGTCGGGGTCCGGACGTCTGCCCAGCTCCAGAACCGGAGCGACCTGCCACACCGGTGCCCAGCCCGGGTCCGGTCGTCTGTACCGCTCCATGGCCGGAGCCGTTCGCCATGCCAGGTACCAGGGACTGGTCATCGGACTCATGTCAGGGAGGAAGTTATCCACTTCGCCGGGGCCTGAGCTGCCACCGAGGTGGATTGTCCCTCCTCACACCTCCAATGTCATTTATTTTTTATTTTTGTATTTTTTTTGTGATTGTCGCGGCCGGGAGTCCGCTCCTTAAGGAGGGGGTACTGTCAGGCTCTGGCCATAGGGAGTACCCTTTGGCCATGGTCAGAGCCTGACAGATCTAGAGCTCTAGATCTATGTGTTTTTCATTTTGTGTTGAATCCCCAATTGGAGACAGCTGTGAGACGTTGTCTCTGTTTGGGGATTCTATTTAAGTTGCTCAACGCCATTGTTCCTGTTGGTCTGCATTGTTTGAGACGGCAAGTAAGTCACTGTGTTTTGTTTATTAGTCCGTTTTGTTTTACTCACCTTGTTTATTTGAAGTGCTTCGTGAGTACATCTCACTCAAATAAAAAGGATGACAAAGGACCAGCCTGGAGCCCAGAAAACCCCCAAACTGATTTTTTTATGGGGGGGGGGGCTATGGGGGTGGTCGGGGATCGAAGAAGAAGAGCCCCGACCACTGCACTCGTGGGGGTTCCAGGAGGAGCCCCTACAGCCATGGGAGCAGGAGTACAGAGAGGAGTCGGAGGAAGATGAAGACGATGTGCTTCTGTTCCCTCACTCGTGGGGGTTCCCGGAGGAACCCTCACAGGAAGGGGATTGGCGGTGGAGAAGGGACGACAGGAACAGTCATGCTCCAGCGCCAGTTCCCAGTCCGGTGCCTCCAGCGCCGGTCCGGAGTCAGAGACGAAAGAGACCGACTCAGCGCACCACACCATCGGTGCACACCAACAGCCCGGTACGGCCCGCGCCTGCTCCGTGCACCAGCCCAATGGTGCGTGTCCCCAGCCCGGTGCAACCCGTGCCAGCTCAACGCACCAGCCCAACGGTGCGTGTCCCCAGCCAGGTACAGCCCGTCCCAGCTCCTCGAACCAGCACAGTGGTGCGTTCCCCCAGCCCGGTACGGTCCGTGCCTGCTCCTCGCACCAGATCAGTGGTGCATTCCCCCAGCCCAGAACCTCCAGGGAAGGTCAGCAACCCAGAACCTCCAGCAAAGGTCAGCAACCCTGAGCCTACAGTGAAGGTCCGCAACCCAGAACCATCAGCGAAGGTCCGTAGCCCAGAGCCTACAGCGAAGGTCCGCAGCCCGGAAACTCCAGTGAGGGTCAGCAACCTAGAACCTCCAGTGAAGGTCAGCAACCCAGAACCTCCAGCGAAGGTCAGCAGCTCGGAGCCTCCAGCAAAGGTCCGTAGCCCTGAGCCTACAGCAAAGGTCCGCAGCATGGAAACTCCAGCGAAGGTCAGCAGCCCGGAGCCTCCAGAGAAGGAACAGCAGCTCAGAGCCTCCAGCGAAGGTCGTCTGCTTCACTCCAGTGCCAGAGCGACCTGCCACACCGGTGCCCAGTCCGGGTCCGGTCGTCTGTACCGCTCCATGGCCGGAGCCGTTCGCCATGCCAGGTCCCAGGGACTGGTCATCGGACTCATGTCAGGGAGGAAGTTATCCACTTCGCCGGGGCCTGAGCCGCCACCGAGGTGGATTGTCCCTCCTCACACCTCCAATGTCATTTATTTTTTATTTTTGTATTTTTTTTGTGATTGTCGCGGCCGGGAGTCCGCGCCTTAGGGGGGGGGGGTACTGTCAGGCTCTGGCCATAGGGAGTACCCTTTGGCCATGGTCAGAGCCTGACAGATCTAGAGCTCTAGATCTATGTGTTTTTCATTTTGTGTTGAATCCCCAATTGGAGACAGCTGTGAGACGTTGTCTCTGTTTGGGGATTCTATTTAAGTTGCTCAACGCCATTGTTCCTGTTGGTCTGCATTGTTTGAGACGGCAAGTAAGTCACTGTGTTTTGTTTATTAGTCCGTTTTGTTTTACTCACCTTGTTTATTTGAAGTGCTTCGTGAGTACATCTCACTCAAATAAAAAGGATGACACTCCATGAATGCTCCATATATCGTCCCATGTATCCACAACGTGACAGTCGTTGTCGATGAACAGTCCTACCACTGTTGTGTCGTTGGCAAACTTAATGATGGTGTTGGAGTCTTGCTTGGCCACGCAGTCGTGGGGTAACAGGGAGTGTAGGAAGGGACTAAGCATGCACCCCTCAGCGTATGCTCTGAGTACACGTCCTGGTAATCCATCTGGCCCTGAGGCCTTGTGAATGTTAACCTGTTTAAAGGCTTTACTCACATTGGCTACGGAGAGCGTGATCACACAGTCGTCCGGAACAGCTGGTGCTCTCATGCATGCTTCCCTTCGTAGTCATTAATAGTTTGCAAGCCCTGCCACATCCGACGAGTGTCAGAGCCGGTGTGGTAGGATTCAATCTTAGTCATGTATTGCAGCTTTTCCTGTTTGATGGTTCGTAGCAGGGAATAGCAGGATTTCTATTAAGCGTCCGGTTTAGAGTACAGCTCCTTGAAAGTGGCAGCTCTACCCTTTAGCTCAGTGTGGATGTTGCCTGTAATCCATGGCTTCTGGTTGGGGTATGTACTTATGGTCACTGTGGGGACGACGTCATCGATGCAATTATTGATGAAGCCGGTGACTGATGTGGTATCCTTCTTAATTCCATCAGATTAATCCCGGAACATATTCTAGTCTGTGATAGCAAAACAGTCATGTAGCTTAGCATCTGCATCATCTGACCACTTCTGTATTGAGCGAGTCACTGGTATTTCCTGCTTTAGTTTTTGCTTGTAAGCAGGAATCAGGATAGAATTATGGTCAGATTTTCCAAATGGAGGGTGAGGGAGAGATTTGTACGCATCTCTGTGTGTGGAGTAAAGGTGGTCTAGAGTTTTTTTTTCCTCTCGTTGCACGTGACATGCTGTTAGAAATGAGATGAAACTGATTTAAGTTAAGTTTTCCTGCATTAAAGTCCCCTGCCACTAGGAGCGCCGCATCTGGATGAGCATTTTCTAGTTTGCTTATGGCCTTATACAGCTCGTTGAGTGCGGTTTTAATGCCAGCATCGGTTATGGGTATTAAATATACAGCTACAAAATATATAAATGAAAACTCTGTTGGTAAATAGTGTGTTCTACAGCTTATCATGAGATACTCTACCTCAGGCGAACAAAACCTCAAGACTTCTTTAATATTCGATTTTTGCGCATCAGCAGTAATTGATAAATAGACACAGACAACCACCCCTTGTCTTACAGGAGTTAGCTATTCTGTCTTGCCGATGCACGAAAAATCCAGCCAACTGTATATTATCCATGTCGTCGTTCAGCCACGACTCGGTGAAACATAATATATTACAGTTTTGGCTGTGGATGGGTTTCCAGAAGATTATGTTTTAAATAATGTTCCAGTGCGCAGATTTTTTTTATCACTTATCATTTGGACAAATTACGATTTCGCAGGTGTTCACATCTTTAGAATTTTGGAAGTGGAGGGGACATTTGGCCCATGCTTTGGCTAAGGGTTTCCGTTTAGGGCAGAGGAGACTTCACTATCCTTGTTATTATCTTTTCTCATACATCTCCCCCAGATCCTAATCGAGCATATCATGCAATTACTCAAGATTTTAGTTCTGGGTTTCCGAGATTAATACGGTATATGTCAAATACATTTTTATTGGTCGCGTACACATATTATCGCGGGTGTAGCAAAATGCTTATGTTCCTAGCTCCAACAGTGCAGTAATACCTAACAATACAAAACAATACACGCAAATCAATAGTGGGTCTAGGGTTTCTGGGAAAGTATTCACACACCTTGCATTTTTGTGTTACAGCCTGCATTTAAAATTGATTAAATTGAATTTAAATTTTCAGTGGCCTACACACAATACCCCACAATGTGAAAGGGGAATTATGTTTTCGAAATGTAACAAAAAAATTACAAGCTGAAATGTCTTGAGTTAATAAGTATTCAAAACCTTTGTTATGGCAAGCCTAAATAAGTTCAGGAGTAAGAATTTGCTCAACAGGTCACAATAATAGTGTTTAACATGATTTCTGAATGATTTCCTAATCTCTGTCACCCACATATAAGGTCCTGTATGATCCTTCAGTTGAGGAGGTTTTCCAATGCCTCACAAAGATGGTAGATGGGTAAAAAAAACAAAAAAAACAGACTGAATATCCCTTTGAGCATGGTGAAGTTATTAATTGCACTTTGGATGGTGTATCAATACACCCAGTCACTACAAAGATACAAGCGTCCTTCCTAAATCAGTTGCCGGAGTGGAAAGAAACCGCTGAGGGATTTCACCATGAGGCCAATGGTGACTTTAAAAGGCTGTGATAGGCGAAAACTGAGGATGGATCAACAACATTGTAGTTACTCCACAATACTAGCCTAATTGAGAGAATGAAAAGAAGGAAGCCTGTTAGTGTTATGTTTGGGGCAAACACAACACATCACTGAGTACCACTCTTTATTTTTTTAAGCATGGTGGCGGCTGCATCGTGTTATCGGTATGCGTTTCATCGGCAAGGACTAGGGAGTTTTTTTAATGATAAAAATATTGAATTTAATGTTCCTTAGTGGCCAAGTGACAGTTGTCTGGCAAGACTTGAAAATGACTGTCTAGCAATAATCAACAACCAACTTGATAGTTAAAAAAATAAATAATGTGCAAATATTGTACCCAGAAAGACTCACAGCTGACACAACTGTCTCCGTGGCTCGAGACGGGGTGCCTCACATAATTTAATCTCTGCTTCCAAGTGACTTTCCATAGGGGTTTTCAAATGCCTTTTACGTTGAGGTTCATTGCCTTAAAACACTTATTCTTTGAATATTGTTTGGATTGTGAGAATTCGCTCAAACAGAGATGGAGAAACAGAATCTCTTATTCCATTGACTCCCGGTGCCAAAATGGCAGCAAACATTATATATGTGTTTTATATATGCTCTCTATCCTGTCAGAAGGATTTTGGCTTATCTTGAGTGACTGTCAAGGGCTGCATGGTATGTCAGAGGAAAGGAAGGAAATGTATGAGATTATTCAACTCTGCTGGATGTTTTCGGGAGGTCTGACGATGTGTCATAAAGCCTGGTCTGATCAACACTGGACGAGGCGACAAAACTTAAGTCCCTATCGTATCCCAGTCCCTGATGCTCATAGACGGTTGTCAGGACTAGGCAGGGAGTTTAGACTGTTCATTAGATGGTAGCTAGGCCCCATTTGCTGCACTTAGATTTATCATATCATCTCATCTCTCTCCCCTTCTCTCTGACGGATATGTGACAGCCTTATGGAAGTTGGTTGCTCTGAGGGAACGTAATGAAAGTGTGGGTTCGGGACCAGCATGGTGAAACTGGGGACAATGGCAGAAAAATGTCTGCCATTACAACAGGAAGAAAGAAATTGGTAATGGTTTATTAGTACAGTTTTCGTTTTGGACGACGGCAGGCTGTAGTAGCTTCTAGCTGTATTACATATGGAGGTAAATTAATTACTTAAAAATCATACAATGTGATTTTCTGGATTTTTGTTTTAGATTCCGTCACTCACAGTTGAAGAGTACCTATGATAAAAATTACAGACTTCTACATGCTTTGTAAGTGGGAAAACCTGCAAAATCGGCAGCGTATCAAATACTTGTTCTCCCCACTGTATATACAGCAGGTGAAATAAGTATTGAACACGTCACCATTTTTCTCAGTAAATATATTTCCAAAGGTGCTATTGACATGAAATTTTCACCAGATGTTGGTAACAACCCAAGTCCAAGTAATCCATACATACAAAGAAACCAAAACAAATAAGTTCAGAAATTAAGTTATGAGTAATAATGTGAAATGACACAGGGAAAAAGTATTGAACACATGAAGAAAGGAGGTGCAAAAAGGCATGGAAAGCCAAGACAACAGCTGAAAACTATCAGTAATTAAAAAGCAATCCAGCCCCCTGTCAGTGCAAATTAATATCAGCTGGTTCAGTCCCAACTGATAGCCTACAAAAAGGACTCATTGCCAAGGTGTCACACAAGACACATCTCATGATGGGTAAAAGCAAAGAGCTGTCTCAAGACCTTCGCAACCTAATTGTTGCAAAACATAATGATGGCATTGGTTATAGGCGCATTTCTAAGCTTCTGAATGTTCCAGTGAGCACTGTTGGGGCCATAATACGGAAGTGGAAAGACAATCATTTCACCATAAATTTGCCTCGACCAGGTGCTCCTCGCAAGATTTCTGACAGAGGAGTGAAAAGAATAATCAGAAGAGTTGTCCAAGAGCCAAGGACCACTTGTGGAGAGCTTCAAAAAGACGTGCAATTAGCAGGTACTGTTGTCTCAAAGAAAACAGTAAGTAATGCACTCCACCGCCATGGCCTGTATGCACGCTCACCACGCAAGACTCCATTGCTGAAGAAAAAGCATGTTGAAGCACTGGGAGAATATAGTGTTGTCAGATGAGAGCAACATTGAACTGTTTGGATGTCATAATACACACCATGTTTGGAGGAGAAATGGCACTGCACATCACCCTAAAAACACCATACCAACAGTGAAGTTTGGAGGTGGGAACATCATGGTGTGGGACTGCTATTCAGCAAATGGTACTGGCAAACTTCACATAATTGAAGGAAGGATGAATGGGCAAATTCTTGACAAAAATCTGCTGCCATCTACCAGGATGATGATGAAACTAGGGTGGACATTTCAGTATGACAATGATCCCAAACACACAGCCAAGGAAACTCTCAATTTGTTTCAAAGAAAGAAAATAAAGCTGCTAGGACTTAAATCCCATTGAAAATCTATGGAATGAACTGAAGATCAGGATTCATAGAAGAGGCCCACGGAACCTTCACGATTTGAAGACTGTTTGTGTGAAAGAATGGGCCAAAATCACACCAGAGCAATGCATGCGACTAGTTTCTCCATACAGGAGGCGTCTTGAAGCTGTCATTACCAACAAAGGCTTTTGTACAAAGTATTAAATAAATATCAGTAAGTGTGTTCAATACTTTTTCCCTGTGTCATTTCACATTATTACACATAACTTAATTTCTTATTTGTTTTGGTTTCTTTGTATGTATGGATTACTTGGGTTGTTACCAACATCTGGTGAAAATTTCATGTCAATAGCACCTTTGGAAATATATTTACTGAGAAAAATGGTGACGTGTTCAATACTTATTTCACCCGCTGTATATATAGATTTGATAAATTATTGAATTTGGCCATTACTACCTACTATAGCCCATAGAAATGCATTGAATAACACATTCATAAATGGCAGAAAAGACAGTAAAAAAAATTAGCATAAGTAAAAAGGTTTTGAAGTGTCTGTCCTATCTCTAGGAGATACAAGAAAGCTCAGGCACAAAACTACCTCCATACTTCCATTCGTTTCTATGTGTTACCTTCAGACGAGTCCCGTGACACTTGATATCTCTAGCTTAAACTGACATATTTTGATGGGGAGTTTTTAACTATGTTACTTACATTGATGCACGGGTGCATCAATAGGCTGTTAAGGATGCTGTGCTTTGTCTTTTATTATACATCATGCATATCCCTCTTTTGAGTGTTCCAGATCATTGTTCCTTACCTCAAAATAGCTCATTTTTAAACGCCATAAAACATTTATGTATAAATTAATGATACAGTACCAACTCTACTATTTAATATATGATAAACAAAAACATAAGGATTATATTTCCACGAACATTATGATTTACATGTGCCTCAATTTGATCATAGTGTTACTGGTTACACTAACCAAGGACTTAGAGCCAGGGCTACGTTCTTGCTGTAATCAAGCAGGAGCCAGGGCTTATACAGTAACTAGATGCTATAGATCAAATTATGTATCCTCTACCCACAGCCAACTTTACAACCTTCTGCACTAACCGTGGCCCCAGAGAAGGATAGTACAGTATACCGACACCCCTGAGAGTAAACCTGGCTAGCCTCTGTTTGACTGTAAATGAACAGAGCAGAGATCATCTTGCCTGCCTGCCAAATAATAACAACATTTGCATGAAATGTCCATCATGTGGCGTCTTTATCCCTGCAGTCTGCTCTGCATCACCTTGTTATTTATGAGCTTTGGTTGGCAGGGGGATAAGCCAGGAAAAGCCCGTCCCTGATTAGCACCACTGAATACAGTTTGTGAGCTGTGGTAGTAGCTATCAGCAGCCCACTTTTAAAAATGTCCCTTACATCCGCAGTACATTTTTATACCAGCTTTTAAGTGACAAGGAATCATGTCTGCTAGGACTCATTTTACAAAGTCGAATCTAGCATCATACACCTGTCAGGCACCATGCGGAGTGCTGGTTGAGCATCATGTCATGTGACTTAATTAATTGCACACTCTTCCATGGAAATTAGGTGGATACCTGTCAGAAATTTCCAGGCATGAATGTCTCACACATGACACTCATTCAAACAGTAGCTCAGAATAACTTCAATCAAAAGTGTTGAATTTTTCCTAAAGAAAATGTTTGCCTTCAAGTTTTTCTCCCCCCCCCATGAAACAGCCTCTGTTGTTCGAAAAAATTAGCATTTGCCAAAAATGGAGTGAGTGCGAAGTGAGGTTGGAAGGGTTCATGCAGCTCTGCCGCACTGACTCCATATTCATATTCCTCAGCAGCTGTGTTATCACTTAAAAGCCTTTCTAATTACAACAACAAGACAAAAACTCCTTTGGATTCAGTCCAGACCTGCTAAATGATAAAATAAGCGTTGATTCTCTCGCTCCCTGTCATTCTCCCTCTTAATCTCCACAAAGCACCTTGGAGCCCGCTCACCCAAATACATGCCAATGAAGGCGGAAGTGCCATTCGGAGATGCAGGTGTCACATTTGATAAGAAACTTCTGGATTAAATATGTCTAGGCTAATGAGGCACGGGGCTAGCCCCTAAGGGTTGGAACCATTAGAACCATTGGCAGCGTGGATTGTTTGCGGGCTGATAACATTCTGCTCCGCGCCAACATTCCAAATTCCATCATTAACAAACAGAACAGCCCGAGTCTCGATCATAGGGAACATCTGGATCCGTGTGTTAAGTGAGAAACATTGCTTTCCACAGGGCCGGCCCGTGGCATAGGCGGAATAGGCAAATGCTAGGGGCGCCGTCCATCCATAGGGGCGCCCAAATTAGTGTAGATTTATATTTATTCATACATTTTTTATTATTATTATATATTTTTTACTAATACTATTAATTCAAAATATTTAAAAAAAGCGAAAGCCCCCACAACAACATAACCACATAGCTTATTAGGCCATATTTTCTATGATGCCCGCAGCGTCACCCCCCCCCCCCCCAGTGATGTTATCTGTAGCCTACTTCAAACGATGTCAAAAAGACCAAAGTCCTCTGGTGCCCAGGGAAGAAAAAGAAGAAAAGAAGAGGAGGAAAAATGGGATAAGGACAGAGGTAATGTGATGTGATGAATGAATAGTTTATCTAATTGCATAGTAGTTACTTTTGGAGCAGTGTACTACTAGTAGGCTGAACAATAGAAAGAGTCAAAATTCACACAAGGCTGAAAAACAGCAACGGAACGTTGGCTAAGCTGGAACATTCGTTCGCAGTGGCTGTTTTGACTGGAGTGATGCTTAGAATTCCATTTCTCTTAAATGGCACAAAAAAATGTATCCATTTTTATTTGACCACTACAATCTGTTCGTCGGAAGAAACTGGAAAAAAACAACTCATGTAGAAAGTAAACATCCGCACCTCGATGGTGTCAACTGTGCTTATGTCTGCGTGATGAGAAAGTAGGGAAGAAATGAAATCTGACTCTTTCTGGTCTAGTGATCGATGACAACCAAGCTCGCTGCCCAGACTTACATAATTACAAAGAGAAGATTCTCCTGATTAAAATGGTTCCCAATGTGTAAATCAAAATATACACATTGTCAGATATTTGGCGAAATAGACAGAAATAGCTATATTTCCCTATAGGAAACAATGGGACGACCTCAGAGTTCCATGAGCTGTCCGCTCCACCGGAGCAGAGCGGACTGCTCCGGCACTGGATCGGGGCAGACGACCGGTCCCGGACTGGGCACCGGTGGAGTGGACTGCTCCGGCACTGGATCGGGGCAGACGACCGGTCCGGGACTGGGCACTGGTGGAGCGGACTGCTCCGGACTGGGCGCCGGTGGAGCGGACTACGCCGCCACTGGAGCGGGGCTGACGACCGGTCCCGGACTAGGCACCGGTGGAGCGGACTTCTCTGACGACCGGTCCCGGACTGGGCATCGGTCGATCGGACTGCTCCGGCACTGGATCGGGGCAGACGACCGGTCCCGGACTGGGCACCGGTGGAGTGGACTTCTCCGGCATTGGAGCGGAGCTGACGACCGGTCCCGGACTGGGCACTGGTGGAGCGGATTGCTCCGGACTGGGCACCGGTGGAGCAGACTGCTCCGGCACTGGAGCGGGGCTGATGACCGGTCCCGTACTAGGCACCGGTGGAGCGGACTTCTCTGACGACCGGTCCCGGACTGGGCATCGGTGGATCGGACTGCTCTGGCACTGGATCGGGGCAGACGACCGGTCCCGGACTAGGCACCGGTGGAGCGGACTGCTCCGGACTGGGCACCGGTGGAGCGGACTGCTCCGGCACTGGAGCGGGGCTGACGACCGGTCCCGGACTAGGCACCGATGGAGCGGACTGCACCAGCACTGGAGCGAGGCTGACGACCGGTCCCGGATTGGGCACCGGTGGAACGGACTGCTCCGGCACTGGAGCGGACTTCTCCGGCTCGGGGCAGACGAATGGTCCTGGACTAGGCACCGGTGGAGCGGACTGCTCCGGCACTACCCTTGAATGAGTAATATTCCAAACTTATATATTTATACTCCGGACTCCTAATAATTCCATTATTTTACTTTTAGATTTGTGTGTATTGTTGTGTATTGTTAGATATTACTGCACTGTTGGCGCTAGGGGCACAAGCATTTGCTACATCGGCAATAAAATCAACTAAATATGTGTATGCAACCAATTCAAATTCAATTTGAATATCAATTCTACTGCTCTGATACCAGTATACTTGTTGCACACAGAAGTGGTAGCTGGTGAATATGTTCCTGTCATGCCTGCTCCCGCTCTCCCTTCCCAGCACTACGCACACCTGCCACCATCATTAAGCACACCTGTTCCCCTCGTCACGCGCATCAGCGATTAATTGGACTCACCTGGACTTTTATTACCTCACCTATATCTGTTGGTTCCTCAGTTCTGTTCTTCTGCATGTCGTGTGTAATTGTTGTTCCCCTTTCCAGACGCTGTTCTTGTTTTGTTTGATGTCCGTTTTATGATTAAATGTTCACTCCCTGTACCTGCTTCTCGTCTTCTGCGTTAGGCGTTTCTCTGTTTAGCGGCTGAAGAACATTACCTCTGCACCCAGCACCGGTGCGTGCATTTCTGGTGCTCTAGGCGAAACACAATTGTGCCGCCCCTCTATTTTCAACTTACAATACACCAACAACACGCAGCCCATACAAGCCATAAGCAAAAAACAGCAACACAAACGCCAATATATACACATCACGCAAATAGACAAGTTCAACTCATCTAAATAGTGACTAATAATATTTATATACAAAACCTTGTGCGTAAAACACACACACACACACACAAGCGCGCAGCAAGGTGCATATCATCAGATTCACAGCTTAAAACCACTAGAGACAAAAACACTTATCTTACCTTTCAGAAGTGTACACGGTGGGCTTTCATGGCTGCAAAGGTCTTCACTGCATCCTCCATTTTGATCATCTGTGCCAGCTCATGTTCAATAGAGATTGTTGCCAGTCCATTCAGTCTCTCTTGTTTCATTGTACTCCGAAGGTAGTTTTTTACTAGTTTCAAGTTTGAGAAACTCCGTTCTCCTGAAGCAACTGAAACAGGGAGGGTAAGAAGCACCCGTAAAGCTACGAAAGCATTAGGGAAAACTGATTCCATCTTATTGTCACAGATAAATTTGAGTGCTCCTGCAGCTAAGAAAACCGCTCCTCCACAGCATTGATACAATCCAGTATTGTTTTGAAGAAAAACACTCTGTAATCCTGCTGTGGATCCACCATTGCTTCATCGTCTCCTTCGTAAGAATGTTTTTATTTTATTTTCTGTGGTCGCACTGCACTTTGTGCGGGAAAGCAGGCCTCCGTCTCCAAATCCTCTGCCAATGATTTTGCATCAGACAACACCCTTTCAAAATGTGTATCTGTGCGATAGTTGAGTAGGAATTGTTTTGTCACGTTAAGCTGTGCCACTGCATGAGGTAGATCCAGACTTGTTGTCTGTAGCATTTTCTGGTAATATCTATGTCAATTAAAATGTCATACCACGTTATGATGGAGCACATGAATGGGTAGGTTTTGCTGCAATGCCTCCGGCTTCACATCTGGTTTTAGCTCCACAGGTGCCAGTTAGACTTTCATCTTCTGCTAGTGACAGCAGCGCATCATACACTTCACCTAACTGGTGTCGCGCTCACCTATGTGCTGTTTTAACACATCCCATCGCACTGTGGAAGCACTGAAAAAGTTATAAACCTCCTGGACAGTTGAAAAGAAGTCCACTGCCTTCAGACAGCATGAGGCTGCATCATTTACTACCAAGTTAAGAGTGTGGGCAATGCAAGGCACATAAAAAGCCCTTGGATTCATTTCTCGAACTCTTTTTTGCACACCGCTGTGTTTGCCTTTCATATTTGACCCTTTGTCGTAACCTTGACCTCTCATGTCCATAATGTCAATATCCAGCTCCCTTAATTTTTTAATAAGAAGGTCAGTCATCCCGGCACCTGTACAGTCAGCCATTTCTGTGAATTCCAAGAAATGCTCTCTGATCTCCACACTTGGCTGCGTTGTAACGAGACGTTCAATCACGGTCATCTGTTCGGTTCTACTCACATCCGGATTACAATCCCAAATTATGGAGTAGTATTTAGCTGATTTATGCATTGTGAGAATGTTCTGCTGAATCTGTGATGCTAGCATAGCTATGATTTCATTTTGAATGCCTTTGCCAAAATAGTGAACATGTGTTTCTTTTGAAGTTACTCTCTTTATATGTTCAGCCATAACGCTGTCAAAAAGGCTGATCATCTCCACTAGTTTGAGAAAGTTGCCATTGTTATGCTCAAACAATCTATCTGTGCTGCCTCTAAATGCTAGGTTTTGCATAGCCATAACTCTGATAAGATTGATCAACCGATGCAACACATCTTGCCAGTGCTTTGTCTCAGCAGTCCGTTTGCGCTGATTTTGTGGATCTATCGTGTTTTGCGAGGCCAATCTTTTATCCAACTCTTTCCATTCGTGAAAACTTTCCATATGACCAGACGATGTTTCATGGACGCTGAGGATGCTTGACATGTTTTTCCAGTCATTTGCCAGCGCTGACTTTCCCTCACTTCCACAAAAAAGCTTACAACAGAAGCAAAACACTACATCCTTACTTACTGAATAAACAAGCCAGGGCCTTTCCAGTCTTTCTCCATTAGCTATCCTCCGACTGTAATGGTGATTTTGATTGACAGACACACCACATTCCTCACCAATGGACTACAAGAGGCGGCAAAATGAGCGGCAATATTTATTCATTTTAAATAAATCTGAATATGAAATATTTGTCTCTGACCTCACCACCTCTCTGCTCGAGTGTGTTGCCCCTAAACAAGTGTCCTGGGATTGTAGCGGATTTTCAGTTGCTTCGTACTGCTGTCCCCTCCGCAGTCTCTTTGATGTAGTGCTGTGGCCATGCGATCAATGAGGACACAGTTGCGGGACGCAGATGGCAGTGTGCTGATGTGCGGGGTGGATGGATGGGGTGGAGGGGGGTGCAGAGACTGTGCCAGGCCCTAGGCAAGACTAAAAAATGCTGCACCCTGCAAAACTAGAATAGTCCCAGTAAGCTAAATGACAGTGAAAAGACGTGTAAAATACTTATTTTCCAGACATTGAAGTTAGGTTAAATGAAAGGTGAAAAGACGTATTTTCCGGACATTTGAAATACACATTTTTCGGGTCGCTGAAAAGGCATCTTTTACAACTTTATCAGGAGTTATCATGAGCCTATTTGCAACAGCGGGAAATGCAGAAGTATTTTATTTTTGGCTATGATCAGCTTGTCACGAATTTATGGAAACACACTTGAAACCACTGATCATGACAATGGGGTGAAACTCCTGGACAACAGTTGTGATTGTCCATTCTATATTGTCCATTTTACTTTGACCTGTCCTGTTTTTAGGATATGTTGTTTGTTAACATGACAGCACATTTTTTATTTGAGTGGGTGCTATTTAGGTTAGGCTATTTGATTGGAGAAACCTGTATGATATAAAATGTGTCCATCTCATTACATTGTCATACATTTTATCTCCAGCCTGCAGGCTACAGAAAAGGCCACATACTCGTTGTGGCCATATCCTATATCTGCTACATGATTTATGTTAGATCATTTTTTTGACGGAACATTGGTGGAGTGCCGAAGCGATGCGTCTCTCCAACACCACCCTGGAGAGCCGCGCTGGGAATGGACAAGCTAAATATTTTGTGCTCCTGCCTTTGACAAAGTGGGCACTGCTTATCACAGGGCAGCATCAGCGCTCATCTTAAAAGCCCATATGCCACTGGTTGAGAGAAATTGTCATTGTTTTTGGCCAGAATTAATCAATCTTCTGGGATTTCCTTTCCAGCTGTGCGGTATAATTAATGACCATAGCAATAAACGGCAAGAAGCCAACCTCACTAAAGTACAAACTATTCGGGTCACTCTACTGGCATACTACTCACAGAGATCCTCTCAGGCTCCCTAAACCTTTACCCACCATTCTTTGTATTGAAGCAAATATTGTATAGCGCTATGATAATGGATTGTTGTTGTTGTTGGAGGTGCGTCTTGGTCAGTTTAGCTCAGAAAATGTTGCCCTTGTTAAACTGCTCCCCTCTCCTGCCTAATGAGTGGGCCGACCGTGGTGCCAGGATGACAGAATGGCACCAGGGGCAGGGGCAGGCCTGTGAACCAGGCAGTCCCATCTGAACACAGATGAAAGCTATGATCAAATCCACTTTATTCAGTGTAGATAAAGGAGAGGATTTTTAAGCCTCAAGAAAATTGAGACATGGTTTGTGTATGTGTGACAATTAGAGGGGGAATGGGAAAGACAAACGATTTAAGCGCCTTTGAATGGGGTATAGTAGGTGCCAGGTGCACCGGTTTGAGTGTGTCAAGAACTGAAACGCTTCTGGGTTTTTCACACTCAACAGTTTCCCGTGTGTATCAAGAATGGTCCACCACCCAAAGGACATCCAACCGACTTGACACAACTGTGGGAAGCATTGGAGTCAACATAGGCCAGCATCCCTGTGGAATGCTTTCGAAACCTTGTAGATTCCATGCCCCGACAAATTGAGGCTGTTCTGAATATTAGGAACGCTCTTAATGTTTTGTACACTCAGTGTAAGAGGCTTAAGCCTCCTGGGGAGCTAATCATAACATAGCAGCAAGGGCAGCCTATCACCACTGTAGTGTCCATTTAACACTGGTTGTAATAGGCCAATGCTATTTAAAAAGTGACTGATGTTAAAGCTTAATTTTCTAAGTATGTTAGGCTACTACCCACTGTATGCTATCGTATATCTAATGCCATGTGTAATCTGGATTCACAGACTGAGGATACAATTGATTATGGTGTATGAGCAAGAATTAGAGACAAATCAGATACAAATAAAATGTTGACTTACTCTTAATTCTCATATCATTGTTTAACATTTGTTTGACAAAATGCAGTGTGGTAACAGTGATCCATGACGAGACCACCACCTTGTGGAGAAGAGGTGTCACCTCTTGATCAACTGCTTCAAGTGAAAAAAAGGAAATGTATGTTATTTATATTTGAGTAGCATAAGATTCATTAATCAATCAATGTACTTTCAAAAACATAGATTTCAAAAAAAACTATTCTAAAAATCAATATGCAATAAAGCATGCTGGGAAATATGATAATGATGGGCGTAGTTTTGGGTTAACACTGGTTATTGGCACCAACAATAGGGTTCTTTTACACCAATAAGTGTTAATTTGAAAAAATCAACACTAGGTAACACTGGTCAATTTGCTGTGTAGTTTTTTTTTCACAGGCATGTCTCCATTGTTAAGTGTGAGTACACTTTCTATCTCCTCTTCCTTTGTCATCTTCCATCTGGGTGAAAGGCTTCAAAGCCAAGTCACAAATACACAAAGACACACACACATACACCATTTATTAATTTCATTTTTCTTTTCTGCAGTGCAATAAGTAAATATCTTGCATAATCATTGTTATTGATGATATAATTCACATATTTATGATCTCTTGCTTTCAATGACTAAACAGGCATTGGTAAAAATGCAGATGGTTGGTTTAGACCTATGTAAAGCGTGAAATGGCTAGCTAGTTAGCGGTGCGGGCTAGTAGTGTTCAATCGGTGACATCACTTTCTCTTAGACCTTGAGTAGTTGTTTCCCTTGCTCTGCAAGGACTGCGGCTTTTGTGGATCAATGCTTCATGGGTGACGGTATCGATGTATTCAGAGGGTCCCTGGTTCGAGGCAAGGAGAGGGAATATTAGCAGCCGCTAGAAATAAGTTAAATACCATATTCTCAACTCCGTCCCTCTACTTGCCCCGAAACAAGGACCCTCTGAATACATCGACACTGTCACCCACAAAGAATCCTTTCCTATTTTTGGTTCTATAATCAGAGAAAAAAATTGTTTTTATCTGTAGCTTCTGAATACTAGTGATGTTATGTTTGGTACCGGAGCGCCCAGGCATGCATCGAAATCGCTAAGCAGCCAACTTCAAAGCAGTGTGCCGATGCGTGTATCAGAAGTATGTCATCAATGACGTCCAAAGATTTGTTTGATCACATGCTTTTCTAAAATGCTGATTTCACTGATTTTGGCTTGGTTCTGGTGCTTTCTTCGATTCCAAGCGGCTTTCAAACACCGACCTGGACACCGTACTTACAAATATAGTTAGGATTTTGTACAAAAAGTTTCACCTGACTTAGCAGGTAGAGTAGGGAACTATAGAACATTCAGGGACGTGAGGGTATGAAGTCGAATCCAGTTGAAGACACACTATTTTGAAAGTTGTTTTATGTGAAACCACATTAAGCCTCCTAAATAATGCCATAGGTTCAGTTTTTGAAAATAGTAAACTTGAAGGGAAAAAAGGGAAGAATGGTGTATGATGTAAACCTGGTATTCCAACTGATTACTAAACTAAAGCCAACGACTTACCGCTGCGCCATGGAGTTTTGATAAAAAAGTGGAGAAAAAATGTCTATCTGATACTTGCACGTTGCTATTTATTGCTGACCAGAAGATGCCACTAATGTGCATTGTAAACAGATAATGAAGCTCAGAGTAATTAACCGTTTTTCGACACAATTTGGTGAAAGTGCCGAAGCCTTCAGAGGTGCTATTCAGGGTGCTATTCTAAAAAAATGTAGTGTGAACTTTTAGTAGCCTTTGTGTGTGTCTGTGTGGACAGGTGGCATAGTACTACTGACACGCTTGACTGCATATTTTGTAGCAGACTATTAAAGACTTCTGCTGTTTACACAAAACCAACATTATGATTATCTCTTCCTCAGGCCAATTGTATCCTTTACAAACCTTTGTTGCTGTTGTAGCTACTTGGCTTTGAGAAGAGATCGGCAACAATTTTCTTTGAATTCTTATTTATTACTATAGTACAGTATCTTTTAAAATGTACTACCTTGCTATGAAATCACCTGCAATTACAGTATAATTTGAAGGTTATGTGAATTCATCACTTTACATGTAATTGCATGTAATTTAAATTATCAACATACGGCTCTGGTTTCAGCTGAAATCAATCATACCAGCTCCATTCACATATGTAGGATTGTTTTGTGTGTTTTCCATGTGCATCTCCAAATTGAAAGGTACTAGAATCTAGAAAAAGCATTGTCCAGCTAGTCTGTCAGTACTCTGTCTCTTTCCTCTAATGTTTAGCTCCAACATATCATGGTTTGCTCATTATCTCGGCAGCCAGACTTTGGTAAAAAGTAATATAAAAAACTTTAATCCCTTCAATGTGAAGACAGAGAGGCTGTCATTGGAAGAGAGATAAAAGCCCTCCTTTCTTGTTCTCCTGCCTAATGAGTTTGTTCTCTGTACTCCTGTAAAATGTTCCAAGACGAGGCTTCTAGAATTAGATTATCCAGGACTTATATTTGAAAAGTGTTAGTTCTAGGATGTACAGTGCATTCGGAAAGTATTCAGACCCCTTGACTTTTTCCACATTTCGTTAAAAAAAAAAATGCAATTCATTCTACACACAATACCCCATAATGAGTTTTTAAAAATGTTAGCAAATGTATTAGATTGATAAGTACATAAGTATTCAGACCCTTTACTCAGTACTTTGTTGAAGCACCTTTGCCAATGATTACAGCCTTGAGTCTTCTTGGGTATGATGCTACAAGCTTGGCACACCTGTATTTGGGGAGTTTCTCCCATTCTTCTCTGCAGATCCTCTCAATCTCTGTCAGGTTGGATGGGTAGTGTTGCTGTACAGCTATTTTCAGGTCTCTCCAGAGATGTTCGTTCAGGTTCATGTCCAGCCACTTCTGCATTGTCTTGCCTGTGTGCTTAAAGTCGTTGTCCTGTTGGAAGGTGAACCTTTGCACCAGTCTGAGGTCCTGAGCGCACTGGAACAGGTTTTCATTAAGGATCTCTCTGTACTTTTCTCTGTTCATCTTTCCCTCAATCCTTACTGGTCTCCCTGCCTCTGAAAATCATCTGCACAGCATGATGCTGCCACCACCATGCTTCACTGTAGGGATGGTGCCAGGTTTCCTCCAGACGTGGCGCTTGACATTCAGGCAAAAGAGTTCAATCTTGGTTTCATCAGACCAGGTGTCTTTTGGCAAACTCCAAGCAGGCTGTCATGTGTCTTTTACTGAGGACTGGCTTCTGTCTGGCCACTTTCTCATAATGGCCTGATTGGTGGAGTGCTGCAGAGATGGTGGTCCTTCTGGAGGGATCTCCCATCTCCACAGAAGAATACTGGAGCTCTGTCAGAGTGACCATCAGGTTCTTGGTCCCCTCCCTGACCAAGGCCCTTCTCCCCGATTGCTCAGTTTGGCCGGGCAGCCAGCTCAGAGTCTCGGTGGTTCCAAACTTCTTCCATTTAAGAAGGTCCCTGTGTTCCTGCGGACCTTCAACGCTGCAGAAATGTTTTCGTAGCCTTCCCCAGATCTGTGCCTTGACACAATCCCGTCTCGGAGCTCTACGGACAATTCCTTCGACCTCATGGCTTGGTTTTTGCTCTGACATGCACTTTCAACTGTGGAACCTTATAAAGACAGGTGTGTGCCTTTCCAAATCATGTCCAATAAATTGAATTTACCACAGGTGGACTACAATCAAGTTGTAGAAACATCTCAAGGATGATCAATGGAAACAGGATGCACCTGAGCTCAATTTCGAGTCTCATAGCAAAGGCCTTAATACTTACAGCGGGTGAAATAAGTATTGAACACGTCACCATTGTTCTCAGTAAATATATTTCCAAAGGTGCTATTGACATGAAAGTTTCACCTGATGTTGGTAACAACCCAAGTAATCCATACATACAAAGAAACCAAAACAAATACGTTCAGAAATTAAGTTGTGTAATAATGTGAAATGACACAGGGAAAAAGTTTTGAACACATGAAGAAAGGGAGGTTCAAAAAGGCATGGAAAGCCAAGACAACAGCTGAAAACTATCAGTAATTAAAAGCAATCCAGCCCCCTGTCAGTGCAAATTAATATCAGCTGGTTCAGTCCCAACTGATGGCCTACAAAAAGGTCTCATTGCCAAGGTGTCACACAAGACACATCTCATGATGGGTAAAAGCAAAGAGCTGTCTCAAGACATTCACAGACTAATTGTTGCAAAACATAATGATGGCATTGGTTATAGGCACATTTCTAAGCTTCTGAATGTTCCAGTGAGCACTGTTGGGGCCATAATACGGAACTGACAGGGGGCTGGATTGCTTTTTAATTACTGATAGTTTTCAGCTGTTGTCTTGGCTTTCCATGCCTTTTTGAACCTCCCTTTCTTCATGTGTTCAATACTTTTTCCCTGTGTCATTTCACATTATTACTCATAACTTAATTTCTGAACTTATTTGTTTTGGTTTCTTTGTATGTATGGATTACTGGGGTTGTTACTTTCATGTCAATAGCACCTTTGGAAATATATTTACTGAGAAAAATGGTGACGTGTTCAATACTTATTTCACCCGCTGTATGTAAATTAGGTATTTCTGTTAATCATTAATAAATTTGCTAACATAAAAAAAGTTTTTGCTTTGTCATTATCGGGTACTGTGTGCAAATTGATGAGAAAAACAAATAATT
The DNA here is from genome assembly GCA_023634145.1 of Thymallus thymallus. Lineage (NCBI taxonomy): Eukaryota > Metazoa > Chordata > Actinopteri > Salmoniformes > Salmonidae > Thymallus > Thymallus thymallus. The sequence goes on along the minus strand of CM042396.1, from coordinate 7,891,248 downwards.
TTATCAATTTTAGAATAAAACTGTAAAGTAAGCTGTTCTTTCCCAAATGCAGTGAAGTGGATTACATGGGTTTTACTCATGGTTGACTTGCACGGAGATAATTCATTTAGTGCATTTTCAAGCTGGTGTATCTGAAAATGACCTATTAATCATCTAGCCTAAGCACTAAGCAATTGTTCAGTGTGCGAACTGTAGCAGAGAACATATACTGTATTTACATATACTATTCAACTTCATATACAACATCGGTGTATTATTATTTAACTGATATTCAAACAGACAGTATATATCTGAATACTACAAAGAAGAATACATATTTAAAATTAAAGTGCTGAATTCCACAATTTCTTTTCCTCAGGTGGACAACTTTGGTGCACTACAACCAAATCCATCATGGAAGGAGAGGAGTTAGCTGCGTTTGCTGTGGACTTCTACTCCCGTCTCCAGGCAGTCAACCAGGCAGCTCTCTCTGAGGGGATGTACCCGGCCAGATTGCTGGACTCCATCCAACTATTGCCCCAACAGGCCAACATGGCATCCATACTTCCAAATGCTATAGTCAACAGTAAGTACAACGTAAAGCTTAGGAGACTATAAAATCAGTGTGTGTGTGTGTCCACCCATGCATAGGTGTGTGTGTGTGCGCGTACAGTAGTTTTGTGTATTTTTGTGTTTGTGCATGCAAATGTGTGTATGTGTGTGTTTGTGTATCATCAATTAGCTATCTCAGCTTAGACGAGTCTATTTGGCAGGGATAAGAGCCTAGGGGTTCTCCTTGACCTTCAATTCATGTTGAAATTAAGTATTTACTCTTCACCCACATAGACAACACCCCCATCAAACAACAGCCCATTTACTCTGATTAAGGTCTGTTGGGTTCAGGTCATCGCTGTTTGAGTCTATTCCAGCCCTGGTAAAATATTTAAGATAACTTACGCTTAACCGCTTTCCTCACACAAGAGACACCAGTGGTGCTTATTTTAATCCAGACCCACCACCCTCTCCTTCCACCAGATATAAATAAAGCCAGATAAAAAGAAATGTGTGTGTATTCATCATAATTGTTTGGATTTATACAACACTTTTCCAGTACTCAAAGCACTGTACATGGTAGGCCTAAGGGGGTGAACTCACCTCATCTCTGTATTTATCTCTGTCTTTCTGCAGAGGACATCTTCCCTTGTAAGGCGTGTGGGATATGGTACCGCAGTGAGAGGAACCTGCAAGCTCATCTGATGTACTATTGCAGCAGGAGACAGAGAGACTCAGTCTCAGACATGATGGCAGAGCAGTTAGACAGGAAGACTGGTCCCCATCACATGCCCAACGTAGGCCCCGGACCCGACCCCCACTGCAATATAACTGGATCAGCACAGCAGGCCTTGGAGATGCACTTGAACACCCACAATGGTGAGCAGAGAGGATAATATGTTGACATCATGATCATACTGTCAAATTATTGTCAATTTGATAGTGTTAAATTCCAATCGAGTGAGACATTTACACTGAGTATACCAAACATTAGGAACACCTTCCTACTGTTGATTTGCACCCCACTGTCAGAACAGCCTCAATTCGTTGGGAGTCTACAAGGTGTCGAAAACGTTCCATAGGGATGCTGGCCCATTTTGACTACAATGCCTCCTACATTTGTGTTAAGTTGGCTGGATGTCCTTTGGGTGGTGGACCATTCTTGATACACACGGGAAACTGTTCAGCGTGAAAAACCCAGCAGCGTTGCAGTCAGCACTCAGACCGGTGCGCCTGTCACCTACAACTATACCCCGTTCAAAGACACTTACTATTTTATCTTGCCAATTCACCCTCTGAATGGCACACATACACAATCCACGTTAAAGACTTATTCTAAAAACAGGTTTTTAGAAAATTTTGCTATTTTATTATAATATTTTAAATATCAGATTTACATAATATATTCAGACCCTTTACTCAGTACTTTGTTGAAGCACCTCTGGCAGCAATCACAAACTCAAGCCTTCTTGGGTACGAAGCTACAAGCTTGACACACCTGTATTTTGGGAGTTTCTCCCATTCTTCTCTGCAGATCCTCTCAAGCTCTGTCAGGTTGGATGGGGTGCGTCGCTCCACAGCTATTTTCAGGTCTCTCCAGAGATATTCGATCGGTTTTAAGTCGAGGCTCTCACTGGGCCACCCAAGGACATTCAGAGACTTGCCCCGAAGCCCCTCCTACGTTGTCTTGGCAGTGTACTGAGGAGTGGCTTCCGTCTGGCCTCCACACAATCCTCTTGGAGCTCTACGGGCCACACTAGTGTGTGTGCTCAGCCCCCTTCTTTACTCCCTGTTCACCCATGACTGCGTGGCCAAGCATGCCTCCAACTCAATCATCAAGTTTGCAGACGACGCAACAGTATTAGGCTTGATTACCAACAATGATGAGACAGCCGACAGGGAGGAGGTGAGGGCTCTGGGAGTGTGGTGCCAGGAAAAGAACCTCTCACTCAATGTCGACAAAACAAAGGAGATGAACGTGGACTTCAGGAAACAGCAGATGGAGCACCCCCCCTATCCACAGACGGGACGGCAGTCGAGAAGATGGAAAGCTTCAAGTTCCTCTGCGTACACATCGCTGACAAACAGAAATGGTCCAACAGCGCCTCTTCAACCTCAGGAGGCTAAAGAAATTTGGCTCAGCACCTAAAAACCCTTACACAAAATTGAGAGCATCCTGTGGGGCTATATCACCGCCTGGTAAGGCAACTGCACCGCCCACAACCGCAAGGCTCTCCTTAGTGTGGTGCGGTCTGCCCAACGCATTACCTGGGGCTAACTACCTGCCCTCTAAGACACCTACTGCAGCCGATGCCACAGGAAGGATCATCAAGGACATCAACCACCGGAGCCACTGCCTGTTCACCCCGTTATCATCCAGAAGGCGAGGTCAGTACAGGTGCATCAAAGCTGGGTCCGAGAGACTAAAAAAAAGCTTCTATCTCAAGGCCATCAGATTGTTAAACAACCATCACTAGCATGTTAGAGGCTGCTGCCTATAGACATAGACTAGAAATCAATGGCCACTATAAGAAATGGAACACTAGCCACTTTATTAACGTTTACATATCTTGCATCACTCATCTCATATGTACAGTGGGGAGAACAAGTATTTGATACACTGCCGATTTTGCAGGTGTTCCTACTTACAAAGCATGTAGAGGTCTGTAATTTTTATCATAGGTACTCTTCAACTGTGAGTGACGGAATCTAAAACAAAAATCCAGAAAATCACATTGTATGATATTTTAATAATTAATTTGCATTTTATTGCATGACATAAGTATTTGATCACCTACCAACCAGTAAGAATTCCGGCTCTCACAGACCTGTTAGTTTTTCTTTAAGAAGCCCTCCTGTTCTCCACTCATTACCTGTATTAACTGCACCTGTTTGAACTCGTTACCTGTATAAAAGACACCTGTCCACACACTCAATCAAACAGACTCCAACCTCTCCACAATGGCCAAGACCAGAGAGCTGTGTAAGGACATCAGGGATAAAATTGTAGACCTGCACAAGGCTGGGATGGGCTACAGAACAATAGGCAAGCAGCTTGGTGAGAAGGCAACAACTATTGGCGCAATTATTAGAAAATGGAAGAAGTTCAAGATGACGGTCAATCTCCCTCGGTCTGGGGCACCATGCAAGATCTCACCTCGTGGGGCATCAATGATCATGAGGAAGGTGAGGGATCAGCCCAGAATTACACGGCAGGACCTGGTCAAGGACCTGAAGAGAGCTGGGACCACAGTCTCAAAGAAAACCATTAGTAACACACTACGCCGTCATGGATTAAAATCCTGCAGCGCACGCAAGGTCCCCCTGCTCAAGCCAGCGCTTGTCCAGGCCCGTCTGAAGTTTGCCAATTACCATCTGGATGATCCAGAGGAGGAATGGGAGAAGGTCATGTGGTCTGATGAGACAAAAATATCTCTTTTTGGTCTAAACTCCACTCGCCGTGTTTGGAGGAAGAAGAAGGATGAGTACAACCCCAAGAACACCATTCCAACCGTGAAGCATGGAGGTGGAAACATCATTCTTTGGGGATCCTTTTCTGCAAAGGGGACACGACGACTGCACCGTATTGAGGGGAGGATGGATGGGGCCATGTATCGCAAGATCTTGGCCAACAACCTCCTTCCCTCAGTAAGAGCATTGAAGATGGGTCGTGGCTGGGTCTTCCAGCATGACAATGACCCGAAACACACAGCCAGGCAACTAAGGAGTGGCTCCGTAAGAAGCATCTCAAGGTCCTGGAGTGGCCTAGCCAGTCTCCAGACCTGAACCCAATAGAAAATCTGAAAGTCCGTATTGCCCAGCGACAGCCCCGAAACCTGAAGGATCTGTATGGAGGAGTGGGCCAAAATCCCTGCTGCAGTGTGTGCAAACCTGGTCAAGAACTACAGGAAACGTATGATCTCTGTAATTGCAAACAAAGGTTTCTGTACCAAATATTAAGTTCTGCTTTTCTGATGTATCAAATACTTATGTCATGCAATAAAATGCAAATTAATTACTTAAAAATCATACAATGTGATTTTCTGGATTTTTGTTTTAGATTCCGCCACTCACAGTTGAAGTACCTATGATAAAAATTACAGACTTCTACATGCTTTGTAAGTGGGAAAACCTGCAAAATCGGTAGTATATCAAATACTTGTTCTCCCCACTGTATGTATATATTCTTGATTCTTTCCTTACTTAGATGTATGTGTATTTGGGTAAATGTTGTGAAACTGTTAGATATTACTTGTTAGATATTTCTGCACTGTAGGAGCTAGAAGCTCAAGCATTTTTCTACACCCACAATAACATCTGCTAAACACGTGTATGTGACCAATAAAATTTGATTTGATTTGATTTACGGACAGTTCTTTCGACCTCATGGCTTGGTTTTTGCTCTGATCAACTTATATAGACAGGTGTGTGCATTTCTAAATCATGTCCAATCAATTTAATTTACTACAGGTGGACTCCAATCAAGTTGTAGAAACATCTGAAGGATGATCAATGGAAACAGGATGCACCTGAGCTCAATTTCAAGTCTCATAGCAAAGGGACTGAATACTTATGTAAATACTGTATTTCTGTTTAAATTTTTTATACATTTTCAAAATTTTCTAAAACCTGTTTTTGTTTTGTCATTATGGGGCATTGTTTGAAGATTATTTTTTTTTTTTTATACAGTTTTTAATAAGGCTGTAATATAACAAAATTGTGGAAAAATGGAAGGGGTCTGAACACTTTCCGAATGCACTGTATGTCATGGAAAGAGCTGTTGTTCCTAATGTTTTGTACACTCAGAGTATATCTATATACAGTGGCGTCCGAAATTATTGACACCCTTGATAAAGATGAGCAAAAATGACTGTATAAAATAAATAATTCAAATACTGAGATGTGTATGCTCAAAAACATTTGGAAATTATATTTTTTTATAGTAATACAATTGCTCAGAGAAAGATATGTAATAAAAAAAATCTCAAAAAGGTAGGGGTCAAATTTCAATACCTCTCAATACCTCACCTTGCAAGGATTACTGCACTGAGCCTTTTCCTAAAAAGTTGGAGAACACGTAGAGGGGTGGGCTGTTACATATCAACATACAAAATTTGATGTCAAAGACAGACCTCCTTGATATCTGGGTGCATGACATGAGCCCGGATATGTTGGTTCTCACAGAGACTTGGCTAAATGGCTCGATCCCAGGTAAGGACATTGACATTGCTGATTAGAACATGTTCAGGTTTGACAGACTGAAAAAAGGGGGAGGGGTGGCTATATATGTTCTCTAAATATCACTATCTCCCCATAATTTTAGCTTTTTCGTATAGTTTGATATAAGCCCAAATAATGGAAAACAAAAAGGAAATGCTGTACACTGCTGCTCATGGGCCCCAGGTGATTTTATTTATAACAACTTTTTGACCCTTAGGCCTCCATCAGGCCAAAATATACACATCTGTTGCAGGTATATAAACAACTGAAATATTTTATTATTTCATATTAATATCTACCTGACAGAAACAATGTAATATTTTCAATGTTTTAGCAATTTAATGTTCCACATTTTTGGCTTTGGAATTTCCATTAAAATGCTCTAAAATAATTTTTGGGTAATTATTTAATTAATGTAAAAAAATCAATAACCGTGCTAAAATGTTTTGGGAATCGAAACGAAACCGAACCAGGTAGCCGAGTGGTTAGAGCGTTGGAACCGTAACCGAAAGGTTGCTGGCAAGGTAAAACATCTGTTGTTCTGTTCCTGAACAAGGCAGTTAACCCACTGTTCCTAGGCCGTCATTGTAAATAAGAATTTGTTCTTAACTGACTTGCCTAGTAAAATAAAAGGTACAAAAAAATTAAAAATAATAAAGCACTAATCGCTCAACACTACTTGCAGACAAACACGCTCCCGTTAAAAAATTGGATGAGTCATTGGTTCTCTACAGACCTTTCAGATCTTGTTACGATGAGAAATCAGGTCTCGACCAAGGCTAGAAAAACAGATTTTGTATTTGTCAGGCAATTGAGAAATAGATGCACTTCCTCAATCAAGAAAGCTAAATCTAGCTACTTTCTAAGTTCTCTCTTAGACTCTGGTGATCCATCAAAATTTTGGAAAACAGTTAATGCACTGAAGCGTGAAAATTCCTCTCCTGTACCTAAGCAAGTTGTGACATACTTTGGCATCACTACTGAGAAAAATTAAGTGATGCTTTTAATCATCATTTTATCTCGGCATGCTCTTTATTTGAAATAAGTTGTGGTTTAAATCACGTTGGTCAGCTAGTCAACTGACTGGCTCTTTTCCAGCTTTATGGAAGTTCAGTCAATTTCTAGTGAATCTTTGTTTTCATTTAAACACCTTTCTACTTGTGATGTGCTAGACATCTTGCAAATTGTCTTGCACATCACAAGTAAAAAAATATATTTTCACTAGAAGTTGGGGCTGATTTGCCCGATCCTTTCTTGCTGCAGATTTCTGCTCCTCTGATTGCAGAATCTTTAACACTTTTTAACCTTACAATTCTTTTTGGTACCAACTTAAATCAATTTTAACCAAGAAATGTATTCTAAATGTACACCATTCAGGTTTCAGACCAGGTCATAACACCATCTCTGCCACTTCTTTGGCTTTAAATTATGTTCTTAATTGTTTGGATAAACATTGTGCAGAGCGTTTTACAGACCTGTCTAAAGCCCTCGACAATGTGGATCACTCATTACTTATTCAGAGGCTTTCATCATCAATTGTTCCTGTACCAGGTTGCGTGTAGCTGGTTTGATGGTGTTAATTTAGGTTCTTTGGACATGATGTAAAATAACAAAGGGATCGATTCTTGGTCTGGTTCTTTTCACTATTTACACAAAAAATATTGGTTTATCTGTAAAAATTGTAACTTTATGCAGATGACAGAGTGGTGTATGCTATTGACCCCACAGCTTACCAGGCTCTGTCAGAGATTCAATCTGCCTTTATTGACCTTTGTTGAACTGAAATTGGACCTTAATACAGGTAAAACCAAGTATATTTTATTTTCCAAATCACGTACAAATGTATCTGATGATTTATGCAATGCGTACTTTGGATGGTGCCCTCATTGATTTTGTTCCCGCCTATAAATATCCAGATTGTCGAAAAGCTATCTTTCAGAAATCATGTTGATGAGTTAGTCAAGAAATTAAGAATTAAAATAGGCTTATTTTATAGGAACAGGTCCTGTCTTTTGTTAAATAGCAGAAAACTAATAATTCAGTCAACATTTATTTTGGTTATTGACTATGGCGATATCATCTACAGTGGGGAGAACAAGTATTTGATACACTGCCGATTTTGCAGGTTTTCCCACTTACAAAGCATGTAGAAAATCTGTAATTTTTGTCATAGGTACGGAATCTAAAACAAAAATCCAGAAAATCACACTGTATGATTTTTAAGTAATTAATTTGCATTTTATTGCATGACATAAGTATTTGATACATCAGAAAAGCAGAACTTAATATTTGGTACAGAAACCTTTGTTTGCAATTACAGAGATCATACGTTTCCTGTAGTTCTTGACCAGGTTTGCACACAATGCAGCAGGGATTTTGGCCCACTCCTCCATACAGACCTTCTCCAGATCCTTCAGGTTTTGGGGCTGTCGCTGGGCAATACAGACTTTCAGCTCCCTCCAAAGATTTTCTATTGGGTTCAGGTCTGGAGACTGGCTAGGCCACTCCAGGACCTTGAGATGCTTCTTACGGAGCCACTCCTTAGTTGCCCTGGCTGTGTGTTTCGGGTCATTGTCATGCTGGAAGACCCAGCCACGACCCATCTTCAATGCTCTTACTGAGGGAAGGAGGTTGTTGGCCAAGATCTCACGATACATGGCCCCATCCATCCTCCCCTCAATACGGTGCAGTCGTCGTGTCCCCTTTGCAGAAAAGCATCCCCAAAGAATGATGTTTCCACCTCCATGCTTCACGGTTGGGATGGTGTTCTTGGGGTTGTACTCATCCTTCTTCTTCCTCCAAACACGGCGAGTGGAGTTTAGACCAAAAAGCTCTATTGTCTCATCAGACCACATGACCTTCTCCCATTCCTCCTCTGGATCATCCAGATGGTAATTGGCAAACTTCAGACGGGCCTGGACATGCGCTGGCTTGAGCAGGCGGACCTTGCGTGCGCTGCAGGATTTTAATCCATGACGGCGTAGTGTGTTACTAATGGTTTTCTTTGAGACTGTGGTCCCAGCTCTCTTCAGGTCATTGACCAGGTCCTGCCGTGTAGTTCTGGGCTGATCCCTCACCTTCCTCATGATCATTGATGCCCCACGAGGTGAGATCTTGCATGGTGCCCCAGACCGAGGGAGATTGACCGTCAACTTCTTCCATTTTCTAATAATTGCGCCAACAGTTGTTGCCTTCTCACCAAGCTGCTTGCCTATTGTCCTGTAGCTCATCCCAGCCTTGTGCAGGTCTACAATTTTATCCCTGATGTCCTTACACAGCTCTCTGGTCTTGGCCATTGTGGAGAGGTTGGAGTCTGTTTGATTGAGTGTGTGGACAGGTGTCTTTTATACAGGTAACGAGTTCAAACAGGTGCAGTTAATACAGGTAATGAGTGGAGAACAGGAGGGCTTCTTAAAGAAAAACTAACAGGTCTGTGAGAGCCGGAATTCTTACTGGTTGGTAGGTGATCAAATACTTAAGTCATGCAATAAAATGCAAATTAATTATTTAAAAATCATACAATGTGATTTTCTGGATTTTTAGATTCCGTCTCTCACAGTTGAAGTGTACCTATGATAAAAAATTACAGACCTCTACATGCTTTGTAAGTCTGAAAACCTGCAAAATCGGCAGTGTATCAAATACTTGTTCTCCCCACTGTATATGAAGGCAGCTGCCACTGTATTGAAGCCATTGGACGCAGTTTATCACAATAGTTTGAGTACCCATCATATGTTGTTGAACGCTGAACGAGAGACCTCTGTGTATTGTTGTTGTAAAGTTGTGACAGTGTTTTCTTGTAAAGTTTGACTTTATATGCTTTTTAATTTTGGATCCCGTGGCTCAGTTGGGCTCAGTTGCTGTGAATGCTATTATCTGTCCCGGGATCCTGCCAGATTCCATGTAAAGAGAGAGAAACGAAAACCCAGCTAGCCTAGCTGGCTCTGCAGTCTCAAATCGAGGTCGATAGTGAATGTTTTCAACGCTGCAGGAGCTGTGTTTGCTTTGCTTTATTCAGGAACAATATGGACGGCCCGGACTTTCAATGTAGCAACTGTTTGCTTGCAAACCGCCTGGTCTTCTCCACTTGGGGTTTGATCAGACCGCTGCCGATGGTGTAGCCAAGGTTTTCAGCCTCGTTCAGTCCCAAGTGGCACTTCTTTGTGTTGGCTGTCAGGCCTGCCGCCTCCAGGCTGGCCAGCACGGAGTGCAGCTGGCGGAGGTGGTCCTCCCAGTCCTCACTGTGTATTACCACTTCATCAATATAGGCGGCGGTGAAGGCCTGGTGAGGACGTAACAGCTTGTCCATAAGCCTCTGGAAGGTGGCGGCTGCTCTGTTCAAGCCAAAGGGGAGGCGAACATACTGAAATAGCCCATCTGGGATGGCAAAGGGGGTTTTATGGCGGTCTTCGGGGGCCCCTTTATCAGGTCGAGGGTCGATATATAGCGGGCTTTCCCAAGCCGCTCGATCAGCTCATTGACCCTCGTCATGGGGTAGGACCTGGAGATGGCGTTGAGGGCTCTGAAATCGTTGCAGAAGCGAATAGACCCATCAGGTTTCGGCACCCTTACAATAGGGCTGGACCATTCGCTGGTGGACGGCTCGATGACCCCCATCTTCAACATCTCCCTCCCCTCACCTTCTTCTTCTCCGGAAGGGGGAGAAGACCCGTTGGTTCTGATCGACAACCTTTTCAAGGTCTCTCATCTACTGAGCCATAAGAGTGGTGCCAAATGGCACCATTTCTGGCGAATGTTCCTCTCCGTCAACCTTAAGTCCCATCAGCACCTGTGCCTCTCGTTCCACAGGTTTCAACAGGTTGATGTGGTATACCTGCTGAGGGTGCGGTCATCCGGGCTGACTCAGCCTGTAGTTGACCGGGGCGACTTGCTCTGTCACCACATATGGGCCCTGCCACTGAGCCAGGAGCCAAGGCGAGAAGCCAGTGGACGCCTAAGGTGGACCTCCCAGAGCGCGAACATTAGGTGGGGCAACAACATACCCCAATTCTTCCCGTCCCGGTCCATCACCAGGCGTAGCATGCTTTTGATGGTTTTATTCAGCTGTTCACACAGCCTGTCCGTCTGGGGGTGGTACGCACTGGTCCTAATTTGTTTGACCCGGTATAACTGACACAGGTCCTTCATCAGTCTGGACATGAACGGTGTGCCCTGGTCGGTCAGGAGGTTGGCCGGGAGGCCCACTCGGGTCGGATGACTCCGTGCCAAACACCCTCCAGGTGCTCTCCCTTGATGACTCCTGAAACACCTGGCGTAACTGCTCCCTCTGGAGCTTGTCGACTTGACTCAGGAAGGGGTGTCTTCCTGCCGGGTCGCTCTCGAACCACCACCAGGTGTCTTCCTCTGTGGTCTCCTGGAACAAGTGCCTTGGAGTCTCCTTCCGCCCCCGGACTGAGGAGGAATCCAGGTTGCCCTGCCCTGCCTCCATAGGTTCATCTCGTCACTCGCGCCGTCGTCGAATGCATCTCTGGGCTCTGAGTGCGCCAGTGCTTGACGATTAGAGCTGTTCGTTCTGTGTGCTCTATCGGGGCCACTCCCTCGCCACGTGTTCCTCCACAGAAGCTCGAAGAGGGGGCAGTCAACCCCGAAGATCAGGGTTGTCTTCCTGGCAGGTGTATGGAAGCTGACTCGGGTTAACGTTTGGTGTCCCCGTGGATGCAGGCTACAGCGGTTTCCGGCTTGAATATGGGGCACGGGGCACTCTTGTACCAGAGATACTATGCATCTGAATCTAGGAAGGCCTCCCAGTCCATTCCTCTTACGTGCACCGGCACACTCCGAGCAGGGGCCAGCTCCACATGCCAACATATCTGTGGCGCGGGGGGTGGCTGATGCTTCAGTGGGCATAGGGATGTCTACACTGGGGCAGTGTCTAGCCATATGACCATATGTGTTCACTTGAAACACTGTATAGGGCCCTGAGGCGTGGGGCTAGGTGCTGGCCTGGCTTTGTTGACCTTCCTGCTAGCCATGGGGCGTACAACTGGAGTGGTCTTCTCGCCCCTGCTAATGGCAGCAAGGCTTTGAGTAGACAATTATAACTCAATGCACTGGACTAGGTGGTCAACTGTAACTTGATTTGCCTGACCGACTATCCTCTTCATAGTGATGGGTAATTCCCTCAAACACTTGTCTATGACCAGGGTTTCTAACATTTCGGCCGTGGTTTTTGTGGGGAATAGCCACCCCCTTACCAGACGGATAAATAGGTAGAGCTGGCCCCTGGGTGACTCATCTTTGGCGTACTCCCAGTCATGAAACCTTTGGGCCCTGTCTCAGCTGATAGCGGGACTGAATCTCCGCCTTCAGACTTGCGTAATCTATGGCAGTCCCTTCCTCAGTGTCATAGTACGCCGCTTGGGCTTTGCCCGTAGGAGAGCTACTAACCTACCAGGGTAGTTACAAACAGCAGAGGAATGAAACCATCAAAATGCATCGATCACATCTTTACTAATGCTGCAGAAATTTGCTTTAAAGCAGTATCCAAAACCATTGGATGTAGTGATCACAATATAATAGCCATATCAAGGAAAACCGAAGGTCCAAAGGCTTGGCCTAATATAGTGTATAGAAGGTCATACAATATGTTTTGTAGGGATTCTTATGTTGATGATTAAAAAAATATTTGCTGGTCTGTGGTGTTTAATGAGGAACAACCAGATGCTGCACTTGACACATTTATGAAATTGCTTATTCCAGTTACTAATAAGAATGCAGCCATTAAGAAAATTGCTGTAAAAACTGTAAAACCACCTTGTATTGATGAGGAATTGAAAAATTATATGGTTGAGAGGGAAGAGAAAAAATGTATAGCACATAAGTCTGTCAGCACAACCGAGAGTTTGTCATGTGACTAAACTTTATAAAAATAAAAATTAGCTATTAGCTATACTATTAAACAAAAATAAATTATATAAAGAATGATAGTAAAAAGCTTTGGAGCACCTTCAATGAAATGTTGGGAAAAAAGGCGAACCCGGCTCCATTCATTGAATCAGATGATTCATTCATCACAAAACCCAATGATTTGGCCAACTACTTTAATGATTTTTTCATTAGCAAGACTAGCAAAAGTAGGCTTGACATGCCAGCAACAAACTCTGACACTACACATCCAAGTATATCTGACCACATTATTTAAGACAAGCGTTGTACTTTTGAAATCCGTAAAGTGAGTGTGGAAGAGGGAAAAAATATATTGTTGTCTAACAACAATGACAAGTCATCGGGGTCTGACAACCTGAATGGAAAATTACTGAGGATAATAGCGGACGATATTGCCACTCTCATGCCGTATCTTCATTTTAAGCCTAATAGAAAGTGTGTGCCCTCAGGCCTGGAGGCAAGCAAAAGTCATTCCGCTACCCAAGAATAGTAAAGCCCCCTTTACTGGCTCAAATAGCCAACCGATCAGCTTGTTACCAAGCCTTAGTAAACTTCTGGAAAAATGTGTGTTTGACCAGAAACAATGCTATTTTACAGTAAACAAATTGACAACAGACTTTCAGCATGCTTATAGGGAAGGACACTCAACAAGCACAGCACTTACACAAATGACTGATGATTTGCTGAGGGAAATTGATGATAAAAAGATTGTGGGGGCTGTTTTGTTAGACTTCAGTGTGGCTTTTGACATTATCGATCATAGTCTGCTGCTGGAAAAATGTATGTGTTATGGCCTGCTATATTGTGCATAAAGAGTTACCTGTCCAACATAATACAGAGGGCATTCTTTAATGGAAGCCTCTCCAACATAATCCAGGTAGAATAATGAATTCCCCAGGGGAGCTGTTTAGACCCATTAGTTTTTTCAATCTTTACTAACGACATGTCAAAGGCTTTGAGTAAAGAGCTGCAGTTCGTTTCAGAAGGGGTGGCAAGGAATAAGTTAGTCCTAAATATTTCCAAAACTAAAGCATTGTATTTGGGACAAATCATTCACTAAACCCTAAACCCCAGCTAAATCCTGTAATGAATAATGTGGAAATTGAGCAAGTTGAGGTGACTAAACTACTTGGAGTAACCCTGGATTGTAAATTGTCATGGTCAAAACATATTGATACAACAGTAGAAAGCACTGCTCTGCCTTCTTAACAGCACTATTAACAAGGCAAGTCCTACAGGCCCTAGTTTTGTCTCACCTGGACTACTATTCAATAGTGTGGTCAAGTATTACCTTTCTGTAGTCAAGAGGCTTTTAGAAAAGGTAAATTATGTCTTTATACAGCACCACCATAGTGACAAAGCAATGTGTTGTTAATACATGACAAAAATATACCTCTACCATAGATCACTTAAAGTGATACAACACTTCCATTCACGGGTGGCCAAAAATAACTAACTAAAAGCCACGCCCCCAGTAAACCATGCCACCAATATAATTTCCCAGTGTGCCTTGCCTTTTCAAGTGAATTGTAGAGTTATCACCCATGACTGTATTTGTTAGTGACAGAGACATGGTTGTTGAATTCATTTTTTATTCACTCCTGTGAGTTTCTAGGTGTATGTTATCATTCAAATTAATATCTTTATGACTATCTCAGGCCTTCAAGTAAAGTTGCAGTAATGGGTGCAAAATATTTTAGTTAGTTTAGAAATGTCTTTTATTTATCTTTGTGTAGTTTAAGATTAAACAATTAATCAATGTACATGCAAAAACACAGATATCAAAAACAATTGTAAAATTGCAGTAGAGCATGCTGGGAAATATGATTGTGCCGTCCTCGATATGTCTGCTTAATATCCTGACGGCCAGCTAAACTTTTTCCCCACACCAAGACTCTGAAGAATAATTCTTAGTTCCACAGGTTTATTGGAGTTACAGAGAAAAGGTGAAACTGCAACACACAAAAGAGCAAGGACAAATTACACATTAAAGGCTAATTTGCACTATTACTGTTGCATTTTCGCCTGTGTAATCAGTCCAAGAGGCCATTCATTCCTAGGTGCTTGGCTGTTCTTAAGGAGAACAACGCTTCCAGGCTGAATGTTTGGCTGAGTGGACTGCCATTTCTTGCGGGTCTGCAGTGTTGGGAGGAATTGTTTCCTCCAGCGGTCCCAGAAGGTGTTGGACAGGTGCTGAACCTGCCGCCACTGGGACTTGTAGAGGTCTGCAACTCCAAACTCACCAGCAGGAGCAGGCACAATGTTCGTCTTTTGTGTGAGAAGAGCAGCTGGCGTGAGTATGAACGAGTCATCAGGGTCCATAGTCACTGGAACAAGTGGCCTGGCGTTGATGATCGCTGCGACTTCTGCCATGAAAGTCACCAGCACTTCGTGGGTGAGCTTGTCTTTCAGCTGGAGGAACATTGCGTCCAGAATCCTCCTAGCCAGACCTATCATTCTCTCCCATGATCCACCCCAATGGGATGCATGTGGGGGATTAAAGGACCAGATGCAGCCCTTGTCTAAGAGGTAAGTCTTTACAGCATTGCTGTCAATGTTTGAGGCTATCTTCAGTTCCTTACAGGCGCCAATGAAGTTCGTGCCACGGTCGGAACGAATGTATTTGACCGGCCCACGCATTGAAAGGAAGCGCCGTAGCGCGTTGATGAAGCTAGAGGTGTCGAGGGATTCTATGACTTCGATGTGCACAGCTCTTATGCTCATGCACGTAAAGATCACTGCCCACCTTTTACTTTGAGCGAAGCCGCCTCTGGTCTTGCGTGAGGAGACGTTCCATGGGCCGAACACATCAAGACCCACGCTGGAGAACGGAGGATCTGTTGAAAGATGATCGGCTGGCAGGTTAGCCATTTTCTGGATGCTGAGTGGAGCTCTGAGCCTTCTGCATGTAATGCATTGGTGGATGATGCTGCTTACTCTTTTCTTCCCTCCGACTATCCAAAGGCCAGCTGAACGGACCGCCCCCTCTGTAAAGTGACGACCTTGATGATGGATTTGCTCGTGGTGGTGTCTGATGAGCAAAGTGGCGATGTGATGCTGGCCAGGAATAATCAGGGGAGTCTTTTCACTCTGATCGAGACTTGAATGATGAAGACGGCCTCCAACTCTGAGAAGGCCGTGTGTGTCAATGAACGGGTCCAGATTTCTGAGGGGGCTTGTTTTTGGCATCCTTTCCTGTTTTAGAATGCACTTTATCTCTTGGCTGTAGACTTCCTGTTGAACTGCTTGGATGATTACAGCTGACGCTTTCTCTGATTCCTCAACTGTGAATTCAGCTTTGCAGTAATGCCAGCCCTTGCATGCTCTGTTCTCTCTGTGAGCTGTCTTGAAATGACAGGCTATGTGAATGAGGCGAGTGACTGCACGAGTTAATGACTTCCAGGTAGAGAACTTAGCAAAGCGTTGTGAATCCAGTTGCTTGTTTGAGGCTGTAGTGCTTAAGGCAGACACCAGAGGGCGGATGTCTGGGTCTGTGCTCGGGTCAACAAGGTCATGGTTGCTCTCAGAAATGCTGGGCTCCGGCTTGGAGAGAAATTTGGGCCCACTCAGCCAGTTGGTGTGTTTTAGTTGGCCAACAGGGACGGAACGTGTTGCGTGATCTGCAGGGTTCAGGCCTGTTGGCACGTAGCGCCACTGGTCTGGTCGGCAAGATCTTCGGATGCGTAACACCCGGTTGCTGACATAGACATAAAAGCGCCTGGTCTCATTGCAAATATAGCCCAGGACTACTTTACTGTCTGAGTAGTAGGTTACAGCATCAAGCTGTAGGTCTAGTTCTGCTGAGACCAGGTCTGCTAACTCAACAGCAAGCACTGCTGCGCAGAGCTCAAGTCTTGGCACTGTGGCTTCAGGGCGAGGGGCCAGCTTGGCTTTGCCCATAACAAATCCAATCTGGTTGTTGCCATTACTGTCTGTCACTTTCAGGTAGCACACAGCACCGATAGCTTTGACTGACGCATCACAGAACACACATAGTTCTCTTCTTACCGCTGCTGACGGTGAGGCTTCTGTGTAGCGCCTTGGGATGGAAAGCTCAGCGAGCTCGGACAGAGAGGCTCTCCATGATGTCCAGGCATCTTCCATGGTTGGAGGTAAGGGCGTGTCCCAGTCACCCTTCTCCGCCGTGAGCTCTCGCAGGATAGCCTTGCCTTGGACTGTGACAGGCGCAACGAATCCAAGTGGGTCGTAGAGGCTATTGATTGTGGACAAGACACCTCGCCGGGTGTAGGGCTTGGTCTCACTGGAGACATTAAAAAGGAAACAGTCTGTCTTGAGATTCCAGTCAAGCCCGAGGCTGCCCTGCAACGGCAGCGCGTCTGCGTCGAGGTCAAGGTCTTTGAGGTCACTCGCGTGGTCACTGGATGGAAAGGCGTCCATGACCTCTTTGTTGTTCGCTGCAATCTTGTGAAGTCTCAGATTCGACTTGGAGAGCACATCCTGTGTCCTTTTTAACAGGCTGATTGCAGCTTGAACTGTAGGCAGGGACTTCAGCCCATCATCGACATAGAAGTCATGTAACACGAAGTGCTGCACATCTGGGTCGACATGGAACTCGTTGCCTTGAACAGACTTGTGTAGACCGTGAATAGCCACTGCAGGTGAAGGGCTGTTGCCGAAGACGTGGACGTTCATCCGGTAATCCACGATGGCTTTGGAGAGGTCATTGTCTTGGAACCAGAGAAAACGTAGGAAGTCACGGTCTTTCTCTCTTACCAGGAAGCAATAGAACATCTGTTCTATGTCGGCTGTGACGGCGATGGCCTCTCTTCTGAACCGAATCAGCACTCCCAGTAGTGTGTTATTCAGGTCAGGACCTGTTAACAGCACGTTGTTGAGTGATACGCCGTCGTATTGGGCACTGGAATCGAATACCACACGGATTTTCTTAGGTTTCTTCGGATGATACACTCCGAACGTTGGTAAGTACCACCTTTCTTCATGCGGGCTGAGAGGGGGGGCTAACTCTGCATGACCGTTCCGAAACATGTTGCCCATGAAGGCAAGAAAGTGGTCTCTCATCTCAGGCTTTTTTTCAAAGTTACGCTTGAGAGACATGAGACGCCTCAGCGCCTGTGGCCTGTTGTCTGGGAGCCGTGGGCGTGGGCTCTTGAAGGGTAATGGCGCCACCCAACTGTTGTTTGAGTCTTTTTGTAGTCCTTCATCCATTATCGCCATGAATGTTGTATCTTGAATGGAGGGAGCCACCTGGTTGTCATCCCTGGTCCTTCTGAACACCGTACATCCAAGGTGATCGGTTTCGCAGATAGGCTGGTCCTCAGGATACGCTGGAGGCTCACTGGTGGCCTGGGTGTCGCTGAACCTCTCCTTCACATGGAACACGTTGGGGCACGCGTCAAAGAGAGTGGGCCGTTGCAGCTCTGTGGTGTTCGTGTGGAACGTGCTAATTGTCAGTGGCCTGTGAACATTACCTAGGCACACATTTCCAACAATGACCCACCCCAGGTCTAACTTCTGTGCGTAAGGCAGATTGTGAGGGCTATTCACCTGTTTGCGGACTTTATGCACTCTGATAATGTCTCGTCCTAAGAGAAGCATAATGGGGGCTTGCGGGTCAATGTCTGGGATGAGGTGTGCCACTGACCTTAGATGAGCATGATGAAGAGCTACTTCGGGGGTTGGAATCTCCTCTCTGTTATTCGGTATGTCGTTACATTCTATGAGGCTTGGCAACGGGACGCGAACAGTTCCATCCAAAGACTCCACTTCATAGCCACTGGCCCTTCTGCCTGCTGATGGTTTCACTCCAGCACATGTTCTCAGTGTGTAAGGAGCGCTTGGACTTTGGTCATTGAACATGTCGAAGAACTGGGAGCGAACCAGTGACCTGTTGCTCTGCTCGTCCATGATCGCATACAGTTTCACGGCTTTTTCTCTGTGGCCGGCTGGGAACACTTTGACGAGGCATATTTTCGAGCAGGAGCGGTCTGTGAGTTCCCCTCCGCAGACTATTGTGCATTCGTTGGTGACCTGAGACTGCGGTGAAGCTTCATCCTCCTCCCCGCCGTGCTCAGAAGCAGGGCCAGCCTCCTGCTGCCAAGGTGCGGGTCCAGGGTGAAGCGCTGTGTTGTGCCTGTCGCTCTTACATTCAAAACACTGGACATTGAGTTTGCAGTTCTTTGCTATGTGAGATGAGGAAGAAAGACATTTAAAGCACACATTGTTTTCTTTGAGGAGTGTTTTGCGCTCGTCAATGTGCTTCTCTCTGAATGCCCGGCACTTACGGAGAGGGTGCGGCTTTTTATGCAACAGACACAGTTTGTCGCCGTCGTCTGATTTTGTTAAAGGCTTACCCCTTTCAGATGTGGCTCTGGGTGACACCTCTGTCTTGTGGACGTTGACTTCCCGCTGTCTGTTGGGCTTCCACGCTGTCTTCTCTGTCCTGGGGGCCATGTCTGTGTTGCCGATGAGGCTGAAGCTTGGGTCATTAGCAATGAGAGCCTGCTGGCTGACGAAATTGACAAAGAAGCCAAAGGGAGGATAGCTCACCTGGTTTTCACGCTTGTAGGCTGCACCAGTTATCACCCACTTGTCCTGGAGACGAGACGGGAGTTTCTGTACAATTAGGTTGACGCCTCTCGACGTGTCCAGAAAAGCCAGGCCTGGTAAGTCTCCTTCAGCCTTAGCGGCCTGCAGTTCCATTAGTAGATCACCCAGCTTTGTCAGCTTAGGTCCATCTCGGTTTACTATTTTTGGAAAGCTGTCAATGCGTTTGAACAGAGCATTTTCTATTGTTTCAGCTGAGCCATATGTTAGCTCGAGCCTTTCCCATGCCATGGCCAGTCCTGCTTCTGGCCGATTGATGTGTATTGCTCTTATCTGCTCGATATGCTCTGCTGACTCCTTCCCGAGCCATTTTAGCAGAAGATCCATCTCCTCACTCGGTTCCAGGTTTAGGCCTCTGATGGCAGTCAAAAAGGAACGCTTCCATGCTCTGTAGTTTTGGGGTTTGTCATTGAATTGTAGCAAACCTGTAGCTACAAGCTCACGGCGGGCTAGATACCTGACAAAGTCATTTATGTGTGAGCCGCCATCGTTTATGTATGAGCTGCCATAATTGTAATCTGGCCGTATGGCATGGTGTGTGGGAGGAGGCTGGGTGTGGTGATTTTGTGTTCTGAAGTGGTGTACAGGAGAAGCATGCTCACCGCTAGACTTGATGTGAGGTAGATGAACGTCTCCAGGCATCCTGTTGAATGTCTCGTGGCTGTCCTCGTATGTGCTGATGTAAGGCTGCTGTGAGATGAGACGATGTGGAGCAGTATTGTTCTGCTGCGGATAGAAGGGACTGGCTTCAGGCTTTAGTGGTGGAGGTGACACGTTGTGGTTAGGGACCGGCGCTGTCCTTGCTTGTGTGTCACCGTTTTCACATGACTTAAGTTCTGAATCCCTTTCTTTTATTTGATCAAGCACATACTGCTTTGTGCGTTGTGAGGCTTCTAAAGGAACAGAGTCTATTTTCAGGTCACAACTATGTTTCTCACTTACATCAGCAGCAGCTTCAAGTGCCTCTGCTTCGGCAATGGCTGCTGCAGCCTCTTTTTTATGTTTTAGCATTTCTATAGACACTTCCAACTTAGCTTGTTGTAGCCTCAGATTAGTTTCCTCTTCAGCATAGCATAGGCGTGCCTTTGCTGCTTCGGCTCTCGCTCTTGCTCTGACTGCTGCAGACCCCGCTGACGATGAACTGGATCTCATTGAACAACATACTTGCGAGCGTGTCCTTAACGATGCACTGTGTGGGTTCTCCTGTGCTGCTGTACTTCCATGCGAACTCTCCTCTGTAGCCTGTAGCTCGGTGGGGCGCGCTGCTCCAGTAGCACTTGACTGTAGAGTATGGTCCGTTGGTCGTCCACTGGATGCGTGTGACGACATGTCAGTTAGCTTCCAACTTGCTCTGATTTATCTTGCTTGCTTGATAGTCGTCGTTTCACTGTGCCGTCCTCGATATGTCTGCTTAATATCCTGACGGCCAGCTAAACTTTTTCCCCACACCAAGACTCTGAAGAATAATTCTTAGTTCCACAGGTTTATTGGAGTTACAGAGAAAAGGTGAAACTGCAACACACAAAAGAGCAAGGACAAATTACACATTAAAGGCTAATTTGCACTATTACTGTTGCATTTTCGTTTGTACTCATTTTAACATTAATAAATGAGAAGAAATACATGTGAACAATATTCTGGTCATTATAGCACCTTTACCGTGCAGTTCGTTAACAAACGACACAATGACACAATGAGAGCTAGCATTCACATAGCCAAAGTACATTTAGACCATCTCTAGATTACACTCTACAAACTTAAATTATTGTAAAAAATAATGATGAATACCTCCAGACAATATTACAAAATAAGGTATACATACCGACGATGCTACGCCAGACACAAGAGATCGTCAGATACGGTTGAAAAGCAATGGAATAAACAGCCTTGAACAAACCGTTGAAACTCGTTCGACGTGAGTGTTTACATTCAAACTATGGGTCGCGCGACAGGACATATAGAACCATGCGATCTTAAAGAGAACATAACCTAAATAGAAACACATTAGGAAATGCATATTCCTGGAACACATTAGAGTACTGTAATGCTGACTAAATGAAAAGCATGTTTATCTTCAACTTTAAACTTAATGCTTATTTACATGTTCTTACTCATAACAAGACAATGATAATGGTACAAATTTGCCTTTTTAGGGTACCAACCCAGTGACAAAACCGTTAGTTCCTTTTAGGTGGCAAAAATGTATTATTGTACCTTATGGTGGGTTTTGAAACATATATTTACCTTCACACTGCACCCCCTTTTTTTTGAGAGTGAGAGTGTGATTATTGTACCTTTTATATTGAAATTATTGGGTACAAAAATGTACCCTTATACTCTTTATCTGCACATGTACCCTGAAAGGTACTGAACAGTACCATGTGAGATCATTATGTGTACCTCTGGAGGTACATTATTATAATTTTTAAAAATATTTTTGTATCTCAGGGAACAATACTGTACCCTAAACATACCCATATTATTAAGAGTGTAAATATATAAAACATGTAAAATGTCTTAATCTCCTCCCTAGGTGTTAAGGTGGAGGAAGCGGTGTCCACTGGAGGCGGCAGTATGAATTGCACAGTGTGTGACCACACAGCGGACTCTTTCCTCAGCCTCCAGCAGCACATTCTCTCCCACCTGTCTCAGACAGGCTACCGCTGCTCCCACTGCCACTTCAGCTTCACCTCCCCCAGAGAACTGGACAAGCACCAGGAGATCAATGGACACTGCCACAGCCCATTTAGACAGCACAGGTCCAGTCAGGCTGAGACAGAGTGCTCTCCCAGGGTGGGCAGCAGCACGGAGAAGAGCACCCAGCGGGCCAAGATGGAGCAGGGGAAGGAGCCCCTTCAGAGCCCAGTGCTGGGTAGCATTCTTGACACTAGGACCAGTCCCAATGCGGAGCTGGAAAAGATAGACACTTCCCCAGTGAAAGCTGACGCTAACTCAAGGAGCAGAGCTAGTTTCTCCTACACCAGTGTCAAATCAGAGCCCTCCAGCCCTCGCCAGGCATCTTCGCCCATCCAGAACAACATGGGCCCCGCTGCTTTCCCCACAGGGCAGTTCTTATCCCATTTCCCCTTCTCACAAGACATAACAGCCGCCCCCCAGGCCTCGGAGATCCTGGCTAAGATGTCCGAGTTGGTTCACCATAGACTGAGGCATGGAGGTACTAACCACTACCCCACTCATGTCATGTACAGCACCCTTGTCCCCAAAGGGGCCACGTGTTTTGAATGCAATATCACTTTCGGGAACTTAGAAAACTACCTAATTCATAAAAAGCACTACTGTAATAGTAGTTGGCAGCACTTGGCCAAGCCACATGATTACGCCAGTGTCCTGGACAAAGTGGCTGATACAGGGAGCCCTAAAAGTGGGGGTTTGGGTGGGTTGGGCAGCCTGAAAATGGGTCAGGGTCATTTTCCTGACCCCAACAGTCATCTCACTTCCCCCTGCCTGAACCTGTCAGGACTAGAAATGTTCCACATTGGGGAGGAGAAGGCAAAGATACAGGCTGAGCTCCCAGGTAGCGTGAAGAACCCCATCACCCCCACCAGAACAGATGAGAACCCCTCTATACAGGGAGACGTGACAAGTCCCAAAACGTCTCAAACGCCCAAGACAGAAATCTTAGACCCTAACAAGACAACGTGCGAGCCCTGTAAGATCACCTTCAGTCGTACAGAGACCTATATGGTTCACAAGCAGTATTACTGCGCCACGCGACATGACCCGCCTATGAAACGAGCGCACGGCAACAAACTGTCCGCCACCCAGAGAACGGTGCGTACACGGAAACGGAGGAAGAACTTCGAAATTAACATTCCCAACCATGAACAACAGAGGTCTTCCATGAATCCTCATCAACGTTCCTTTGGGATAGCACCCATTGGAGGACCAGGCATGTACCAAGACCCAGGGGAGATATTCGGTAACCAGTTTCACCCCAGATACAACATGTTCCTTGGCATGGTTCCTAAGCATCCAGAGGCTAGTTTCCCTTTTACTAAATCAGCTCTGATATCTAAGTGCAACGCCATAGCACAAGATGAACTGGACAGCCCTATCGATCTCAGTAAAAAGTGTTCATCATCAAGCCCTGGTAAATTATCTACCATCCATAAAAGACTCATGGACTATCATGAGTGCACAGTGTGCAAGATCAGCTTCAACAAAGTGGAAGACTACCTTGCGCACAAACAGAGCTCTTGCCCCGTCACTGCTCCAGATCGAAAAACATCTGCAGTTGTAAAAAGAGGAGGGTTTAACAACCCAGTAGATGACAATGATACAAACTTGGAGAAATGTGTCACCAATGGCGTCAATGAGTTGTTGTTTCAAATAGGTAGCACAAAGGGGGAACAGCTCGCTGTCATCAAAGAGGAAAGCAGGGACGAGTTTCTGTCCCAAGAATTTAACCCTCCTTTATTTAAGAAAATGAGACGTGATGAACAGATTTCACCCTTTTATGGAATCAAGCCTGCCGACTGCACCACAGGTACAGTGGTGATGCAGAGAGAGCTCAGTGAGCAGAGACAAAGCCCCAATGAAGGGAGTGAGGTGGAAAAAGATCAGCCTATGCCTGATGGCTACCAGGAAACACAAGGTGTTTTGCCCCAAAATGGCTGCCAGGACATGGTTATAGACACAGAGAACACACTCCAGGACAACAAGCTTGTTAACTCCCATCTCCCACACAGCCACGTATCATCCTTGTCAGATTCAGAGAGTCCTGTCAATGTCAACTCCAAGGTGAGCCCTTCCTCATCCTTATCCTCCCTAGCAGTATCTAAGACAGAGGTCCTACCGTCCTGTGTGAAAAGAGGCCTGAACGGCTCTATCCAAGCAACACAGGGTAACGTCAAATACTGCCGCCCCTGCGACATCCAGTTCAACAACCTGTCCAACTTCATAACGCACAAGAAATTCTACTGCTCGTCACTCACCGCCGAGCACGTCAAATGAGTTTGGTTCGATGCCCAGTCACACACAGGTTAAATACAGCACTGCTGGTGGACAATCAAGAGTAGCATCTCCCTTCAGTTTGATAGCAAAATGCAAACATGTTAGTTGGACAAAATAAGTGTAATATTTTTTGCCCTCTTTGTGATGTATTTATTGTATTAGAAAAATAATTATAGTGCTAAGATTTTAATAGATATTTAATTGAAAAATAATTATGTTTATGCTAATTCATATTGCATATTTATTGATTATGAAGAGATGGACAACAAAAACTCTTTTTGGTTGAAAAGCCTCAGAATGTTTTGTATGTTTACCATCATGAAGTGATTAAAATAATACTGTTTTTGGAATGATAGGACACTTTTGTTAATCTTATATTTCAGTATAGAACTTTGTCATGTACTCAATGTGTAAATTGCAGTTTGTATATTAATTTAAATGTCTGGTTTTACTCTGATGCAAAACTTTTTTTTATGTGTACCTCTGTTGATTTTGTTCTCCTTTATCTCTATTGCAGTATTATGAAAGAGTGAATTAATAGGTTTATTTTGTCTGATTTGATGAATTGTTGATAAAATGTTTATAAGTGTTTACCATGAAGGTTGTGATCATTCCAATGTCAAAAAGACATTGTTAAAATGTATTGCTATGCATGCCTGTGTTCGGAATTGAATTCCTCAAAATGTTTGATATTTTTACGTTGTGTTGTGGAAATTAAAATTAAAATCTCAGGCCCAACTTGCTTTGTGATGTCTATCTACAGTATCTCCCAGCAGACATGAAATGTAACCATGACCAACCCTGACGTAATGGATCAGTAGTTATTGGTAATTCCCACAACGTTGTGGCAACGTAAGCTGAAGGTAATATCATAACCACCACATTTGGTCATCTTCTTACCACCTCAACAAGTCGCAGCAACGTGATTTCATAACGTTACATATTGGCCCCGAATCCCTATTATACCCACGGAGAATGTCACATTATGAATTATGAATTATGAAATTTCCCCCCCGGGGGATCAATAAAGTACCTATCCATCCATCCATCCATCCATGACTAATATGGGTTTTTCAAGGCTGCAAGTGCATTTGCATTGATGTGCTTATGAAATAATTTGGTTTTCCAACTGCTGTATGGCTCACACGCTATTTGATGTGAAGCATGTGAAGCATGTACCGCAAATGTATTTTAAATGCATATAATAATGTTTTGTTCAATTTAATTAATAGATTGTTTTTTAAATAACAAGTTCTCCCTCTGTTTTTAAAATCATATAGAATAAATTCCAGCTTGAGCGTCAATATTTAGTGCTACCACTGGTGGGAGACGTTCAGAATAATGCTACTGCCTGCGCGTGCTGCTCTTCTTCACATTGAGAACGAAGAAGCAATAAGAAGCAAGTTAACTCTCCCGTCTCAAGTGAAAATTGTATAGATTTTTCCATTCAAAGTAAATTAAACAGGGTTAGCTGAATAGTTTTCTATGTAAGTTTGTGGGCGGCAGGTAGCCTAGTGTTTAGAGCATTGGGCCAGTAACAGAAAAGTTTCTGGTTTGAAGCCGACAAGGTGAAAAACCTGTCGATGTGTCCTTGAGCAAGGCTGACCCTGTAGGTAGGCTGTCATTGTAAATAAGAATTTGTTCTTAACTGACTTGCCTAGTTAAATAAAGGTTAAAAATAAAAAAGTCTGTGAGACAAAATTATTTTTATATTAACTATGAATGTTTTTAGCGCCTAATGGATTTGTTTGTACAAACGAAGGCTCACATTATTTGTATTTTAATTTGTACATATTAAACATGTAAATTATACGTAATTTAACCATTATGTTGAGATTTGTTTTTTAATTTACAAATGCTAACTGCTAACTAACTTAGCACTAGGTGCTATCTAGCCTGCTATTTCACCCAAGTTATTTTTAGCTTCTGTTATTAGCTCTCAATGGGTTTTTGTTACGTTCCCTCTTCAATAATACATGTTACTGTTAGCCTGTATAAAGGGAGAATTTAATGTACTGTTGTAGCCTATGTAGCTAATACAAACATAGATAAACAAATCTTTGATACAAGGGTGTTTTTTTAGTGGTTTTAAACAACACCACATTTTAGTCATGTCATCACTAATTGCATGAATAGCTGAGAGCTATATCATATTATATTTGCATTTGTATTTATTATAGATCCCCATTATTTTATTAAGGCAGTTATACATTTTTATACATTACAATACATTCACAAAAGATTTCAGAACATATTAGGTGTGTGCCCTCAGGCACCTACTCTACTACCACATTTCTACAACATAAAATCCCTGTGTACATGTGTGTATAGTGTGTATGTTATCGTTTGTTTGTATGCATGTGTCTGTGCCTATGTTTGTGTTGCATCACAGTCCCCGCTGTTCCATAAGGTGTATTTTTATCTGTTTTTTAAATCAAATTTTACTGCTTCCATGAGTTACTTGATGTGGAATAGAGTTCCATGTAGTCATGGATCTATGTAGTACTGTGCACCTCCCAGAGTCTGTTCTGGAATTGGGGACTGTGAAGAGACCTCTGGTGGCATGTCTTGTGGGGTTTGATTGATAATACCTCTCACAAGTACAAGTAGTGATGAAGTCAATCTCTCCACTTTGAGCCAGGAGAGATTGACATGCATATTATTAATGTTAGCTATCTGTGTACATCCAAGGGCCAGCTGTGCTGCCCTGTTGCAATTTTCCTAAGTTCCTTTTCGTGGCACCTGACTACATGACTGGACAGTAGTCCAGGTGCGACCAAACTAGAGCCTGTAGGACCTGCCTTGTTGATAGTGCTGTTAAGAATGCAGAGCAGCGCTTTATTATGGACAGACTTCTCCCCATCTTAGCTACTGTTGTATCAATATGTTTTGACCATCAACTTGCTAAGTTATTGATTACAATATTTAGTTGAGGTTTAGGGTTTAGTAAATTATTGGTCCCAAATACAATGCTGTTAGTTTTAGAAATATATAGGACTAACTTATTCCTTGCCACCCATTCTGAAACAAACTGCAGCTCTTTGTTAAGTGTTGCAGTCATTTCAGTCGCTGTGGTAGCTGACGTGTTTAGTGTTGAGTCATCCGCATACTCATCCGAATACATAGGCACACTGGCTTTACTCAAAGCCAGTGGCATGTCCTTAGTAAAGATTTTTAAAAAGTAAGGGGCCTAGACAGCTGCCCTGGGGAATTCCTGACTCTACCTGGATTTTGTTGGAGAGGCTTCCATTAAAGAACACCCTCTAACGCTTTATCCAAAATTATTTTTTTTCAGCAACAGACTATGATGGATAACGTCAAAAGCAGCACTGAAGTCTAACAAAAGAGCCCCCAAAATCGTTTTATCATAAATTTCTCTCAGCCAATCATCAGTAATGTTTGTAAATCAAATCAAATCAAATTGTATTGGTCACATACACTTGTTTAGCAGATGATATTGCGAGTGAAGCAAAATGCTTGTGCTTCTAGCTCCGACAGTGCAGTATTATTTAACAGTAATATCTAACACATTACACAACATATACTGTACATACAAATCTAAGTAAGGAATGAATTAAGAATATATACATACAGTTGAAGTCGGAAGTTTACATACACCTTAGCCAAATACATTTAAACTCAGTTTTTCACAATTCCTGACATTTAATCCTACTAAAAATTCTGTCTTAGGTCAGTTAGGATCACCATTATTTAAAAAATGTGAAATGTCAGAATAATAGTAGAGAGAATTATTTATTTCAGCTTTTATTTCTTTCATCACATTCCCAGTGGGTAAGAAGTTTACATACACTCAATTAGTTTGGTATCATTGCCTTTAAATTGTTTAACTTGGGTCAAACGTTTCGGGTAGCCTTCCACAAGCTTCCCACAATACGTTGGGTGAATTTTGGCCCATTCCTCCTGACAGAACTGGTGTAACTGAATCAGGTTTGTAGGCCTCCTTGCTCGCACACGCTTTTTCAGTTCTGCCCACAGATTTTCTACAGGATTGAGGTCATGGCTTTGTGATGGCCACTCCAATACCTGGACTTGGTTGTCCTTAAGCCATATCCACATACTTTTCCTTCCTAATGATGCCATCTATTTTGTGTGACATAACTCCACCAGTCTTGCATATGATATCTGTGATGAGGCACACATGTGGCAAACTAAAGAACCACACTAAACAGTTTTGTGAGATCTTTATTTGGTGTTTGTTTTACTCTGGTGGAAGTCACATGAAAGGTGCACATTCCATGGTGACTGTAATCAAAGTGAAACATACAAGGTGAAGTTGAACAAACAATGTTTTAATATTAATGTGCATGTCTCTTTGTCTTACCGGTTCCTGGAAATGCCTAGTAGGAGGGGCCGCGAACAGGAAACCGACTATATGACATCCTGAAGGGGAGAAGTTGGTCTATTAAGAGTTTTAGACCTAAAACTCATGAATGTTTGTTTGAAGGTTTACTAAATGGTAATGTAACTGGTTAAAGATTATCAATGTATAGTTGGTAAGCTTGCCAATGCTCAGTGAACTATGAACTGTATAGTAATTAACTGATGAAGAGTTATGATTGGTCAGTTTGAAAATGAAGGAGGAGATTAAAACCATAAAAGAACAGATTAAATGTTTGGAAGGGAGAAAAAGGGGCTGTTTGGTTGGATCAGTGTAACTTATTTTTTTCCATGAGTGTTTTGTGATGAGTTGTACTCTGAACAAATTATTTTTGTTAGTGTGTTTTCCTGCTGAATTTCTGAGTTAAACTTGGACTTACAAAGGACATTTTGTTATGGACCGTGTTGCATTTTTTGGAATTCGTGGCACCCTGAATTAAATGAGATTTGTTTCCATGGACATTTCTGAAGTTTAAAAAAAAAAATTCTGCTGGTTTAGCCAACGCACTGACCACCTTGTTTGGTAGCATTGCCTTTAACTTGGGTCAAACGTTTCGGGTAGCCTTCCACAAGCTTCCCACAATAAGTTGGGTGAATTTTGGCCCATTCCTCCTGACAGAGCTGGTGTAACTGAATCAGGTTTGTAGGCCTCCTTGCTCGCACACGCTTTTTCAGTTCTGCCCACAAAGTTTCTACAGGATTGAGGTCATGGCTTTGTGATGGCCACTCCAATACCTGGACTTGGTTGTCCTTAAGCCATTTTGCCACAACTTTGGAAGTATGCTTGGGGTCATTGTCCATTTGCAACCAAGCTTTAACTTCCTGACTGATGTCTTGAGATGTTGCTTCAATATATCCACGTACTTTTCCTTCCTGATGATGTCATCTATTTTGTGTGACATAACTCCACCAGTCTTGCATATGATATAATTTACGAAGATTATACCTTTTCTTTTTTTTTAAATCTAAAAGTAATGTTTTATTTGTCAATTAGTAAATTTGAGTTTAACCACAATATTTGTTCTTTCATTTCTGGAGGAATAGTGATATTTGGGAGTACTTTGTTGAAGCCTCTTTGGCAACAATTACAGCCTTGAGTCTTCTTGGGTATGACCTTACAAGCTTGGCACACCTGTAGTTGGGGAGTTTCTCTGTCAGGTTGGATGGGGAGCTTTGCTGCACAGCTATTTTCAGGTCTCTCTGGAGATCGGGTTCAAGTCCGTGCTCTGACTGGGCCACTCACGGACATTCAGAGACTTATCTCAAACTACTCCTGCGTTGTCTTGACTGTGTGCTTAGTGTCGTTGTCCTGTTGGAAGGTGAACCTTCACCCCCAGTCTGAGGTCCCGAGCGATCTGGAGCAGGTTTTCATCAAAGATCTCTTTGTACTTTGCTCCGTTTACCTTTCCCTCAATCCTGACTGGTCTCCCAGTCCCTGCCACTGAAACACATCCCCACAGCATGATGCTGCCACCACCATGCTTCACCGTAGGGATGTTGCCAGGTTTTCTCCAGATGTGACGCTTGGCATTCAGGCAAAAGCATTCAATCTTGGTTTCATCAGACCAGAGAATCATGTTTCTCAGGTGTCTTTTGGCAAACTCCAAGCGGGCTGTCATGTGCCTTTTACCAAGGATTGGCTTCCATCTGGCCACTCTACCATCAAGGCCTGATTGGTGGAGTGCTGCAAAGATGGTTGTCCTTCTTGAAGGTTCTCCCCTCTCCGCAGAGGTGCTCTGTCAGAGTGACCATCGGGTTCTTGGTCACCTCCCCAAGCAAGGCCCTTCTCCCCGATTGCTCAGTTTGGCCTGGCGGCCAGCTCTAGGAAGAGTCTTTGTGGTTCCAAACTTCTTCCATTTAAGAATTATCGAGGCAACTGTGTTCTTGGGGACCTTTAATGCTGCAGAACTGTTTCGGTACCCTTCTCCAGATCTGTGCCTCGACACAATCCTGTCTACGGACAATTTCTTTGACCCCATGTCTTGCTTTTTGCTCTGGCATGCACTAACTGTGGAACCTTTATATAGCCAGGTGTATGTCTTTCACTGTATGTACAAAAGTAGGCAGACACCCCTTCAAATTAGTGGATTTGGATATTTCAGCCACACTTGTTTCTGACAGGTATGTAAAATCGAGCACACAGCCATGCAATCTCCATAGACCAGGGCTGTCCAACCCTGTTCCTGGAGAGCTACCCTCATGTAGGTTTTCACTCCAACCCCAGTTGTAAGCAAACTGATTCAGCTTTTCAAGCAGCTAATTATTAGAATCAGGTGCGCTTGATGAGAGTTTGAGTGAAAACCTACAGGCCCTGACATAGATAAACCTTGGCAGTAGGATGGCCTTACTGAAGAGCTCAGTGACTTTCAATGTGGCACCATTAAAAAAAAATGGGAAGGAGAAGGAGCTCATGGGCCTGATGAGAAAGAGAGAGGATATTCCCAAATGTATTACGTTTCATTGTATCACTCATCGGGAAGCATTGTGGCTAAACTCAAAGACTGTGACTTACAGAATGTGATGCAGCAAGTCGTGCGCATGGTGAACATTATTATTGCCAGGGCACTGAATCACCGGCAATTACACAAGTTGCTGGAGGAATATCAGACAGAATACGGTGACTTGATATTTCACAATGTAACGGATGCCCCGCGCAGAGCTGCAGGACCTCCTCCTCTCCGGCGCTCCTCCTCGCCGGCGTACTAACCGGCGGTCGTGGGAAGATGGTAGTAACACCCTATAATACCTTGTATGTTTGTGTTCAACCCTTGCGGGTTATTGTTTCATTGTGTATTGCTGTTTTCCTCTATTAAATCTCTAATTTATTTCACATCATCCTGTTCTCTTCGCCTCCTATTTCACTCTCACCCCTCGCAATATCACACACAATGAGGTGAGATGGCTGTCTCGTAGTTTTGGAAAGATTTCTCTCTCTCCTCCCTCAAATCTGTGAATTTGTTGCAAGCAAGGAGAGAGAGGAGCCAGAGCTGAATGATCCACAGTGGATATTAAAGCTGGCTTTTTTAACTGACCACCTCCCACCTGAACATGGTGAGCCTACAACCGCACGTAGTCACCTCTAACACAGTTCCACCTCCAGACACACGTGTGTCGCACTTAGTATATTATTATTTGTTTTGTGTGTCGCACTTACTACTTTTTCCCTTTTATACTGTAGTTAGCGGATCTATTTATTTAAAAGTTACTCACCTTGAAGCCTGGTTAGACGATTAAACAAACTACTAGCTGCTAACCCCCGGGCGTAAAAACCACCGGTCCCTCATGGCTTCACACACCCTGGATGTACCACCTGCCATTACCTGAGCCAGAGAGTCGCCGAACTGGAGGGGAGAATCTGTTTTGAGCCAAATAAGAGAGGGTGAAGAATTTCTGGACTCCATGACGGCACAAACCACTTCGAGAGTTGAAGACATCACCTGCCCCTGGATCGGTACCTCCACTTCAGGGACGTTTGTGATGGAGAAACCCCATTCTGCACCATTGGATGAGCCATGGCCCAGTCTAGGAGCTAAACCAAAAGGCCTGGTCTGTTCCAACCCTCGGGAGGCCTGAATTTCTGTCCGAGGAAAAAAGCACTCCAGGAAACGGAATCCATCAAATGCTCTGGAGGTGCTTCAATTGGAGAACAGATTCAGCGTCCTGGGAGACCTGGAAGTGCACTCCACTAAATCTGTGCAGGGTCGCTCCTCCGCGATATCTCCACTGCTGTGGTCTCACTCCCAAGTGGCAGTACGTAACCACACTCATCTTCGCTCCATGCCCACCGCTAGGCCATCAGGCTCAGCTGTTAGCACCACTCAACCTAGGAGGCAGATCACCCGGGAGAGGCCCCGCCATTTTCCCCAAAACCCCATCTGTAGTCCTTCGGTTCTCGTAGTGGGTTCATCCATGGTCCGAAATGTGTGTATCCAGAATGCTGAGACCATTTGTTACCCGGGAGCCAGGATTACCGACATGAATTCCGTTCTACCGCTACTCGTTAGCGAACACTCCACTGCTTCAACCGTCATTGTACATGTTGGGTCTAATGACATTAAGCTACAGCAATCTGAGAAAATGAGAGAGGATTTTAAAACACTGATCAATACGCTACTGGAATCGGGAAAGTCGTGTGCCATCTCTGGCCCATTTCCCTCCCCCCGCTACACGGATATAGTCTTCAGTCATATACACCAACTACACACCTGGCTCAAGGGTTATTGCTGTTCGATGGGAATTCCGTTTGTGGGTAACTTTGCGGCATTCACGGACCGACCAGAACTATTTCTTCGAGACAAGCTACATCCGAACAGGTATGGCTCCAGCATCCTCTCGACAAACATGTCTCTAACTCTATGTCTCTAACTCTCATGTAGGGCCTTTGCCTGATGTGCACTGATTTCGAGGGATGATTTCCGGGATTGTGTGCTGCCCTGTCAGTCCATGTTCACTGCTCCTCCCCAAGTTTCATTAATTAGTTCCTTAATTGCAAGTCTGGAACATCCTACTATAAACAACCTTTGTGCAATTCCTAGATTATTGTCCAATCATCGTATTGCGAGTAGGCCTACTACTCGCATACAGTTGTAATCTTGTCCCCATAAAATTGAGCCCGTCAATAGCTATATAAGGCCAACTCTGGCTGCTCCATCTGATATGAACTCAGTCAAAAATGACATTGGAATAATTCATTTGAATGCTAGAAGCCTGATCCAAAAACTGGACTTTTTTGAAATTCTGACATACTGGTTGTATCTGAATTTCTGTTTCTGTGCCTGACTCAGATGTTCAAATATGTTGGGTATAATATTTTTAGAGCTGATAGAGTTGGTAGGGGTGGTGGAATTGCGATTTATGTAAAATGTTGCCTAAATGTCTCTGTGTCCATATCTACCTCTGTCCCAAAGCAATATGATTGCCTGGTTTTAAATGTGGTACTTGGAAATAACGCTCATTTAACTCTAGCTGGGGTATATCGCCCCCCCCCCCCCCCCCTCAGCTCCTCTAAGCAAACTCTCTGAAATATTGTCTAATTATGCAAACTCTGAATTACTGATTTTGGGAGATTTTAATCTGGATTGGCTGTCACCAGTATCTGATAAATTAAAAGGCATTTGTACTGAGCTAAATCTGTCCCAGCTGATAGCTAAGCCAACCCGTCCCAACTCTAAGAACCCAGAGAAATCTACCCTACTAGATATTATTCGAACAAATACCCCCCATAAATACACAGCCTGTGGGGTCTTTGCAAATGATATTAGTAACCACTGCCCTATTGCTTGTATTAGGGATACCAGCCTGAAACACTCCGATCCCCGTATAATCTCAAAGAGAAATTCTAAACATTTCTCGCAGCAAGCCTTTATCCTTGATTTATATCACTCAGAGCTTTTATCCACATGCTGCTTTTCGGACCCAGTTTTAGCCCTTGCCCTTTTCTCTTCTATCTTCATCTCTACATCAGATAAACATGATCCTTTTAAGAATCACAGAATTAGAAATCGTACTAATCCTTGGTTCTCTCCTGAATTAGCAAATATTTTTCTGCAAAAGAATCAAGCATAGGCCTTGGCGAGGAAAACAGGTGCCCCAGCTGACTGGCTGTCTTTTAGGCAACTGAGAAACAACTGTACTTTAGCTGTGAAAAAGGCCAAATAAAAACACTTCCTAAGTGCTATGACAGACTCTGCCGGTGATCCAGCAAAATTCTGGAAAACCGTTGAAAAACCTAATTGAAAAGGGGAAATTCTGCTCTTCCTCTTCCTAAGAAAATTATCTCAGACTCCTGTATTATAAGTAAAATAAATCATATCTGTGATGCTTTTAATAAGCATTTTATCACTGCTGGTTTTTTATTTGAAAAGAAAAGTGGCCAATGTGGTTCTGGCCAGTCAGTTGATTTCTCTTCTTGCTTTTCAACCAGGAAAATGGAAATCCTGTCTTTAGTTTCCAGAAATTATCTGAAACAGAAGTCCTAGCTTCCTTATGTGCCATTGATACTAAGAAATCCATAGGCGCTGACAATTTAGACCCGTTCTTACTTAAGTGTGCTGCACCTCTCATTGCTGGTTCAGTGACACACATTTTTTATCTAACTTTAAGCACAGGAACTATCCCTAAGGTGTGGAAATCAGCTTTTGTTACATAAAGGAGGTGACTGTAGTGATCTGGATAATTAACAACCTATTTCTAGGCTCCCCTATCTTGCAAAGATCTTAGAATCCTTAGTCAGTAAACAGTTACTATCTTTCCTTTCTGCAAACAGTATTCTTAGCATCCATCAATCTGGGTTTAGATCAAAACACAGTACCACATCGGCCACTATGCTTGTTGTAAATGATATCGCAATTGCCTTAGATAATAGAAGGCACTGTGCTGCGTTATTTGTTGACTTGTCTAAAGCCTTTGCCACTGTAGACCATACTATAACTTTTACATAAGCTGTCAGCTATTGGACTGGGTACTGATGCCTGCCGATGGTTCTATGATTATCTTAAAGATAGAACTCAGGCCGTCTTGGTCGATGGGGTCAAGTCCGAACCGTTACAGTTACTTAAAGGGGTCCCTCATGGTTCAATAATTGGCCCTTTATTGTTCTCACTGTATATTAACAGCATTGGTGATGATTTTAAATATGTAAATTCCATTAATATGCAGATGACACTGTGATTTATTCTATTGCTCCAAGAACCGAACAAACATTAATGCAGTTGGAGTCCGATTTTAAGATACTACAGGAGTCTCTTTTACAGCTCAAACTTGTTTTAAATCTTAATAAAACAAATGTTATGTATTTTTCTAGGTCTAAACTCTCAGTTAGAAACACTCTTGCAATTTCTAGCCTGGATGGTACTCGAATCGAACAGGTCTCTGCATATAAATATTTAGGCGTATGGTTAGATGATAGGCTCTCCTTTCAAAAACATGTTAGTGAATTGGGGAGTTAAAATTCAAGTTAGTTTTTTTTTACAGAAACAGGGCCTGTCTGTCCTCTGTAAAAAGAAAACAAATTGTTCAGGCTACTTTTTTACCCGTTTTAGATTATGGTGATGTTATCTATATGCATGCTTCGGCAACCACATTAAAACCACTGGATGCTATTTACCATTGTTTATCAGGGGGGATAGTTTCAGAACACATCACTGTATTCTATACC
The DNA here is from genome assembly GCA_023634145.1 of Thymallus thymallus. Classification (NCBI taxonomy): domain Eukaryota; kingdom Metazoa; phylum Chordata; class Actinopteri; order Salmoniformes; family Salmonidae; genus Thymallus; species Thymallus thymallus. Next base: position 7,855,478 of record CM042396.1, on the reverse strand, counting down.
AAAATGTGGGTTGGGCCCCTCTGTCTGTGAGGTGAGAAAAACATGCTCTTCTGTTTATTTATAAAGCACTCCTTTTAAAACACCCGCCATATATTTCAGCATTAATTTCCAATAGACATACTAATTGTAATACAAGATCACAGTCATGGATTACTGTCAGGCTCTGGCCATAGAGAAGCCTATTTGCTTCTCTATGTAACCATGGTCTGGGTCTGACAGATCTATTCTTTCTGTATCTGGTGGTGGTTTGTGTGGGATCCCTAATTAGAGGCAGCTGCTGCGCATTGTCTCTAATTAGGGATCCTACATAGGTTTGTAGGTTTCACACTGGGGCGTGGGTCGTTACATTTCGAAAGTCACGGTGACAGTAAGTGTGCTTCGATAATTACGTTTGTTGTATCATGTATTGTTTGTTCAGTGGTTCATCATTTTTGTTTATTTATACATAGCATGTATAATTAAGTACATAGTATAATAAATATGTTGAGCCACTATCCCTGCGCTGCGTTTTGGTCTCTCGCTGCACCCACTCGTGACAATTAGAGACGCCTGCAGTCTACACAGATTTGGGTAAAACTGCCTTCAGTTCCTTTGCACCTTTTCTGTGGAACAAATTGCAGACCCACCTAAAGCTAGACACTTTGGTGCCCCTTGCCCATTTCAAAAATATTTTAGAGGATCAATATGATGTTATCTGTGTTTGTTTCTGTTGAACTCTGTGTTTTTCTTAGTTTTTCTTGAAATGTTTCTGTTTTGTATTTTTTTAGATCTTTCTTCTCCAAAATGTCTGTCTGTGTATCTAAATTCTACATGTTAACATGTTTACACAGGGCACAGCCGTAAAAGAGATCTAGGTCTCAGTCTGTTTTCCCTGTCAAAATAAAGTATAAATTTATATATTTTTTAAATTTATTTGTCCTGCGCATGAAGAGACAACGTACAAGATGTTAGCCCTTGGTGCAGTCACAGCTCTCAAGCACCTCGCTAACTGAGGGTCAGGCAAGAGAGCGCAACCAAAAAATAAATAACAGGTGCTGCATGCACACCTTCAGTGCACAACAGCACACAACAATACAATACAATACAAGTAAAATGTTATACAACATAATTGGGACAAAGTAAAATACATACCTGCGCATGAAGAGACAACGTACAAGATGTGGAGCAGTCACAGCTCTCGAGCGCCTGTGCGAGCACATGGAAACTCACTCAAACACTGTCCCAAGTACCCACAGGTTACAATAGGTACCCTAGCTAGCAGGCTCTAAAACATTTTTTGATATACAAAAAATATACAACCATAACAGCACGTTGTGTAACATTACCAAGGTTTTATATTGAAAAATAGCGGAGCCAAGGACAACATACCTCGCTAACTGAGGGTCAGGCAAGAGAACAATAGGAGGGTACAGTAACACAGATACCTCACGATGGACCAAACCAAAATATACACAACTTTTACAATCAAGTGTATTTACAATATAGATATGAAAAAGTGTTTGGACATAAAAAATAACATTAGCTATGCAGCTGTAATGAAATAAAAAGCACACTCTGAATTAACATCCCACATGAAGACCCTGGAAAGGTTAGTCCTCACTCACTTCAGACCCCTGGTGTGTACATCACTGGTCCCCCTGCAGTTCGAATATCAGCACAACATCGGGGTGGATGATGCAATCATCTACCTTCTGCAGAGGGCCTACTCTCACCTGGACAACGTAGGTAGCACTTAGGGTTATGTTTTTTGACTTCTCCAGTGCCTTCAAAACCATTCAGCCCTTGCTACTGGGTGAGAAGATGAGGAGGATGAAATTGGAAGCACCCTTAGTCTCCTGGGTTACGGACTACCTGACCGGTAGGCCACAATTTGTGCGGCTACAGAGCTATGTGTCAGAACGGGCAGTGAGCAATACAGGGCCCCCCCAGGGAACGGTCCTGTCCCCCTTCCTGTTCACCCTCTACAACTCGTACTTCAGATATAACTCTGAAACATGCCACCTGCAGAAGTTCTCGAATGACTCCGCAATTGAAGGAAGCATTAGGGGTGGGCAGGAGGAGGAGTACAGGAGCACAATCAATGACTTTGTGGTGTGGTGTGAGCAAGACCACCTTCAGCTCAACATCAGCAAAACAAAGGAGATGGTTGTGGACTTCAGGAGAACCAAGGCCCAACCGACTGCAGTCCCTATACAGGGGATGGATGTGGAAATGGTTGGTTCATACAAGTTCCTGGGAGTCCTTATGGACAGCAGGCTGGAATGGGCTGGTAACACTGGGGCCCTGTACAAAAAGGGCCAGAGCCAACTACTTTCTCAGGAGGCTCAGGTCCTTCAACGTGTGCAGTAAACTACTGCATACTTTCTACCAGTCTCTGGTGCCGTCTTTTTTGCAGCAGTGTGCTGGGGCGCCAACATAAAGGCAGGTGATGCTTCTCGGGTAGATAAGCTGATCAGGAAGGCTAGCTCTGTTCTGGGGATTAACCTTGACACTTGATAAAGGAATTTGTATGTTTAATGTTAATGACTAAGATGTTTCACCCTGAAACTGTGTAATGTGTAAGATGTATTAGAAATTACATAAACAATGTTTAGAATGTTACCATTTGGTAAATGAGTCAGGATGTGGTTAAGATAATGAAGGAGACAGACCATTTGTGAAAGCTGTTAGTCCTAGATAGATAGATAGATAGATAGATAGGTACTTTATTGATCCCCCGGGGGGGAAATTTCATTATCAAGCAGCTACAACAAAAACACAGGGCAGGTGCAAAATGCCACAACGAAAGTACACAAAAGACAGATACATGATACATGATACATAGAGCGGCAGTATGAAAAAGTATAGAAATACAGGATATCTGGAGTGCAAAAAAAAAAAGCTATAAAAGGACATTGCATAGTATGAGTGGTTGGCTGAATATGTACACTATACATTGGTGGATGTTGGATGGTTAACTATACTATACAGGTTGATGGCAGAGAAATACTTCAGTAGCTAATGCGTATGATATGAGCGAGGGTAATAATAGTTTACTTAATAGACAGACTGGGTAAATGAACAGGTAAGTGAAAATTTTGCATGGTTAAATTAGCTGTACAGTTAGGTATACAGTTATATTTACAGATAAGTGAATACTTGCATGTTTACACAAACTGTACAGGTAAATGACAGGAAGAGATACTTTAATAGCTAAATGTGTGTATGATATCATTGGGGTAATAATAGTAATTCCCTTAAAATACAGTCCTTAGTGCGCAGGGTTTAATTACAGACAACTGCACTTATTGCACATTTGATATACTAAAAGCAATGAGAAAAGGTGCAACTGGCAGGATACTAATATGCATTCCTGAGTGAATGCCTAGGTCCAATAATTACTTACAATATTGCATGTGATATAATATAACAACTGTACATGGGTATGTATATACAGACCTGTATGAATAAGTAGGTCCTGAGTGGATGAGTGCTGACGGAACAGAGTTACTCACGGATGGATGCATAATTGTTAAACTAGGTCCTAGCACCCCAACAGTTCCAGATCTATGTTGCCGACGGCACGGCACCCCGGTGAGGCATTATATAGTCTCATAGCCGCCGGCAGGAAGGACCTCCTGTAGCGCTCTCTGGCACACCGTGGTGGGATCAGTCTGTGACTGAAAGAGCTCCTCTGCGTCATAACCATAGCGTGCAGAGGGTGGGTGACGTTGTCCATGATGGCCAGCAGTTTGGCCAGGATCCGTCTCTCCGCCACCTCCTCTAGAGTGTCAAGGCTCATCCCCAGGACAGAGCTAGCCTTCCTGATCAGCTTATTTACCCGAGAAGCATCACCGGCTTTGATGTTTGCTCCCCAGCACACCACTGCAAAAAAGATGGCACTGGCCACCACAGACTGGTAGAAGGTATGCAGTAGTTTACTGCACACGTTGAAGGACCTGAGCCTCCTCAGAAAGTAGAGTCGGCTCTGGCCCTTTTTGTACAGGGCCCCGGTGTTACCAGCCCATTCCAGTCTGTTGTCCATATGGACACCCAAGAACTTGTATGACTCAACCATTTCCACCTCCATCCCCTTTATAGGGACTGCAGTCAGTTGTGCCTTGGTTCTCCTGAAGTCCACCACCATCTCCTTAGTTTTGCTGATGTTGAGCTGAAGGTGGTTCTGCTCACACCACAACACAAAGTCACTGATTGTGCTCCTGTACTCCTCCTCCTGCCCACCCCTGATGCACCCTACAATAGCAGAGTCATCCGAGAACTTCTGTAGGTGGCATGTTTCAGAGTTATATCTGAAGTCTGAGGTGTAGAGGGTGAACAGGAAGGGGGACAGGACCGTACCCTGGGGGGCCCCTGTGTTGCTAACTGCCCGTTCTGACACACAGCTCTGTAGTCGCACAAATTGTGGCCTACCGGTCAGGTAGTCCGTGACCCAGGAGACTAAGGGTGCTTCCACTTTCATCCTCCTCATCTTCTCACCCAGTAGCAGGGGCTGAATGGTATTGAAGGCACTGGAGAAGTCATAATCTCCTGCAGGAGATTATGCGGCCATAAAAGATCACAGGGCCCCATCCATCAGAATTGGGGTCTGGTCTTCGAGGTGTGAGTAAACATCAGCAACTGAGGGATGTCTTTTGAGGGGGGTGACTTGAGATAACAGGATAGGGTCTTTGAAGGCAGATCCTGAGAACTTGCAGGCCATAAAACAGGGTGGAGACTTTGCTCACTGAATGTATAAAAGCGATGTGTATTGTTTCTTCATTAGAACGTTCTCTATGAATAAAGACTGACCATTGCAAAGCTGGAACTCTCTCTGTATTATTTAAACAAACTGAAGAATTTACAACCTTCAGGATACAGATAGAGTTAAAAAGTTAATTTAGAACATTGGAATAGAAAATATCGTGACAATTTGGTCCTTCGAGCAGGACTCAAAATCCGTTTTCTGTCGTACCAGGGAAACACCGAAACCGTGCAAGGGCGGATCTTTAGGATCCGTTAATAACAAATACCTGACCTCTGAAATTGAGGGTTTATTTCAGGCCGGTGATAACTGGTAACGCGACATTTAACGGTGACGAGATCCAAACCAACATTTAGTCCCAGCTGCAAGGATACGGTCAGTGATTTTTATTCATATGGATTTGGGGGAATAATACCTGTATGATTGCATTAAATGATAGAATGATAAGGGTTTTGATGTGATCTAGGTGTTAAACTATTCCATATCCACTAGGGGTTATCCATCCTGGTGACCTATCTTTAGAATTTTGTGTGGAGAAAAGTTTTAAAGGGAACGAAGTATTCTATGCAATTGGAAGATAGGAATTGGGTTTGGAGCCAAATAGGAAGGGGGGTCCGAAATGACCCTAGGTATCTGTGGCCACTACTGATGTAAACTAGCTAATATTGAGACCTAAGAGGAAACCTGGTCAAAAAAATATATTACGCAGGGAACGTAAGAGTTCAGGTGAACGTAAGAGTTCAGGGAACGTAAGAGTTCAGGTGAACGTGAGAGTTCAGGGAATGTGAGAGTTCAGGTGAACGTAAGAGTTCTGGAGAATAGCTGAGATCTGCCATAGGCAACTATTCCATAAAAAGGTGTAAAGCCACGAGGTTAAGAAGAGAATTACTTGAGTCTTAGATAGATATATTAATCAGTCGAAAGTCACTTACGATAATTCGTATAGGTGTGAGACCTAATAATCTATCGAAAGATATATCATAGAGGAAACTTGTGGTAGGTATTTATAATCATAGAGAGTAGAAGTACAGACACATAGTTTAAGGAGAATAAAAGATTATAGAAACACACACAAAAGTGACAAATAGTTATTGTGTAAACATGGGAGTAAATCCTCAAAGAAGGTCCTGGAAACTAACCAGGGAATGAGAGACATGGAGGAACATTATTATGGTCCTCAGTGGAGGAAGGAAAATGGATGGAGAAATTGAAAACTATGGAGTGCCGATACATAAAACTTGTGGAGATAATGTGAGGAAACAGCAGGCAGAAGGGGTAGATAGGCTAGGTGAGGTAACAGTGTGGCTCTCGGAAGCCAGCAAAAGAAAAAGTAAAGTGAAATGGGAAGTTACATAAAGTTACAGAAAGTGAGACTGCGAGAATGGGTGTGAGAGAGTCTAGCGGGAGGTGAGGGAAGGTGAGTGCGTCTTTCCGGCAGGTTGCCCGGTAGGAAGGAAGCGCCTGATCACTTCGTCCCGAGGAAAGTGAAGGTCTGTGGAAGTGAGACTGCGAAGAAGGTGCGTTTGAAAAGTTGATCTTGAAACCCCGCTGTGGGAGCGTTTATCCAAGTTAATGGTATTGTGAATCTAAGCCGTAGAATTGTGTTATTTGTGTTGTAACTGTAGTGTGAACCGGTATTGTAATAATGTAGTTTTATGTTGAAAGGACAGGATGATAAACTGACGAGTTTGTCCTGATTGTGTGGAACGGTAATAACCAACATGTCCTGCCATTTAAACGTGGAATCGTTTGTCTCTGATTGTTGATTGTTGTATGTCTTGCAAGGAACTGTAAGCGAAACGTTTGTCTGCGTGGGAATAACTAATTGTGTTGATGTAGGTAAGCGAAGAGTTTGTCCCTGTGTGTGAATAACTAATTGTGTTGATAAGTATTGTTATGAACGTTGATCAAGGGCTGGGTGTCGGATTGTTTTTTTCTTCATATTGGGTAGGTTAACTTTAACTAACAACGGACAACAGGAGAGGCTGCGTCGCGATAAACCTTGGTAGATATGATAAAATGGTTATAGGAATTTAGGAGTCTAGGTTGGCTATATTGAGTGAAAACTTTTTGAAACTAGTTTAGGGCCATTTCCCAAAAGAGCTTTGCTTGGGGAAGTTAGAGTAATGATCTAGACTACTTCCATAGTAGCATGGTTGGCTAGCGCACGTAAAACTGTTGAACTATCTGTTCAATCGGGCCGCATTAATTTAAAAGTAAATTACTACTCAGTTTGTAGGTGAATGGTGAGTTGGAAAGCATATAGTATGTACTGTGTTTTGTACCACGGGTTTCTTTCCCCATAATATACATTTTACTCCTCATTAACCGAGGTTGTGTGTAATAGATGGTAGTATATATTGACTGACATGATAAATGAATTGGCATTTTAGGTTACAATAAATGTAGGACGATCCTAGTGGATGATGGAGTTATAATTCTGGTGGATCTTAAACGTTTGAAGGAAGGGCGTTTGCCTGAGCTGTGATTTTAACGTTTGAGCTTGATAAGAAACAATTGTGGGGGATGGGCTGTGTTGGTAATAGGAATGAGGACGATGGAGAATCCAATGTGTTGCTGACCCATGATAATTTGGAAGGGAATAGTTTTGAAGTAATTGCATACTGAGAGGGTGTGTTGATAGGGAAATAGAGGTTAAGTAGAACAATATGGATATTATTAGAACCCTGGATATATTTTATATGGAAATGTGGAATAGCTGATTACCCAGAAACAGAGAGGATAAGTAAGTAGACATGCAGGAACAAACAAGTTCAGTACTTAAAAATGTAAGAGACAGGAGAGGTTAATACTTGGAGGTTTGAAACACCATATGATAGAGAAATAACATGGATGTTATTAGGAGGGAAAAAATTCAGGTCTAGTTATTCCAGATTAGATGGGCTATTAGGAAAATACTGGAGGACAGGAGAAACCGAGTGGTTTACAATTTGTGATGATTTTATGGAGGGACATTTTGAGCATTTGACAGAGGGGAGGAGGAGGCAAGCCTATTGAGGCCCCCTCCGTTCTGTAGAGATAAGTTAGGGAGTCTATCCATAAACCCTGAATGTTTATTGAAGATTTGACCTGGGGGGAGGTTAGGTACCCTGCCAGACCAAGAGAACAACTGGTTCTCCACTATCAGATCAGATGTCTAAAGAACTAGGGGACATGATGAGTGAGGCAAGAGCCTAGTCAACCTCTTGACCCTAGAGTTCAGAGCTGCAGGGGACTTGATGAATGAAGATAAGAAAGTCAGAGCAGAGACAGACATTTTGGAAGCTGAATCTTACCTATAAATGATTCTGAATAACAGAGAGAAATAGTGGCTCTTACTTGTGCATGTTGTTTGGGTAAAGGGAAAATAGTTACCATTTACACAGATAGTACACATATTTGCTGCACAATGGATGAACAGGGAATGGTGACTACTTCTGGTAGACCTATTACACATGCTCAGTTGATTTTGAATCTTTTGAATGCTGTACTCCTACCAGAGGAGTTGGCTATTTGTAAATGTCAGCAAGGAGAAGGAGTTGGGACCACATAATTGGAGATTATATAGATGAAAAGTTGAGTTTACACATATCCCTAGTGGAAAGATACCTCAGAGGAATGGAGGTTCTTAGGGAAGTGGGTAATGAATAGTAGATTGGTAATAGATACCAGAGGGAGACTAGTATAGTCTATATTATTGGCAGATATAGATGAGAGTTGAATTGGAGAGAGAAAGTTTAACCAGGGTCCACTTAGAAGTGGGACCTGACTAATGACAGAGAGATTTGTTTTTCACTCAGGGAAAGGGAGTGAGCTGGAAGCCATACCTTCTAAGGATTTGTCGATGAAGGATTGATTAAAGAAGTCATTTTGGTATAGGTAGATTTGAAGGTTAATTATAGATTGTATTAAAAGTAATATTTTATGAAGTCTGAGAGTAAGAAAGAACAGTTGAAGTCAGAACCCACGGCCACCCATAGATAATTCTGGATTGAAATTAGATCCCTCATTAGTAGATCGGGCATGGAGGGAGAATCCAGATGATGAAGTAGTAGTGGTGAGGGACCCCCACCCCTATCCTAATCAGAGGGAAACTGAGGGAGCTCAGGGGGGAGAGGGGGATGAGACAGATGTAGAGATATGGTATCAAAGAAATGTTAAAGGAACTATTGGTGAGACAGGGAGGCAAGGGAGTTGGAGGAAAGAACAGGAGATAAACAAAACCAGGGAGAAGTTATAGAGGGAGAAAGGGTGGAAAACCCAGATCCCTAAAGAGACTTGAACCTTATAATAGAAGTCCAGTTATGAGAAGAGCTCAGAGAAGGATCAGAGTGAGTCTGAAGATGAGGTAACAGGAGGATATGTGATCCATCACAAGCAGAATGGAAAACAGAATTAAGCTAAGCATAGTTTAATTTTGTAATGTTTCCAGTAAAAAAACAGCTCCCAGTAATGATTGGAGAATGGTATTAGATCTCCAGGGAGAGAATCAGAGGGTGATAGAGCTCTATGTGTATCAGATTTACACACCCTGCATAGTCAAGTGAGATGAGAAAATATTTAGCTAACTATGATGAATTTGGCTAAATGGTTTTTTAGCATACCTGTACCAAGGGTGGTTTGGGTTTACCTTTTAGGGGAGGAAATGGACGTAATCTAGTAAAATTAGAGCCTCAGAGGAAACAGAAATGTTGATTTATATAGACGATATTCTAGTGGCTAACCCTACTGGTGAAGGATGTAGATGATATTCTAGTGGCTAACCCTACTGGTGTAGGATGTGGATGGGATACACTGTAGTTGTTAAAGTATATGGTAGAACAAGGCCATAAAGTGAGCAAAAGGAAACTACAATTGTAGCAAACTGTGGTTGTGTATTCGAGACATACTATACCTTGAGAAGGGAGTACTCTGAACCCCTCTAGAAAAGAGATGATTTTGGAAGCATTTATAAACAGATGATGAGTTTTAATTACTGTAGAGCCTGGGTGCTACATTCTGCTCTTCACACAGAGAGAATTAGAAATATGGAAAAAGGGAGGGGCAATCCTCAGAGATTATATTTGGCATCAGGGTAATTTACCAATATTACCAAAGTCTTTGTTTAGATATGTAGTAATTTTGATACATGGGCAAAGCTATGTATCAACAGGGGAGATATGGTAGAATGAATTACTTAAAACAATTAGGAAGTATGATTGTAGCGTATGGAAGAACAAATTACTTTAAAAAAACTTTTTGTTCCAGGTGTGTTATATATGCACAAAGTAATGATCATAGAACTTACAAGGGGTGAAGGAAAGAAATGGTGATTGACTGTGATAGAAGTTAGATATTACCAGGAAGAAATATTGTTCATGTCATCCGCAATCGGCAGGTTTAATTAAACGCATGAATGGAACAATAAAAAGTAGACTTAAGGAAGACCTATATAGGTATTGGAAGAAACTTGGTAAGATGATTACCTATAGTGTTAATGACCATTAGAGTAACGGCAGACAAAGATGGGTTATCTTCCTCTGAAGAGGGTTTGGGAGACCATATAGGATGCAGGGTTAGGAGGACCAGAGTAGGCAGAGATAGACACTGAGAATACTCTGGCTGAACACATGAGAAGATTGATTGCTAATCACACCCGTATGTCAAAGATTTTGTGACCTACAGGTGAACTGAAGGAGAGAGTGACCCACTCTATCCAACCAGGTGATTGGGTGCGGGTCCAATGATTGAAAAGGAAAGACTGGAAGCAGCCCCGTTGGAAAGGCCCTACCAGGTCTTGTTGGGAACTGCCTATTTGCCGTTTAGATATGTTCAGAAAGAGAGCGACCTGGGTCCACGTTGGCCACTGCAAGGAGGTAAGAACACATACAAACACTGCTGAACACACACAGAGTTAAGGAGCAGAACCGAGTACCAATAGGGTCCGGGGGTTACCTCCTTAACGAAGATTCCCTACCCCGACCTATCATCACTGTAGTGTGTTCCTAGAGGTGTGAGTATGGGGTGATACTCAGCAGACTGACTAAGGGCAGGAGAGGGTTGGCGGTTCTTGGGAATATGGGGGACCCTGAGCTGCATCAGTCTTAATTTTGATACATCCAGATCCACCACTCACCAAAAATTAAAATGAAACTCTACCATGGGAATAATTAAAAGACAGACGACTCAGAATAAGGATTCCACTAGAAGTGAGTATTATAACATAGTGGCCAGAGAGAGGCAGGATGTGGTTTTCAAAATAACTATTGATAACCTCTCCACTAAGTGGGGAGCATGTAGTCGAGAGAAAGGTGTTCATACTTATGCATTATACCTCTGTACGGGACCTACTGCTAGTTGCCCTTGGGCTACAGGTTAAACATATTTGGGGAAAATATTAAGTGAAGGCGGTGAGCCAAGAGGATATTATACAAGTATTGGGCTTGCGCGGATGACTATGGTTAGGATACCTGTATAGACGTAAATAGCACCAAATTAACTGAGCAAAACAGAGGTGAAAACTGTACAGGGATGGGGTTGGCGAGATTGAAAGAGGCTGCTAACCCACCCCAGTTCACTCTGACTCCAGGGGAGTGTTATAGACAAGAATGACACCAGAGATTTGGGTGATTTTAATGGAGTAAGTCAGTAGTTAATGTTACTGATCTGAGTTCAGAGGCACAGGAGAAACTACTAAACCTTACAGCCTGGTAACAGATGTGTGATGGGCGTGTACCAGTAAAGGACGTATAAGGCAGACACTATAAAAAGGGTGGGTAGGTACCTGCACCCCGGTCCTATTGGTTCAGCCAGTTAGAATTAGTCACCAGAAACCAAGGAAAGGTTTAATCAGGCGTCGGAGGAGTTTGAACAAGGAGGAGAATAGCCCTATTTGGATGGATGCGATTGGAATTCCTAGGGGAGTCCCTGATGAATATGAAGCAATGAATCAAGTAAGGTTTCAGGACAACGTTCTTTTTGTGGGTGACGTTCAATAAACATGTGGATTGGATCAATCAGTAACGATTCGTAAAGGGGAGTAAGGATGCAGTGAAGGGGATCTCAAACCAATTATCCGCCACCTCGCTCATGACTTGGAGAAATAGGTTGGCTCTAGCTGGCAGAAATGGGTGGAGTATGCAGAATGGTGGGGGGCAGTTGTTGTAAATGTATCCCTAACGACACCAGAGCTCTTGCAGGATTGACAGCTCTAAGTGAAGGATGGGCTGAGAACTCAGGAGTGAATGCATATGTGATTTGGTAAATGGAAAACAATAGTAGCCACCATCTCGGGTGCTGCTATTGCTTGTATGTGCATGCTTGTATTCTTATTCCCCTGTGTCAGAGGATAGGTGAGAAAGGCGTTGGAAAATGCAGGCGTCCCAGCAGATGGTGAGACATGGACCAATTCCAGATTCTACTCAGTGGAAGGAGGAATACAATTCACCAGTAGTGGTGGACGATGAGGACACTGATGACTGATTCGACCCAGACAACTACAAATTGGATGGAACATTTCTTAGATCTAATGTGAAAATCTTGAATAAAGAGTGTAACTGGAAGGGGAAATGGAACTTTGTTGTACAACAGATGTTGTATACATTTAGTGGAATGATGAAGATACCCCTCCAAGCCTAGTAAATGATTGAGATCCTTTCCATTCCAAGGAGCCTTTCAAGGATCTATAATGCTTAGAAAAGACTGATTCTTTATATGAAGGTCATGACGAAGATCCTAACCGGAAGAGTTATGGCTGAATAGGCCTAGAACAGTCGTTGATGTGTATGGAATATAAATACATGTATTGGTTTTGTTTGCATTAAGTTTGATTAGGAATCCTATGGCGATAGATGTGTAATGATCAGTGTGAAAATTTTGTCAAAGGGTGGATTGATAAAGGAATTTGTATGTTTAATGTTAATGACTAAGATGTTTCACCCTGAAACTGTGTAATGTGTAAGATGTATTAGAAATTACATAGACAATGTTTAGAATGTTACCATTTGGTAAATGAGTCAGGATGTGGTTAAGATAATGAAGGAGACAGACCATTTGTGAAAGCTGTTAGTCCTGCAGGAGATTATGCGGCCATAAAAGTTCACAGGGCCCCATCCATCAGAATTGGGGTCTGGTCTTCGAGGTGTGAGTAAACATCAGCAACTGAGGGATGTCTTTTGAGGGGGGTGACTTGAGATAACAGGATAGGGTCTTTGAAGGCAGATCCTGAGAACTTGCAGGCCATAAAACAGGGTGGAGACTTTGCTCACTGAATGTATAAAAGCCATGTGTATTGTTTCTTCATTAGAACGTTCTCTATGAATAAAGACTGACCATTGCAAAGCTGGAACTCTCTCTATATTATTTAAACAAACTGAAGAATTTACAACCTTCAGGATACAGATAGAGTTAAAAAGTTCATTTAGAACATTGGAATAGAAAATATCGTGACAACACTCTAGAGGAGGTGGCGGAGAGAAGGATCCTGGCCAATCTGCTGGTCATCATGGACAATGCCACCCACCCTCTGCATGCCATGGTGATGATGCAAAGGAGCACCTTCAGTCACAGATTGATCGTGCCATCGGCAACATAGACCTGGAACTGTTGGGGTGTTAGGACCTAGTTTAACAATTTGGCATCCATCCATCCGTGAGTAACTCTATCGTATGTAATCACTCATTCACTCAGGACTTATTCATTCAGCACTCATTCATTCAGGACTGTATATACGTACATATTCATGTACAGTTGTTATATCATATCACGTGATATAACAACTGTCAGTTGTATATTTTTTCATTGCATTTAGTATATCGAATGTGCAATACATGCATTTATCTGTAATTAAACCCTGTACTAAGGACTGTATTTTAAGGGAATTATTATTATTACCCTCACTTATATCATACGCACATTTAGGTATTTAAGTATCTTTCTCTGCCATTGACCTGTATAGTATAGTTAATCATGCAAATATTTTTCATTTATTTATATCATTTTTTCACCTAACACTCTGTAACAATGTATAGTGTACATATTCAGATATTAAAGATCTGTGCAGCCCTTTGAATGATTGTCTCAACCCAAAGTAGCCCCTTACAAAAAATAGTGAGTAACACTGACCTAGTGGAAAGCCTTCCCAGAAGAGTGGAGACTGTTATAGCAGCAAAGGGGGGGTCAACTCTATGTTAATGGCCATGATTTTGGAATGAGATATTTGATGAGCAGGTGTCCACATACTTTTGGTCATGTAGTGTATTTGCTTGAATGAAAAGTAGGCTCCTCTGTTGTTGAGTATCACAGGTGCGGTGCCCACTCTGACCACTAGGTGTTACTGAAGCACTAATATCACAGATAGAGCTAATTATCAATGAACAGTACTGTGCATGGCCTTTTTGCTATGCTGATTATCTTAATTTTTTTCTGTCTCATGCTGCTTGTTTGTAATACTACTAAAAAGCTTATTTTACCCTTCCTGATAGATTTCTTAACGTTGTCTTGTATCAGAACAACATCGCTCTGGTCTGCCCTCTATCTGGAAAACCAGTACACACACATCTCTGTTTAGCTAGACTTCCTCCTCATCACAAAGTAGAGAGATTTTATTAAACAGTTCCCAAAATAATACCCCCCCCAATAACTCAACATGGTCCCAGATCTAATTTAACACTGCCAGTGTCTGCCTGTGATTAATTTAAATGGTTCTGTTCCAACTGGAGCTGGTGGCATCATTTTATAGATGTGGAGCTCAATAAGCCTGCTTCACCAGCAGCTGCTAGCACACAGGAGAGAGCCTTCATCTAGCTATGTAATTTACCTGTGAGGAAGTAGAACTGGATTAATCAGGTCCTGTTACAGATATGGAACATTCAGTATCGGGTGGACGGACGCCACCACAGTATGTCCATCAAAATACACAATTATTACACAAATTACACAATTACACATTGGTTTCCTTACCCTGTAAGCAGTCTATGGACAAGGTAAGACAGCAATCCATATTTATTTTGGTTTTGACATAACATGGGAAAGATTCTAATATCTGATATATGATATATGATCAATTTTGAAACAGTGGAAACTGCTCACATAAGGTCACTCCACGACAATAAATAAATCACACGACACAAATCTTTCTTTCTTGTCAATGTCCCTCTGTAATCTATTTCTCATCAAGCAGAATAGTCAACTAGGTCCATGTCAAAGAAGAGCTGTGTTATGGTATTACAGCAGCTATAAGGGAGCACCTCTCCATCTTAACACCTTTCATGTTCTTGTCATAAGGCTTCTGGAGACATCAGCCGTTCATTCTCCATGATGTAACAGAATACATTTTTGAGAGATCCTTACCAGATGAGGATTGCTTTGATGTGAAAATCCATTCCAACCCTTATAGAACAACCACATGATTTCACATGTGGAAAATCACATGTGAAATGCCTCTGCTCTGAATGCCTATGCTGATCCTACAACTATTGTATGCAATAACAATGTGCCTACGAACCCTATTTATACTGTTAGCACTGAGCCGGTGTGCCCTAGGAGGATGTCCACAGTGTGCAGCTCACCCTGCACTAACATAAATAACATGAGCACATCTACTGCTGCTAAGCTTCCCAGTAAAGCAATAAAAACAAGTAAGCATCCCAGAAGAAAAGTGCTCAAAATAGCCCACGTTAACTATGTAGCTTATTATTAGCTCAATAATTTCCTAGTAACAGATGATATTCATATTCCTATCTCTGAAACGCATGTAGATAAGGCCTTTGATGATACAGTGGTAGCAATACAAGGTTATAACATATACAGAAAAGATAGAAATGCCAATGATGGAGGTGTTGCTGTATATATTCAGAACCACATTCCTGTAAAGATTAGAGAGGATCTCATGTTAAATACTGTTGAAGTAATACAGCTGCAGGTTCATCTGCCTCACCTAAAGCCCATTCTGGTGGGAAGCTACTATAGACCACCAAGTGCTAACAGTCAGTATCTGGACAACATGTGTGAAATGCTTTATAATGTATGTGATGTCAATAGAGATTTTTACTTTCTGGGTGATTTAAATATTGATGTAAGGACAGACGCTGGGAGATGAGAAGCGAGTACAGGGAGTGAAGATTTAATAAATAACCGACATGAAACAAAACCCAGACAGCGTCTGGACAGGGGAAAAACAAAACAACATCAATGCCTACACCGGGATCAAACTGAAGAATAGACAGATATAGGGGAGGCAATCAATAAAATGATGGAGTCCAGGTGAGACCAATGAAGCGCTGATGGGCATAACAATGATGACAGGTGTGCGCCCTCCAGCGCCAGGGAGGGGGAGCGGGGGCAGGCGTGACAATTGACTGGCTTTCTTCAGGCTGCCTACTCAAGAGAAAGCTTCAAATTGTGACTAGTGCCTGCAACCTGGTTCAGGTTATCAAGAAACTACACTATGAAACAAAGATAAATGACAAAGAATGATAGAAAAAGGCTTTGGAGCACCTTAAATGACATTTTTGGAAAAAAGGCAAACTCAATCCATCATTCATTGAATCAGATGGCTCATTCATCACAAAACCCACTGATATTGCCAACTACTTTAATGATGCAAGGATATATGTTCAGAGAGGTCTCTGGAAACCTTTATGTTTTCCAGGTTTAGTGTCCAGAGACCTCTCTGGAAGTCTCTATGTTTGTGTTGGAATTGGTCCCCAATTAGAGGCAGCTGTGCCGCATTGCCTCTAATTGGGGAGCCTATTTAAGTTCAGTTTTTCCACGTGTTTGTGGGTTTTTGTGTGTGGTTGTGCCGGTTCATGGGCGCTGTCGCCCCTGTTGTTATTTTTGAGTTTTCTATAATAAAAGGAATGTTTTTGCAACACAGCTCTGCGCTTCGGGTCCTGTCTCATAGCGATCGTGACAGAAAAACCCACCACAGCAGGACCAAGCAACGTGGGAAGGAGGAATGGGAGCCTCAACAGGAGAGGAGGAGAGCGATGTTGTGGTCGGAGACAGAGGAAGAAGGAGAATATCGAAGGGAGATGTTCTTGGGAATAGAGGAGCAATGCCGGCAGCATTGGGAGGAGGACGAAGGTGACAAGGCAGAGCTGGAGGGTATGCTGCTGGACGTGCATCCGCAGACCGGGTCACATAATACCAGCCTCCTGCACCGGACCTCCAGTTCCCACCTTGAATCCGGTACGTCCTGTGTCCGCTTCCCGCACCATATCTCCAGCACTAGCCCAGCTTGTCCAGGGACAGTCTACAGCAACTGGAATCATAGGTATATGTCCCATTCAATGTCTCCAGTGTTGGCTTTCCACACCCGACGTCCAGTACATGCGTCCAGCCCTGTGCCTCCAGTGATGGCCCCACGCACCAGACCTCCGGTGTGCCTCCCCAGCCCGGTAAGCCCTGTACCGGCTCCCCACACCCGACATCCAGTGCGTGCGCCTAGCCCGGTGCCTCCAGTGCCGGCCCCACGCACCAGACCTCCAGTGTGCCTCCCCAGCTCAGGGAGGCACGGTAGCGCCAATACCGGATCCTAGCCCGGTGGCTGCGCCGCATTGCCTCTAATTGGGGAGCCTATTTCAGTTCAGTTTTTTTGTGTTTGTGGGTTTTTGTGTGTGTTTGTGCCGGTTCATGGGCGCCGTCGCCCCTGTTGTTATTTTTGAGTTTTCTATAATAAAAGGAATGTTTTTGCAACACAGCTTTGCGCTTCGGGTCCTGTCTCATAGCAATCGTGACAAATAATTTTTTTAATTGGCAAGATTAGCAAACTTAGGCATGCCATGCCAGCAACAAATGCTGACACTACACATCCAAGTATATCTGAACAAATTATGAAAGACAAGCAGTGTAATTTTGCATTCTGTAAAGTGAGTGTGGAAGAGGTGAGAATTATTGTTGCCTATCAACAATGACAAGCCACCGGGTCTGACAACATGGATGGAAAATTACTGAGGATAATAGCGGACGATATTGCCACTCCTATTTGCCATATTTTAAATTTAAGCCTACTAGAATGTGTGCCCCCAGCAGGCTTGGAGGGAAGCAAAAGTCATTCCTCTACCTAAGAATATTAAAGCCCCCTTTACTTGGTCAAATAGCTGACCAATAAGCCTGTTACCAAACTTTTGGAAAAAATTGTGTTTGACCAGATACAATGCTATTTTAGTTAACAAATTCACATGCTTATAGGGAAGGACATTCAACAATCACAGCACTTACACAAATTACTGATTGGCTTAGAGAAATTGATAAAAATAATGTGGGGGCTGTTTTGTTAGACTTTTGACATTATGATCATATTCTGCTGCTGGAAAAACATGTGTTATGGCTTTACTCCCATTGCTATATTGTGGATAAAGAGTTACCTGTCTGACAGAACAGAGGGTGTTCTTTAATGGAAGCCTCTCCAACATAATCCAGGGCAGCTGTCTAGGCCCATTACTTTATTCAATCTTTACTAATGACATGCCACTGGCTTTGATAATGGATGACTCAACTCTATACATTTAATTTACTACAGCGACTGAAATGACTGCAACACTTAACAAAGGTTTGCAATTAGTTTCAGAGTAGGTGGCAAGGAATAAGTTATATTATATTAATATTTCTGTATTTGGGACAAATCATGTGGAAATTGAGCAAGTTGAGGTGACTAAATTGCTTGGAGTAACCCTGGATTGTAAACTGTCATGGTCAAAACATATTGATACAACAGTTGCTAAGATGGGGAGAAGTCTATCAATAATAAAGCGCTGCTCTACCTTAACAGCACTATCAACAAGGCAGGTCCTACAGGCCCTGGTTTTGTCACACCTGGACTACTATTCAGTCGTGTGGTCAGGTGCCACACAAAAATAACTTAGGAAAATTGCAATGGACTCAGAACAGGGCAGCATGGCTGGCCCTTGAATATACACAGAGAGCTAATATTAATAATATGCATGACCATCTCTCCTGGCTCAAAGTGGAGGAGAGATTAAATTCCTCACTACTTGTTTTTATGAGAGGTATTGACATGTTTGAACTGCTGGCGCACAGCTCGAACACCCATGCATACCCCACAAGACATGGCACAAAAGGTCTCTTCACAGTCCCCAAGTCCAGAACAGACTATGGGAGGCGCACAGCATTCCACATCAAGTAACTGATGCAAGCAGTAAAATTCGATTTAAAAAACAGAAAAAAACACCTTATGGAACAGCAGGGACTGTGAAGCAACACAAACATAAGCACAGACAAATGCATACACACACGCTATAACATATGCTGTAAGGGCCTGACTGAGGCCAGGTCTCTGAATCCCTCTAGGGGGAGTGGGATGGCCACAGTCAGGTCCTGACATTCACAGGGTGGGTGTTGGGTTTTTGGTTTATTCCCAATTAGAGGCAGCTGTCTTGTGTTGTGTCTAATTGGGGATGTTTGTGTGTGTCTGTTCTTTGTATTATTCACGCCAGTTCACAGTCGCTACCTCTCCTTTGTTTTTGTGTCGTATCCTTAAATAAAAGGAATGTCGCTCCACCACAGCTCTGCTCCTCGTTCTGTCATTACGCACTGTGACATAAGAATCCACCATCACGGAACACAGCAGGGATTGACATTGGGGGATATCCTCCTCGGTATGGGGAAAATTACAGAGGAGGAATTCCTCCATTATCGTGCGGTGGAGGAAGGCTGGTGCCTGGAGCAGCGGCGCCGTCGACGGAGGACACGTTGGCGGGCCAAGATGACGGACCAGCCTGGAGCCCAGAAGAGCCCTCAAACTGTTTTTAGGGGAGGGCTATGGGGGTGGTCGGGGATCGAAGGCTGTGCCTGCTCCTCGCACCAGACCACCGGTGCGCCTCCACAGCCCGGAGCCTCCAGCGACGATCCACAGTCCGGAGCCTCCAGCGACGGCCCACAGCCCGGAGCCTCCAGCGACGGCCCACAGCCCGGAGCCTCCAGCGACGGCCCACAGCCCGGAGCCTCCAGCGACGGCCCACAGCCCGGAGCCTCCAGCGACGGCCCAGAGCCCGGAGCCTCCAGCGACGGCCCACAGCCCGGAGCCTCCAGCGACGGCCCACAGCCCGGAGCCTCCAGCGACGGCCCAGAGCCCGGAGCCTCCAGCGACGGCCCAGAGCCCGGAGCCTCCAGCGACGGCCCAGAGCCCGGAGCCTCCAGCGACGGCCCAGAGCCCGGCGCCTCCAGCGACGGCCCAGAGCCCGGCGCCTCCAGCGACGGTTCACAGCCCGGAGCCTCCCGTGACGGTCCAGAGTCAGGAGCCTCCCGTGACGGTTCAGAGCCCGGAGCCTCCCGTGACGGTCCAGAGTCCGGAGCAGTCCGCTCCACCGGTGCCCAGTCCGGGGCCGGTAGCCAGCATAGCTAAGTGGTGGGGAAGCTTATCTGTGCTGGTGTCCAGGCTGGGCACAGCGTTCAGTCCCGCTGGGGAGTCGGAGCTCCTCAGCCTGCCGGTGCCCAGTCCAGGGCCAGTAGCCAGCCCAGCTACGTGGCTGGAAACCTTCTCCGCGCTGGTGCCCAGGCTGAGAAGTTTTCCAGCCACGTAGCTGGGCTGGCACAGTGTTCTGTCCCCCTGAGGAGCCGGAGCTCCCCAGCATGCCGGTGCCCAGTCTGGGGCCGGCAGCCAGCACAGCTACATGGCTGGAACCATCCTCCAGATCGGGTGTGTAACGCGGAGGCAGGGAGGGAGCTGCCTTCAATGCCTGGGTCACACCCGAAGCCAGAGCGAGAGCCTCCACCAACAACCTCCCCAGTACTCCGCTCTTTCCCCCCTCTTTTTTTTTTTTGTTGTTGTTTGTGGCAGGACTGTGTGTTTTTGGTTGGGGGGGGGAGATCGCGGTCGGGAGCCCGTGCCTTGGGTGGGGGGGGTACTGTAAGGGCCTGACTGAGGCCAGGTCTCTGACTCCCTCTAGGGGGGAGTGGGATGGCCACAGTCAGGTCCTGACATTCACAGGGTGGGTGTTGGGTTTTTGGTTTATCCCCAATTAGAGGCAGCTGTCTTGTGTTGTCTCTAATTGGGGATTCTATTTAAGTTCCACTGTGTGTCACCTGGGTGTGGATTCTTGTGTATGTCTGTTTGTTACGAATCCCTTTTGCCCTGTAGTCTAGGGGGATGGAAATAAGACCCGTAACATATCTCATGCAAATTATCCCAGTGAAAAAGTAACAGTGAGAATATAAATAAAACACAGACAACCAAAATCTACCGTCAAACACTATTGGTTTATTCCAAACACACGGTAATGGGGTGTGGGGAAAAGGGGCTGAGCTGGACCCAAGGAAAGAAATAATAAATATTCAAAAACCCCTAAGCTAGTCTACATGCGTCACGAACAGCTAGCTAACTAACCAATTAAATACAGTGGGTGGTCCGCCCAGTTCTAACTAATGTATTTAGACAACAGGTTTCCTACGGGTAATGTATGCCCATGGGCGACTTGTCTGGTTATCCCCTTTTACCACCAACAAACAAACAATACCACACAGCAATACATACTCACATGACAACATCTAATGTGAGATCTAGGCGCAAAAACAAAAGAGAGAGATAGAGCGCACAAACAAACTAACAGCAACTGCTGTTCAGCAAATCCTTAACAAACAGAGAGGTGTGGAGAGAACTCCACAGAGAGAGTTCTCGAGAGAGACAACTGTGGGGTTTTTAAACCAAGGGAAAGGGGCTGTGATTGGGTAAGGGAAAAGGAGCAGGTGTGTCTTCTGATTGGGACTGATTGGTGATTGATGACTGCTGATGAGTGACACCTGTGACTAGGGCAGAAGGAAAGAAAACAAATACACACACAGGATACCTGTATCCGTAACACTGTTCTTTGTATTATTCACGCCAGTTCATATTCGCTACCTCTCCTTTGTTTTTGTGTCGTATTTTATATACCGTTAAATAAAAGGAATGTCGCTCCACCACAACTCTGCTCCTCATTCTGTCATTACGCACCGTTACATATGCACTATACACACACGTACACATTCTGTACTGTAGATAAGTGATAGTGGTGGAGTAGGGGCCGGTTGGCACACAGTATGTTGTGAAATCTGTGAATGTATTATGTTTTTAAAATTGTATGAATTGTCTTAATTTTGCTGGACCCCAGGGAGAGTAGCTGCTGCCTTGGCCATAATAAATACAAATACAAGAAAGTTAATGTGAAATTATGTGAAAACACGTTTTTGGAACACTTAATCATGTTTTTTTACGTTTGTAATTTCATGATATCTGTTGCTTTACACATTAATTCACATAAGATCACATTTGATCACATGAAAACATACACTACCGGTCAAAAGTTTTATAACACCTACTCATTCAAGGGTTTTTCTTTATTTTTACTATTTTCTACATTGTATAATAATATTGAAGACAACAAAACTATGAAATAACACATATGGAATCATGTAGTAACCAAAAAAGTGTTAAACGAATCAAAATGTATTTTATATTTGAGATTCTTCAAATAGCCACCCTTTGCCTTGATGACAGCTTTGTACACTCTTGTTATTCTCTTAACCAGCGTCACCTGGAATGCTTTACCATCAGTCTTGAAGGAGTTCCCACATATGTTGAGCACTTGTTGGCTGCTTTTCCTTCACTGTGATCCGACTCATCGCAAACCATCTAAATTTGGTTGAGGTTGGAACCAAAAAATCTCAAATTTGGACTCCAGACCAAAGGACAAATTTCCACCTGTCTAATGTCCATTGGTCGTGTTTCTTGGCCCAAACAAGTCTCTTCTTCTTATTGGTGTCCTTTAGTAGTGGTTTCTTTGCAGCAATTCGACCATGAAGGCCTGATTCACACATTCTCCTCTGAACAGTTGATGTTGAGATGTGTCTTACTTGAACTCTGTGAAGCATTTATTTGGGCTGCAATCTGAGGCTGGTAACTCTAATGAATTTATCCTCTGCAGCAGAGGTATTTGTGGGTCATCCATTCCTTTGGCGGTCCTCGTGAAGCTGGTTGAGAGAATGCCATGGATATGCAAAGCTGTCATCAAGGCAAAGGGTGGCTACTTTGAAGAATCTCAAATATAAAATTCATGAGGTAGTCACATGGAATGCATATTAATTAACAGGTTTGCCTTGATAATTTCTTGCCTTCTTAATGCGTTTGAACCAATCAGTTGTGTTGTGACAAGGTGGGGGGGTGAGAGATTTTTAGTTCCAACCGCTGTGTCTTTGTGAGACGCGGTGTTGGTGTACAGATGATCTCTGCATTTGTATTTCCCACCGTAAAGCATGGAGGAGGAGGTGTTATGGTGTTGGGTGATTTTCTGGTGACACTGTCTGTGATGTATTTAGAATTCAAGGCACATTTAACCAGCATGGCTACCACATAATTCTGCAGTGATACGCCATCCCATCTGGTTTGGGAGTATAATTTCTTTTTCAACAGGATAATGATCCAACATACCTCCAGGTGGTGTAAGGGCTATTTTACCAAGAAAGAGAGTGATAGAGTGCTGCATCAGATAACCTGGCCTCCACAATTCCCCGACCTCAACCAAATTGAGATGGTTTGGGATGAGTCAGACCACAGAGTGAAGGAAAAGCAGCCAAGTGCTCAGAATATGTGGGAAGTCCTTCAAGACAGTTGTAAAAGTATTCCAGGTGAAGCTGGTTGAGAGAATGCCAAGAGGTGTGCAAAACTGTCATCAAGGCAAAGGGTGGCTATTTGAAGAATCTCAAATTTAAAATATATTTTGATTTGTTTAACACTTTTTTGGTTACTACATGATTCTATATGTGTTCTTTCATCGTTTTGATGTCTTCACTATTATTCTACAATGTATAAAATAGTAAAACTAAAGAAAAAACATTGAATGAGTAGATGTTCTAAAACTTTGACCGGTAGTGTATATTTTTGGAACTCTTTATGTGTTCATATGTGAAATTCATGTGGTTTTCCGTAAGGGTAGTACAGGTCACTAGCGATGTGCTACATAACTATGTTCCTATTCTAATGTTGAGGTGTTTTACCTTACAATGCAATGTAAAAAAGCCAGACTATTTCTATTATCTTCAATAAATGATTTCGAAAAAGAAATATATTGTTATAATTTTTATAATCTTTACATTCTTTGTAAAACTAAATACACATATCCTTAATAGCACAGTAAAATATATCTAGAAGTAGCAATGCCGGGGTTTAGCTATGGACCTACTATTGCCAACATCAGGACAAATTGGACACAATGCCCTAGGGTAAGCTACTTCTGTACTGTTTACAACACTTGTCAAATATCAAAGTTCAACATCTAACAGATCCTACTTTTGACGTATTTTGGACAATTTTTTATGATGTTGACTACTTTAAATGTCTTCTTCTTCAGAACCGCTGGACCGATCGGCATCAAATGTGGTATTTAGCATCTACAGACACAAACATTTTCCAAGACTCTAGCTGAAACAATATGGCCGTTATAAGTCAATGAGCTTGCATGAATGTTTTCTTAATGTCCAACAGTGTCACCATGCAGCCAAACTGAACCATACTTTACAGGTTAACTATACTCTACTCTACAGTTTTTTCCCTATTTAAACTGGTCTTGGTGAGATCCTATTTTTGATACACTTGTCCTTGGTCTAGGTCTCAGAAAGTCTTGGTCTGGTTCTGGATCTAAAGGGTTGCGGTAAGCAAAACGTACAGTCAATAACACAATAGAAAATCTATATACAGAGTGTGCAAATGTAGTGCAAAATGCAGTAAGGTTAGGAAGGTAGGACAATAAATAGGCCATAGTGGTGAGATAAATTACAGATTAGCATTAACACTGGAATGATGGATGTGCAAATTATGATGTGCAAATAGAGATACTGGAGTGCAAAATTAGCAAAAATAATAAAATAAATATGGGGATGAGGTGGTAGGGTGGGCTATTTACAGGTGCAGTGATCAATAAGCAGCTCTGACAGCTGATGCTTAAAGTTAGTGAGGGAGATAGGAACCTCTAGCTTAAAGGATTTTTGCAATTCGTTCCATTCATTGGCAGCAGAGAACTGGAAGGAATGGCGGCCAAAGGAGGTGTTGGCTTTGGGGGTGACCAGTGAGATATACCTGCTGGAGCGCATGCTACACCCAACCGCATGCTACGGTTGGGTGTTGCTATGGTGACCAGCGAGCTGAGATAGGGCGGGGATTTACCTAATAAAGACTTATAGATGACCTGGAGCCAGTGGGTTTGGCGACGAATATGTAATGACGGCCAGCCAACGAGAGCATTCAGGTCGCAGTGGTGGGTAGTATATGGGGCTTTGGTAACAAAACGGATGGCACTGTGATAGATTACATCCAATTTGCTGAGCAGAGTGTTGGAGGCTATTTTGTAAATGACATCGCCGAAGTCAAGGATCGGTAGGATAGTCAGTTTTACAAAGGCATGTTTGGACGCATCAGTGAAGGAGGCTTTGTTGCGAAATAGGAAGCCGATTTAATTTTGGATTGGAGATGGTTAATGTGAGTCTGGAAGTTGAGTTTACAGTCTAACCAGACGCCTAGGTATTTGTAGGAGTCCACGTATTCTAAGTCGGACCCGTCGAGAGTAGTGATGATAGTCCGGTGGACGGGTGCGGGCAGCGTTCGATAGAAAAGCATGCATTTAGTTTTACTAGCATTTAAGAGCAGTTGGAGGCCACGGAAGGAGTGTTGTATGGCATTGAAGCTTGTTTGAAGGTTAGTTAACACAGTGTCCAAAGAGGGGCCAGATGTATAAAGAATAGTGTCGTCTGCGTAGAGATGGATCAGAGTCACCAGCAGCGAGAGCGACATCGTTGATGTATATAGAGAAAAGGGTTGGCCCAAGAATTGAACCCTGTGGCACCCCCATAGAAACTGCCAGAGGATCGGACAATAGGCCCTACGATTTGACACACTGAACTCTGTCTGAGAAGTAGTTGGAGAACCAGGCAAGGCAGTCACTTGAGAAACCAAGGCTGTTGAGTCTGCCAATAAGAATGCGGTGATTGACAGAGTCGAAAGCCTTGGCCAGGTCGATGAAGACTGCTGCACAGTACTGTCTTCTATCGATGACGGTTCTGATATCGTTCAGTACCTTGAGCGTAGCTGAGGTGCACGCATGACCAGCTCGGAAACCAGATTGCATAGCAGAGAAGGTACGGTGGGATTCGAAGTGGTCAGTGATCTGTTTGTTAACTTGGCTTTCGGAGACTTTAGAAAGGCAGGGCAGGATGGATATAGGTCTATAACAGTTTGGGTCTAGTGTCTCTCCCCCTTTGAAGAGGGGGATGACCGCGGCAGCTTTCCAATCTCTAGGGATCTCAGACGATACGAAAGAAAGGTTGAACAGGCTAGTAATAGGTGTTGCAACAATTTTGGCGGATAATTTTAGAAAGAGAGGTTCCAGATTGTCTAGCACAGCAGATTTGTAGGGGTCCAGATTGAGCAGCTCTTTCAGAACATCAGCTGTCTGGATTTGGGTGAAGGAGAAGCGGGGGGGTACAGAGCTGTTGGCCGGGGTAGGGGTAGCCAGATGGAAAGCATGGCCAGCCGTAGCAAAAATGCTTATTGAAATTTTTGATAATCGTGAATTTATCGGTGGTGACAGTGTTTCCTAGCCTCAATGCAGTGGGCAACTGGGAGGAGATGCTCTTATTCTCCATGGATTTTACAGTGTACCAGAACTTTTTGGAATTAGTACTACAGGATGCAAATTTCTGTTTGAAAAAGCTGGCTTTTGCTTTTCTAACTGATTGTGTGTATTTGTTCTGGACTTCCCTGAAAAGTTGCATATCGCGGGGGCTATTCGATGCTAATGCAGTGCACCACAGGATGTTTTTGTGTTGGTCTAGTGCAGTCAAGTCTGGGGTGAACCAAGGGCTATATTTGTTCTTAGTTCTTTGAAAGGGGCATGCTTATTTAGGATGGTGAGGAAAGCACTTTTAAAGAACAACCAGGCGTCCTCTACTGACGGGATGAGGTCAATATCCTTCCAGGATACCTGGGCCAGATCGATTAGAAAGGCTTGCTCGCAAAAGTGTTTTACAGTGATAGGGGGTGGTCGTTTGACCGCTGACCCATTACGAACGCAGGCAATGAGGCAGTGATCGCTGAGATCCTGGTTGAAAACAGAGGTGTATTTGGAGGGCAAGTTAGTTAGGATGATATCCATAATGGTACCCATGTTTACGGATTGAGGGTTGTACCTGGTAGGTTCCTTGATAATTTGTGTGAGATTGAGGGCATCTATCTTAGATTGAAGGACAGCCGGGGTGTTAAGCATATCCCAGTTTAAGTCACCTAACATTACAAACTCTGAAGATAGATGGGGGGCAATCAATTCACATATGGAGTCCAGGGCACAGATGGGGGCTGAGGGGGGGCTGTAACAGGTGGCAACAAGAGAGACTTATTTCTGGAAAGGTGGAATTTTAAGAGTAGAAGCTCAAACTGTTTGGGCACAGACCTGGACAGTATTACAGAACTCTGTAGGTTCTCTGCAGTAGATTGCAACTCCGCCACCTTTGGCAGTTCTATCTTGACGAGAAATATTGTAGTTGGGGATGGAAATTTCTGAATGTTTGGTGGCCTTCCTGAGCCAGGATTCGGACACAGCTAGGACATCCTGGTTGGCGGAGTGTGCTAAAGCAGTGAATAAATCAAACTTAGGGAGGAGGCTTCTGATATTAACATGCAATTAATGGATAAATGAATTAAATTCATTAAGGGGAGGAGTTTGTATTTCACTGTAATTAAAAGGGATTGGTGCACGCAGGTTGGCTGCTAGGTAATGTGTTTTTATATTACAGCATATCAAATATACAGTATATGAATGTTGTCTTTAATATCACTTGCATTTCTAGAGGCCTTAGAGTATTTACACATTACAGCATATGAATTAATATGTTGTGTTTTATATCACTTGCACTTAACAATGGCTTCTAAACTGGCAACGACTACAGGGCAAAACAGACCTAAAGGACATGGCAAAATGCTCAACCATTTAAACGCTTGCTGCCACTCCAATCTGTCCATTATTCATTTTTAATTGATGGGGCATAGGAGTTATATTGGTACAGCATTCTCACTAACGGGTGCAAAAAATAGGCTCTTACAACAGTTATAATACCTAAAATGACCTTAGAAATTACAGTTCTCATTTACATTGTAACCTACATATCCCATAAAGCAGTCTACTTTTACATCATTAAAAAGGGAAGACATAAGCAAACACAAACAAATCCAGAGCGCATGAACGTAGGCTATAGATGTGCTGTTTCTGAGCTTTTGCCTATAAATCTATTAAGTGTATAGATCGACGTGTCTTATGTAGGCTAATGGTCATCATGCACAACTTAAACATAGCTAGCCTTCATGATAACATTTTAGGACATGAAAACATGATTAAACATTTTATTTTCAAGCGTTCTGCAATAACACTCATCCATTCACTGTCCTGTCCCATGAACAGCATAAAGACAGCGTGGAAACATGACATTTATGAAACTGCTTATTCCAGTTACTAATAAGCATGCATCCATTGAGAAAATTACTGTAAAAACGGTTAAATCCAATATAACAACAATTGTATGGTTGAGAGGGATGAGGCAAAAGGTATGACAAATAAGTCTGGCAAACGTACTGCAAATTGAGAAATCATGTGTCTAAACTGAATAAAAAGAAGAAACTTTACTATGAAACAAAATTATGTAAAAAGCTTTGAAGCACCTTAAATGAACTTTTGGGCAAAAAGGCAAACTCAGCTCCATCGTTCATTGAATTAAATGGTGTCAGAATCACAGGGTTAGGACTAGGGTGAAAACTTGAAGTCAGAAAGGTGGACCCAATTGCAGAAAACCAGATGACAGTCCTGGGAAATGTCTTCAAATCTTTTATTTGAAGAAAAGGAACGTCCAAACTTTCCTAGGGTATATACAAAAAAACAACAACACTTCCACAAAATCCACAAGGTAAATCCAGAAGGAATTTGAAAAAGATCAAAGATCTGTGAGTACTCCAAAAAATGTCTAAGAGCAAAAGTAAATAAATCAAAACAAAGGAAACATACCAGGTACACAAAGTAGAATAAGATGACTCCAAAAGAGGCACAGCAAGAGAATGACCTAGACACAGTCATGGCACTGGAAACACTGAGCAAAGTACTCAGGAGAAGGGTGACTTAAATACACAAACAGGGAACAAGGCACAGGTGACAACAATAAGACCTAATGACAGAGACTGAAAACCAACAAGAGACGCAATGGGGACCTCTAGTGGCCAAACATAAGTCTAAAACCCTGACAAATGGCTCATTCATCACAAAACCCACTGATATTGCTAACTACTTTAATGATTTTTTAATTAGTAAGATTAGCAAACTTAGTCATGACATGCCAGCAACAAAAGCTGACACTAAACATCCAAGAATATCTGACCAGATTATGAGACAAGCATTGTAATTTTCAATTCTGTATAATGGGTGTGGAAGAGGTGAAAAAAAAGATTGTTGTCTCAACAATGACAAGCCACTGGGGTCTGACAACTTGGATGGAAAATTGCTGAGTATAATAGCAGACGATATTGCCACTCCCATTGCCATATCTACAATTCAAGCCTACTAGAAAGTGTGTGCCTTCACGTCTGGAGGGAAGCAAAAGTCACTCCGCTACCAAAGAAAAGCCCCCTTTACTGGCTCAAATAACCGACCAATCAGCCTGTTACCAACCCTTAGTACATTTAAAAATGTTTTGTGTTTGACCATATATGATGCTATTTTACAGTTAACAAATTGACTACAGACTTTCAGCACGCGTATAAGAAAGGACATTCAATATGCACAGCACTTACACAAATGACTGATGATTGGCTGAGAGAAATTGATTGTAAACACATTGTGGGGGCTGTTTTGTAAACTGTCATAGTCAAAACTTGTTGATATAATAGTAGCTAAGATGGTGTCAGGCTCTGGCCATAGAGAAGCATAGGCTTCTCTATGTAGTTATGGTCAGAGTCTGACAGTGTCGTTCTTTTCTGTTTCTGTGTGGGGTTTTTTGTTGGATCCCTAATTAGAGGCAGCTGCACCGCATTGTCTCTAATTAGGGATCCCATATATGTTGAGTCTGTCCTTCACTCTGGTGTGGGTCGTTGTTGATGTTGTCGTTATATGTCGCAGTCACGGTGAAAGTAAGTGTGTTTTCTGTACGTCCGTTAATTAGTGTGTTTTGTTAACGTGACGTTTTTCCCCTATAGTGTTTGTTTTCGTTTTTGTATAGTTCGTCTTAGGTTTTGTTTATACATAGTATTTATTATTTACATAGAAAAATAAAACAATGTCGAACTACTATCCCTGCGCTGCGCCTTGGTCTTTCCACACACACAATCGTGACAGAGAAGTCTGTTCATAATAAAGCATTGCTCTGCCTTTCGCACCTGGACTACTGTTAAGTGGCGTGGTCAGGTGCAACAAAGAAGGACTTAGGGAAATTACTAATTAGCACGGCTGGCCCTTAAATGTACACGGGGAGCTAGCGTTAAAGATATGCATGTCAATCTCTCATAGCTCAAAGTGGAGGAGAGATTGACTTCATCACTACTTGTTTTTGTAAGAAGTGTTGACAAGCTGAATGCACCGAGCTGTCTGTTTAAACTACTAGCACACAGCTCGTACACCCATGCATACCCCACAAGACATGCCACCAGAGGTCTCTTCACAATCCCCAAATCCAGAACAGACTATGGGGGACGCACAGTACTACACAGAGCCATGACTACATGGAACTCTATTCCACATCAGGTAACTGATGCAAGCAGTGGAATTCGATTTAAAAAAACGATAAAAACGAAAAAAAATACACCTTATGGAACAGCAGAGACTGTGAAGAGACGCACACAGGTACAGACACGCATACGCATATACACGCTAGCACTCTACACACACGTACATTGAAATAACGTTGTATGGTTGTATTGTAGATTCAGCGGGTGAAATAAGTATTGAACACGTCACCATTTTTCTCAGTAAATATATTTCCAAAGGTGCTATTGACATGACATTTTCACCAGATGTTGGTAACAACTCAAGTAATCCATACATACAAAGAAACCAAAACAAATAAATTAAGTTATGTGTAATAATGTGAAATGACACAGGGAAAAAGTATTGAACACATGAAGAAAGGGAGGTGCAAAAAGGCATGGAAAGCCAAAACAACAGCTGAAAACTATCAGTCCAGCCCCCTGTCAGTGCAAATTAATATCAGCTGGTTCAGTCCCAACTGATGGCCTACAAAAAGGTCTCATTGCCAAGGTGTCACACAAGACACATCTCATGATGGGTAAAAGCAAAGAGCTGTCTCAAGACCTTCGCAACCTAATTGTTGCAAAACATAATGATGGCATTGGTTATAGGCGCATTTCTAAGCTTCTGAATGTTCCAGTGAGCACTGTTGGGACCATAATACGGAAGTGGAAAGACAATCATTTCACCATAAATTTGCCTCGACCAGGTGCTTCTCGCAAGATTTCTGACAGAGGAGTGAAAAGAATAATCAGAAGAGTTGTCCAAGAGCCAAGGACCTCTTGTGGAGAGCTTCAAAAAGACCTGCAATTAGCAGGTACTGTTGTCTCAAAGAAAACAGTAAGTAATGCACTCCACTGCCATGGCCTGTATGCACGCTCACCACGCAAGACTCCATTGCTGAAAAAAAAGCATGTTGAAGCTTGTTTAAAGTTTGCGGCACAACATTTGGAAAAGCCAGTGAAATACTGGGAGAATATAGTGTGGTCAGATGAGAGCAAAATTGAACTGTTTGGATGTCATAATACACACCATTTTTGGAGGAGAAATGGCACTGCACATCACCCTAAAAACACCATACCAACAGTGAAGTTTGGAGGTGGGAACATCATGGTGTGGTGCTGCTTTTCAGCAAATGGTACTGGCACATAATTGAAGGAAGGATGAATGGGCAAATTTACCAAGACATTCTTGACAAAAATCTGCTGCCATCTACCAGGATGATGAAGATGAAACGAGGGTGGACATTTCAGCAAGACAATGATCCCAAACACACAGCCAAGGAAACTCTCAATTGGTTTCAAAGAAAGAAAATAAAGCTGCTAGAATGGCCCAGCCAATCACCTGACTTAAATCCCATTGAAAATCTATGGAAAGAACTGAAGATCAAGATTCATAGAAGAGGCCCACGGAACCTTCAAGATTTGAAGACTGTTTGTGTGGAAGAATGGGCCAAAATCACACCAGAGCAATGCATGCGACTAGTTTCTCCATACAGGAGGCGTCTTGGCCTTTGTAAGGCTTTTGTACAAAGTATTAAATAAATATCAGTAAGTGTGTTCAATACTTTTTCCCTGTGTCATTTCACATTATTACACATAACTTAATTTCTGAACTTATTTGTTTTGGTTTCTTTGTATGTATGGATTACTTGGGTTGTTACCAACATCTGGTGAAACTTTCATGTCAATAGCACCTTTGGAAATATATTTACTGAGAAAGATGGTGACGTGTTCAATACTTATTTCACCCGCTGTATGTAGTAGTGTAATAATTTTATGTGATGTACTGTTTAATCTTTTGTTATATGTGTAAAGTAAGTGCCTTAATGTGTTTGGACCCCAGGAAGAGTAACTGCTGCATAGGCAGCAGCTAATGGAGCTCTCTAATAAATACAAATCACTACAACCAATTTAGTATAGACCCTGAAATGCTTTGCCACTTCATGGCTGATAGGCGGCTACCTGCTTCCAGCTTCCTGGACAAGACATTAACCGGTATATTGAAGCCAATACGAACTTACTTTAATGTCAGCAGCGTCAGTTTTAACGTGCCTTAGACAAGCCATCAATGTCCACACCTCCCGTCTTCACCGGTTTTGAAAAATGCACGGTCCGTCCCGTCAGCAATTTTAGCATCTTCATGAAGGTAACCAAGCTCAGGCATTTTTTACTTCTCTTCAAACAGTAGAAACTGCCATCTCTTTCAGTTTAAGTGGGGGAGCAGCAGATTAAACCAAATGTAGTAGCTTTCTTATATCTAAGAGATATCAGAAAGCTCAGGAAATATACTGTATATATACATATTCAATCCCTTTTTGCTGGTCACATACACGTGGTTAGCAGATGTTATTGTGGGTGTAACGAAATGCCTTCAGACGAGTCCTGTGACAATTGTGGGTGTCGTAGAGCAAAACAGAGAACACCACACATTTTCATGAGAAGACAGATATTCGGGATGTCTCATGGTCTGACAAACACGGCTTTAGCTCTTCCACCTTTCACCGCAGATGTGGAAGTGCGACAGGATTTAGACACATCCAATGCAAACATCTCTCGCCTAAACTGACGGATTTTGACTGGGATTTTTGGTAACCATTTAACTTAAGTGTACATTAATGAATATGTAACAAAATACTAATTCATGTATTTATAACATAGTAGTGACATGTAATTATGTAATGACACTATTAAGGGTTTAGCGATATACGCTAGGTTAATACACAAGTGGAACAAGGATATGTAATTACAAATCACCTTGTCTGAGGTTATTCCACATGTGTAATTTATGTATATGTAATTACAAGATGGCGTAACAGTGCAGACGTATTTTTTGTTCGTCCCGTCTCATGTAAATAGTTTGTAATAGTTTGTAAATTGTCTTTCCACACATTTGTATTTATTTATTTTGTTCCCGATTTACCTCTCCTGCAACCCACCTTACCCAACGTGAAACGGATCTATTATCCTTACTTTTCATTCTTTTAACTGAACCGCAGTCAGAAGCTAGTCTGCTAGCTAGCTTGCTAACTAGCTTCTAGCCATCGCTAACCACTG
This sequence comes from Thymallus thymallus, assembly GCA_023634145.1. Taxonomy (NCBI): domain Eukaryota; kingdom Metazoa; phylum Chordata; class Actinopteri; order Salmoniformes; family Salmonidae; genus Thymallus; species Thymallus thymallus. The sequence goes on along the minus strand of CM042396.1, from coordinate 7,821,939 downwards.
CTAGCGGTCCCTCACCACTGCTATGCCTGCATCAGACAGCTTTTAGTTCGGACATTATCGGCCAGTCTGCACAGCGCGCTACCAACCCAGTGCATATCGGACTGCGTTCCCTTCCATTTCACCGGATTTCCACTGAAATCACAGGACCATCACACCGGATCATCACAGCTAGCTAGCTGCAATCGAGTGACCGACGTTTTTGGCTAACCTCCATTGTTTGTTTACATCCTACCTATGCTAGCGTGAGCTAGGCTCATCTCCCGGACAGCCGACGTGTGCTAGCTACTCTCCCGGGCTCCAGTACCTTGTCAACCTGCCTGGACCTTTCTACTGTCGACACGGAACCCCACCGAGCCACCGTGACTGGTCTGCCGACGTAATTGTCCGACGTGGTCTCAACAGGGTTCTCCTCTGCGACGTCGCCGAAGATCCATCTGCTAGCCCGGCCTGCTAACACTCTGAACACTGTGCCTCCTGGCTTGCCTAGTGCAGCGCCCATTGAATTCTGCTCTCTGGCTGGCCTCTTTTGCTGCTCATCGGACCCTATGATTGCTCAGCTTCACAGCTGATGTCTGCAGGACTGTCTGGTTATACGGTATTTCTTTCTGTTTAACTGCCAGGCCTCAGGTCCTGTGTGTAGCATATGACATTTTTCTCTAACTGACCCTCTTTGTCCATTCATCGCCATTACCCGTCGTTGCCTTAGCCCTCTTAATTAACTTTTTTTTTTTTTTTATTTTTTTTTTTTTTTTAATTTTAATTTTTGTCCCTCATTAACTGTTTGTTTTTATGCCCCTTTATTTCAATATGCCTTGTCTTTTGTTGTTTAGGTTAGCTATTATTGTTTTATTTCACTGTAGAGCCCCCAGTCCTGCTCAACTGGCCTCTGATAGCTCCTTTGTCCCTCCCCCCACACATGCGGAGACCTCACCTAGCTTAAATGGTGTCTCCAGAGATGCAACCTCTCTCTTCATTACCCAACGCCTAGGTTTACCTCCACTGAACTCACACCCTACGATACCCTTGTCTGTACATTATGCCCTCAATCTATTCCACCACGCACAGAAATCTGCTCCTTTTATTCAATGTACCCAACGTACTAGACGTCCTGTTCTTAAAGCCCTTAGTAGAATACTGATTCTATTACTCCTCTGTTCCTCTGGTGATGTAGAGGTAAACCCAGGTCCTGTAGCTCCCAGTACTACACCTATCCCCCAGGCGCTCTCATTTGTTGACTTCTGTAACCGTAAAAGCCTTGGTTTCATGCATGTCAACATTAGAAGCCTCCTCCCTAAGTTAGATTTATTCACTGCTTTAGCACACTCCGCCAACCCGGATGTCCTAGCTGTGTCTGAATCCTGGCTCAGGAAGGCCACCAATAATTCGGAAATCTCCATCCCCAACTACAATATTTCCCGTCAAGATAGAACTGCCAAAGGTGGCGGAGTTGCAATCTACTGCAGAGATAACCTGCAGAGTTCTGTCATACTGTCCAGATCCGTGCCCAAACAGTTTGAGCTTCTACTTTTAAAAATCCACCTTTCCAGAAATAAGTCTCTCACTGTTGCCGCCTGTTACAGACCCCCCTCAGCCCCCAGCTGTGCCCTGGACTCCATATGTGAATTGATTGCCCCCCATCTATCTTCAGAGTTTGTACTGTTAGGTGACTTAAACTGGGATATGCTTAACACCCCGGCCGTCCTTCAATCTAAAATAGATGCCCTCAATCTCACTCAAATTATCAAGGAACCCACCAGGTACAACCCTAAATCCGTAAACATGGGTACCATTATTGATATCATCCTGACTAACCTGCCCTCCAAATACACCTCATCTGTTTTCAACCAGGATCTCAGCGATCACTGCCTCATCGCCTGCGTTCGCAATGGGTCAGCGGTCAAACGACCACCCCTTATCACTGTTAAACGCTCCCTAAAACACTTTTGTGAGCAGGCCTTTCTATTCGATCTGGCCCAGGTATCCTGGAAGGATATTGACCTCATCCCGTCAGTAGAGGACGCCTGGTTGTTCTTTAAAAGTGCTTTCCTCACCATCCTAAATAAGCATGCCCCTTTCAAAAAACGTAGAACTAAGAATAGATATAGCCCTTGGTTCACCCCAGACTTGACTGCACTAGACCAACAGAAAAACATCCTGTGGCGCACTGCATTAGCATCGAATAGCCCCCGCGATATGCAGCTATTCAGGGAAGTCAGGAACAAGTACACACAGTCAGTTAGAAAAGCAAAGGCCAGCTTTTTCAAACAGAAATTTGCTTCCTGTAGTACTAACTCCAAAAAGTTCTGGGACACTGTAAAGTCCATGGAGAATAAGAGCACCTCCTCCCAGTTGCCCACTGCATTGAGGCTCGGAGACACTGTTACTACCGATAAATCCACGATTATCGAAAATTTCAATAAGCATTTTGCTACAGCTGGCCATGCTTTCCACCTGGCAACCCCTACCCCGGCCAACAGCTCTGCACCCTCGGCAGCTACTTGCCCAAGCCCCCCCCGCTTCTCCTTCACCCAAATCCAGACGGCTGATGTTCTGAAAGAGCTGCTAAGTCTGGACCCCTACAAATCTGCTGGGCTAGATAATATGGACCCTCTCTTTCTGAAATTATCAGCCAAAATTGTTGCAACACCTATCACTAGCCTGTTCAACCTCTCTTTCGTATCGTCTGAGATCCCTAGAGATTGGAAAGCTGCCGCGGTCATCCCCCTCTTCAAAGGAGGAGACACTCTAGACCCAAACTGTTATAGACCAATATCCATCCTGCCCTGCCTTTCTAAAGTTTTCGAAAGCCAAGTTAACAAACAGATAACTGACCACTTCGAATCCCACCGTACCTTCTCTGCTATGCAATCTGGTTTCAGAGCTGGTCATGGGTGCACCTCAGCTACGCTCAAGGTACTGAACGATATCATAACCGCCATCGATAAAAGACAGTACTGTGCAGCCGTCTTCATCGACCTGGCCAAGGCTTTCGACTCTGTCAATCACCGCATTCTTATTGGCAGACTCAACAGCCTTGGTTTCTCAAGTGACTGCCTTGCCTGGTTCTCTAACTACTTTGCAGACAGGGTTCAGTGTGTCAAATCGGAGGGCCTATTGTCCGATCCTCTGGCAGTCTCTATGGGGGTGCCACAGGGTTCAATTCTTGGGCCAACCCTTTTCTCTATATACATCAACGATGTCGCTCTTGCTGCTGGTGACTCTCTGATCCATCTCTACGCAGATGACACCGTTCTGTATACATCTGGCCCCTCTTTGGACACTGTGTTTACTAACCTTCAAACAAGCTTCAACGCCATACAACACTCCTTCCGTGGCCTCCAACTGCTCTTAAACGCTAGTAAAACTAAGTGCATGCTTTTCTATCGAACGCTGCCAGCACCCGCCCACCGGACTATCATCACTACTCTCGACGGGTCCGAATTAGAATACGTGGACACCTACAAATACCTAGGCATCTGGTTAGACTTTAAACTCAACTTCCAGACTCACATCAACCATCTCCAATCCAAAATTAAATCCAGAATTGGCTTCCTATTTCGCAACAAAGCCTCCTTCACTCATGCTGCCAAACATGCCCTTGTAAAACTGACTATCCTACCGATCCTTGATTTCGGCGATGTCATTTACAAACTAGCCTCCAACACTCTACTTAGCAAATTGGATGTAGTCTATCACAGTGCCATCCGTTTTGTTACCAAAGCCCCATACACTACCCACCACTGCGACCTGTATGCTCTCGTTGGCTGGCCTTCATTATATATTCGTCGCCAAATCCACTGGCTCCAGGTCATCTATAAGTCATTACTAGGTAAATCCCCGCCCTATCTCAGCTCACTGGTCACTATAGCAACACCCACCCGTAGCATGCGCTCCAGCAGGTATATCTCACTGGTCACCCCCAAAGCCAACACCTCCTTTGGCCGCCATTCCTTCCAGTTCGCTGCTGCCAATGACTGGAACGAATTGCAAAAATCACTGAAGCTAGAGGTTCCTATCTCCCTCACTAACTTTAAGCGTCAGCTGTCAAAGCTGCTTATCGATCACTGCACCTGTATATAGCCCTTCTGTAAATAGCCCACACTACTACCTCATCCCCATATTTATTTTTGTTATTTTTCACAAATCTTGCACTCCAGTATCTCTATTTGCACATCATAATTTGCACATCCTTCATTCCTGTGTTAATGATGATAATCTGTAATTTGTCTCACCACTATGGTCTATTTATTGTCCTACCTCTTAACCTTACTGCATTTTGCACTACATTTTGCACTCTGTATATAGACTTTCCATTGTGTTTTTGACCATGTTTGTTTACTGTGTAACTCTGTGTTGTTTTTGTCGCACTGCTTTGCTTTGTCTTGGCCAGGTCGCAGTTGCAAATGAGAACTTGTTCTCAACTGACCTACCTGGTTAAATAAAGGTGAAATAAAAAAAAAAAAAAAAACAAGATGTCTTGTTCCAAATGTAACTAATATGTTCTGTAATTACACTGTTGCAGTCTGCTGTGTAGCACCATGTTAACAGTGCATCCTATTATGTAACCTTGTTACATGTAACCCCTCCCTATATGCTCTCGTTGGCTGGCCCTCACTACATATTCTGCGCCAAACCCACTGGTTCCAGATCATCTATAAGTCCTTGCTAGGTAAATCCCTGCCTTATCTTCGCTCAATGGTCACCATAGCAACACCTACACCTAGCCTGCGCTCCAGCAGGTATATTTCACTGGTCACCCCCAAAGCCAACACCTCCTTTTACCGCCATTACTTCCAGTTCTCTGCTGCCAATGACTGGAACGAATTGCAAAAATCCTTGTAGCTGGAGATTCCTATCTCCCTCACTAACTTTAAGCATCAGCTGTCAGAGCTAATTACCGATCACTGCACCTGTATATATCCCATTTGTAAATAGCCCACCCAACTACCTCATCCCTATACTGTTATTTTTGCTAATTCGCACCCCATTATCTCTGCCCGCACCAAAGGCTTATTTGCACATCATCATCTGCACATTTATCACTCCAGTGTTAATGCTAAATTGTAACTATTTCACCACTATGGCCTATTTTTTTGTCCTACCTCCCTAATCTAACTACATTTACACACATTGGATATAGATTATCTATAGTGTCATTGTCTGTACGTTTGTTTATACCATGTGTAACTTTCTTGGCCAGGTCGCAGTTGTAAATGAGAACTAGTTCTCAACTGGCTTACCTGGTTAAATAAAGGTGAAATAAAAATAAAATTAAAAACTACAGAAGTCACTGTCAGGATCTGGGATCGAACCCAAAAGCAGATCGGACAACGAAGATTTACAATAATGTTTCTTCATTAAGAAAATCCAAGGGTGAGAGTTGTGATGTGGATATGGGGTTGATGGTTTCGGTAGGGAGGGGAAGATCCAGGAATCTCAGTGAGCGGTACAGGAGAGTGCACGGGTGGTGGGGCAGATGGTTCCGATTTCCAGGTGGGTGAGCAGGTTGGTTACTGAGGCAGGTATGGTCTAGACAGAGGAAGACAGCAGGGTAATGAAAATGGTGAAATCAATCAACAAACAGGGAAAAAACTTAGACTGGTAATCAAAAGGCTGGTTATCAAAAAGGGCTGGTAGTTAGAGCAACCTACGGAGTTGACTTAACGATTCGGCGGGGACTGGATGTCAGGTCGTGACTTAAGTAGTGAAGTGATTGTCTGATCAGAAACAGGTGAGTGATTGCAGATGATTATCAGGTGGGTGAGAGAATACTCCTGGCATGGTAATCCCGCCTCCTCCTTAGTTACGAAACACAGAGACATGGACAAGAGATAGACATAAACAAGACACACAGACAAACAAAACAGAAATCACGGAGGCGGCGCTGAGACAATCACTATCACCTAAATAAGCTAGGCTAGGACTCTGTCAGCAGTTGTAACAATGCACACCCTATCATTCACTACCGCTTCAGTTATCTTATTTCCATATTATTTGGCTTAAACGATGTACTGAATTAAATGTAATAGCAATCTATTTACAATGGATGTAACTATAATGTACCTACCCAGGAGCAAGCAACTTAATGTAAAGTGAAACACATAATGGTATAGCCTTTGTAAATACTATGTACCTGCCTTTGAAAAGTGATTTAAGGGTGTATTTCTCTGTCTTCAAAGGTGTAATGGAAATGAAATAATGTATATGTAGGTACTCATCAGCAAGCAGCTTTAAGTAAAACACAGTAGGTTAAACCTTTTTATTACAATCATTGGGAAAATACACTTCAGTGTAGCATAACTGTTGTTTCAGCACCTATAAAGTGTAATTACAATGTACATTCAATGCAATTCCATATTTCACAGGATATATCAAAACGTCAGTTATTACAATGTTGTTATAAAAAGTATCATAACTACAATGTTTCTACACAGAAACAAGCAACTTAATTTAAAGTGAAACACATTGTGGATTACTCAAGTAATTACTATGTAGTTACTATTTGACAAAGACGGCAGAAATTCTTGTAGTTATGATCAAGTGGAATTCATCTCAATTTAGGAAAAAAGTTGTTACATCACCTTAAAGTGTAATTACTATTTACTTCCAATATTATTAAATATTTTGCAGGGTATATCAAAAGTTTACTTATTACAATGTCATAAAGAAAAGTATTGTAAATACAATGTTTCAATGCAGGAACAAGCAACTTCATGTAAATTCTGTGATTATCTTTCATGGAATGTGTGTGTACAGACTGCTCTCTCCACTGCACATCTGTGTCAACCACTACAATATTTTATTTATTTTTGTTTAGAATTTACAGCCAGAACATGCTGTAGTCTTAACAGTTAAACATAAATGTGGCTGTTAACATATAATATATAAAGCAATTTATTAATGTACTTGCTGAAATATGAACACAATAGCATTTTTCTGAATATAAATATTTATATCTTTCCTTATAACTCCAATAAAGCTTAAGCTAGAAAACCAAATCAATTTCAGAATGATTGAGGATGTTTAACTAGAAAACATGGTAACGCTTATCCTTAAGTTGATGTTATATAGTAACTACATAGTAACAACAATGTAGGTTAATAATCCTCCCTCACCCATACCTTGTTCCACCTGAGGAATGACATTGGGCTCTAAACAATATTACCATGTAATTACATAGTTGCAATTCCAATAAAACTAAAATGTTGTTAGCAACAATTACTATCTAGTAACTAATACTAAGTAGTTACAATAACTACTCAGGTAATTTTATACTTTAAGCTACAGTGGGGAGAACAAGTATTTGATACACGGCCGATTTTGCAGGTTTTCCCACTTACAAAGCATGTAGAAGTCTGTAAGTTTTATCATAGGTACTCTTCAACTGTGAGTGACGGAATCTAAAACAAAAGTCCAGAAAATCACATTGTATGATTTTTAAGTAATTAATTTGCATTTTATTGCATGACATAAGTATTTGATACATCTGAAAATCAGAACTTAATATTTGGTACAGAAACCTTTGTTTGCAATTACAGAGATCATACGTTTCCTGTAGTTCTTGACCAGGTTTGCACACACTGCAGCAGGGATTTTGGCCCACTCCTCCATACAGACCTTCTCCAGATCCTTCAGGTTTCGGGGCTGTCGCTGGGCAATACAGATTTTCTATTGGGTTCAGGTCTGGAGACTGGCTAGGCCACTCCAGGACCTTGAGATGCTTCTTACGGAGACACTCCTTAGTTGCCCTGGCTGTGTGTTTCGGGTCATTGTCATGCTGGAAGACCCAGCCACGACCCATCTTCAATGCTCTTACTGAGGGAAGGAGGTTGTTGGCCAAGATCTCGCGATACATGGCCCCATCCATCCTCCCCTCAATACGGTGCAGTCGTCCTGTCCCCTTTGCAGAAAAGCATCCCCAAAGAATGATGTTTCCACCTCCATGCTTCACGGTTGGGATGGTGTTCTTGGGGTTGTACTCATCCTTCTTCTTCCTCCAAACACGGCGAGTGGAGTTTAGACCAAAAAGCTCTATTTTCCTCCTCTGGATCATCCAGATGGTCATTGGCAAACTTCAGACGGGCCTGGACATGCGCTGGCTTGAGCAGGGGGACCTTGTGTGCGCTGCAGGATTTTAATCCATGACGGCGTAGTGTGTTACTAATGGTTTTCTTTGAGACTGTGGTCCCAGCTCTCTTCAGGTCATTGACCAGGTCCTGCCGTGTAGTTCTGGGCTGATCCCTCACCTTCCTCATGATCATTGATGCCCCACGAGGTGAGATCTTGCATGGTGCCCCAGACCGAGGGAGATTGACCGTCATCTTGAACTTCTTCCATTTTCTAATAATTGCGCCAACAGTTGTTGCCTTCTCACCAAGCTGCTTGCCTATTGTCCTGTAGCCCATCCCAGCCTTGTGCAGGTCTACAATTTTATCCCTGATGTCCTTACACAGCTCTCTGGTCTTGGCCATTGTGGAGAGGTTGGAGTCTGTTTGATTGAGTGTGTGGACAGGTGTCTTTTATACAGGTAACGAGTTCAAACAGGTGCAGTTAATACAGGTAATGAGTGGAGAACAGGAGGGCTTCTTAAAGAAAAACTAACAGGTCTGTGAGAGCCGGAATTCTTACTGGTTGGTAGGTGATCAAATACTTATGTCATGCAATAAAATGCAAATTAATTATTTAAAAATCATACAATGTGATTTTCTGGATTTTTGTTTTAGATTCTGTCTCTCACAGTTGAAGTGTACCTATGATAAAAATTACAGACCTCTACATGCTTTGTAAGTAGGAAAACCTGCAAAATCGGCAATTCTCCCCACTGTATATCAAATATGCCATATGGCTTTTGCCAGAAGGCTTTTGGGCCCAAAATGATCAGTGTAGATTAAATGTAAATGTTTTATTTAACTAGGCAAGTCAGTTAAGAACAAATTCTTATCTACAATGACAGCCTACACCGGCCAAACTCGGACGACGCTGGGCCAATTTTGCGCCGCCCTATGGGACTTCCAATCATGGCCGGTTGTGATACAGTCTGGATTCGAACCAGGTTGTCTGTAGTGACACCTCTAGCACTGAGATGCAGTGTCTTAGACTACTGCACCATTTGGGAGGCCAAGATTAACCTTATTATTATAATTATTATAATTATTATTTATTTTTATTATTAAGCTTTTTTTAAACAGGGGAACAAGCTGAGACAGTCTCTTTTACAGTTGTGCCCTGTGATACGACAATAAAAACAACACAGCAATTAATAAGAATTTAAAACCAAACAAAATTAAAACATAAAAGAAATAGATAAACTTCTATAAGAAAAACACAAATTACAAAAAGCAATCACAGTTTATAATAAAAAGTTAATGAAATGAACATTAAAACTGTCTTAAAGGCACCAAAACATCTAACTGGAGTTCTCTCTGCAATTAATTAAATGAATGTGGAGCATGATATTCAAATACCGTTTTGCCTAACTCAGGATCCTGGTTATCTCTAGCACTAGCATGTCCTGTGACCGAGTCTGATAAATACTGTTTGACTGGATTTCTGAGTTAAGATAGTTTGGAAGTTTCTGTAAGAGCTTTATAAACAAATACCAACCAGTGTCTGGCCCTTCTAAAAGTCAAGGAGTCCCATCCAACCAAAGTGTACAAAAGGCAATGATGTGTGCAAAAGTTTGCACCAGTAACAAAGCGCAACGCTGCATGGCACACTGCATCCAATTTCTTCAGTACTGATGCTGATCTGTGCCTATATAAAACATCACCATAATCAGCACTGACATAAAAGTGGCCTGTACAATTTCCTTTCTGTGATGACAGACAAGATTTATTTATATATATAAAAAATAATAATCTCAATTTCATCTTATTTATATGAGTTTTAAAAGAGAGATTATCGTCTAACCAAATTCCAAGGTATTTATAGGTGGAAAAACGTTCCAGAAGAGAACCATCATGGGTTGCAATGTTCATATTTTCCAGTTGTATACTTTTGGATCATGAAAATACCATATACTTAGTTTTGATGTGGTATAGTGTGTAGATTGATGAGGGGATAAAACTATTTAATCCATTTTAGAATAAGGCTTTAACGTAACAAAAATGTGGAAAAAGTCAGGGGTCGGAATACTTTCCGAATGCACTGTATATTAGGCCTTTGGAACTTTGGTTTTGGCTACTATATTGTGATCACTACATCCGATGGGTTTGCATACTGCTTTTAAGCACATTTCTGCAGCATTAGCAAATATATGATCAATACATGTTGATTTCATACCTGTGCTGTTTGTAACTACCCTGGTAGGTTGACTGATAACCTGAACCAGGTAGCAGGCCTGGTTACAGTTTTAAGCTTTTTCTTGAGTGGGCAGCTTGATGAAAGCCACTCAATATTGAAATCATCCAGAATATATACCTACTTAAAAAAAAAACTTTATTTAACTAGGCAAGTCAGTTTTAGAACAAATTCTTATTTACAATGACGGCCTACCAAAAGGCCGTCGGGTACGGGGGCTGGGATTAAAAATAATAATATCACGACAAGAGAGACAAAACAACACTACCAGAAGAGAGACTTATAAGACAACAACATAGCAAGGCAGCAACGTAACATTTGTTTTACATTATTTTATTTAAACTTTATTTTGACAGGGAAAACAGACTGAGACCTAGATCTCTTTTACAGTTGTGCCCTGTGTAAACATGTTAACATGTACAATTTAGACACACAGACAGACATAAAAAACATGACAACATCATGGTAGCAGCACAAAACATGGTACAAACATTATTTGGCACAGACAACAGCACAAAGGGCAAGAAGGTAGAGATGACAATACATCAAGCAAAGCAGCCACAACTGTCAATGATTATCCAGATACTGACTGTTAGCACTTGGTGGTCTATAGCAGCTTCCCACAAGAATGGGCTTTAAGGTGAGGTACAGTAGATGAACCTGTAGCCATATTACTTCAACAGTATTTAACTTGAGATCCTCTCTAAGCTTTACAGGAATGTGGTTCTGAATAGAGACCGCAACACCTCCCTCATTAGCATTTCTATATTTTCTGTAGATGTTATTACCATGTAATGCTACCACTGTATCCTCAAAGGTATTATCTAAGTGAGTTTCAGAGATATAATTTTTTTATTTTATTTATCTAGGCAATTCAGTACAATGACGGCCTACTTACAGGGTCAGTCATAGTAGTTTGGCACCCCTGGAGCAAATTAGGGTTAAGTGTTTTGCTCAAGGACACATAGACAGGTTTTTTTTACCTTGTCAGCTCAGGTACCAACGCTCTAACCGCTAGGCTACCTGCCGCCCCGTGATAGTCAGAATATGTTAATATGGGCTACTTTATTAGCAATTTTCTGGGATGCTTGATTATTTGTATTGCTTTACTGGGAAGCTTATCAGAAGTAGACATGCTCATGTGTACCCTAGCCTACCACGCAAAAGCACTAAGGATTTATTTTCCCTGGTTGACACAGACATGCTCAGGAAAGTGATATCACAATTCAAGCCTTCTCGATCATATCCCTACCACCTTCTTCAAAACAGTTTGTAATTCCCCACTGCACTAAAACTGTTATGGTGAAACCCCTTCTGAAGAAAAGTAATCTAGATTCTTCAGCTCTTAGCAATTTTCGACGAATCTCCAACCTTCCACTCTTAAGCAACATTCTGGAGAAATTGGTGTTCAAACAGCTGCATTTGACACTGTTGACCATTATGTCCTTCTGTTCTAAATTGGTTTAGGACCTATTTTGTCACCCTTGGTGAACATAACTCACAAAATACATATCACATTTGGCGTTTTAAAATGTTCGATTTTGGGTCCTGTACTGTTCAGTTTATATATGTTACCCCTTGGCAGCGTTATCAGAAAGCACAGCATTCATTTTCACTACTACACAGACAATACATTTGTGTCACCAGAGGATTTTTGCTCCATTTATAAATTATTAGACTGTATTAGTGATTTAAATACTTGGATGGTTCACAACTTCCTCCAGCTAAATCAAAACAAGACAGAGGAACCTATTGTTGGAGCCAAAGCACAGAGCTCCAAGAGCACAGAGCTCCCTGCTCCAAGATGGCTGAACTCACATCCTACCATATCCCTGTCTGTACATTATGCCCTCAATCTATTCTACAGCGCCCAGAAATTTGATCCTTTTATTCTCTGTACCCAACGCACTAGACGACCAGTTCTTAAAGCCTTTAGCCATACCTTTATCCTACTCCTCCTCTGTTCCTCTGGTGATGTAGAGGTAAACCCAGGTCCTGTAGCCCCCAGCACTACACCTATTCCCCAGGAGCTCTCATTTGTTGACTTCTGTAACCGTAAAAGCCTTGGTTTCATGCATGTTAACATCAGAAGCCTCCTCCCTAAGTTTGATTTATTCACTGCTTTAGCACACTCCGCCAACCCTGATGTCCTAGCCGTGTCTGAATCTTGGCTCAGGAAGGCCACCAAAAATTCTGAAATTTCCATCCCCAACTACAATATTTCCCGTCAAGATAGAACTGCCAAAGGAGGCGGAGTTGCAATCTACTGCAGAGATAACCTGCAGAGTTCTGTCATACTGTCCAGGTCTGTGCCCAAACAGTTTGAGCTTCTACTCTTAAAAATCCACCTTTCCAGAATAAGTCTCTCACTGTTGCCATCTGTTACAGACCCCCCTCAGCCCGCAGCTGTGCCCTGGACACCGTATGTGAATTGATTGCCCCCCCATCTATCTTCAGAGTTTGTATTGTTAGGTGACTTAAACTGGGATATGCTTAACACCCCGTCTGTCCTTCAATCTAAGATAGATGCCCTCAATCTCACACAAATGATCAAGGAACCTACCAGGTACAACCCTAAATCCGTAAACATGGGTACCATCATAGATATCATCCTGACTAACTTGCCCTCCAAATACACCTCCTCTGTTTTCAACCAGGATCTCAGCGATCACTGCCTCATTGCCTGCGTTCGTAATGGGTCCACGGTCAAACGACCACCCCTTATCACTGTCAAACGCTCCCTAAAACACTTCTGCAAGCAGGCCTTTCTAATCGATCTGGCCCGGGTATCCTGGAACGATATTGACCTCATCCCGCCAGTAGAGGATGCCTGGTTGATCTTTAAAAGTGCTTTCCTCACCATCCTAAATAAGCATGCTCCATTCAAAAAACTTAGAACTAAGAACAGATATAGCCCTTGGGTCACCCCAGACTTGACTGCCCTTGACTAACACAAAAACATCCTGTGGTGCACTGCTTTAGCATCGAATAGCCCCCGCGATATGCAACTTTTCAGGGAAGTCAGGAACCAATATACACAGTCAGTTAGAAAAGCAAAGGCTAGCTTTTTCAATCATAAATTTGCATCCTATAGTACTAATTCCAAAAAGTTCTGGGACACTGTAAAGTCCATGGAGAATAAGAGCATCTCCTTCCAGTTTCCCACTGCATTGAGGCTAGGAAACACTGTCACCACCAATAAATGTACGATAATCGAATAATGCTTTCCACCTGGCTACCCCTACCCCGGCCAACAGCTCTGTACCCCCACAGCAACTTGCCCAAGCCCCCCCCACCGCTTCTCCTTCACCCAAATCCAGATAGCTGATGTTCTGAAAGAGCTGCAAAATCTGGACCCCTACAAATCTGCTGGGCTAGACAATCTGGACCCTCTCTTTCTAAAATTATCAGCCGAAATTGTTGCAACCCTTATTACTAGCCTGTTCAACCTCTCTTTTGTATCGTCTGAGATCCCTAGAGATTGAAAAGCTGCCGCGGTCATCACCCTGTTCAAAGGGTGAGACACTCTAGACCCAAGCTGTTATAGATCTATATCCATCCTGCCCTGCCTTTCTAAAGTCTTCGAAAGCCAAGTTAACAAACAGATCACTGACCACTTCGAATCCCACCGTACCTTCTCTGCTATGCAATCTGGTTTCCGAGCTGGTCATGGGTGCACCTCAGCCACGCTCAAGGTACTAAACGATATCATAATCGCCATCGATAAAAGACAGTACTGTGCAGCCGTCTTCATCGACCTGGCCAAGGCTTTCGACTCTGTCAATCACTGCATTCTTATTGGCAGACTCAACAGCCTTGGTTTCTCAAGTGACTGCCTTGCCTGGTTCTCCAACTACTTCTCAGATAGAGTTAAGTGTGTCAAATCGGAGGGCCTGTTGTCCGGTCCTCTGGCAGTCTCTATGGGGGTGCCACAGGGTTCAATTCTTGGGCCAACCCTACATACATCAACAATGTCACTCTCGCTGCTGGTGACTCTCTGATCAATCTCTACGCAGACGACATCATTCTGTGTACATCTGGCACTCTTTGGACACTGTGTTAACTAACCTTCAAACTTCAATGCCATACAACACTCCTTCCGTGGCCTCCAACTGCTCTTAAATGCTAGTAAAACTAAATGCATGCTTTTCAATCGAACGCTGCCCGCACCCGCCCACCGGACTATCATCACTACTCTCGACGGGTCTGACTTAGAATACCTGGACACCTACAAATACCTAGGCGTCTGGTTACACTGTAAATTCTCCTTCCAGACTCACATTAATCATCTCCAATCCAAAATTAAATCTAGAATCGGCTTCCTATTTCGCAACAAAGCCTCCTTCACTCATGCTGCCAAACATGCCCTTGTAAAACTGACGTCCTACCGATCCTTGACTTTGGCGATGACATTTACAAAATAGCCTCCAACACTCTACTCAGCAAATTGGATGTCGTCTATCACAGTGCCATCGTTTTGTTACCAAAGCCCCATTTATGTCACGTTCGGGTGTGTAGAGAGACCAAGGCGCAGCGTAACGATAGTTCAACATCTTTATTGAATGAGCTAGCGAACTATACAAATACAATTTATAATGAAGATGACACACGTAGCACGACACGAGACAACATAACAATGAACCACGCATTACGAGTGGAACACAGACATATAAGTAGGATCCCTAATTAGAGGTAATGCAATGCAGCTGCCTCTAATTAGGGATCCCACACACAACACCACACAGACGTAGAATTACTAGAACTGCCAGACTCTGACCATAGAAATATAGAGAAGCAAAGCTTCTCTATGGCCAGAGCCTGACAGTACCCCCCCCCCAAAGGCGCGGACTCCCGGCCGCAAGAAAAACAAACACAAAACCATGAGGGAAGGGTCAGGGAGGGAAAAACATCACACCATCGCAGGTGGCGGTTCCGGCCCCGGCGAAGTGGATAGCTTCCTCCCCATTTCTACTGGGCCCGGACTGGACCCCGGTGTGGCTGGCAACTCAGGCCATTTAAAGGGGCAACCCACTAGTCCAGGAAATGACCATGGTGGGGCAAAAGGCTCAGGCCATGGAGCGGGGCAAATAATAATAATAATAATAATAATAATAAACTTTATTTATATAGCACCCATCACAGAAAGAATCACAGAGTGCTTTACAAGTAGCAAGTATACCATTTAAAAAACATCATACTAACATAAAAACATAAAACATAAAAGCACAATCAATTAAAAGCTTGTCTAAATAGTAGTCTTCAGCTGTTTTTTAAAAGAAACAATAGAATCGGCCACACGCAACGACAAGGGCAGGGCATTCCACAATTTTGGAGCAGTCGCCTGGAAGGAACGATCTCCCCTAGTTTTAAGGCGGGTTTTAGGTACCATCAGGAGATTCTGACCTGAGGAGCGAAGAATACGAGACGAAGAGTAAGGGGTCAACATGTCAGTGATGTATTGAGGCGTCTGTCCATGTAGTGCTTTAAAAGTTAAAATTAAAATTTTAAAATCAATTCTGTATTTTACCGGTAGCCAGTGGAGAGTAAATAAAATAGGAGTAATGTGTGCCCTTCTGTTTGTTCCTGTTAAAAGCCTGGCTGCGGCATTTTGAACCAGTTGAAGACGCCTCAGAGAACAATTGTTAAAACAAGTAAAAAGTAAATTACAATAAATAACCGGGCCAGGACTGGGCACCGGTGTGGCAGGCGACTCCGGCCATATAAAGGGGCAACCCACCGGTCCTGGAAACAACAATGGTGGGGAAATAAGTTCAGGCCATGGAGCGGGGCAAATAACCGGGCCAGGACTGAGCACCGGTGTGGCAGGCGACTCCGGCCATATAATTGTCACGGGAGGCTCCGGGCCGTCGATCGTCACGGAAGGTTCCGGGCCGTCGATCGTCACGGAAGGTTCCGGGCCGTCGATCGTCACGGAAGGTTCCGGGCCGTCGATCGTCACGGAAGGTTCCGGGCCGTCGATCGTCACGGGAGGTTCCGGGCCGTCGATCGTCACGGGAGGTTCCGGGCCGTCGATCGTCACGGGAGGCTCCGGGCCGTCGAGCGTCACGGGAGGCTCCGGGCCGTCGAGCGTCACGGGAGGCTCCGGGCCGTCGACCGTCACCGTCGCCGTCGACCGTCACCGTCACAGGACGTACCGGACTGTAGAGGCGCACTGGAGGCCTGGTGCGTGGAGCTGGCACTGGAGGAACCTGGCTGGGCACACGCACTGGAGGTCGAGTGCGGGGAGTCGGCACGGGACGTACCGGACTGGGGAGGCGCACTGGAGGCCTGGTGCGTGAAGCCGGAACTGGAGGAACCTGGCTAGGCACACGCACTGGAGGTAGAGTGCGGGGAGTCGGCACGGGACGTACCGGACTGGGGAGGCGCACTGGAGGCCTGGTGCGTGAAGCCGGAACTGGAGGAACCTGGCTAGTCACACGCACTGGAGGTTGAGTGCGGGGAGCAGGCACCTGACGTACCGGATTGGAGAGGCGCACTGGAGGCTTGGTGCGTGGAGTCGGCACTGATGGCACCTGACTGGTGACACGCACCTCAGGGCGAGTGCGAGGAGCAGGCACCTGACGTACCGGATTGGAGAGGCGCACTGGAGGCTTGGTGCGTGGAGTCGGCACTGATGGCACCGGACTGGTGACACGCACCTCAGGGCGAGTGCGAGGAGCAGGCACATGACGTACCGGACTGGAGAGGCGCACTGGAGTGTAGCAGACGGCCGGACCCAGACTGGGCACCGGTGGAGCGGACTGCTCTGGCATTGGAGTAGAGCAGACGGCCGGACCCCGACTGGGTACCGGTAAAGCGGACTGCTCTTTCATGGGAGTGGAGTAGGCGACTGGACACGGATCATTCCACTCCGACATTTCCCGTTCTACTTCCTCCGCTATCTCCCACATTTCCTCCAACACGTCTCCAAAATGTCTCTCCAAATACTCCTCCTCTTCAACACTTTGCGCCCCCCATTTGTATTTAGGGCACAGCGAATCCCACATGGAGAGTGGTACTGGCGCGTCCTCCTCGTTGCCAGACCATCCCCATAGCCCCTCCCCGAAATTTTCCTGGGGCTGACTACGGGCTCCATTACCTCGATAACGCCGTCTTTGTCCTCCTTTCTTCTCCGTTGCTCCCGATTTACGCTGCTTGGTCGGGTGGTGGTTCATTCTGTCACGTTCGGGTGTGTAGAGAGACCAAGGCGCAGCGTAACGATAGTTCGACATCTTTATTGAATGAGCTAGCGAACTATACAAATACAATTTATAATGAAGATGACACACGTAGCACGACACGAGACAACATAACAATGAACCACGCATTACGAGTGGAACACAGACATATAAGTAGGATCCCTAATTAGAGGTAATGCAATGCAGCTGCCTCTAATTAGGGATCCCACACACAACACCACACAGACGTAGAATTACTAGAACTGCCAGACTCTGACCATAGAAATATAGAGAAGCAAAGCTTCTCTATGGCCAGAGCCTGACAATTTACTACCCACCACTGCGACCTGTACGCTCTGGTTGGCTGGCCCTCACTACATATTCGTCGACAAACCCACTGGCTCCAGGTCATCTATAAGTCTTTGCTAGGTAAATCCCTGCCTTATCTCAGTTCGCTGGTCACCTTAGCAACACCCACCAATAGCATGCGCTCCAGCAGGTATATTTCACTGGTCATCCCCAAAGCCAACACCTCCTTTGGACGCCATTCCTTCCAGTTCTCTGCTGCCAATGACTGGAACGAATTGCAAAAATCACTGAAGCTGGAGACTACCATCTCCCTCAATAACTTTAAGCATCAGCTGTCAGAGCAGCTTACCGATCACTGCACCTGTACATAACCCTTCTGTAAATAGCCCACCCTACTACCTCATCCCCATATTTATTATTTTTGCTCATTTGCACTCCACTATCTCTATTTGCACATCATCATCTGCACATTATCAGTCCAGTGTTAATGCTAATTTGTCATTTATTTCGCCACTATGGCCTATTTATTGTCCTACCTTCCTAACTGTACTACATTTGCACTACATGTCACGCCTGGGTGTGCAAATAGACCAAGGCGCAGCACAGTAGTAGTTCGACATAATATTTAATTATATAAATATACTGAATGACGAACTATACAAAACAAGAACAACGTATAACAAATACATACACTTACACTTCCTCTCCTCAGACTGACATAAAGACAATGAACCACACTAAGGTGTGGGACATGACAACTAATGTAGGATCCCCAATCAGAGACAACGCATAGCAGCTGCCTCTAATTGGGGACCCAACACAAAACTACACAGAACTAGATCATCTAGATCTGTCAGGCTCTGACCAAGGCAAAATAGAGTAGCAAAAGGCTTCTCTATGGCCAGAGCCTGACAGTACCCCCCACCAAAGGCGCGGACTCCCGACCACAAGAAACAAAACACAATTACATGGAGGGGTTTTTAGGGAGGGAAAATCTCATTGGTGGCGGTTCTGGCCAGACGACCAGGCCCGGACTGGGCACCGGTGTGGCAGGCGACTCCGGCCATGGAGCGGGGAAGACGACCGGGCCCGGACTGGGCACCGGTGTGGCAGGTGACTCCGGCTCTGGAGCGGGACAGACGACCGGTCCTGGAATGGGCACCGGTGTGGCAAACGACTCCGGCCATGGAGCGGGGCAGACGAACGGGCCCGGACTGGGCACCGGCACAGCGGAAGGCTCTGATCTGTGGACCTTCACGGGAGGCTCCGGGCTGTGGACCATCACGGGAGGCTCCGGGCTGTGGAGTGCCGGCACTGGGTGTACCGGACTGGAGAGGCACGCTGGAGGCCTGGTGCGTGTAGCCGGCACTGGGTGTACCGGACTGGTGACACGCACTTCAAGGTGAGTGCGGGAAGCCGGCACAGGTCGTACCGGACTGGAGAGACGCACTGGAGGTCTGGTGTGGGAAGAAGACACAGGACGTACCAGATTGAAGAGGGGAGCTGGATATCCGGCATGGGAGGTAGGTACACCACGATCCGGACTGAGGATGCTCACTCCGGGCACCATTGGCTGCAGCTCCGCATCGCTGTATTTGTCCTCCTCTCCATGCTGCCGGCATTGCTCCAGCACTTCCATTAACCTCTCCTTGAGGTACTCCTCTTCCTCCACTGTATTTGACCCGCAGTCATACTCCTCCTCATAACCCGAACTCGTCCCCCATCGGTCCTCCTCACCTTCGCGATACCACATGGAGAGTGGTACTGGCTCTTCCTCCTCTCGGCCAGACCACCCCCATAGCCCCCCCCCCCCCAAGAGGTATCTTGGGGTTGCCTTCGTGCAGCTCGGCGTCTTGAGCCCCGATGACGACGCTGTCCTCCTCGCTTCTCCCGTAGCTCCTTCTCCCCAGTAGAGCGCTGCTTGGTCTCGATATGGTGGTTCATTCTGTCACGCCTGGGTGTGTAAATAGATCAAGGCGCAGTAGTAGTTCGACATAATAATATTTAATTTAATGTCGCACTGCTTTGCTTTGTCTTGGCCAGGTCGCAGTTGTAAATGAGAACTTGTTCTCAACTGGCCTACCTGGTTAAAGGTAAAATAAAATAAAATAAAGAACAGAGAGAGAATCTAGCCACACATTTTAATTCATGGTCAATAAAGATAAAACACCAGGTAAAAAACCTAGGTGTTATTTAAGATTCTGAACAAAATTTCGAATCACACATTAGGAATGTGACAACAATTGCTTTTTACCACCTGAGGAACACTATCAAGGTGCGGCCGTTTTTCTCTCAGGCTAATACAGTACAGAGAGACTCATCCATGTCTCGTCTACCCAGGAAAGCCATTGGTCAACTGAGTCAATTGGAGGTGTACCTGTGGATGTATCTCAAGGCCTAGCTTCAAACTTAGTGCCTCTTTGCACGACATCATGGGAATATCAAAAGAAATCAGCCAAGATTTGTCTGGTTCATCCTTGGGAGCAATTTTCAAATGCCTGAAGGTACCATGTTCATCTGTACAAACAATAGTATGCAAGTATAAACACCATGGGACCACGCAGCCGTCATACCGCTCAGGAAGGATACGCGTTCTGTCTCCTAAAGATTAACATACTTTGGTGCGAAAAGTGCAAATCAATCCCAGAACAACAGCAAAGGACCTTGTGAAGATGCTGGAGGAAACAGGTACAAAAGTATCTATATCCACAGTAAAACGAGTCCTATATCGACATAACCGCCGCTCAGCAAGGAAGAAGCCACTGCTCCAAAACTGCCATAAAAAAGACAGACTACGGTTTGCAAGAAATTTTTGGAGAAATGCCCTCTGGTCTGATTAAACAAAAATAGAACTGTTTGGCCATAATGACCATCATTATGATTGGAGGAAAAAGGGGGATGCTTGCAAGCCGAGACATCAGTCAGGAAGTTAAAGCTTGGTTGCAAATGGGTCTTCCAAATGCTCAATGACCCCAAGCATACTTCCAAAGTTGTGGCACAATGGCTTAAGGACAACAAAGTCAAGGTATTGGAGTGGCCATCACAAAGCCCTGACCGCAATCCTATAGAACATTTGTGGGCAGAACTGAAAAAGCGTGTGCGAGCAAGGAGTCCTACAAACCTGATGCAGTTACACCAGTTCTGTCAGGAGGAATGGGACAAAATTCACCCAACTTAACGTGGGAAGCTTGTGGAAGGCTACCCGAAACGTTTGACCCAAGTTAAACAATTTAAAGGCAATGCTACCAAATACTAATTGAGTGTATGTAAACTTCTGACCCACTGGGAATGTGATGAAAGAACTAAAAGCTGAAATAAATCACTATTATTATTCTGACATTTCACATTCTTAAAATAAAGAGGTGATCCTAACTGACCTAAGACATGGCATTTTTACTAGGATTAAATGTCAGGAATTGTGAAAAACTGAGTAAATATGTACAGTGGGGAGAACAAGTATTTGATACACTGCCGATTTCCAGAAAAATCCAGAAAATCACATTGTATGATTTTTAAGTAATTCATTTGCATTTTATTGCATGATATAAGTATTTGATACATCAGAAAAGCAGAACTTAATATTTGGTACAGAAACCTTTGTTTGCAATTACAGAGATCATACGTTTCCTGTAGTTCTTGACCAGGTTTGCACACACTGCAGCAGGGATTTTGGCTCACTCCTCCATCCAGATCCTTCAGGTTTCGGGGCTGTCGCTGGGCAATACGGACTTTCAGCTCCCTCCAAAGATTTTCTATTGGGTTCAGGTCTGGAGACTGGCTAGGCCACTCCAGGACCTTGAGATGCTTCTTACGGAGCCACTCCTTAGTTGCCCTGGCTGTGTGTTTCGGGTCGTTGTCATGCTGGAAGACCCAGCCACGACCCATCTTCAATGCTCTTACTGAGGGAAGGAGGTTGTTGGCCAAGATCTTGCGATACATGGCCCCATCCATCCTCCCCTCAATACGGTGCAGTCGTCCTGTCCCCTTTGCAGAAAAGCATCCCCAAAGAATGATGTTTCCACCTCCATGCTTCACGGTTGGGATGGTGTTCTTGGGGTTGTACTCATCCTTCTTCTTCCTCCAAACACGGCGAGTGGAGTTTAGAACAAAAAGCTAAATTTTTATCTTCAGACGGGCCTGGACATGCGCTGGCTTGAGCAGGGGGACCTTGCGTACGCTGCAGGATTTTAATCCATGACGGCGTAGTGTGTTACTAATGGTTTTCTTTGAGACTGTGGTCCCAGCTCTCTTCAGGTCATATTGTGTAATTTCCAATTCTTTATAGTTATTGTGTAATTTCCAATTCTTTATAGCTCCCTGAATATATTTAGCTCTGTATGTTTTAAGCAGAGACAAGATCTCTTTGTCCTCAGCAGATGAGAGTAGGGTGTAGGCAACCCCCTACCACTCAGCAGGTTGACCTTTGACCAGAGGAATGTCACCAGAGTCAGGAGACTCCCCCAGGGGTAAAGGCTTCCTGTGTACCACCCACTTTCCTGACTTAGAACTAGACATGTATTCTGTGCCAATGTTATCTCCAAATAAGGAGAAAACAAGAAATAGCATCAGGAGTTTTGAGACCAGGTTGGAGGAAAACAGAATAGGTGTAACCAAGAAGGAGGGGTTATGAATAAACATTTCAAAACTTGTACATAAGCCAAAAACTTAGAGATGTACGGGAGTGGTTCCTGCAGGACACTCGGCTTCGTTGTCTTTTTGCAATAAAGTCTATCTTGCTTCTACAAACTCCAGAAGTGCTTTTATTTTTTAGTAAGAGGAAGAGTTTTTTCCACGACAGTCATTGACCAGGTCCTGCCGTGTAGTTCTGGGCTGATCCCTCACCTTCCTCATGATCATTGATGCCCCACGAGGTGAGATCTTGCATGGTGCCCCAGACCGAGGGAGATTGACCGTCATCTTGAACTTCTTCCATTTTCTAATAATTGCGCCAACAGTTGTTGCCTTCTCACCAAGCTGCTTGCCTATTGTCCTGTAGCCCATCCCAGCCTTGTGCAGGTCTACAATTTTATCCCTGATGTCCTTACACAGCTCTCTGGTCTTGGCCATTGTGGAGAGGTTGGAGTCTGTTTGATTGAGTGTGTGGACAGGTGTCTTTTATACAGGTAACGAGTTCAAACAGGTGCAGTTAATACAGGTAATGAGTGGAGAACAGGAGGGCTTCTTAAAGAAAAACTAACAGGTCTGTGAGAGCCGGAATTCTTACTGGTTGGTAGGTGATCAAATACTTATGTCATGCAATAAAATGCAAATTAATTATTTAAAAATCATACAATGTGATTTTCTGGATTTTTGTTTTAGATTCTGTCTCTCACAGTTGAAGTGTACCTATGATAAAAATTACAGACCTCTACATGCTTTGTAAGTAGGAAAACCTGCAAAATCGACAGTGTATCAAATACTTGTTCTCCCCACTGTATTTGGCTAAGGTGTATTTAAACTTCCGACTTCAACTGTACATAGTAACTTATGCTTACCTGGCAGAATGATATCACAATTATTTTCATGAATCCAGTTGGTATTTATTTTGCAAACTCTGCTAAACAATAGCCTCTTGCTAGGTGAGCAATTGAATTAAAGGGTAACTACACCAAAAAATCTAAATTTGGGGTTTAACATTTGATGTGGTTTAACAATTGTTACGGACAAAGGAACATCCCATTTTCTAGCTTTCTATTAAAAAAGTATGATTTTGATAGAGAAAACCTGAAAAAAAACAGAGACCTGGAAAAACAAAACCTTGAATTTATTTTTCAAGATTAGGTAGGCTATTTCCTTCATGTTTCTGTTTTAATAAAATACATAATTTGAAGGACAAACATCATTGTGGCAATTCATATATTGCATTAAAACGGCAAATAAAACTTTCATAAAGACAGGTTAAATGTTAAAAATATTACTTAGAAAATAGTCCTGATCATATAAGCCTAGACCTAGACAATATCCAAAACAGAACAATACACTGAATTCATGTATTTTCAGTGATTTAAACTGTAAAGTCATGTCTTTCTATATAATACCACAACAATTTTTTCCAATCTGGAAAGTAAACTCAATAAAGTATTCAATAATTTTGATGTGTATTTCAGATGGAATCAAGGCATTAGAATGTACCAGAGGCCACCAAAATAGCTCCTTCAACAAAAATGTTTTATCCCAGGGGGTTAAATGCTATGGTGAAGCAGAACATTGGAACTACGTCATATCATACTAACGTGCATATGTGGCATGAAAGAAAAACAAGAAGTTTAATTTCTAACGTTGACTAACAGTCCATCCAGACTAAGTTCATGACATGTTGTCATAAATAAGAGCTCAGCTTCATTAGGTAATCACTACTAGACTGATTTATGTGTCTTTATGAGCTGTTATGGCGCAATAAAATTATTATGGCTGCTGATGCATGTGATCCACACAGTACTAGACTAGTAGCTACTTTCAGTTCTTTTCACTATTTATATTAACAACATTGGTCTATCTGTACAAAACTGTAACTTTAATCTGTGCGCAGATGACACTGTTGTATACGCTACTGCCTCTACGGCAGCTCTGTTGACTCTTCCATCTGGTTTGACTACCTTGCAGAAAGCCTTGGTTGACCTGAAGTTGGTACTTAATGCTGGTAAAACCAAGTACATGTCATTTTCCAAATCATGTAATAATGTAACTGATGATTTGTGCATAAGTACATTAGATTGTGCCCCACGATCATGTTCCCGCCTATAAATATCTGGGCATCTGGATTGACGAAATGCTATCTTTTAAAAAGCATGTTGACAAGAAAGGCTTCACCTTTCATTAAATAGTCAAAAACAGATAATTCAGTCTACATTTATTCCTGTTACAGATGATGACGATATTATATACATGAATGCAGCTACCAGTTTTTTGAAGCCCTTGGACACAACTTATCATAGCGCACTTTGTTTTATAACATCTGACAGTTTTGACACTCACCACTGCATCCTTTATCATAAAGTTGGTTGGAACTCGCTAAAAACACGTAGGTCACTTCATTATTCTGTTTTTGTTCATATAGCCTTACTCAATAAACTACCAATTTACTTACCATCATTGTTGAATATAGAAACTTGGATTACAACACTAGATCACAGGGTTGGTTAATGCTGGAGACTTGTCTCCAAAAAGTTGTGTAAATGTGCCTTTTACCAGGCCCCTATCATGTGGAATAATCTCAAAGTAATGTTTAATTTGGATGTGTTGTTCTCTCTGGGTCAGTTTAGGAGAAAGGCTAGGGATTTTTATGTTGATAAATGTGTTTGTTTTGTTTGATTGTTTATTGTGTATATAATATTTGCTATTTATTTAATTTTGTGTTTTAATTGTTTTATTTTCTGTATTGTTCCCAGGGCACATTTGCAAATGAGACCTAGGTCTCAATGTATTTTTACCTGGTTAAATAAAAGTGAATTAATTATCTTATTTGCTTTCAGTTGTTTGTGCAACATGTTACTCTATATCCATTGTTCCATACTGTTCTTTTGTGCAAAGGATAAGTTACATAACCAAAGAAAGCAAATACGTTGGAGGACTAAACATTTCACTGTACTGGACACATCTACATTTTAAATCATAATTTAAAACTAATGACAATTACTGTTAGAAAATAGGTTGTCATTTTGTATTT
Source organism: Thymallus thymallus (assembly GCA_023634145.1). NCBI lineage: Eukaryota > Metazoa > Chordata > Actinopteri > Salmoniformes > Salmonidae > Thymallus > Thymallus thymallus. The sequence continues at coordinate 7,796,487 of CM042396.1, read as the reverse complement.
TCATAGACAGAGATTACTTAAGAGACAAAATATTCTGCATTTTTAATAGCCTCATAAACCATTCACCTCTGCTCATTTTACCACGTTGCGACTAAACTCCCAACATTTTTACTGTTTTATGTGCACAGAAACTCAACATGATGATCATGAAAGTTAAGGCTTTGTTTCTTGTGGCTCCTTCCTTTTATGGTCATTGTTCTACTAAAATGTTTCTCTACTCTCTTTAGGTTGAAGAAAAAGTCAGGGTCAGTGGACATCACATCTCAAGGACACGCCGGCTCCCTTGTCAAAGACCCGCCCTGATCCCCCATCCACAAGGATAGTCCCAACGTCACCAGGACAATCATGTCTGAGGAACAGGAGAACAACTAGACAAACTACCAGAGGGTCCGCAGTCCTCAATAAAGTGACATAAAAGGATACTACACCATAGGTATACAGTGCCTTCGGAAAGTATTCAGACCCCTTGACTTTACGTTACAGCCTTATTCTAAAATTTATAAAATATTTGTTTCCTTAAGCAATCTACACACAATACCCCATTATGACAAGGAGAAAACAGGTTTTTAGAAATGTTTGTAAATGTATTAAAAATAAAAAAAACAGACCCTTTGCTATGAGACTCGAAATTGAGCTCAAGTGCATCCTGGTTCCATTGATCATCCTTGGGATGTTTTTACAATTTTATTGGAATACACCTGTGGTAAATTCAATTGAATGGACATTATTTGGAAAGGCACACACCTGCCTTTATAAGGACCCATAGTTGACAGTGCATGTCAGAGCAAAAACCAGAGGTCGAAGGAATTGTCTGTAGAGCTCAGAGAAGGTCCCCAAGAACACAGTGCCCCCCATCATTCTTAAATGGAACCACCAAGACTCTTCCTAGAGCTGGTAGCATGGCCAAACTGAGCAATCAGGGGAGAAGGTCCTTGGTCAGGGAGGTGACCAAGAACCCAATGGTCACTCTGACAGAACTCCAGAGTTCCTCTGTGGAGATGGGAGAACCTTCCAGAAGGACAACCGTCTCTGCAGCACTCCACCAATCAGGCCTACATGGTAGCGTGTCAAGACGGAAGCCACTCCTCAGTAAAAGGCACATGACAGCCCACTTGGAGTTTGCCAAAAGGCACCTAAAGAGTCTCAGACCATGAGAAACAAGATTCTCTGGTCTGATGAAACCAAGATTGAACTCTTTCACCTGAATGCCAAGCGTCACGTCTGGAGGAAGCCCGGCACCATACCTATGGTGAAGCATGGCGGTGGCAGCATCATTCTGCTGGGATGTTTTTCAGTGGCAGGGACTGGGAGAATAGTCAGGATCGAGGCAAGGATGAACGGAGCAAAGTACAGAGAGATCCTGAGCGCTCAGGACCTCAGTTTGGGGCGAAGGTTCAACTTGAATGTGGCCCAGTCAGAGCTTGGACTTGAACCCGATCCAACATCTCTGGAGAGACCTGAAAATAGCTGTGGAGCAACCTCTAACCTGACAGAGCTTGAGAGGATCTGCAGCGAAAAATGGGAGAAACTCCCCAAATACAGGTGTGCCAAGCTTGTAGCGTCATACCCAAGAAGACTCAAGGCTGTAATCGCTGCCAAAGGTGCTTCAACAAGGTACTGAGTAAAGGGTCTGAATACTTATGTAAATGTGATATTTCAGGGGGGTTTTTTCTAAACATTTCTTAAAACCTGTTTTTGCTTTGTCATTATAGGGTATTGTGTGTTTATTGATGTGGGGTAAAAAACTATGTAATCCATTTTAGAATAAGGCTGTAACGTAACAAAATGTGGAAAAAGCTTTCAGAATGCACTGTATGTCTTCCAATGCATTATAATCACATAATAATGCATCATACCTGGAGGCTTTATGCAAAGTGTTAGTGTTTTTTTTGCTGAAGTAGGTTACTGTGATGTGACTCAGCTCTGTGGAGTTACCATAGTGACAGCAGGCAGAGCGATTGGACTGATAAAACACAGGGGTAGGTAGGATACCAAGTAGGACTTAGCAACCGCTCCTCTTTCCTCTCGGGAGGATCGCTCTTTTCCTCTCAGGAGGGGGGATGATGATGCAACAACAGCCCTATTATTTACAAGCCTGTGTTGTTCTACTCAAGGAGCCACAGAACAAACAAACCCGCAGGAAACTGACCACTCGGCTGTGCACCACTGTGTCGGTTTTTGCATTGTCCAGTTTTATTTGCTCTCATTGCTAATGCCTTTGTCTGTCTGTCTGTCTGTCTGTCTGTCTGTCTGTCTGTCTGTCTGTCTGTCTGTCTGTCTGTCTGTCTGTCTGTCTGTCTGTCTACACAAAGGCAGAATCAGAATGCTAGGTCCATTTACGACTTCATGTAGAAAAAACTGGCATACTGTACAGTTGAGGGCTGCTTTAAATGCTTGTCAGCTCTTCCTTTGGGTCTGATATAGACTGGCGTATTGACATGACACAATCAGTAAGTCCAGCAAATTAGACAGCAGCAAACCCTGCTATATATCTCTGCTAGTAGCTACTCTCCCTCTGAATCTTCTTTGGCAGCACTAACCAGATTTTGTGTGTGTGTGTGTGTGCGCATCCGTAAACGTGAACACATCCTGCACACATCCTGCCCACATCCTGTCAAGCAGCTACAACAAAACACAGGGCAGGTGCAAAATGCCACAACGAAAGTACACAAAAGACAGATACACGGTACATGACTAAAACAACAAATTATGCACGAACAACGTGAGCTGCTTAACAGGCGACCACTCAGGGCGGCGCCATAAATTAATAATTGGAGGGGAACAGTGCTGCGTGTGAGATCCAATCTCTACGTCCTCACTTAGTCCTACAACTTGCTCCCTCGCAAAAAGTGCAATCTTCCCAAGTGACATTCAGTAAATACCGAAAAACATAAAAACCAGCCAATGAAAGGGAAAACCACTCAAAATAAGTTATCCAGTAAATGCTGGATTTTACTTTATATATAATAATACTTTTTGTTGTTTTCCAGTGTCCTCATGACACAGTAAGAGAAAGACACAGTCAAGTTATGATCAGAGTTGTTTTCTCTGATCTGTTGTTGTCACGTGCGGGTGCAGAGACAGACCAAGACGCAGCGCAGGGATTATAGTTCGACATGATTTATTATACTATGTAATAATATCAGATATATATTTACTATGTATAATAACACACCAAATGACGAACTATAACAACACTGAAACAAACACGATAGACAACGTCACGTTCACCAAAACACAAATGAAATGAACGGACGTAACACAAGCACACTTACTATCACCGTGACAGAACGACCCACCACTACCAGACCAAGCAGCGTAACTGGGGAGAGAGGGAGCGAGAGGAGGTGCCGCCGCGTTATGCGCGACGTGCGAGACGGGGATACGCCCGCAAACAACCCCAAGAAAATTTCGGGGAGGGGCTATGGGGGTGGTCTGGCCGCGAAGAAGACGAGCCAGTACTACTCCCCATATGGAGCATGGAGAGGCCGAAGTACCAATGGGGGGCTCAGAGCAAGGAGCAGGAGGTTTATTTAGAGGAGTATTATGGAGGAGTTCTGGAGGAATTGAGGGAGATAGAGATAGAGGTCAAGAGGGAGATGACGGAGTGGTCCAATCCGGGTCCGATCGTCTACTCCACTCCCGTGCCGGAGCAGTCCGCTCCACCGGTGCCCAGTCCGGGTCCGGTCGTCTACTCCACCCGCATGCCAGAGCAGTCCGCTCCACCGGTGCCCAGTCTGGGTCCGGACCTCTACTCTACTCCCCGCATCCGACCTCCAGTGAGTGTGCCCAGCCAGGTGCTTCCAGTGCAGGCTCCACGCACCCGACCTCCGGTCCGCCTTCCCAGTCCGGTACCTCCCATGCCAGAGCAGTCCGCTTCACCGATGTCCAGTCCGGGTCCGGACCTCTGCCCTACTCCCCGCACCCGACCTCCAGTGCGTGCGCCCAGCCAGGTGCTTCCAGTGCCAGCTCCACGCATCCGACCTCCGGTGCGCCTCCTCAGTCCGGGACGACCCGTGCCGGCTCCCCGCACCCGACCTCCAGTGCGTGCGCCTAGCCAGGTGCGTCCTGTGCCAGCTCCACGCATCAGACCTCCGGTGCGCCTCCCCAGTCCGGTACGTCATGTGCCGGCCCTCCGTAGCCTGGAACCTCCAGTGAAGGTCCGTAGCTCGAAGCCTACAGCGAAGGTCAGCAGCCCTGAGTCAGCAGCCCGGGGTCATCCGTCTGCTCCGCTCCATTGCCAGAGCAGTCCGCTCCACCGGTGCCCAATCCGGGTCCAGCCGTCTGCTCCGCCTCAGTGCCAGAACAGTCCGCTCCACCGGTGCCCATTCCGGGTTCAGCCGTCTGCTCCGCCCCAGTGCCAGAGCAGTGCCCGCACCCGACCTCCAGTGCGTGCGCCCAGCCAGGTGCCTCCAGTACCGGCTCCACGCACCCGACCTCCGGTGCGCCTCTCCAGCCCGGAGCCTCCCGTGATGGTCCACAGACCGGAGTCGCCTGCCACACCGGTGCCCATTCCGGGTCCAGCCGTCTGCTCCGCCCCAGTGCCAGAGCAGTCCGCTCCACCGGTACCCATTCTGGGTTCAGCCGTCTGCTCCGCCCCAGTGCCAGAGCAGTCCGCTCCACCGGTACCCATTCTGGGTTCAGCCGTCTGCTCCGCTCCAAAGTCAGAGCAGTCCACTCCACCGGTGCCCATTCCGGGTTCAGCCGTCTGCTCCGCCCCAGTGCCAGAGCAGTCCGCCCCACCGGTGCCCAGTCCAGGCCCGGTTGTTTTCCCAGCTCCATGGCCGGAGCCGTTGGCCCCACCGGTGCCCAGTCCGGGCCCGGTTGTTTGCCCCGCTCCATGTCCGGAGCCGTTTGCCCCACCGGTGCCCAGTCCTGGCCCGGTTGTTTTCCCCGCTCCATGGCCGGAGCCGTTTACCCCACCGGTGCCCAGTCCGGGATCGGTTAATTGCCCAGCTCCATGGCCGGAGCCATTTGCCCCCCCGGTCCCCGCTCCATGGCCGGAGCCGTTCGCCCCACCGGGGCCCAGTCCGGGCCCGGTTGTTTTCCCCGCTCCATGGCCGGAGCCGTTTACCCCACCGGGGCCCAGTCCAGGCCCGGTTGTTTTCCCCGCTCCATGGCCGGAGCTGTTTACCCCACCGGGGCCCAGTCCGGGACCGGTTGTTTTCCCCGCTCCATGGCCGGAGCCGTTGGCCCCACCGGTGCCCAGTCTGGGACCGGTTGTTTTCCCCGCTCCATGGCCGGAGCCGTTTGCCCCACCGGTACCCAGCCCGGGACCGGTTATAAGGAAGGGGCATGGGACAAAACTGTCCACTTCGCCGGAGCCGCCTCCGATGGACTAGTCTTCCCTCCCATTAACCCCCCCCTGGTTTTGTGTGTTTTTTTTGGGCGTCCGGGAGTCCGCGCCTTGGGGGGGGGGGGTACTGTCAGGCTCTGGCCATAGAGAAGCAAATAGGCTTCTCTATGTAGTTATAGTCAGAGTCTGACAGTGTCGTTCTTTTCTGTTTCTGTGTGGGGTTTGGGTTGGATCCTTAATTAGAGGCAGCTGCACCGCATTGTCTCTAATTAGGGATCCCATATATGTTGAGTCTGTCCTTCACTCTGGTGTGGGTCGTTGTCGATGTATTTCGCAGTCACGGTGAAATGTAAGTGTGCTCTTTGTTACGTCCATTCATTCGTGTTTGTTTTGAGTACGTGACGTTTTTGTACTTTGTGTGTTTGTTTGTTGTTAGTTCGTTCATTTTTGTAAACTTAGATTACATAGTATAATAAAGTAAGCAAAATGTCAAACTACTATCCCTGCGCTGCGCCTTGGTCATTCCCACACCCACATCGTGACAGTTGGTCGTCTACACTACCGGTCAAAAGGTTTAGAACACCTACTCATTCAAGGGTTTTAATTTATTTTAACTATTTTCTACATTGTAGAATAATACTGAAGACATCAACACTATGAAATAACACATATGGAATCCTGAAGTAACCAAAAAAGTGGGAAACAAATCAAAATATATTTTCTATTTCAAATAGCTTTGCACACTCTTGGCATTCTCACAATCAGCTTCATGGGTGTCAGGCTCTGGCCATAGAGAAGCCTATTGCTTCTCTATAATTATATGGTCAGAGTCTGGCAGTTCTATGTGTTCTATGTCTGTGTGGTGTTGTGTGTGGAATCCCTAATTAGAGGCAGCTGCTATGCATTGTCTCTAATTAGGGATCCTACTTGTATGTGTTTGTTCCACTCCTTAGGCGTGGTTCATTGTCATTTGTCCCGTATTGAAAGTAAGTGTGTTTTGCGTTTTTATATGTATCTTTGTTATTTTGTATAGTTCACGTCAAGTATAGTTAATACTTTAATAAATGATGTCGAACTATCGCTGCGCTGCGCCTTGGTCTGGCTTGGTCGGTACGTCCTGTGCCGGCTCCCCGCACCCGACCTCCAGTGCGTGCGCCCAGCCAGGTGCCTCCAGTACCGGCTCCACGCACCCGACCTCCGGTGCGCCTCTCCAGCCCGGAGCCTCCCGTGATGGTCCACAGCCCGGAGTCGCCTGCCACACCAGTGCCCAGTCCTGGCCCGGTTATTTGCCCCTCTCCACAGCCTGAGTCTTTTGCCTCACTGATGTCCATTCCAGGACCAGTTGTCCGCCACGCTCCATGGCCGGAGTCGCCTGCCACACCGGTGCCCAGTCCAGGCACAGTTGTATAGTTCACGTCAAGTATAGTTAATACTTTAATAAATTATGTCGAACTATCGCTGCGCTGCGCCTTGGTCTATCTCTACACCCGATCGTGACAATGAGGTAGTCATCTGGAATGCATTTCAATGAACAAGTGTGCCTTATTAAAAGTGAATTTGTGGAATTTCTTTCCTTTTTTAATGCGTTTGAGCCAATCAGTTGTGTTGTGACAAGGTAAGGGTGGTATACAGGAGACAGCCCTATTTGGTAAAAGACCAAGTCCATATTATGGCAAGAACAGCTCAAATAAGCAAAGAGAAATGACAGTCCATCATTACTTTAAGACATGAAGGTCAGTCAATACGGAAAATCTCAAGAACTTTAAAAGTTTCTTCAAGTGCAGTCGCAAAAACCATCAAAGGCTATGATGAAACTGGCTCTCATGAGGATCACCACAGGAATGGAAGACCCAGAGTTATCTCTACTGCAGAAGATAAGTTCATTGGCCTCAGAAATTGCAGCCCAAATACATTTTTCACAGAGTTCAAGTAAGGCACATCTCAACATCAACTGTTAAAAGGAGACTGTGTGAATCAGGCCTTCATGGTCGATTTGCTGCAAATAAACCACTACTAAAGGACACCAATAAGAAGAAGCTTGGGCCAAGAAACACGAGCAATGGACATTAGACCGGTGGAAATTTGTCCTTTGGTCTGGAGTCCAAATTGGAGATTTTTGGTTCCAACCGCCGTGTCAGAGTAGCAGCAGCATAACTGCTTTGATTAGCTGTTCAGGACTCAACACACCTCCAGGCTGTGTAAGGGCTATTTCACCAAGATGGAGAGTGATGGAGTGCTGCATCAAATGACCTGGCCTCCACAATCCCCCGAAGAATCTCAAATATAAAATGTATTTTGATTTGTTTAACAAATTGGTTACTACATGATTCCATGTGTGTTATTTCATAGTTTTCATGTCTTCACTATTATTCTACAATGTAGAAAATAGTAAAAATATAGAAAAACCCTTGAATGAGTAGGTGTTCTAAAACTTTTGACCGGTAGTGTAGATGGAAAGAAAGAAAGAACACACCCTTTAGTGAGGTGCAGACTAAAAGACAAACTCAGAAACTGAAATTTCACATTTCCTCAATGCTTCTCTACTTTCCTAAATTGACTGAATCTTTATGGAATGGACCACAACAATAAAATTCACAGTCAAACGCTCACTGCAAGGAGAGAAGTGAGTGCATCCTTCATTGTCATTTTCTGGGTGGGTGGTATACACTCCCTCGCTCCTCCGTTCGGCATCTCATGTTGTGATAGGATGTTCAATCAAGCAGCCCTACGTGCCTCTCACTGGTGGCCCGGGAGGAAGGAGGAGGCTAAAGCTGGAATTACATCTGCATGTGTGTCTGCGTGTGTCTGCTTGCGTGAGTGCACACTTCTGTGTGTCTTTGTGCGTACTGCGGCCCTGTTCGTTCTTCAGCATGCCATTGCCATCGATCCACGCTGTCCCTACCTTTCCCTCTTCTGTCATTCTGTCCCATTTGCCAGTTTAGCCCTTTTAATGTCCGGAGACCTGTAGGAGGAGGATAAGAGGGGATGTGGAGTGGAGCTCCCATCCATCAATTAGCTGTTTATGCTGTGTCAGGAAGCCAATATCACCTGGAGGCTGCAGGAAGGGGCATGGGCTGGAATTCCAAGTGGTGGGTAGAATTCAAACTGTGAAAAATGGGTGGAATATTTTAGGAAAACATTTATTGATAGTTTTCCTTCGACCTGTTTGGTCTCTTTGCATAGTGAGAGATGTCCTATTGACTCAGTCTTTTGTGTAATTGCCTTCGGGTTATATAATAATATATGCCACGTTTAACCAAAGCGACATACAGTATAGTGAGGGCATATATGTGACTGACCGGCTTGATTCGGTCTTGTGTTGCAAAATTTGAAATTGTGTTTTTTACATTGGGTAAAAGTAGAGACTCAGAGCTAGAAAATTGTATATCATACTATACAGTTGAAAGTTGATAAACTTTGAGAATTTGGCGCTTGAATGTTTTGGTTCAGCTACTGGAGAGCTCTTCTTTGTCTGCACCCATTCAGCATTATTAAGCCTTAGCCCCACACATCTCTTTAAGGATTCACATGTGCTAAACAGAGTGAGTACGGTAGTGCTCTAAACAACCAAAGATTACTAGACTAAAGGCTGGTTTATACTACATCTATTAATGTGTGTAGACAGTTATCGCAGTGACATCATGAACATTCTATTGTCGTCCGACATCACACTTGTTGTTGTCGTTATGAAAAAGAATAAACACAAAAATGAGATCAGCAGCCTGGTGGTCTAAATTGCATAACTGTGTGTATGTATTGATATGTAGGCTTCGTGTGCCATTTTTATATTGATGTGGTTCTGTCCTTGAGCTGTTCTTATCTATTAAAGTTCTGTATTATGTCATTTTTCATGTTTTGTGTGGACCCCTAATGGGGATCCTAATAAAATACCTAAAATACCTATTTTAACACCAATAAACCCATCCGTTTGAAAATTAATTTAGTATATGTCAATCTAGCAAACCAGGCAACTTTCTAAACAAAAGCAACTTTCTAAACAATGTTTTTTTTTGTTTCTAGCTTGTTATCTAGCTAGCTAACATTAAATTAGCTGGCTAGCCAGTTGTAATAATGACCATATCATAGCTGACAACGTCATAACCTTAGCAAATTACAAGTAACCATTATTTACAAGATAATGGCAAGCTAATTACAGAAAATAGCTTACGGTTGTGAGTGTGACGAAATAAAAGCAGGACACTGCTTTGGCTTACTGTTATATCAGGTTATGGTGTTCTTCACATTACTGTCTCTAATAAACACACAGTATATCAAATAAAATCTAAGTTTATTTGTCACATGCACAGGATACAGAATGTGTAAATGGTACAGTCAAATGGTTACTTGCATAGTGGAGTCTTTTGTTTAGACTAGCTAGCTAAACCATGAACCATAATCCCAACTCATAATGTTACTACCATGAATTAATCTTCAGGCAGCTGAAGCTAACGAACTAGGTTCAATGTTAGCTAGCTAGCAAAAATTAGGCTATAACTAGCAATACAATTGTCTATCTGAGATACAAATAATATTATTACACAGATCATACATGAAACGTTAGCCAGCGAGCTAACGTTAGCTTTAACTTGCAAAGAAAACAACTTTCTGACTAAATTAGAAACTTATAATATCGGAAGATGTAGCTAGCTAGACCCTTACCCATATACATGGATGAACGCTTCTCCCTCTCTGTCACGGATGCCATGGTTGCCCTTAGTTTCCAGATGTAATCTGGAGACAGGTGTTTTACACAACAGCCTTTTGTGTGTTTGTTTTTTTGACTCCCTCCGCATATTTTCAATCAAACGCCAGAATTTTCCCCATCTCCTATAATATTCTACTATCACCGAGCATTCCACTGATTTCAAAAACTCTGTCAACTTCTTCCGTGACAACAACGCTGTTGGTCGCCTTTTGCAGTTCTTCATGATATCTTTCAAAAAAACGGAGATATAAAGGATTACCTACACATACTGAGCAGTTCATGTTATAGACAGAAGCATGTTACATGGCAGACCAATCCGAACTCAAATCTCGGCATGTCCACCCCATGCATTATCTCAGCCAATCATGGCTAGCGGGAAGGTTCCTGTCTTAGTTAAGGCACATGAAAGTGTACATGTTCCAGAAGGCATTTCTGCCAAAAAACGCTTTTGATAAAAATACATGTTTACGTTCAAATGCCTCTCCTGTAAAGTAGTGACATGCGATATACACCTAGTTTCCTGAAACAAGCCACATATTTTGCATACTGAATGTGATCTCTGAAGGAATTGAACCCACAACCTTGACAGTATCTTGTTCTTACAATAATACTCAATCGCTTTGATGAAAGGTCAACAGGTAGCCTAGCGGTTAGAGTGTTGCACCAGTAACTGAAAGGTCGCTGGTTCAAATACCTGAGCCGACAAGGCTAAAAACCTGTCTGTGTCCTTGAGCAAGGAAATTATCCCTAATTTGCTCCAGGGGCGCTGTACTACTAATATTTGTGATCGCACCTCGTCTAATTTATTATCTAATGATTGTACATTGGCTAGTAATACTGATGGTAAGATTACCTACTCGCCGTCGGATCCTTACAAGGCACCTCGACCTACATCCCCGATATCTGCCTCTTTCTCCTGCGAATGACGGGGATTTCGGCCTTGTCAGGTGTTTAAAGTGCATCATTCCTGTCCGACTCGTTGAAGAAAATATCTTTGTCCAGTCCGAGGTAAGTAATCGTTGTCCTGATATCCAGAAGCTCTTTTCGGTCATAAATATAATTTAAAAACAAAATACCCAAACATATTTTCCATAAATAAAGGTATTTTATCAACCATCACATTTTAGTTCAGCAATAATATTTGTTTTAATATTTGTTCTATCCCATAGGGCGGCACACAATTGGCCCAGGTCGTCCGAGTTGGGCCGGTGTAGGCCGTCATTGTAAATAAGAATTTGTTCTTAACTGACTTGCCTAGTTAAATAAAGGTTAAATAATATATATATATATTTTTTTTAAGGAGCAATATTACATGGTTATCTGAGCCCTTATTCAGCCAATGGCATGGCTCCAGTATCAACTATCTTCTTCACTGATTTTTTTAGTCTCATTGTGCCTCCAAGTGGTCAGAATCTGGTTTAGTCGCGTGGTCGCTCTCTCTACTCTATCCCCGTTTATACCTGGTTCTAACATGCTTCCTTTGTCCTGATAATGTCCTGATCTTGTCTGTTTACTATTATAAGATCTGATCACAATCAGATCACAATGTGTATTTTAATCATCTACACCTGTCTAAAAATATGGGCACAATCATAATGTGGACAAGATCGAGACAAACGACACGTAAATTATGATCTATTTCTAGGTGGGAACAAGCTCCTTCAGGTTACTGTGTGATTCTCCTACGTAGTATAGTGTCTCATATAGCTGGAGGAACAGAGCTGAAAATCTGGCCACCCATCTGAAATACAATTTCTTTCTTTCTGAGCCTGAATACAGGAGCTAAGAATCGTGGCTGAATAAAGGAGCTTCCCTTCGGGCATAAACTGGTTGAAATAACTAAAGTACAATCTCATTACCAGATAATAAGGTTGTTAACTGATTGTAATGATGTCATTTCAACCAGCATTGACCGGTGAGTTAGAATCACAGGTGAGAGTGTTGACGAGGACAAGGCTGGAGATCACTCTGTCATGCTGATTGAGTCAGAATAACAGACTGGAAGCTTTAAAAGGAGGGTGGTGCTTGAAATCATTGTTCTTCCTCTGATAATCCTTGGTTACCTGCAAGGAAACACGTGCCGTCATCATTGCTTTGCACAAAAAGGGCTTCACAGGAAAGAATATTGCTGCTGGTAAGATTGCACCTAAATCAACCATTTATCGGATCATCAAGAACTTCAAGGAGAGAGGTTAAATTGTTGTGAAGAAGGCGTCAGGGCGCCCAAGAAAGTCCAGCAAGCGCCAGGACCGTCTCCTAAAGTTGATTCAGCTGCGGGATCGGGGCACCATCAGTGCAGAGCTTGCTCAGGAATGGCAGCAGGCAGGTGTGAGTGCATCTGCACGCACAGTGAGGCGAAGACTTTTGGAGGATGGCCTGGTGTCAAGAAGGGCAGCAAAGAAGCCAGGAAAAACATCAGGGACAGACTGATATTCTGCAAAAGGTACAGGGATTGGACTGCTGAGGACTGGGGTAGAGTCATTTTCTCTGATGAATCCCCTTTCCGATTGTTTGGGCCATCCGGAAAACACGGAGAAGACAAGGTGAGCGCTACCATCAGTCCTGTGTCATGCCAACAGTAAAGCATCCTCAGACCATTCATGTGTGGGGTTGCTTCTCAGTCAAGGGAGTGGGCTCACTCACAATTTTGCCTAAGAACACAGCCATGAATAAAGAATGGTACCAACACATCCTCCGAGAGCAACTTCTCCCAACCATTGAAGAACAGTTTGGTGATGACCAATGCCTTTTCCAGCATGATGGAGCACGTTGCCATAAGGCAAAAGTGATAACTAAGTGGCTCGGGGAACAAAACATCGACATTTTGGTCCATGGCCAGGAAACTCCCCAGACCTTAATCCCATTGAGAACTTGTGGTCGATCCTCAAAAGGCGGGTGGACAAACAAAAACCCACAACTTCTGACAAACTCCAAGCATTGATTATGCAAGAATGGCCTGCCATCAGTCAGGATGTGGCCCAGAAGTTAATTGACAGCAAGCCAGGGCGGATTGCAGAGGTCTTGAAAAAGAAGGGTCCACATTGCAAATATTGACTCTTTGCATAAACTGATTGTCATTGTCAATGAAAGCCTTTGACACTTGTCAAATACTTGTAATTATACTTCAGTGTACCATAGTAACTACTGACATAAAGATCGAAGAACACTGAAGCAGCAAACTTTGTGGAGACCAATACTTGTGTCATTCTCAAAACTTTTGGCCGTGATTGTATACTTCAACAGAAAAGTTAGATTAGACTGAAGTTTATGAAGTAGGGCCTTGTAAACAAAGTGGGAGTAATGTAGACGTCTACAGATCTTTAGCGAAGTCCAGTCAACCTTTTGATACAGGATACAGTGGTGAGTATCAAACTGTCGCCTGTAACAAAGCAAAAGGCACTGTGGTAGATGGCATCCAAAGGTTTAACAGTAGTAGCAGCTGCACTTTGATAAATAATATCACCATAAATCAAGAACAGATAAAAAGGTTGACTGAATAATCTGCTTCCTACTGCTTAGAGAGAGGCCTGATCTGTTTCTGTAGAAGAGCTTCTTAACCAACTCATGTTTTTTAAACCTAAATTCTATATCAATACAGAATTGCTAGAGATAGCTAAAACGTTAAGTTGACCTATGTCCAAGGACCCCATTATCTAAATAATGTTTTGTGAAGGAAAGGAAGTATGACACAGTAGCTAGAAATTAGTACAGCCTGTTGGTACTACTGCAAACATGAATTAGGGGTTGTTGTACATGCTGTTAGAGTGGGTGCCTCAGGCCATTTAGTTTTCAACATAGAAACTTGATTTGGGATTTCCTCATTACAACAGTTGCTCTCCCAACAACCGCCAGCAGATGGTGAACAACATGCTTTGGGTGGGCAGAGTTTAGGTTTATGCCCTCAAACAGTGATGAACTGTATACAATATGGCTACTGATATTGTGTGGAGGTTAAGAGTCTGGTAAGGGGGGTCTGGTGTTCCCATACATATTGTGCAAGTAGTATGACATGATTATCATGTGTTTGTTTGTAAAGCCTAAATTGTAGAGCACACAGTACTGCAATACTGTATAATATATTTTAGCGACCTTATTGAAGAGCCCTCACTGCTATTTTTCCAACCTAATTGAGGTGAATAAGAACCATCCAAAATGTATTTTTGATACTGTCGCAAAGCTAACTAAAAAGTAGCATTCAACAAGAGGGCATGGCTTTCACTTCAGGAGTGATAAATTCATGAACTTCTTCGATGAAAAGATCATAATCATTAGAAAGCAAATTACAGACTCCTCTTTGAATCTGCATCTTTTTCCAAAGCTCAGTTGTCCTGAGTCTGTACAGAACTGCTGTAATCGAGACACTCAAGTTTTTGAATCCTGTTTCTCTTGACACATTCATGAAAATAGTCATGGCCTCTAAACCCTCAAGCGGCATATTCCCACTAAACTACTGAAAGAGCTACTTCCTATGCTTGACCCTCCTATGTTGAACATAATAAATGTGTGTGCAAATGTTATTTTATCCACCTGATGTGTACCAAACTCAATAAAAGTGGCAGTAATAAAGCCTCTTTTGAAAAAGCCAAACCTTGACCCGGAAAATCGGCCTATATCGAATCTTCCATTAGTCTCAAATTGTTTTGAAAAAGCTGTTGCGCAGCAACTCACTGCCTTCCTGAAGACAAATCATGTTTACAAAATGCTTCAGTCTAGTTTTAGACCCCATCATAGCACTGACACTGCACTCGTGAAGGTGGTAAATCGGGGGTATCATCGGACGGGGCCACAGTGTCCCCTGACCCACACCTGTCTCAGCCTCCAGTATCTACTCTGCAATAGTCTATGTGCCGGGTCAGTCTGTTATATCTGGTGTAATTCTACTGTCTTATCTGGTGTTCTGTGTTAATTTAAGTATGCTCCCTCTAATTCTCTCCCTCTCTCTCTCCCCTCCCGGAGGACCTGAGCCCTAGGATCATGCCTCAGGACTACCTGGCCTGATGTCTTCTGGCTGTCCCCAGTCCACCTGGTCAATGCTCGGCTATGAAAAGCCAACTGACATTTACTCCTGAGGTTCTGACATGTTGCACCCGACTGTGATTATTATTTGACTCTGCTGGCCATCTATTAATGTTTGAATATCTCAAAGAACAATCTGGCTCTAATGGCCATGTATTCCACCCGGCACAGACAGAGGAGGAATTGCTCATCCCTTACTATAGGCAGAAACTCAAACAGGAAGCACCCGTGCTAAGGACTATTCAACACTGGTCTGACCAATCGGAATACACGCTTCAAGATTGTTTTTATCAAGAGTACTGTGATATGTTCCGGGTAGCTTCAGAAAATAATATCGACATTTATACTGATACGGTACTGAGCCAGTTTGCACTGTTCTGTGAAGGGAGTAGTACACAGCGTTGTACAAGATCTTCAGTTTCTTGACAATTTCTCGCATGGAATAGCCTTCATTTCTCAGAACAAGAATAGACTGACGAGTTTCAGAAAAAATAACACCATCTCAATAGTTTTTGGCTGTGCTAACATAATTGCAAAAGGGTTTTCTAATGATCAATTAGCCTTTTAAAATGTTAAACTTGGATTATGTCACGACTGGGTGTGTAAAATTACCAAGGCGCAACGCAGTGATAGTTCGACATATTTATATTTAATATATTCAATGTGAATTATAACAAATACGAACAACGTAGACAAACGTAAATACACCTACTCTACAGACTGACATGGAAGACAATGAACCACACACAAGTGTGGAACATACAAACATAAGTAGGCTCCCCAATTAGAGACAAAGCTTAGCAGCTGCCTCTAATTGGGGACCCAACACAAAACACCACACAGAACTAGATAAACTAGATCTGTCAGGCTCTGACCATGGCTAAATAGATGAGCCAAAGGCTTCCCTATGGCCAGTACCACCCCCCCGCCCCCCCAAAGGCGCGGACTCCCTACCGCAAGACAATAAACACAATTACATGGGGGGAGGGTTAGGGAGGGAAAATATCGTCGGTGGCGGTTCTGGCCCCGGCGAAGTGGACAGCTTCCTCCCTGGATCTGTTCTGACGACCGGGCCCGGACTGGGCACCGGTGTGACGAACGGCTCCGGCCATGGAGCGGGGCAGACGACCGGTCCTGGAGTGGGCACCGGTGTGGCGAACGGCTCCAGCCATGGAGCGAGGCAGACAACTTGGACCGGACTGGGCACCATCACGGGAGGCTCCGGGCTGTGGACCATTACAGGAGGCTCCAGGCTGTGGACCATCACAGGAAGTCTAGTGCGGGGAGCCGGCACTGGGCGTACTGGACTGGGGAGGCGCACTGGAGACTCGGCGTGGAAGGTGGGCACCGAACGACCCGGACTGGGGATGCTCACCGTGGGTACCAGTAACGCCAGCTGCGTCTTCTCATTCTCGACCTCTTCCTCTAGCTACCTCAGTTCCTCCAGAACCCCTCCATAATACTCCTCTTCCTCCTTCGTCCTCGCCCCCCAATGGTACTCCGGCCTCGCCATATGCCACATGGAGAGTGGTACTGGCGCTTCCTCCTCACATCCAGACCACCCCCATAGCCCCCCCCCCCCAATATTCACTTGGGGTTGCCTTCGGTTCGCTTGATGTCTTGAGCCCCGATTACGACTCTGTCCTCCTTGTTTCTCCTTCTGCTCCCTCTCCCCAGTGTAGCGCTGCTTGGTCTAAGCATGGTGGGTCATTCTGTCACGACTGGGTGTGTAACCAGACCAAGGTGCAGCGCAGTAGTAGGTCGACATCTTTAATGAATATTCAATGTGAACTATTACAAACAAGAACAACTTAGAACAAACGGAAATACACTTACTCTACAGACTGACATGGAAGACAATTTCCCTAGGTCCTGTGTGTTGTCCTATTACATATTAGGCTAGCTACTGTACTGTCTCATCACCAGTTGTATAGGGCCTAAGCCTGGGTGTGTCCCCTTCTGAATGATAATATTAGAGTGAGTGGGCACAGTTAAATATTAGAAGTTCTGCTTTTTTTTCAAATGACACAGCATAGGAGAGATCTTTGAAAGACTCAGATGTATGCAAAACACTGCATGAAATATCCCAACAACATGGGAAAATGCTGTCACAGTGCGTAGGATATAAGGGACGATATACGGAGCGCTGGTGAAGTGTCATCCTTTTTATTAAAAATGAGGTGTTCTCACGAAGCATTTAACATAAAAAGGAGACTGAAAAAAACAAACACGATTACAAACAAAAACACGGTGACTTACTTTGTGGCCTGCTGGCAGTGCAGACAAACAAAAGAACAATGATCCACACACAGGTGGAAATGTGTGGAGCCTATATACTATCCCCAATCAGAGACAACGCTAGACAGCTGTCTCTGATTGGGGATGATAATCTCCCTAGTTAGGGTGTGATGACTTGGTTGTGTGCCTCTCTCCTCCCCTAGGTGGGAGTAAGAGGCCTTACCACAACCAAGCCATCACAGTACCCCCCCCCCCCCCCCAAGGTGCGGACTCCCGATCGCACAATAAATCCCCCCTCTCCTGAAAGGAAAAAAAAAAAAAAATGTCCAAAAAACTAGGGGGGACATGGCGGGGTACTGAGATGGTTGCTGGTGGAGGCTCCGGTTCTGGTTCCGGGCGTGGCGCAAGCTCTGAGAGTAGCTTCTCTCCTACCTCTCTGTTGCACACCCGGTCCAGTCCGGACCCCAGCGCGATGGTTCCCCTCTCAGTACTCCCGCCATTTACCAAGTCCTGTCTGGACCCAGGTGTGGGAGCCCTCGACCCTGGAGAGGGGCTGACCACCGGCCCCGGACTGGGCACCGGTGGAGCGGACTGCTCCGGCACTGGAGCGACGCATACGACCGGCCCCGGACTGGGCACCGGTGGAGCGGACTGCTCCGTCACTGGAGCGACGTAGACGACCGGCCCCAGACTGGGCACCGGTGGAGCGGGCTGCTCCGGCACTGGAGCGACGCAGATGACCGGCCCCGGACTGGGCACCGGTGGAGCGGACTGCTCCGGCACTGGAGCGACGTGGACGACCGGCCCCGGACTGGGCACCGGTGGAGCGGACTCCTCCGGCACTGGAGCGACGCAGACGACCGGCCCCGGACTGGGCACCGGTGGAGCGGACTGCTCCAGCACTGGAGGTTCAGGGCTGCTCACCTTCCCCGGAGGTCTCGGGCTGCTGACCCTCCCCGGGGACCTCAGGCTGCTGACCCTCGCCGGGGACCTCGGGCTGCTGACCTTCGCCGGGGACCTCGGGCTGCTGACCTTCGCCGGGGACCTCGGGCTGCTGACCTTCGCCGGGGACCTCGGGCTGCTGACCTTCGCCGGGGACCTCGGGCTGCTGACCTTCGCCGGGGACCTCGGGCTGCTGACCTTCGCCGGGGACCTCGGGCTGCTGACCGTCACCGGGGACCTCGGGCTGCTGACCGTCACCGGGGACCTCGGGCTGCTGACCGTCACCGGGGACCTCGGGCTGCTGACCGTCACCGGGGTCCTCGGGCTGCTGACTTTCACCGGAGGTCTCGGGCTGCTGACCTTCTCCGGAGGTCTCGGGCTGCTGACCTTCACCAAAGGCCTCGGGCAGCTGACCTTCACCAAAGGCCTCGGGCAGCTGACCTTCTCCGGAGGTCTCTGGCAGCTGACCTTCAACGCAGGCTTCGGGCAGCTGACCTTCTCCGGAGACCTCGGGCAGCTGACCTTCACCGGAGGCCTCGGGCAGCTGACCTTCACCGGAGGCCTCGGGCAGCTGGCCTTCACCGGAGACCTCGGGCTGGACGCCGTGCCCACCCTGGGCACCGACGTAGAGGTGGTTTTCAGCCCTGTCGCAGGTCTGGCTGTCGACCCCAGACTGGGCGCCGACACGCTATGGAGCTCCTGCTCCACAGCGGGACTGAACGTCGTGCCCACCCTGGGCACCGACGCAGAGATGGTTTCCAGCCCTGTGGTTGGGCTGGCCGTCGGCCCCAGACTGGGCACCGACGCGCTATGGAGCTCCTGCTCCACAGCGGGGCTGAACGTCGTGCCCACCCTGGGCACCGACGCAGAGATGGTTTCCAGCCCTCTGGTTGGGCTGGCTGTCGGCCCCAGACTGGGCACCGACGCGCTATGGAGCTCCTGCTCCACAGCGGGGCTGAACGTCGTGCCCACCCTGGACACCGACGCAGAGATGGTTTCCAGCCCTGTGGTTGGGCTGGCTGTCGGCCCCAGACTGGGCACCGACACGCTATGGAGCTCCTGCTCCACAGCGGGACTGAACGTCGTGCCCACCCTGGGCACCGACGCAGAGGTGGTCTCCAACCACAGAGCTGTGCTGTCGACCGTCGTTGTAGACTCCGTGCGAGGGGTAGGCACGGGGCGTACTGGACTGGGGACACGCACCATAGGTCTGGTGCGAGGAGCTGGCACGGGTCGCACCGGGCTGGAGACACGCACCATAGGTTGGGTGCGAGGAGTAGGCACAGACCGTACCGGGCTGGGGGAACGCACCACTGGTCTGGTGCGAGTAGCTGGAACGGGCTGTACCTGGCTGGGGAAACGCACCGTTGGGTCGGTGCGTTGAGCTGGCACGGGTCGCGCCGGGCTGGGGAAACGCACCATAGGTTGGGTGCGAGGAGCAGGCACAGACCGTACCGGGCTGGGGGAACGCACCACTGGTCTGGTGCGAGTAGCTGGAACGGGCTGTACCTGGCTGGGGAAACGCACCGTTGGGTCGGTGCGTTGAGCTGGCACGGGTCGCGCCGGGCTGGGGAAACGCACCATAGGTTGGGTGCGAGGAGCAGGCAAAGACCGTACCGGGCTGGGGGAACGCACCACTGGTCTGGTGCGAGTAGCTGGAACGGGCTGTACCTGGCTGGGGAAACGCACCGTTGGGTCGGTGCGTTGAGCTGGCACGGGTCGCGCCGGGCTGGGCAAACGCACCATAGAGCTGGTGCGCGGAGCAGGCGCGGGCCGTACCGGGCTATTGTTGCGCACCGATGGTTTGGTGCGCTGAGTCGGTCTCCTCCTCCTCCGACTCTGGACCGGCGCTGGAGGCACCGGACTGGGAACTGACGCTGGAGCACGACTGTGCCTGTCGTCCCTACTCCAACGCCAATCCCCATCCTGTGAGGGTTCCTCCGGGAACCCCCACGAGTGAGGGAACAGAAGCACATCGCTGTCGTCTTCCTCCGACTCCTCTCTGTACTCCTGCTCCCACGGCTGTAGGGGCTCCTCCTGGAACCCCCACGAGTGCAGTGGTCGGGGCTCTTCTCCCTCGATCCCCGACCACCCCCATAGCCCCCCCCCAAAATCAGTTTGAGGGGTTTTCTGGGCTCCAGGCTGGTCCTCTACTTTAGCCCGGTGACGTGTCCTCCGTCTCCGGCGCCTCTGCTGCTCCGGACCCCAGCCTTCCTCCACCGCACGATAATGGGAGTGTTCCTCCTCGGTAATTTTCCCCATACCGAGGAGGATGTCTCCCAAAGTAATCCCCCGTTGCGTCCCAGGGTGGTGGATCATTCTGTCACAGTGCGTAGGATATAAGGGACGATATACGGAGCGCTGGTGAAGTGTCATCCTTTTTATTAAAAATGAGGTGTTCTCACGAAGCATTTAACATAAAAAGGAGACTGAAAAAAACAAACACGATTACAAACAAAAACACGGTGACTTACTTTGTGGCCTGCTGGCAGTGCAGACAAACAAAAGAACAATGATCCACACACAGGTGGAAATGTGTGGAGCCTATATACTATCCCCAATCAGAGACAACGCTAGACAGCTGTCTCTGATTGGGGATGATAATCTCCCTAGTTAGGGTGTGATGACTTGGTTGTGCGCCTCTCTCCTCCCCTAGGTGGGAGTAAGAGGCCTTACCACAACCAAGCCATCACAAATGCGCTGTTTTTGGGACAATTATGCAATGTAACAGTTAGAATAAGTAGAATTTGAGTATGAGTGTAGAGCATAGGGTGGATGTGGCATGTATGACAGTGTGTCTAGACTAGAGCATGGAAGACTAGGCCTTTATTAATTTGAATGCTCTGAAATACATTGAAACAGGTGTCTTCAACCATCAAATATGCTGTAACACAGAGCTGTAGATTGACAACATGTAACAAAACAAGCAAGATTTAACAAAAATAAAGCATCAATTGACTGTTGTTATCATTGTTAGGCCTAGAATTCTTTGACAACAATTTAAAATAGAGCCTGGGACACTTGGCCATTCCTGGCACTCCCTCCCTGTGCTCCAAGGCGGTTGTCCTTGTAATGGTTTTGGATCTTGGATGAGGAAGTGCACCACCTTGTAGCTGGCTTCCTTTGTCCCCCATTGCTCGCTCTGCGTATGCAAGGCATCTGCTGCTAAGGAGCGAGCTTGGAGTCGTCAATGAGGAGCCAGAGAGCTAAAAATAACCATAGTGGAAGTAGTCTCAGCCAAGTGAATATGAGGGGGCGACGTAGCGGACAGACTGACGCAGCGAGCGTTGTGTTTGTGTTTCCTTCCCGTTTGTCCCTTTTCTATTTAGCCCTGACTTGTCTTCCGTTTGGTTAGGTGTTTGGCTGTAAAACTGATGAAATCTTGTGTTATACTACTAGTAGCAGTATTTGATGACTTTGAGACTGATTTCCCTATGTTACAGTAAAGAAACACTCTTCAATCTCAGTCTCTGCACACAGTCCGTAACATTTCTGTTTGCGAATTGAGGGGTGGGTCTTGGCATATGTAACCGGGCTGGGGGAACGCACCGTTGGGCTGGGAACACGCACCATTGGGCTGGTGCGCGGAGCAGGCACGGGCCGTACCGGGCTGTTGGTGCGCACCGACTCTGGACCGGCGCTGGAGGCACCGGACTGGGAACTGGCACTGGAGTACGACTGTACCTGTCGTTCTCTCTCCAGCGCCAATCCCCATCCTGTGATGGTTCCTCCGGGAACCCCCACGAGTGAGGGAACAGAAGCACATCGTCGTCGTCTTCCTCCGACTCCTCTCTGTACTCCTGCTCCCACGGCTGTAGGGGCTCCTCCTGGAACCCCCACGAGGCAGTGGTCGGGGCTCTTCTCCCTCGATCCCCGACCACCCCCATAGCCCCCCCCCAAAATCAGTTTGGGGGTTTTTCTGGGCTCCAGGCTGGTCCTTTGCCTTTTTGGACCGCCGACTCTTTCCCCGACGACGGCTCCGTTGCTCCGGACCCCAGCCTTCCTCAATAATATTCCCTCACTGATGTGAGGACTGGGTTGTGGCTCATCCACTCCCCCTGGTGGGAGTAAGCGGCTTCACCACAACCTGGCCCTTACACTCAGCCTAAACAAATTGCTACACTGGTGTCAGTAAGAGAGACAGCCAGGCGAGAATAGGCAGGTGTCATCATGGCCTTGTCTTAGAATGATGTAATGCGCTGAAATTTCCCACACCAAAATGCTTCTCTAGGGGATGAAACACTTTAGCAGGGTTATCTTGGCATGCAAGCAGCGGTTATGTATCATAAGGCCATTCTTAGAGGCTGCTCTGGTGAGTGATTGATTTAAATGCACTGCCTCAAAATACTAACTATTATATCTGCCACAAGACAGAAATTAACAAATTAACAAATTAATTACAGGTAATGTGCCCGATATGTAGAACAGACATTTGTAAACCTGTAACCTACCTAGTTATTATTTAGACCCGACATTGCATAATAATTGCCTAGTTAGTTAAGAGAGAAAAGGCATAAATGAACGGGCAAAATTGTCCAACAGGGAAGTTGCTCGTTCCAGTTTTTCCCCAACTGTCTTGCCATGACAGAAACAACAACATGTGGTAACCAAACTTCTTCATTCAGATGCTCCAAACAGCATAGCTAACCACAACCAGGAATGCTGCTCAGCATACCAACAATACCTCAGTCTGCCTCATGTCAAATAAATCTAAACAACTAAAATCTTGTATGTATGACGCTATTAATGAGCATCCTATTACCCAGGGAAATGTATATGTAAATAAATTGCACAATATGTTTTTCATTAGTTTAATCACACTGAACAGATTAAACTAGCATTTTAATCAAAATAGCCTTTAGACCTAATGGAGGAAAAATAATGATAAATGTGTTGTTGTTTTTTTAATACAAAAAACTGAGTTTTTAATTGAATTCTACCTCGCTGTGAGGTGGTGAATTGCACATGGATGCATCTCCTGCTAACATTTCTTTCCACAACAAACAACACATAATGCCCAGGTCGAGACAGGCTAAATACAAACGTAAGCAGCCATCCCCTGCTGCTGTCATAGATTATCCAACAAGGTGGGAGAAAGAGAGGCAGGTGAGAGAGAGTGAGAGGAGAGAGAGAGATGGAGAGGGAAGGGGAGAGGGAGACACACACACAGATACATAGTGAGATAAGAGAGGGGAGATAGAGGGAGGGGGACTTAGGGAAGGCCAAGGTGAAAAGAGACATGTGTTTAGTGACAGCAGGGTGAGAGCAGAGGAGGAGAGAGAGCACAGCCAGTTAGTGAGATAGTCCTCACAGAGCAGCTAGCAGACGGGCAAATCGATAAGCAGGCAGGCAGGCAGGCAGGCAGAAAAGCCTCTCGCTGGATAACTAGATCCCTCGAATCAGAAGCAGATGAAGAGGCAGGGAGGAGAGCAGCAGCAGCAGCAGTCAGAAACAAGATGAGGAGAAGTGAGAGGAGGACCATGAGCGTTACACGCACCTCTCTCCCTCGCTTGCTTTCAGATACGGGCCAGAAGAAGACTCCCGAGAAGAAGGATGTGCATCGCATGTCATTCCAGAGACCGAAGGGAACTGTGGAATATTCTGTGAGTAATATTATTATTGTTATTATATTCTCCTCCAGCAGTGTTTAGAGTAGTGGAGCTGTATTCTCTCTCTCTCTGTGTGTGTGTGTGTGTGGCACATATTCAAATGGCTTTGCTCTGTCTCTCCACGCATGTAACTGCTTCCTTGTTCTCTGACTCAATTTGGCTTCTCTCTCTCTCTCTCTCTCTCTCTCTTCAGCTCTGCCACTCACAAATGACCCCTCTTCTTGCATCTATCATTTCTATTGATTCCATGTTGGGGAGAGGCAGGGAGGTGGAGATAGAAAGAGAGAGAAAAAGATGGACAGAGAGATGGGAGGGGACAAGGACAAAGAGAGAGAGATCCTATTCCTTGCCATTTACTGGAAACTGAGCAGGAGCCGTGGGAACCTTGTGATGTGCTCTGCTCTTGAAATGACCCTCAAATCCTGTTCATATTCTCCCTGGTAACAGTGGGATGGGGAGAGGAAAGTGTGATGATGCTGGAGGGTGAGAAAGTGACAGTGGAGGTGGGTTGGCTCTCTGACCTATCATTGCAGCTTGTTCTGTCCGATAAAGGAAGGAACGCAGCAGCAGAGCTGCACAGGGGTCCTTCCATCCTATTGTGGTTATGAATGATGATGACCCTGTTGGGTCTTGCCTGAGCTGCCTGTTTGTTGTTGTTTTTTGTTGTTCAGAGCACTGCCCTCCACAATGGAAGAGGCTTTACGTATGATGTTCCCAAGGCCACCTGCCTTAAATGGCTGGTTGCACTTGCAGGCACAATCCGATTTCAAATGAGCAGAAGGAGCTTAGTAATAGTGCCCGTCTCTGCCAGAGTTGGAGGCAGGGACACATGCCAATGTTTTTAGGTGGACAATAACTGGGTTGGAACCAACGGGAGCGCTCGTTCACTCTGTAAACCATATATGACCACAAGGGAATCTGAAAGTGATTATGTAGTGTGCAGTTTTCTTCATAAAGCATTTGGAACGCAGGCAGGAAGCTAACAAAGGGAAATAAATGTATAGTTGCAGGAATAAACAAGTCAAAAAATGTAGCTTTGTGAATGTTACTGCTAGACTTGTACACATTGATGTTAGTAAAGGGTAAGAAACTTCTCTGTATCAACAGCATTGTAAATAGAAGATTCATAAGATTCCAAAAATCTATAGAGCGACAGTGAATGACGCACTAGTATGTAGTTTCCATTGGTATATTTTAGTCAACGTTATCTGCTCTCTCCTTTCTCTCTTCACCTGATATTGTACAGCTTGGATTTAATGAAGGTGCTTATCTGTTCCTCATCCTAAAGATTGTTATCAACATTATTCCAAACAACATTTTGATAATAATACAAGTGCACTTTGCATAAAGTAAAAGGGATTTACATGTAATTTAAAAAAAAAAGATTTTACGTCTTATCCATTTGATATAATAGTGATATATCGGCTTTGGATCAGTTTTCAGAGTGTTTGAATAGGTCTTTGAATATGTATCAGGCATACTGTTGAGCTAGAAAATGGTATATCATACACTACAGTTGAGGAACAATGGGAAAGTAATTCTGCTTTGAAACACCCTCTTATGCCTTAGCCCCACTGATCTCTTTAAGAATTCACATGTGAGGCCATGTACTCAACAACCAAAGATATCAAGACTAAAGGCTGGTTTATACTACAATCGACATTCTATAATCATCAGACATCAAACTTGTCTTATAAACACAAAACCTACACGCTGCATGACATCAGCAGTCTGGTGGTCCAAAACAGCATAACTAATACCAATAAACCCACCCGTTTAAAAATGAATGTCAATCTAACAAACCAGGCAACCAAAATCAATTTTCAAAACAATATTTTGGTTAGTTTCTAGCTTGTAAGATAGCTAGCTAACATTAAGTTAGCTGGCTAGCCAGTTCAAATATTGACCATATCATATCGCTGACAACGTCTTCACTTTAGCTAATTTGTATTCATTATCACAGCAAAATATATCATTATTTACAAGTTAATGGCAAGCCAAGAACATAAAATAGCTTACGGTTGCTTACCAGATAATTTTAGAACTTGGACACTGTCTCATTGGCCTAACGTTATATACTAATTTGACTTTGGTGCAGGTCATGTTGTTCTTCACATTACCGTCTCTGGCAATTTGTTTATTTGTCATATGCACACGATACAGAAGGTGTAAACGGTACAGTGGAGTCTTTTGTTTAGACGTGTAGCTAGCTAAACAATGACTGAGCAAAGTTACTACCCTGCATGAATCTGCAGGTAGCTAACCAACCAGGTTCAATGTTAGCTAGGTAACATTAGGCTATGACTAGAAATGTAAATGGCTCTGAGATACGAATAATATTACTACACAGATCATACACGTAACATTAGCTAGCGAACCAGTCAGCTAACGTTAGCTAGCTAGCTAACGTAACACTTTAACTTACAATGAAAATGACTTTCTGACTCAATTAGAACGATTTCATATATTTAAATGTAGCTAGCTAGACTCTCTTACTCGAAAACTTCTCCCTCTTTGTCACAGATGCCATGGTTGCCATGGTTACCCTTAATTTGAAGATATAATCCGGAGACAGGTGTTTTATATAACAGCCTTTTGTGTGTACTTTTTTACTCCCTCTGCATATTTGCAATCAAACCCAATCATTTTCTCCATCTCCTTAGCTATCATACTCTGATTCCACCTGCATTCCACTGATTTAAAAACTCTTTAGCAGTTCTACTAAGTGATATCTTTGTCACGGTGCGTGGTGAGGGAACGAGGCGCAGAGCGAGAGGTGCGAGCAAACATGTTTATTACGTGACTGAAAATAACAAAGGCACAAACGAAGACAAACCCGTGAACTGAGTGTCGCTGACACACTAGGCCATCCAATGATCCACACGCAGGTGGACGCCATGCAAACATAAATAAAATCCCCAATTAGAGACAACTCAAGACAGCTGCCTCTAATTGGGGATTAGCCAAAACTCAAAAAAGACTCCCTGAATACTATTGTCAGGTCCTGACTGTGGCCATACGACTCCCAAAAGAGGGACTCAGAAACCTGGCCTTAGTCAGGACCTGACAGATTCCCGAACTGGGCACTGACGTGATGAGGAGCTCCGGCTGTGCAGCCGGGCTGATCGCCGGTTCCGGACTGGACACCGGCGTGGTGAGGAGCTCTGGAGCAGAACTGAACACCATGCCCATCCTGGGCACCGGTGCAGAGGAGAGCTCCAGCCGTGTAGCCGGGCTGGCTGCCGGTCCCGGATTGGGCACCGGCGTGGCGAGGTTAAAGTGTACTGTTAGCTAGCTAACGTTAGTTGTCTGGCTCGCTAGCTAACGTTATGTGTACGCTCTCCACTTTCTGAAGGACCAAGTTTTGAAATCAGTGGAGTTTGAGTATAATAGCTAAGGAGGGACAAAACACCTGTCTGGATTGCATCTTCAAACTAAGGGCCATGGCATCCGACACGAGAAAAGTCCAACCATGATGTATACGGGTAAAATAGTCTAGCTAGCTTCATTTTCAGATATTACACATTTCAAATTTTGACAAAGTGGTTTCATTTCAAGTTAAAGGGTATTGTTAACTAGCTAACGTTAGCTGGCTGGCTCGCTAGCTAACGTTATGTGTATGATCTTATTCTTCATATCTCAGACACATTTGCTTGAATAGTTATAGCATAATGTTAGCTAGCTAACATTGAACCTGGTTGGTTAGGTACATGCAGATTTATGCAAGGTAGTAACGTCAGGAGTTCTGATTATGGTCCATTGTTTAGCTAGCTAGCTACATGTCTTAACAAAAGACTCCACTATGAAAGTAACCATTTCAATAGAATGTCACTGCAACTGTTGATAGACGTACTAGCTGGTAAATTTGCTCTGGCTATCTACTCTGATTTCAGACCACGGGTAAGATAGTCTAGCTAGCTACATTTTCAGATATTATACTGTTAGCTGGCTAGCTAACGTTAGCTGGCTGGCTCGCTAACTAACGTTATGAAATGCGTTGTTTACCTAGCTAGCTATCTAGCTGGCTACAATAAAATATGTTTTAGTGTCCCAGAGCGCAGAATAACTGATGAATTTATCAATGCTCAACACCTGTTGAATATGGCCGGTGTCGTGTCAGTAAACGTTGGCAAAAAAGCATAGTTAAATTGTTGCCAGCAGCATAGTTACAGTCACAAACACTCTGGATAACATGAAAACAGCCTAACCAGCTCTGCTAGGGTGAGTAAAAGGGTCACAGTGGGGTGTTCTCTCATTATGTGTCTGGAAGCAGACAGCCAATGTTAGCCAGTTAGCTTCGGAGTCTCTACTTTTATCCAATGTAAAAACACCATTTCTAATTGTGCCACATAAGACCGATTTGAGCCGGTCAGTCACATTTGTTGTCTTACAGCCTTAATTCGAAATGTATTAAATGGTGATTTGCTTGTCACTGGCCTACACAAAATACTGCATCATGTGAAAGTGGAATTATGTTTTTTGAAAATGTTACAAATTAATTTAAAAAAGTTCAAAAATGTAATCTGAAACGTCATTACGTATTAAATCCCTTTGTTATGGCAGGGCTAAATAAATTCAGGAGTAAAAATATTCTTAATTAACAAGTCAAATAATAAGTTGCATGGACTCACTCTGTGTGCAATTATAGTGTTAACATGAATTTTTGAATGCCTCATCTCTGTACCCCACACATACAATTATCTGTAAGGTCCCGCAGTGCACATTATTGAGTAAAACGCTCCATATTTTCAATTATAGTGGTGGCTGCATCAAGTTATGGGTATGCTTGTAATTGTTAAGGACTGGGGAGTTTTTCAGGATAAGAAAATAAATGGAATGGAGGTAAACACAGGCAAAATCTTAGAGGAAAACCTGGCTCAGTCTGCTTTCCAACAGACACTAATTCACCTTTCAGCAGGACAATAATGATCTTGTTACAGTTTTGAATACATTTAGCAGACACTCTTATCCAAAGCGACTTACAGTTAGTGCATACATGTTTATACTTTTTTCGTACTGGTCCCTCATGGGAATCGAACACACAACCCTGGCGTTGCAAGCGCCATGCTCTAACATCTGAGCTACATTGGATGAAAAATAACACATGTGGAATCATGTAGTAACCAGAAAAGTGTGTTGTGACGAGGTAGGGTGGGTATACAATATGGACTTGGTCTTTTATTCGGTAAAAGACCAAGTCCATATTATGGCAAGAACAGCTCAAATAAGCAAAGAGAAATGACAGTCCATCATTACGTTAAGACATGAAGGTCAGTCAATCCGGAACATTTCCAGAACTTGCACTTGAACATTTCTTCAAGTGCAGTCTCAAAAACCATCAAGCGCTGTGATGAAACTGGCTCTCATGAGAACCGCCACAGCAAAGGAAGACCCAGAGTTACCTCTGCTGCAAAGGCTAAACACAGAGTTAACTGCACCTCAGATTGCAACCCGAATAAGTGCTTCACAGAGTTCAAGTAACAGGCACATCTCAACATCAACTGTTCAGAGGAGACTGAGTGAATCAGGCCTTCATGGTCAAATTGCTGCAAAGAAACCACTACTAAAGTACACCAATGAGAAGAGACTTGCTTTGGCCAAGAAACATGAGCAATGGACATTAGACTGGTGGAAATCTGTCCTTTGGTACCAAGCTGAATGTCTCTCCTCCGCATGTGTGGTTCCCACCGTGAAGCTTGGAGGAGGAGGTGTGATGATGCTTTGCTGGTGAAACTTAATCAGGATGACTACCACAGCATTATGCCATCCTATCTGGTTTGTGCTTAAAAAAAATGTAGGAACACATTTTTATTTACAATAATTGCCTACACCGACCAAACCTAGACTACGCTGGGCCAATTGAGCACTGCCCTATTTATTAATAGTTTATTTAAGAATAAATTCTTATTTACAATGACAGCCTACCTACATGGTCAGCCCCTGCAGCAAATTAGGGTTAAGTGCCTTGCTCAAGGACACATCGGCAGGTTTTTCATCTTGTCGGCTCGGATATTCAAACCAGCGACCTTTTCGGTTACTGGCCCAAC
This sequence comes from Thymallus thymallus, assembly GCA_023634145.1. Taxonomy (NCBI): domain Eukaryota; kingdom Metazoa; phylum Chordata; class Actinopteri; order Salmoniformes; family Salmonidae; genus Thymallus; species Thymallus thymallus. The sequence continues at coordinate 7,766,634 of CM042396.1, read as the reverse complement.
ACTCTAACTGCTAGGCTACCTGCCTCCCAATCCCAGTTGCACAGGGTGGGGTTCAGACCCAGGGCCTCAAGCTTAATGATGAGCTTGGAGGGTACTATGGTGTTGAATGCTGAGCTATAGTTAATGTACAGCATTCTTTCATAGGTATTCCCCTTGTCCAGATGGGCTGGGCAGCATGCAGTGCGATGGCAATTGCATCGTCTGTGGATCTATTGGGGCGGTAAGCAAATTGAAGTGGCAGCATGCAGTGCGATGGCAATTGCATCGTCTGTGGATCTATTGGGGCGGTAAGCAAATTGAAGTGGGTCTAGGGTGACAGGTAAGGTAGAGGTAATTTTATTTTGTATTTAACCTTTATTTAACTGATAGGATCCTTGACTAGCCTCTCAAAGCACTTATTGATGACAGAAGTGAGTGCTACGGGGTGATAGTCATTTAGTTCAGTTACCTTAGCCCTCTTGGTTACAAGAACAATGGTGGCCATCTTGAAGCATGTGGGGACAGCAGACTGGGATAAGGAGAGATTGAATATGTCCGTAAACACAGCAGCCAGCTAGTCTACGCATGCAGCTGGTCTGTGAGGGTTAACACGCTTAAATGTCTTACTCACGTTGACCACGGAAAAGGAGAGCCCACAGTCCTTGATAGCGGGCCTCGTTGGTGGCACTGTGTTATCCTCAAAGCAGGTCGAAGAAGGTGCTTAGCTTCTCCGGAAGCAAGATGTCGGAGTTCTAGACGTGGCTGGTTTTCCTTTTGTAGTCTGTGATTGTCTGTAGACCCTGCCACATACGTCTCAAATTGCGACTCCACTTTGTCTCTATACTGACATTTTGCCTGTTTGATTGTCTTGGAGAGTGAATAACTACACTTTTGTATTCTACCATATTCCCAGTCACCTTGCCATGTTTATATGCGCTGGTTCAAGCTTTCAGTTTTGGCCGAATTCTGCCATCTATTCACTGTTTCTGGATAGCCCGAGACAATAACGGGGAGCTGGGGTCCGGTGGTGGTCCGCTTGTCGTCGATACCTGGAGGTGATCTTTAGAAGAGCCGACTGGGCTCTTTTTTTCCAGATACGGTGACAGCGGCAGACGAACATCTGGGCATAGAGTATGCTGACCTCTTCCTCTTGCTCCTGGAAGAGCTAGGGCTGATATCTCAGGGAGCACTCAAAAGGCGAGAGACCAGCGGGTGAGGTTGTTGTGGGCGTACTCTACCGACACGAGCTGCTGGCTCCAGGTGGTGGGATTGGCGGAAACCAGGCAGCGTAGAGTCATCTCCAGGTCCTGATTGTCTCGCTCCGATTGGCCGTTAGACTGGGGGTGGAACCCGGAAGACAGGCTGGCCAACGACCCAATGAGCGTGCAGAATGCCTTCCAGAACTTGGATGAGAATTGTGGACCCCAGAAGTCCATGGATCTGGAAAACATGCTGCACCATGAGCTGGGCGGCTTTGGAAAACCGGTCCACCATCTCAAGGAGGAAGTCCAGGGATATGTGTGACAAGGGACAGTGAGGGACGGGAATTGCCCGAGAAGTGTTATTCTGGGCACACACAGTGCAGGCGGCGACGAATGTGGAGGGTCCGACAGGAGCCAGGAAGGCAGACCAGTCGAGTGGGACGAGCCCATTCCAGAACCGAGGAGTGGGCAGAGTCCGGGACAAACATCCGGTTAGCCAGGCCCCCCCCCGGTTCTCTATAACCCAGATGAGTGCAGCCGCGACACAAGAGGGAGGATGGTCTCTGGGTCCGATGGTGTAGGGGGGCAATAGAGGCGTGACAGCGCATCCAGCTTCACATTCTTAGGAGATGGTGAAGTTAAATCGGGTGAATAGTTTGCCTGGAGATGAGGAGCTTGGCAGTTCGGAGATATTCCAGGTTCTTGTGGTCTGTCCATACTATGAATGGGTGTTCCGCCCCCTCTAACCAGTGCCTCCACTCCTCAAACGCCAGAAGTCCCCAGTTACCCAAGTCGTAATTCCTTTCCCTTGGGTTGAGACGATGGGAGAGGAATGTGCAAGGATGCAGCTTTTGGTCTTGGGCCGAAAGCTGGGACAGGACAGCCCCCACTCCGACGTCCGAGGTGTCGACCTTCACCACAAACTGCCGGGACTGATCTGGATGAATTAGGATGGGGGGGCAGTGAATTGGTGCTTGAGGTCTAAGAACGCCTTGTCTGCAGCTGGTGACCACGTAAACGGGACCTTGGGAGAGGTGAGTGCTGACAGGGGGTACGCCCGGGTGCTGTAGCCCCGGACTAACCGGCCGTAGAAATTGGGCCAAAAACCCCCCCACCGTTCTCACCTTTTCAGGATTCATTTGGATATTGCCTGCAGCTATGATGTACCCCAGGAAGGAGATGGTGGAGCGATGGAATTCACATTTCTCCACTTTGACAAACAGCTGGTTCTCCAGAAGACACTGGAGGACTTGTCTGACATGGAGGATATGTTCTTGAGCCGAGTGGGAAAACACAAGGATTTCATCAGAGCGTGGCTTGGCAAGCAAAACATTAGAATTACTATGACATTGTGTAAACAGCAAAAATCACAGTTTTATCGTCACAAAAACATTCTCTTTAATCTGGAAATTTCTTACCAAACGTGACGAATGTAGACATCATATAGACAGTTTGAAAACCCTTAAACCCTTAAACATGAATGACATCACAGAATCGACATTCATATCCATATGCCAAGAGTCCTCATTTTCAACACACACAATAAAATGTATCATGTTCCCAATGTCTTGTTTCATGGGCATAAAGTTTTGGCTCCATTGAGTCTAAGGACAAAGAGTCCTTAGGCATTTTCCCTTCTCTCTTTTCCTGTGAGGGGAAAATAATAACTTTATTATTCACTATATACATAAATTATATCTGTTTGTCATTTATGACACAGTACTATATGCCACAGCCCCATCACTCTCTCAAGTATTTACATTAGATAATTTCAATTGCTTCAAGATGCACTTAGGCTAGTGCTTAATTCAAGTATATGGTATTTTCACGATCCAAAAGTATACAACTCGAAAATCTGAACATTGCTACCCATGATGGCTCTCTCCACCTATATATACCTTGGAATTCGGTTAGACGATAATCTCTCTTTTAAAACTCATATAAATGAGCTGGTAAAGAAGCTGAAATTGAGAATTTGATTTTTTATATTAATTAATCTTGTCTGTCATCACAGCACAGAAAGGAAACTGTACAGGCCACTTGTATATGTCAGTGCTGATTATGGTGATGTTTTATATAGGCACAGGTCAGCATCAGTACTGAAGAAATTGGATGCAGTGTGTCATGCAGCGTTGCGCTTTGTAACTGGTGAAAACTTTTGCACACATCAGTTGGCTGGAACTCCGTGACTTTTAGAAGGGCCAGACACTGGTTTATATTTGTTTATAAAGCTATCTCATAGAAACTTCCTATCCATCTTAACTTAAAAATCCAGTGGTCAAACAGTATTTATGCTAGCCCGTATTCACTCTGAGTTAGGCAAAACGGAATTTTAATATCATGCTCCACACGAATGGAATGAATTGCAGAGATAACTCCTGTCATGGCTGGAAAGCAGGACCCGAGGCGCAGAGCAGTAGTAGATTGACATTCCTTTATTGGTTATCAAAAACAACAAAAAAGAGGAAGCATCCATGAACTGTAATGCATGTTTCACAAACAAAGATCCACACGTAGGTGGGAAACTCAGGATCCCCAATTAGAGACAACGCAGGGCAGCTGCCTCCAATTGGGGACAAACAAAAAAACAAACATAGAGATGCCTAGAGGCATCACTGCTGTCAAGCCCTGATACACACCACCAGACAAACATAGCAAACACCCTCGGAGCATGACGTGTCGCGGGTCAGGTGGAGGCTCCTACCCCGGAGTAGGACTGAGCACCGGGTCAGGTGGAGGCTCCGCCCCCGGAGCAGGACTGCGCACTGGATCCAGCGGAGGCTCCACCCCTAAGACCGGACAGGGCGCCGGAGCAGGGAGAGGCTCCGCCCCTGGAGCAGGACTGAGCACCGGGTCAGGAGGAGGCTCCGCCCCCAGAGCAGGATGAGGAACTGGCACTGGAGGTACTGGGCTTGGGACTGGCCCTGAAAGTCCTGGACCGGCACTGGGAGCTCCGGGCTGGGGACTGGAAAAGGAACACTGGTGTGAGGGACCGGGCTGGGGACCCACACTGGAGGCCAGGAGCCCTGGTGCGAGGGACTGGAACTGGAGGTACTGGGCTGGGGACCAGCACTGGAACCCTGGTTCGAGGGACAGGCACTGGAGGTACCGGGCTGGGGACCCACACTGGAGGATCCTGCCTGGGAGCCGGCACAGAAGCCCTGGTGCAAGGGACCGGCAATGGAGGTACCGGGCTGGGGACCGGCACTAGGATCTCCGGGCTGGGAACTGGCACAGGAGCCCTGGTTCGAGGGACAGGCACTGGAGGTACCAGGTTGGGGACCCACACTGGAGGCTCCTGCCTGGGAGCTGGCACAGAAGCCCTGGTGTAAGGGACCGGCAATGGAAATACCGGGCTGGGGACCGGCACTAGGATCTCCGGGCTGGGAACCGGCACAGGAGCCCTGGTGCGAGGGATCGGCACTGGAGGTACCGGGCTGGGGACCCGCACTGGAGGCTCCGGCCTGGGAGCCGGCACAGAAGCCCTGGTGCGAGGGACCGGCAATGGAGGTATTCCTCCTCGGGGACAAGCTCCTTACCTCCAAGGAGTTCCTCCATTGTCCAGCTCTGCTTGGTCCTGTTGTGGTGGATCTTTCTGTTATGGCTGGAAGGCAGGGCCCGAGGGGCAGAGCAGTAGTAGTATTCCTTTATTGGTTACCAAAAACAACAAAAAAGGAGAGGACGCAACCACGAACTGTAATGCATGTAGCACAATCAAAGATCCACATGTACAGTGGGGAGAACAAGTATTTGATACACTGCCGATTTTGCAGGTTTTCCTACTTACAAAGCATGTAGAGGTCTGTAATTTTTATCATAGGTACACTTCAACTGTGAGAGACAAAATCCAGAAAATCACATTGTATGATTTTTAAATAATTAATTTGCATTTTATTGCATGACATAAGTATTTGATCACCTACCAACCAGTAAGAATTCCGGCTCTCACAGACCTGTTAGTTTTTCTTTAAGAAGCCCTCCTGTTCTCCACTCATTACCTGTATTAACTGCACCTGTTTGAACTCGTTACCTGTATAAAAGACACCTGTCCACACACTCAATCAAACAGACTCCAACCTCTCCACAATGGCCAAGACCAGAGAGCTGTATAAGGACATCAGGGATAAAATTGTAGACCTGCACAAGGCTGGGATGGGCTACAGGACAATAGGCAAGCAGCTTGGTGAGAAGGCAACAACTGTTGGCACAATTATTAGAAAATGGAAGAAGTTCAAGATGACGGTCAATCTCCCTCGGTCTGGGGCACCATGCAAGATCTCACCTCGTGGGGCATCAATGATCATGAGGAAGGTGAGGGATCAGCCCAGAACTACACAGCAGGACCTGGTCAATGACCTGAAGAGAGCTGGGACCACAGTCTCAAAGAAAACCATTAGTAACACACTACGCCGTCATGGATTAAAATCCTGCAGCGCACACAAGGTCCCCCTGCTCAAGCCAGTGCATGTCCAGGCCCGTCTGAAGTTTGCCAATGACCATCTGGATGATACACAGGAGGAATGGTCTGATGAGACAAAAATAGAGCTTTTTGGTCTAAGCTTTTCTGCGAAGGGGACAGGACGACTGCACCGTATTGAGGGGAGGATGGATGGGGCCATGTATCGTGAGATCTTGGCCAACAACCTCCTTCCCTCAGTAAGAGCATTGAAGATGGGTCGTGGCTGGGTCTTCCATCATGACAATGACCCGAAACACACAGCCAGGGCAACTAAGGAGTGGCTCCGTAAGAAGCATCTCAAGGTCCTGGAGTGGCCTAGCCAGTCTCCAGACCTGAAAACAATAGAAAATCTTTAGAGGGAGCTGAAAGTCCGTATTGCCCAGCGACAGCCCCGAAACCTGAAGGATCTGGAGAAGGTCTGTATGGAGGAGTGGGCTAAAATCCCTGCTGCAGTGTGTGCAAACCTGGTCAAGAACTACAGGAAACGTATGATCTCTGTAATTGCAAACAAAGGTTTCTGTACCAAATATTAAGTTCTGCTTTTCTGATGTATCAAATACTTATGTCATGCAATAAAATGCAAATTCATTACTTAAAAATCATACAATGTGATTTTCTGGATTTTTGTTTTATATTCCGTCACTCACAGTTGAAGAGTACCTATGAAAAAAATTACAGACTTTTACATGCTTTGTAAGTGGGAAAACCTGCAAAATTGGCAGTGTATCAAATACTTGTTCTCCCCACTGTATGTAGGTGGGAAACTCAGAACATTAACTTTTTAATGTAAACTGTGACTGCTTTTTGTAATGTGTGTTTTTATTATAGAAGTTTATCTATTTTAATCTTAGATAGATAGGTACTTTATTGAACCTAGAGGAAACATTTATTCACCAAGCAGGAACGAAAAAACACAGGGCAGGTGCAAAATGCCAGAACGAAAATACACAAAAGACAGATACATGATACATGATACATAGTGCGGCAGTATGAAAAAGTATAAAAATATGTGCAAAAAGCTAAAAAAAGACATCTGTGCATGGCTTAATATGTACACTATACATTGTTACAGAGTGTTAGGTGAAAATAAATGATAATATTGCAAGTTGATATAAATAAATAAGGAATATTTGCATGGTTAACTATACTATACAGGTCGATGGTGGAGAAATACTTAAATAGCTAAAAGTGCGTATGATATAAGTGAGGGTAATAATAATTTACTTAATATACAGTCTGGTTAAATTAACAGGTAAGTGAATATTTTGCATTATTAAATTAACTGCACAGGTAAATGTACAGTTAAATGTACAGGTAAGTGAATATTTGCATGGTTACATTAACTGTACAGGTAAATGACAGGAAAAGATACTTAAATGACTAAATGTGCATATGATATAATTTAGGGTAATAATAATAATTCCCTTAAAATACAGTCCTTAGTGCAGGATTTAATTACAGATAAATGCACGTATTGCACAGTCAATATACTAAAAGCAATGAAAAAAGATACAACTGACAGGATACTAATATGTATTCCTGAGTGAATGACTACGTAAGTTCAGTCCAAGAATTACTAAATGTTAAACTAGGTCCTAACACCCCAACAGTTCCAGGTCTATTTTGCCGACGCCACGGCACCCTGGTGAGGCATTAAATAGTCTAATAGCCGCCGGCAGGAAGGACCTCTTGTATCGCTCTTTGGCACACCGTGGTGGGATCAGTCTTTGACTGAAAGTGATCATAACAATGTCATGCAGAGGGTGGGTGACGTTGTCCATGATGGCCAGCAGTTTGGACAGGATCCGTCTCTCCACCACCTCCTTTAGAGTGTCAAGGCTATTCCCCAGAACTGGCAACAGACAAACACAGCTATAAATACACAGGGGAAGATGGGCGACACTTGGAGGGGGGTGGAGACAAGCACAAAGACAAGTGAAACAGATAAGGGTGTGACACAACAGTCGATATGTTCATTGAACTTTGGCAGACTAGTCCTCAAATTTGCTTTGTTATAATCCCCAGCTACAATAAATGCAGCCTCAGGATATATGGTTTCCAGTTTGCATAAAGTCCAGTGAAGTTCTTTGAGGGCCGTCGTGGTATCTGTTTGAGGGGGGATATAATTGGCTTTGGCTATAACCAAAGAAAATGATCTTGGAAGATAATATGGTCAGCATTTGATTGTGAGGTATTCTAGGAAGGACTTGAGTTCTTGTATGTTTCTACAATTACACCATGAGTCGTTAATCATAAAACGCACAACTTCGCCCATCTGCTTCCCGGAAAGATAATTATTCCTGTCTGCGCAATGAACTGAGAACCCAACCGGCTGGACCGATTCAGACAGAATATCCCGAGAGCCATGTTTCCTTGAAACATTATTAGCTCAGAAGATATTTTGTGTGTCATTACATACAGCCGGGAAGAACAATTGGATTTCAGAGCAGCGGTAACTCACCAGAACTACCAGCATTACATCCAGGAATAAGACTTTAGGAGGCGAGCACACCACCACCGCTTCCGAGTAACAAAGTTGTAACAAAGTTACAGCCCCTGAAGTCTCTCTGGAAAGAAACCCTTGCCCTGAGCTCGTCAACTTTGTTATCCAGAGAATGAACATTAGCGAGTAATATACACGATACGACAAACGTCACGTTCAAAATCAAACACTATATCAGAACCTAACAAAGAACACTTACTTCACCCGTCACTGGAGGAATAACGACCCACACAAAGGTGTAGGACATACAGACACATATAGGATCCCTAATTAGAGACAATGCGGTGCAGCTGCCTCTAATTAGGGATCCAAACCAAAACCCACACAGAAACAGAAAGGAATAGAAACTGTCAGACTCTGACCATGGCTACATAGAGAAGCAAATAGGCTTCTCTATGGCCAGAGCCTGACAACAGCGATTGGCAAACATACTGCAAATTGAGATATTATGTCACTAAACTTAACAAAAAGAAGAAGAAACTGTACTATGAAACAAAGATGAATGATAGTACAACTTAAATTGAATTTTGGGCAAAAAGGAGAACTCAGCTCCATCATTCATTAAATGAAATGGCTCAATCATCACAAAACCCACTGATATTGCCAACTACTTTAATGATTTTTCCGTTGACAAGATTAGCAAAGTTCTGAACCTAGACGTCCATGCATAACTGACCAAATTATTTTCGCTGTAATACCTACTGTAAATTGTACACTGCAGTTAGATTAACAATAATTTAAGTTTTCTGCTCATATAAAACATGTATATGTTCTTGAAAATGTCTGTTTGTTTACAACGTCATTCTAGTCACATGTCGCAAATTGAGCAAGCACTGTCCCACTTACGGGACACAATCCCGAGCAATGCGCTGGACACTTTCCAAAGACTCATGGAGACTGTGTTAGGTGAAGCTGGTCTGACACTGAACATGAAGAAGAGCAACTTCTGCCAAACCTCCCTGAAGTACCTTGGCCATATTGTGTCTTCGGGCGGGATCCATGTGGATCCTGAAAAGAGAAAGGTTCAAGACTTCCCTGTGCCAACCACCCTCTTGGCCCTTCAACGGTTCCTTGGGATGCGTGGGGGGAAAATTACATATTTACCTGTTTTGTTTAATAGTTAACAATATATAATTATCAATAGTAAGATATTACTATTGTACTAGTAATGAGTTTTTATGGTCTCCACTCTAGCTTCCTGCAGCTAGTCTGGGCGTCGAGGACATGGGTTACTAGAGGGTGATAAAAAAACCTATTGCCACATTCCATTTCCTAAAATCAGTAGTGCACTGAGGGAGATGTGTCCTTGCATCTGGGAAACTAAGCCAGGGTGGGGTTAAGACAACACCCCTGTACAAGTTGACCATAGGATGAACCCAAGGAGGCTTAGTGATTACCTGATCTATATGGGAGTGGTTGGAGCCGACATGTGTGGGAGGTACTGTATTCTTTGTCTTGTATATAAGATAGCTGTTTTTCATTGTTGGTTAAGCTCTCGGCAACACAACTTAGAGTGTGCGGTTGACAATATCATCATTGCAATAATTAATTGATGTTGAATAAAGATGATTGTTTGAATAATAAGTCTCTCTCAGTACTGAAATTTCCACAACATTTTTGGCGACGAGGATGGGATCTGAAATGTCACCTTTTGACCGCTCCTGAAGATCTGGGTAAACTGTGCACAAAATTGTGATCGCCAGGTATACCACACTCATTATTGAGCAGCTGGACTCATCTATGATCTGAGAGGTAGCGGGTGGATACCAGATCTTGAACAGAGTACTGTGAGAGGTAGGCTTGGACAATCTTTCTCTGCTGCCAATGACGGGAACGAATTGCAAAAATCATTGAAGCTGGAGGTTCCTATCTCCCTCACTAACTTTAAGCATCAGCTGTCAAAGCTGCTTATCGGTCACTGCACCTGTACATAGCCCTTCTGTAAATAGCCCACACTACTACCTATTTATTTTTATTATTTTTTGCTAATCTTGCACTCCAGTATCTCTATTTGCACATCATAATTTGCACATCCTTCATTCCTGTGTTAATGCTAATCTGTAATTTATATCACCACTATGGTCTATTTATTGTCCTACCTCCTAACCTTATTGCATTTTGCACTACATTTTGCACTCTGTATATAGATTTTCTGTTTTTGACTATGTTTGTTTACTGTGTAACTCTGTGTTGTTGTTTTTGTCGCACTGCTTTGCTTTGTCTTGGCCAGGTCGCAGTTGCAAATGAGAACTTGTTCTCAACTGACCTACCTGGTTAAATAAAGGTGAAAAAAAAGAAAAAAAAGAATCAATAATCTTGTAAAAAAAATAAAGCCCCTGTTGAGGGTACGCTCAGATCGAGGTCTTCCTTAAGAGGGACACAGCTGGGGTAACTAGCAGGACTGAGTTGAGTTGATAAGAGTGTTCTTAAGTGAGGTATCCTTGGACATGATTGTTAATTAGCCAGTTGCAGGCAACCAAGTCCAGATCCGTGGTACTGGGTTGATCACAGTAGGACTGGAGAGGTTTATGTTTAGAACGAGGGACTAGAGTACAGGTGACGCCTTGCGAGGGCACCTGGCTTGGTGAAGTTCAAATTATAACGTGTAATGTTTTAAATGTTCTGATAAGATGAGGTAAACAGGTATGCCCTGGGTTACTATTGTTAGGTGTGAGTGTTGTGTTATTCCTGGCACTTCACCTGAGGTGGAGGTTAGATAATACAAGGTAAGATTGGATTTTTGGGAGTGTGTTTAAAAAGTCAGATATGAGACATGGGTATTTTTTAGATAGTTTTTTCACATTTGGATAGACATAAGAGAATCTATACCATAGTAATTGCACAAGGCGATATCCCAGTGTGGAGACAAAAGTAGAGACAGTTGACGTCCTTGGACTGCATTTAAAGATTTTTTTCAGACTCCTGTGAGGATTCGATGGTTTGTCTCTTCGTCAATGGTGAGTCAATAGATTTTCTAGTTAATACTGGCACTGCAATGTCTGTCATAAATTCAAAATCCATGTCTAGTGAATCAGTCAGTAATGTGGAGTGACTATAAAAGAGTTGCTCACAATGCCCCTGATTTTTGGATCAAACATGCATAAAACATCAATTCATTTTCTGCATGTTGTCCTATACATTTGTCAGGAAGAGATATTCTCTGTAAATTGGGGATTATATGTGATTGGTACTATCCAGGGGACGTAAAGGAAATTTTCTCAACTGATCGTAGTTATAGGAAACAGAAAGACAGGTTTTTGTCACACACTTGTTACATTGCACCACAAATATCTCACCATTGACAAGAAAGACATTTATATTGTGGACAGACAATGGACCCTAATTTTGATTAATGCATATGTGCTGTCAACAACAATAATATTTGAAGCATGAGACTATAGGAAATTAGGTCTCCAATATTCTCCAATGGTAATTGGCCCATATTCAGTATTGGTTCCAATACAAGGTATCAGGTTCCATGATAAATTAAAAAGCACGAATATCCTAACTATTTTCCGGGGAAGTGTGAAGTGTTATCTTGGAAGATAGTTAATAGAAGATGTGTATTAGAGCTGGGAGTGAAGGAAATCTAAACTCTAGATCCTGACTCGCTGGGGAATGCCTGATCACATCCTGTCAGACCGAGGTTCCCAATTCGTCTCTAAATTTGTTGAGGAGACCTGCCAAAGATGAAACCTGAGACAGAAGTTGACTATGGCCTATCACCCACAGACCAACCTCACTGAGAGGGTTAATCGAACCTTGAAGACAATGGTTGCTTCCTATATAGGGACCCATCACAAATACTGGGACAAGCACCTTCAAGAGTTTCGATTTGCCCTGAATTCTGCTGAGCAAGGGTCCACTGGAGTCACCCCTGCAGAGCTGAACTTGAGTCGTCCCCTCTGAGGACCTTTGGATATAATGCTACAGCCCCAGCAGGTTACTCCAGACTCTGCATGCTATGACCAGGTAGTCCATCTCCACGACATAAGAGCTCGTCTCAAAGAACACGATCAAGGTCCGTCTCAAGCAAAAGATACATTTTGATAAAAAGAGGAAGGACATGCAGTTCCAGGTCAGTGATTGTGTGTGGCTACATTATCATCCATAATCAGAAGCTGAAAAACTATTCTCGGTCAAGCTCGCTCCTATATAGCAAGTTCCATATAGGATTGTGGAGCAGATGGGCCCTCTAAACTACCAAGCGGTGAAAGAGGACACAGGTGAAGATATGCGCGTTGTCCATGTCTCACTCCTTAAGGCCTGTTACCCCTGAGGAATTGGAGGAGATTGAGCGCAGCAAGGTCCTGGATATCTTTGAAGAGGAAACTTATGAAACTTTTCTCGGGTTCCCAGGCCCAGAAGTCTCACGCTTTAAGGCTTGTTACCCCTCGGCTGAGGAGCATGAGCACCGCAAAGTCATGAATGTTTTTGTTGAGGAAAGTGATGACTCTCGGTTTTCCCAGACCTTCCACATTAATGGTCAGCTTTTTCCAGGGGAGGGGGTGTGTGACTGCCCTGTATTTGTCTGAACCGCCTCAGTGCTTCTCCAGATCTGTTGGTGGATTGGATTGTCTGACTGACTGACTGACTACAGTACAACTTTTTTGCATACGGTATTTCATTTGTTTTGGGGTGATTAATACTGTGTTGGTTTATGTGTTCAGTTGTAGTTGAAGACTACTGAGATTTCTGATACTCTTTGTGTGTGAAACAGGAGTTTACTGCAATCTAATTGTATTAATGAAATCATTTACTGGGCTGGACTCTTTTTAGGCTGAGGTACGGGACTTTTCTTGAGGAACCAGAGATCTTTGTGTTGTGACATTATGTGTGTGAACATTTATTTTGGTAACACAACAAATGCAAAAGTTTTGAAGTTATATCCAATGTTTTAAGGGTTTATGAAAAGTGTATTTCCATACTGACTTTTACATGAGTCCTTTGTATTGGTGTAGACTTGACGGACCGGACGGGACTCATTCACTTACAAAAAAAAAGGAGAAATCTATATTTTCTCTGTTAGGCACAACCTACCTGACACCCCTAACAAACAATAACCTCAAGTTAAACCTGTTACAATGTGCATCAAATAGTAACAGTAATACAGTATAAAGTGCTGTATCTGAACATTCTCGGACCGCAGTTGTTTCACCCGTTGTTGTTTCTCTAAAAAAGGCACCAGGTAAATGTTTATCATAGATTCCTGGTGCCTCTTCAAAAGGTGGGCGATTGTTGGTAGGCTGATGGATGCCACATTGACAAAGGTGTCATCGTTCTCCTCAATGGCCTGCTTTATTTCATACAGCCGTATGTCATTCCTGGCCCTCACCATTTCCACCACTGCTCACTCCTGCTGGTCGGTCAGCACACACCCCGGCCACCACCACGGGGTCTTCTGTCAATTCTGAGGGTTGAATAGAGTATACTGTCAATAGATCATACTGTAAATGAATTTGCATGTATTAAAATATGTAATTTACTGTAGATGTAATGGTAAAGCATATCCTGCAGTCTTACTGGTTTTCTTGGTGAAATGTTCTCATGATGGAATTGACAGTTGATCTTTTCAGATTGGGGTGAAATAATCTGTCAGCCTCTGCCAAGGTAAGGCCACCGTCGTTGACAACATGGTCATCGACGATGGCCTGGACTTCATTAGACACAGCAGTTCCCTGCCCCCCTCTCTCTGATGTCCACCTCTTCGACGGGACCCATGAATACCTCTTTAACCTCTTTGATGGGGCCCATGCCAACCTCTTTGATTGGGCCCATGCCCACCTCTGATCATATTTGATGGAGCCCATGCCCACTTCTCTGACGGGCCCCTTGTCCACGAGCGCATTTGATTTCTTCCTCGCCCTTGCTCTCTATCCTGCTCCATATTGAAAGAAATTGCAAGTGTTCAAACACATCCTTTTATATGTTGACCAATTGTGGTTACCACTATGTGAAATCAATTAGCAATAAAGAGAAGTCATTATGTAATCATTATCATGCATCATACATGTAATTTAGACTTTACAAACACATTTCTATTTCTGTAGTTCTCAAAATCCATACATATTAGACAAACCAGTTTAAAATCGATAGGTTTACCAAACGGTTAAGTAATTAACCATTAAGTGCAGTTGGATTAAGTGATGGTATTTAAACAAATGAGAAGAGAATCATATGAAAAGTATTGTGAGCATTATCACGTGAAAGGCAGTCACTTTATATGAAAGGTATTTCTAGAAGAAACACTGTTTAGGTTTTTACAGTCTCTTTGATTATCTGTTTTGAGTTTTGAGTTGTGAAATTTTACCACATACTTGTGAAAATAGTACCAAGCGATTTAAAATAACTATCTTGCATAACATTGACCAAACTGTGCTGCATTGGATATTTTCTATGCCAGCCTAGTTTCAGAGCCAATGTCCCATGCATGGATTCACACATGAACTGAGGTTTAAGATGGTTGGTGACAGCGACCCACTTGACTTCATTACATAATAAGCAGTAACCATGTCTCTTCAACATCTGGTTCACTAGCTGCATACCATAGTATAACATTATCCCAAAAGCAAGATTGCAGGATCGGATGTCTCTCAATGTGGCCCTGACTAGCTGTTCTGTGTGTGTGTGTGTGTGTGTGTGTGTGTGTGTGTGTGTGTGTGTGTGTGTGTGTGTGTGTGTGTGTGTGTGCGTGCGTGTTCAATGCACATTATCTGTGTTTGTTATGTTCTCCTGATTCAGGTGGATTCAATAGACACCCTGAACAGCATCGCACTCAAATTTGACACCACGCCCAACGAGCTGGTTCAGCTAAACAAACTCTTCTCCAGAGCAGTCATCCCTGGAAAGGTATAGGGGGTTTTATATAGGGAAAGTATACATTACACACACGTGCACAGACACAAATGCACCCATGCACGCATGCATGTGCCCACGCACACACAACACACACACACGCACATGCCTTTCACAATTTCTTTTCACACACACTTTGACATGGTCCTTCCATGACCTCAAACAGTCAATGCCCCTGTCTCCAAAGTGTAACAGACTATCAGCTATCATACTATTGATCCAATGTCAATACACTGATCAATGTCCTATAGTTAATATAAATGATATCTTAGATGTCACAGCAATGCAGGGAATGGAGAACTTGAATAACAGTATTGATGTGTTTCTCTTAGACTACTAGGATAGGCAGCGGTAGGTTGTTGCTGTAGTCAATCTACCAGGTAAAATAACAGTCAGAAATCACACATTTCAAGAAGGCTAATAGGGAAGGAAGCACCATAACAAGCTTCAAACAATATTCAATTAACATCAACAGCTTGTAACTGCATAAACCTGCTTAATTTGCATGCAAAACCATGCGTGCCCAATGTCTAGATTAAAGAACTGTACTACATATGAATTTAACTGGATGCATGGGATATCCAGAGGGAATCGGTCTGCAAGTTTGTATTCCTACCTACCACACAGACTGTCTGTATACTCCAGAGTTTATCGAGTCTAGCTCATCTCTAAACCTAGCCACTTAAAGGCTCAGAGCGGGGGAGACAGAGTGCCTTAAATGGGCCCAATAGCAGATCTGCTGTGTGAATGGAGGGTTAAAGGGATTCAGCTGACAGCATTCAGTGTACACACACACAGGCACACACACGCACAGCACATGCTTTACAGGGAGGGTGATTAAGTGATATTTAGAATGTAGCAGCAGAGCTATTTTTCATACATTTCTGCTACATTCTAAATATCACTTAATCACCCTCCCTGTAAAGCATGTGCTGTGCGTGTGTGTGCCTGTGTGTGTGTACACTGAATGCTGTCAGCTGAATCCCTTTAACCTTCCATTCACTTGGTGCAAAACAGTTTAATGCATTCTGATAAACTGCCAGGCAAATAGCTTACCGACACCACCCTGGGGTATTTTCATTCACATCACATTTTGGCTTTAGAGATTAAAGATAATTTGGTTGTGAGGCTTATTCACAATTCGGTGCTTGCAATTTTATACATGGGTGTGTGCGTGTATGTGAGAGTTTGATGTACACATAAAATAACATTCTGTTCTGTACTCCATGTACTTTTGTATTTGTGTACACAGTTTGAACGTACTGTACTGTGTATGTACAGTACTGTATGTATTGTAATTGCGTATGTGTGTCTGATTCTGATGTGATGTGTACTGTGTTTGCAGGTACTGTATGTTCCAGACCCAGAGTATGTCAGTAGTGCCGAGAGCTCCCCTTCCCTTAGTCCCATCAGCCCCCTCTCCCCGACGTCCTGTGAGGCCGACCTGGAGAAGGTTACCATGGTAGGACCTCTTCCTGACCTTGCGTTTGGTCTGTGGAATAGTATTTCACTTTCTTCGAGTATGTTATAATGAAGAGATTGTATTGTAAATTGCTTTGGATAACAACGTCTGTGGATTATTGTTTGTGTTTGGTGCCTGTTTGCCAACCTGCCGTTACGTTCGTGCTGTTTTTGCTTTCAAAGTTCGATTATTGAAATATGCCAAACTACTTCAGCGCTGCGTCTTGGTCTTCCACTCACACCGTTCGTGACATTTCTGTGATATTGTGAGGGGTGAAAGTGAGTGTAGAGGCGAAAGATTAACAAAGATTAATAGAGGTAGCGAAACACATTTAATGAAAGACAGCAATATACAAAAGACAATAACCCGCGAGGGTTGAAACAAAATACACAAGGTTAAATAGTGACCCTGATGACCAATGTGGAACAGGTGTGGGTCATCAGGGTGTTACTACCATCTTCCCCCGACCGCCGGTTAGAACGCCGGCGAGGATGATCGCTGGAGAGGAGGAGGGCCCGTCGCTCTGCGCGGGGCATTCGTTAAAATTTCAAGTTTCTTCATAGAAGCCACTCATCCGTAGGTATAATTCTGTGGGCCTAATTCAGATAACAAGATGTGCAGCGCATCAAGCCAAGCCTCCTCCTCCACCCTCTCTGGCTCTCTCACCACCCGCAAAATTTCTGTCACATCTTGCGCCCTACACTTGTCTGTCCAATGCACGTAAAAAGCTTGCCCACTCCATAGCAAGCTGCTCTATCCACACTGATTGGTGGAGTAATTTAATGTCGAGCTAAATAAAATAAAAAAATCTGAAGGTTTTTTTGGGTTCGAAACTGGTTCAGAACTTTATTTTGCTGCGCGGAACAGTGGCATGCAACCAAAAAAAGTATAGTTCTGTTCAGAACAAAATTATTGTAAAATCGTTTTTGTTCCAATCCATGCTGGTATACAAAACTGAATTGCTCAGTTAATCATACTGTTACAATGAAATCGTGTTTCACTGAAATCGTGAAATCGTGTGAAACAATAGTTAGGGTACCAACCTATAATAATGAAGAGGACACCTGTGTAAGGAAAACCCTGAGTGTAAGTCCACAAGGGGGAAATAGAGTCATCCATAAAATGTAATTTATTTACAGCCAGCACGTGGAACCCAAAAGCTAAATTGCTCTGTAAAAATACCTATTTAAGGGCCACTACTGTGTATTTATATATATATATTTTACCCTGCACTAGTTTGCATTAAATTCTAAGCATAACATAGCCTAGTAACCGTAGCTAATAAGAAACTACAGTTTTCAGTCTAACTACAGTGTAAAGAACCTTCCAGTCATAGTCTGTCATCTCGTTCTCTGACTGAATCTGTCTCCGTCTCGTTGAGCCTGCCAAATGGCAGCAGTCAACACTGGCCCGTGTCCTGGAGGTGACATATGCATGCGCGCGCGCACACACACACACACACACACACACACACACACACACACACACACACACACACACACACACACACACACACAGGGGCTGAGTGTATGTCACCTCCAGTTAGAATTGGACTGGGTCTCTGGGCCAAGAGTCCTACGGCCAACACAGTGGAGAAAACGCAGATGGTCCTAGTGACTAGAGCTGCCAGGACACAAGGACAGCACAGTCACATTTCCTCTATGACTCACCTTCTAGTTATACACATAGCAACAGGCATGCAAACAAGCTTGCGGATGTAGGCTACAGATACGCATGGACCAATCCGTGCACTTACATACACACAAAGAAACACCCACCTACACACTCAGGTCCATTCATTGGCACCTCTCTTTCGCTCCACAATTAAATCCTGAAATACTGTGGAAAACAAAGGGATGCTTGTAGGATTGAAACGTGTGAACATTGCTCTGAAAGGAGATTAGGTATGCACGTGTCTTGAGTTAGAAGCATAATTTTGCCCCAGTGCTACAAGTGCCTGCATTTTTAGGTCAGAATGAAGACCATTCCATGCAGTAGGAGCAGCAACCCTAAAATCTTTTCTGCCCGTCTCTGTGCGGACAGTGGGAACTGACATTAAATAGAGATCCTGTGATTGTAAGCAATAGCTTTTAGACATTTTTTGGGGGATAAATTCACAAAGGTAGGATGGTGTCAAGGCCAGAATAACTTTTAACAAATTAAAAAGTACCAATGAGAGAGCCTACGTGTCGACAAAGAGGACCAGCCTACTCTGATGTACAGAACACCGTAAAGAGTGAGCGCTCTACAATTGGTAATGTCCAGAGCATGTAAGGACTGACAAGAAGCATGCATGTAGATGACATCCCCGTAATCTAAAACAGGCATAAAAGTTGCAAGTATAAGTTTCTTTCCAGCTTCAAAAGAAAAACAATACTTATTTCTAAAATAACAACCCAACTTTAACCTCAGTTTTTTTTAACAACATGTATTTTGTTTTATCAGCATTTAGGTCAAGTTTCAGCTGATGAAATCTTTGTTGAACAATATTGAAATCAAGCTGTAACTGAGGAAGGGCCTGAATTTGAGAGGGTGCCGAGCAATAAATCACAGTATCGTCTGCATAGAAATGAAAGTTAGCTTGGGGTACATCTATGCCCATGTTATATATGTAAATTGTAAAGAGGAGTGGTCCCAGAACCAATCCCTGAGGCACACCCTTTAACACATTCACAGGCTTAGAGGTGAGACCTTTTACCTGCACACATTGTGATCTATTTGATAAATAGTTTTTAAACCATAAGACAGTTTATACTGATAAGCCTATATCCAAGAGTTGATGCTTCATCATTTCACGATCCACCGTATCAAAAGCCATTGATAGGTCAATGAAGAGGGCTGCACAGTGGTGCCCCTTGTCTAGAGAGACAATAAATTAATGTATTACTTTAAGACCTGCTGTAATTGTGCTGTGTTTTTTCTAAAACCAGATTGATAAACTGATAAGATCTCATTTGCAAGCAAAACATCAGATTTTCGCTAAAACAGAGAGTTTGGAAATAGGTCTATAATTATTTAACAGGTGAAGCACAAAGGCAGATTTTCAAATTACTGGAATTTAATTTGATCTTAACGAAAGATAAAAAAAGATAAGATAAAGTTGGTGCAATAAAATCAGCAGCTAGCTTTAAAAATAATGGATCTAAATTATCAGGACCAGCTGATTTATATGTATTCAAAGATTTGATGTACCTCTGAGTTGGTAATTCGGTTTAAAACCAAATAACTGATTGATTCACTTCACTCTTGTGTGGGTCGTTATAATCCTGTGTCACCGGTCAAGTAAGTGTGCTACGCTTTGCTTGTAAAAACACGTTTCATTTTGTACGTTACGTTTGTAGATCGCGTTTGTCTGTTTGTATAGTCGTTCGGATTATTGTAAAATCAGTAAAAGATGTCGAACTACAATCCCTGTGCTGCGTCTTGGTCTCTCTCACTACCCACTTGTGACAGGAAGTTAAAGCTTGGTTGCAAATGGGTCTTCCAAATGGACAATGACCTCAAGCATACTTCCAAATTTGTGGCAAAATGGCTTAAGGAAAACAAAGTCAAGGTATTGAAGTGGCCATCACAAAGCCCTGACCTCAATCCTATAGAAGATTTGTGGGCAGAACTGAAAAAGTGTGTGCGAGCAAGGAGGCCTACAAACCTGACTCAGTTAAACCAGTTCTGTCAGGAGAAATGGACCAAAATTCACCCAACTTATTGTGGGAAGCTTGTGGAAGGCTACCCAAAAGGTTTGACCCAAGTTAAACAATTTAAAGGCAATGCTACCAAATACTAATTGAGTGTATGTAAACTTCTGACCCATTGAGAATGTGATGAAATAAATAAAAGCTGAAATAAATCACTTTCTACTATTATTCTGACATTTCACATTCTTAAAATAAAGAGGTGATCCTAACTGACCTAAGACAGGGAATTTTTACTAGAATTAAATGTCAGGAATTGTGAAAAACTGAGCTTAAATGTATTTGGCTGAGGTGTATGTAAACTTCCGACTTCAACTGTATATACAGTATGTATATGTGTGTGTGTGTATATATATATATAAACATTCTGACCATTTGGATGTTTAATATGCATGTCAATCTCTCCTTGCTCAAAGTGGAGGAGAGATTGACTTCATCACTACTTGTATTTATGAGAGGTATTGACATGTTTAATGCACCGAGCTGTCTTTTTAAACTACTGGCGCCCAGCTCGGACACCCATGCATACCCCACAAGACATGCCACAAGAGGTCTCTTCACAGTTCCCAAGTTCAGAACAGACTATGGGAGGCGCAAAATACTACATAGAGCCATGACTACATGGAACTCTATTCCACATCAAGTAACTGATGCAAGCAGTAAAATTAGATTTAAAAAACACGTTATGGAAGAGCGGGGACTGTGAAGCAACACAAACATAGGCACAGACACATGCACACACAATAACATACTCACTATACACACATACACATGGATTTTGTAATGTGATATGTGGTAGTGGTGGAGCAGGGGCCTGAGGGCACACAGTGTGTTGTGAAATCTTTGAATGTATTATAATGTTTTTAAAATTGTATAAACTGACTTAATTTTGCTGGACCCCAGCTGGCCGTGACTGGGAGACCCATGGGGCGGTGCACAATTGGCCCAGCGTCGTCCGGGATAGGGATTTCCTTGTCTCATCGTTGCCTAGCGACTCCTTGTGGTGGGCCCGGGCGCCTGCATGCTGACTTTGGTCGTCAGTTGGACGGTGTTTCCTCCAACACATTGGTGCGGCTGGCTTCCGGGTTAAGTGAGCCGTGTGTCAAGAAACAGTGTGGCTTGGCAGGGTCGTGCTTCAAAGGATGAATGGCTCTCGACCTTCGTCTCTCCCGAGTCCGTAGGGGATTTGCAGTGATGAGACAAGATAGTAACTATCAATTGGATATCATGAAATTGGGGAGAAAAAGGGGGTAAAGTAAAAATATAAATGTGTGGTTTGTATATTTTATAATTGAATTTGATATCATTAACACTACAGGCCTTTTTGGGTTGAAGGTTTATATTTTGTCCTGTAGTTCATTCAGTGTAATTGGAGAATCCAATGGGTTCTAGTAGGCATTTTGATCATGTATATGTTTTTCCTGTTTTCTTTGTTATGGGGCCAGAAGTGGTTTATCCATACATCTTCATTTTGATAAATATCTCTTCATGTTGTTTGTTTAGTGTGTTCTACATTTTCCCAGAAGTGGTTAGATTCTATGGTTTCTTCAAATACATTGAGTTGATTTCTGATCTGCTGTTATATCTTTTTTCTTAGTGTATTTCTGTACTGTTTTAGTGTTTCACCATAGTGAAGGCTCAGGTGTTTGTGGTCTCTGTGTTTTTGGTTGGATAGGTTTCTTAATTCCTTTGTTAGGTTTTTGCATTCTTAATCAAACTATTTGTCATTGTTGTCAATTTTCTTAGGTTGTCTGGTTGAAATTTTTTGATTTGATAGGGAAGTTGAGAAGTCAAATATAGTATATAGGCTTTCTACTGCCAAGATTACAACTTCACTATTGCAGTGAAACGTTTTGTCCAGGAAGTTGCCTAAAAGGGATTGAATTTGTTTTTGGCTAATAGTTTTTCCTTCCATCTATAGCATTTCTTAATAGTATACCATTTCTTTGGCTTTGATGCCTAATGATTGAGTTCAATTAGGCTGTTTTGCTGTGATCTCATAGGGGTGTCAGTGAGCTGGCTGTGAACACTCTGAGAGACTCTGGGTTGAGGTCGGTGATAAAGTAGTCTACTGCTGCCAAGAGATGAGCTGTAGGTGCACCTACCTTTGGAGTCACATCAAAGCCTACCATTGACTATGTACACACCCAGCGTGTGACAGAGCTACAGGAGTTGTGTCCCGTTTCTGTTGGTTGTTTTGTCGTAGTTGTGTCTAGGGGGGGCTGTCACCTCCAGGTAGCTGTTTGTTCCCCTGTTTGCTGAGGGTTCTTGTCTAGTTCTGGCGTTTTAGGTCGTCAAAGACTACTACCTGTCCCTGGGTCTGGAAATGATGGAGAAGCTGTCTTTATTAAAGTATAAGGATTCTAGTGGGGGGATATACAGTGGGGAGTATTTGATACACTGCCGATTTTGCAGGTTTTCCTACTTACAAAGCATGTAGAGGTCTGTAATTTTTATCATAGGTACACTTCAACTGTGAGAGACGGAATCTAAAACAAAAATCCAGAAAATAACATTGTATGATTTTTAAATAATTAATTTGCATTTTATTGCATGACATAAGTATTTGATCACCTACCAACCAGTAAGAATTCCGGCTCTCACAGACCTGTTAGTTTTTCTTTAAGAAGCCCTCCTGTTCTCCACTCATTACCTGTATTAACTGCACCTGTTTGAACTCGTTACCTGTATAAAAGACACCTGTCCACACACTCAATCAAACAGACTCCATCCTCTCCACAATGGCCAAGACCAGAGAGCTGTGTAAGGACATCAGGGATAAAATTGTAGACCTGCACAAGGCTGGGATGGGCTACAGGACAATAGGTAAGCAGCTTGGTGAGAAGGCAACAACTGATGGCGCAATTATTAGAAAATGGAAGAAGTTCAAGATGACGGTCAATCTCCCTCGGTCTGGGGCACCATGCAAGATCTCACCTCGTGGGGCATCAATGATCATGAGGAAGGTGAGGGATCAGCCCAGAACTACACGGCAGGACATGTCAATGACCTGAAGAGAGCTAGGACCACATTCTCAAAGAAAACCATTAGTAACACACTACGCCGTCATGGATTAAAATCCTGCAGCGCACGCAAGGTCCCCCTGCTCAAGCCAGTGCATGTCCAGGCCCGTCTGAAGTTTGCCAATGACCATCTGGATGATCCAGAGGAGGAATGGGAGAAGGTCATGTGGTCTGATGAGACAAAAATAGAGCTTTTTGGTCTAAACTCCACTCGCCGTGTTTGGAGGAAGAAGAAGGATGAGTACAACCCCAAGAACACCATCCCAACCGTGAAGCATGGAGGTGGAAACATCATTCTTTGGGGATGCTTTTCTGCAAAGGGGACAGGACGACTGCACCGTATTGAGGGGAGGATGAATGGGGCCATGTATCGCGAGATCTTGGCCAACAACCTCCTTCCCTCAGTAAGAGCATTGAAGATGGGTCGTGGCTGGGTCTTCCAGCATGACAACGACCTGAAACACACAGCCAGGGCAACTAAGGAGTGGCTCTGTAAGAAGCATCTCAAGGTCCTGGAGTGGCCTAGCCAGTCTCCAGACCTGAACCCAATAGAAAATCTTTGGAGGGAGCTGAAAGTCCGTATTGCCCAGCGACAGCCCCGAAACCTGAAGGATCTGGAGAAGGTCTGTATGGAGGAGTGGGCCAAAATCCCTGCTGCAGTGTGTGCAAACCTGGTCAAGAACTACAGGAAACGTATGATCTCTGTAATTGCAAACAAAGGTTTCTGTACCAAATATTAAGTTCTGCTTTTCTGATGTATCAAATACTTATGTCATGCAATAAAATGCAAATTAATTACTGTTTGTTAATTAATTTTTGTTTTAGATTCCGTCACTCACAGTTGAAGAGTACCTATGATAAAAATTACAGACTTCTACATGCTTTGTAAGTGGGAAAACCTGCAAAATCGGCAGTGTATCAAATACTGGTTCTCCCCACTGTAGGTAGCACAAAGGAGGATTTTTTTCTTTTGAGATTATTTTCTTATTTATTTCTAACCAAATGTAACATTTTCCTGTGGGTTAGGTCTGCTCTATACAAAATTAGCATACCCCCATACCTCTCTTCCCTGGATGGGACTACCAGCTCTCTGTAACCTAGAGAGAAACCAGTGGGTCCATCTCCTCTATATCATGTTTCTTGTAGGATGACAATGTCTGTACGTATTGTATCTTTGGTGAAGTCCTCTCTCTCTCTCTCTCTCTCTCTCTCTCAGGACTCAGATGACGTCCATCGGATGGATGCCACACTGTCCCCTGCCCACCCCTTGTCCCGTCCAGCCCCAGTGGTTTCGTCCACCTTTGAAGAAGAGGAGGCTATGACAGAAAAGTTCCTCAAAATCAACTGCAAGTACATCACAGACGGCAAGGTCGGTTAGCCCCCAGAGATCCATAGTTCTCACATCATAGCCATCCCTTGGGTGAACACATGTTAGTTAACCCTTGCCTATCAAGCAGTAATCTGGTTCCAGAGTTAGCAATGCAAGGGAATACAGTGGTAGACTTGCATTAACTCGTGTTGTTCTGCACACAATGGGGTAATTATTATTGTGGGTTTGTCCTACCTGCTTCCAGCTTCAACACCTTTAAAAAGCTCATCATTATATACAGTGCATTCAGAAAGTATTCAGACCCCTTGACTTTTCCACATTTTGTTACGTTACAGCATTATAAAAAAAATATATTAAAAAAACGTATTACGTAAGTATTCAGACCCTTTGCTATGAGACTCGAAATTGAGCTCAAGTGCATCCTGTTTTCATTGATCATCCTTGAAATGTTTCTACAATTTAATTGGAGTCCACCTGTGGTAAATTCAATTGATTAGACATGATTAGGAAAGGCACACAATTTAAAAAACATTACAATACATTTCACACCACATTAAGTGTGTGCCCTCGGGCCATTACTCTACCACCACATATCTACAACCCAAAACCAATGTGTACGTGTGTGTATAGCATGCATGTTGTTGTGTGTGTGTGTGTGTGTGTGTGTGTGTGTGTGTGTGTGTGTTTGTCTCTTCACAGTCCCCGCTGTTCCACAAGGTATATTTGTATCTGTTTTTTTTTTCTCTAACTTTACTGCCTGAATGAGTTACTCGATGTGGAATAGAGTTCCATGTAGTAATGGCTCTATGTAGTACTGTGCGCCACGCATAGTCTGTTCTGGAGGGATGTCTTGTGGGGTAAGCATGCGTGTCCGAAATGTGTATATTCAACATGTCAATTCCTCTCATAAATACAAGTAGTGATTTACATTGAGCCAGGAGAGATTGACATGCACATTATTAATGTTCTTTGAACATTCAAGGGCCAGCCGTGCTCCCCTGTTCTGAGCCAATCGAAATGTTCCTAAGTCCCTTTTTGTGGCACCTGACCACACGACTGAACAATAGTCCAGGTGTGATAAAACTAGGGCCTGTAGGACCTGCCTTGTTGATAGTGCTGTTAGTGCTGTTAAGAAGCACTTTATTATGGACAGACTTCTCCTCATCTTAGCTACTGTTGTATCAATATGTTTTGACCATGACGGTTTACATTCCAGGGTTACTCCAAGCAGTTTAGTCACCTCAACTTGCTCAATTTCCACATTATTTATTACAACTATTCAGGACTAATTTATTCCTTGCCACCCATTCTAAAATTAACTGCAGCTCTTTAAGTGTTGCAGTCATTTCAGTCGCTGTAGTAGCTGACATGTATAGTGTTGAGTCATTCGCATAAGTTTACTCAAAGCTGGTGGCATGTCATTAGTAAAGATTGAAAAAAGTTCTGGGCCTAGACAGCTGCCCTGGGGAATTCCTGATTCTACCTGGATTATGTTGGAGAGGCTTCCATTAAAGAACACCCTCTGTGTTCTGTTAGACAGGTAACTCTTTATCTACAATGTAGCAGGAGGTGTAAAGCCATAACATATACATTTTTCCAGCAGCTGACTATGATTGATAATGTCAAAAGCCACACTGAAATCTAGCAAAACAGCCCCCACAATATTTTTTATTATCAATTTA